>JAZHRO010000014.1:29007500-30207500 GCA_037157565.1 Thalassia testudinum
ATGTAGCACCAAATGAGTATGAGCCATCAAAAATAAAACCCTTCAACTCAGACATCTTCTACCTAGACCTAAAAGCCGGGGTCAAATCATAGATCACCTACTATCCCCGAGGGAAGAAGTTTTCCTATCCTGATAAATTTGTACTAAAGGTTAAAAACAACCTTTAAATGCATATTGGTGCATGACAAGGAGGAGAAGGAGAATAAATTCTTTTGAGCTAAATAACAAAAATACCCTTATAATAAACTTCCCGACTGAACTCTAGAATTTGCTAAGGGGCTAGCAAATGGTAGGCATGGGGGTATGATGGCATAGCCATCATCCTCTATAACAAACCTAATTAGCTAAGTTCTAAGGTTAAATTTACCTAAATAATATATTAAAAGGGAACAATATAATCAGGAGGAGAAATTATCAGAATAAACCCAAAAGACAGCTAAATAACTTCAAAACAACCAAGTTAGGGTTTCATTTGGAAATCAAGCTATTAAGACAATAATTAAACCCTATTTTTGGTCTAACTCAGTTGACAAGATTCTAATGGAAATTTAATTAATTAAACAACCTAAAAATTATAGATAAAGATTCTATAAGGTTTAGTGTGAGTAGTTGAATTAAAGGAGCTAAGTTGACAAAAAATAGTGATCTAGGTGAATAATTAATGTCAAGTGATCTTAAATACGAAATTGACCAACAAATAACTTCAAAATAAAAAATTGAGATTGTCTCTAGATTCCCTAGATCCTAATTAAGCTCCCATAAAAAGTTGGACCTATTTTAACAACATTCTCACCTACTTTGCAGTTAAGTCCTTAACTTCCTAAAAGTTTTTCAAATAAGTCCAATTTTATTACTTCTGGGGCCTTTCCTCTTGAAAAACGGTCCCCAGGTTCATCTTCTTGCTCGTGCACCCCACCGACCATTTGACCGACCCCTACGCCAAGTTTCTAGTGCGAACTACGGCCGCCTCGAGCCCCGATTGACCTTATCCCCTTAGGCGAAGATGTTCGTCTATTGTTTCCACATCTAGCGGCGGTTATTTCACCACCAACAGCCACCTCGTCGGTTCTCTCTTCTCATTCAAAGCCGGTGCAGCCGTTGCGAGTTCCTCGAGCCTATTTCGCAACTTCCAACAGCTCTTAAGCACAGTAGCAGCCCTATAAAAATTTGCACATCGCCTCCGAGTTCGATTGTCTAGAATCCGAGCATGAAATCCTCCTCCTTCCCTTCCTTCGTGCGCCGCCACTGCCAGACCTTGAGGTCTCCTTCGACCTTTCGCTCTGCTGCCTCTCACCATCAAACGAGGGTGCAACCTTCATCACCTCTCTCTCACCGAGCTTCCCAGCTAAGAAGCTGACCCTTTACCTCCTTTGTCGACCTCAATTCCTCCTCCGACTCTTCCCCAACGGCCTGCCACTGCCACCGGTCTTCGCAGTTCCGTCTCTCCAATAGAATTAGGGTTTCTCCTCCCCTTCTTCTCCTCTACCTTCTCGTCTCTTCAATTTCTTCTTTTGACCTTATTTTCGCCATTACCGACCACCACCACTTGGAGCTCCGACGAGCATCATCGCCATTCCTCCACGCACAACCAACCACCTAATAGATTTAGGGCCTTCTTTGAGGCTTCACCCCAAAGCTTTTGCTTCTAACGCAAGGTCAAACGACCTCTTATTCTGCCCATAGGTCCTCACCGAAATCAGTCATCATCTTCACCTCCGGCAGCAGCTCTCCGGTCACCTTTGACGAAGTTCCACTCGCCATCGAAATCCCCGATCTAAAGAGGAGTAGGTCAATTGGAATCCCCGCCGATACCCCGATCCATCCCCGACCTCATCTGAGAGATTGGACGGTCGACGCAAGCCAATCAAGCCAGACTTCCTCACTGCCAGGAGACGCAAGGAGGCAAAGGGACTTTAGTCCCACATCGTGTGCAACGAAACCTGCGTAGCATTTATTACGAAAATGTGCTCTTGGATTATCACCTCAAAACGCACGGGGTGAGGTCCCCTCCACACACCCGTACGCACACGCTCACGTGCCCTCGCCCGCGAATGCTCCCTCTAGTCTGGGCTATGGATTCGGATACCTGAGTCCAGCTGAGAAGAAGACTGAGGAGGGAGGCAAGTTTTGCACATCAAGATCTACGTTGTTCCCTTTCAGTACTTGGCCTTAGCAAGGCCCTTGCGCTACATGCCTTAATAAGTTAGGACAATTGTGCCTTATACCCGACGTCTGAGGGTAAAGCTTGACTTGGTTCTGTGAAGTTAACGAGAAATATTTGATAGCTGGTTCTGTTCAAATATTAGAGGGTATTTGGACTTAAGTATTAAGGGTAAAATTGGTGGTTCAAACCACCACTTTTACCGTTATTTTTATATCTTCCTGTCTAAAGATACATTGAACATCTATTATATTGTAATAGTGATTATTTGTGTGATTTCTTGCTCCCAGAGATGACCTCAGATTTTCTTTTTAATTTGAGTTATAAATTTTAAATGTTTGATTCGCCTTAACCAACTATACTATGACGCGAGTTTTTAAAATACGATTGAGGAGACTAAACACTACATTATGTTTGCTACTAGAATAGCAATAGCAGCAACTTCATTTACTGCTGATTTGAGCATCAACACTTGAGTTGTTGCTATGAGCATCAGTACCTCTGATTTCCATGGATTTTGGATGATTTCAAAGATTTGAGGAAGCTGACATGTGTATAATGTTAAGATAATGATTACAAGCATTCATGTACCCTTTATTACTTTAAATCTGATTAGAAATCCGTACAATTGTTATTTAAGTTCATTGTCAACTATCTTTATATTATTTAAACTATCCAAGTTGCGATTTGAGGAAAATCAAGATGAAAACCATGTTTAATGTTTAGAACATCTTTCATATGTTGTGTTGAATGTGTTTAAGTGATTTTACGCTTGTTCCAGCACATAAGGCTGAATCATAAGGCTTAGGTTCTTTGCTGAAAACCTTTTCTAAGCCTTCATTAGGTGAATTTGTAAAATAAATAAAATCCATAAAAAATCACAAAAAATTAAAATAAAGATGTCTTAAGTAGGATTAGATATTTTCCTAAGTGTTTGTCAAGTTTTAAATTTTTTTGAACCACTGGCTTGGTAGAACATGCCAGCCAACGATTTAGACTACTTTGGAATTCGATAAAGAACCTGAGTTCAAAAACACCAAAAAGAACCTCCTCTCTCTTATCTCACTCTTTATCTCTCATCCCCTACCTCTACTATACATATAAAAGCTATACAAATCAGAAAATTCCCAAAAATATCCAAAAATACCTTGTATAATGTATATATACTTGTAAATATAATTTAAAACCTAAGCTATATGTATATATTATATAATATGTAAATAATTTCAATAATTAACTTATATATGCATTCTATATATTAAATTAAATATTTACAATGATTTATTATATACATAACTTTATTGTATAATTATATATTAAATTATATAAACTAAATGTATATTATCTTAAGTAATTATACAAACCTATATATACGTACATAATTATATCTCATACTGTACATACATACTTAACTAAGTAATATATATTGTACGGTACCTGTAAATTAATTTAATTAAGTAATTATAATAGGTAATTAAATTATTAAGCTAATTAAGTAATTTATTAACTTAAAATAAATTAAATTAGTAAGTTAAGTTAATACTAAAATAATTTATCATGTATAATTGTATAGTATTATATTAAGCATTGTTAACCTATTTGTACTGTATTTGTACAATACTATAGTATTTATAAATTATTTATGTACATAACTAACTTAAACATCTATTTAAATGTAAATAAATTAAAATAATGTCTCTAAAATAAATAAAAAATGTATAATAAATACTTTATTATGTAAATTAACTCTGCATTAAGTCAATTTCATGTTTAGTTAACTAATTTATACCTTAATTAAGAAATTAATCCTTAATTTAATGTGTACAAACAACCAACTTTAATTAATTTTATTATATATTTAAATAACTTATTTTTGTAAATAAATTATACAATTATATAGCCCTATATAAGGGCTTTTTAATCATATAATTTAATTTAAAATAAGATTAAACTATGGCCCTCAAATCGAGGGCCAAAATCACCAAATTCGCTCAATCACGTACTCTGATTTATGCTCAATTGAGCATTGTTGAATTGTGCCACATCATGGAACACAGAGCAGCCAACGATATAATTGGTTTCATGCCCAACGACTGTTCGGTCGTCAGCGCTGGGCGTAAATACATGAGCATATATTGATCCTCAGTGCACGTGCATGCCTGCGGGAGTATGCATGCGTACGTACTTGTGGGAGCATGTCTGTGCGTGTATGTGGGCACGTGAGGACGTGGGTGGTGGGCCTAATGGGTCTGAAAATGCACGAAAATATACCTTAAATAAACTAGGGCTGACCCCCAAGTAGAGGTCCGATCCCACCCATATGGGGTGTTGCGCTTCCCTTGAAGGCCGACCCACCCACATAAAACCTGATTTTTGAGTTAATGAACAGTGTGTGTGTGTGTGAAAGGAGAGAACACCTTAAAATCAGCTAAGTGTTGAGAGTGAAGAAAAACTTAAGTGTTAATTGCAGTGATGTTATGTGTGTGTTGAGTGTGTGTGTATATGTATATATGTATAATACTTATAGAATAAGTATAAAGTATATGTATGTAAATAATATAAATAAATACAAGTAAAAAGTATATACATATATAGGTAGTATATATGTAAAGTAAGTACTATTTTAGCCTCTTATATGTGTATAAATAACCTTAGGCTTTAGTGACAGATATATCTGTCACTGTAGATATGATTATATGTCAATATAGGTAATTATTTTTGCCTTATGTTATGTATATATTTTACTAAGGCTATAGCAACGTATTTATATGTTACTATATGTATAATATATGTCACCAAAGATACTAGTATGTTAATATAACTTAGTATAGTAGATATTAATAACTATTTTTGTACCTATATGTAGGTATTACTTAAGAGTAATTGCATATGATTAACATAGTGTAATTTTACTTGGTTTTTGATGCCTGTTACTTGTGAATATGTTTAAGGCATTGTAGGTGGAAATAATTGATTCTTTTGGCTATAAGTAACCCATTTATTCATTGTTTGATTCATTCATTCTTATTGTAAATAAAATTAATATTTTTGAGATAAAAAAATATTTTTGGACTTAGAGAGTGATATTTATCAATAACTGTCTCCCAGTGAATGACCTAAAACTAACCAGTAAAAATTATAATTAAATAAAATGGCGCGACATTTGTTTACATTGTGATAAATACACTACAAAAAAGATGCATAAAACACTATTTTTATTGTAGATAGAATGTCATCGACCATATTTTTGGTACCATTACCGAGAACAAAATCCCAAAAATAGTGCTTTATTATGATTGACGATGTCAGTCTTGTCATGCAACCAATGACTTTCATTGACAATTAGGTAGCAAAAGAGTTTCATGCATTTGAGCAGTGGTAAATTTTTCTTTGAGAGTAATAAATGCATGACCTTCATTTGGACATTGGGTAATTGTTGAAAGAAACTTGGGGGTGACTATTACCCTTTGACCAAATATAATAGATGTTAAGACTACATGACCTCTATTCTCTTATTCTTGGAGGTTAACAAAAAATAGACAATTCACATCAGGATAGACTCCAGGAACCTTAGCAAAGAAAGACTCATCAAAGAAATGCATGAGATGTTTGGAAAAATTAGTTGTAAAATCGTAAAGGTGTAAGGAAAAATCTTTCCACTCAATAGGCCTACAATAATGAAGCTTAAGGCCCTTATACCAATCAAATTTTGATTTTGCATCCTCATTGATGCAAAATTTGTGGAACGAATCTTGAGGTGCTTTTCCTTTACTTTTAGATTTAAGTGCTATTTGTGGACATGCAACAAATCACAAAATAGTCATATTAGAAATCAAGAGCTAAAAAGATTTCCATGCATGTGTGTTTACAAAACACACATAAACCTGCATGTATCGATACTAGTCGTGTGTACCAGTACTAGTTGGTTCCAGATCCAACCAGAAAATCGAGCGGGTACTGGTACAGGTTATCAGTACCAGTACCTGCTACTCATAGCAGGAACTGCTACAACCAGCGAGTACCAGTACCAATGATGGGTAATGGTACCTGTTGGTACCTGACGAAAAAAAAATGCAGTAGCAGGTTGAGTTGAATAACATGATGTGAAACACAAAAAGATGATCAAGAACAAACAAGAGAAGGAAAGAATACCTTGAATCCTTGAGGAGAACCTTGGAGTTGGGGATTTTCTTTAGAGGATGCCTTGGAGAGAAAAAGGGGCTAAGGTTTTGAAGAGAACAAAATGAGGCAATTTTTTGCACTTGTTCTCTTTTATATAGGATGGGTCATGTGCAAGTCACATGACCACTTAAGTAGTTGAGAAGATGTAGATTTAAAACTTAGGTATTGAAAAAATAATATAATCAACACCCTAAGTTAGGCAACCACATTGCAAACAACACCCTAAAATTTCCCAAAATATGGAAATATTATAGTATTCCCCTTATGGGTGAAAGTGCGTAAATTATAGTTAAACCCTCAGGGTTTTTTATAATTACAAACAAGTTGTAAAACAATCAATCATTTAATTTTGAATTTCTTGTATTGTACAAAGCCCCAATTTTCTTCTAATGAAGAAGAATCTCTCTACTGCAAGAGGTTTTGTAAAAGTGTCTGCTAATTGGTTTGGGTATCTATAAATTCTAAATGAATGACACCTTGTAGTACATGTCTCTAAGAAAATGATGTCAAACATCTATGTGCTTGGTACATGAATGATGTACCAGATTCTTGGATAAATTGATTGTGCTTGTACTATCACATAGAATTTTAGATTGCGCTAAAATTACTCCCAAATTGGACAAAGTCTGTCTCATCCAAATGACCTGAGAACAAGCAAGTGAAGCAACAATATATTCTACTTTGGTCGTAGAAAGTGAAACACATTTCTGTTTCTTAGAGAACCATGATACTAGAGATTCTCCAATAAAATAACAAGTGCCGCAAGTGCTCTTTCGGTCTGTCTGACTCCATGCATAATCTGCATCACTATAGGATAAGTTTAAGGTCTATGGTTTAGGATAAAAGAGACCAATATCTCTTGTGCTATTTAGGTATCTAAATATTTTTTACTGCGTTTAAATGAGATTCCTTGGGTTCGAACTGGAATCTTGCACATAAACATGTAGCAAAAAGAATATCGGGTCTAAAAGCTGTAAGGATAGTAGTGAACCTATCATACCCCAGTATTTCTTTCATCTATGTTCTTGCCGGATAAGTCTTCACCAAGAGAAGTAGATGGAGCAATTGGAATCTCTTTTCCTTTTAGATTTTCAAAGTCAAACTTCTTGAGTATTTCAAGTACTTAGTTTGACTAATGTAGATTCCTATGTCCAATTGTTGGATCTGGAGGCCTAAAAAGAACTTGACTTCACCCATCATACTCATTTCGAACTCAGTCTTCATAGTCTCACAAAAACTCATAGGGACTCCTTGGTTGATCCAAATATGATATTGTCGATGTATATTTGGACCAATAGGATGTCATTTCCTTCTTCCTTTATAAAAAGAGTTGAATCAACACACTAATCCGATATCCATGATGGGGAAAGAAGGACCTGAGTCGATCATACTAGGCTCTGGGAGCTTGTTTAAGTCTATATAACGCCTTATTGAGCTTGAATACATACTCCAGGTGTGCTGGGTCCTCAAACTCGGGAGGTTGATGAACATAAACTTCTTCCTTAATATAGCCATTAAGGAATGCACTCTTGACATCTATTTGATATAACTTGAAGTCTTTTGTACTTGCAAAAGCAAGTAGCATCCGAATGGACTCCAAGCGGGCAACAAGAGCAAGCATCTCATCAAAGTCAATTCCCTCCTATTCGTTATAGCCTTGAGCTACGAGTCTGGCTTTATTCCTGATTACTACACCAGATTCATCTAATTTATTTCGAAACATCCACTCGGTTCCAAAAATGGAATTACCCTTAGGAGGGAGTACCAAGTCCCATACATTGTTCCTTATAAATTGGAGTAGCTCCTCCTGCATGGATACAACCCAAGATTCATCCTTTAATGTCTTGTCAACTTTCTTGGGTTCAAGTTGAGAAACAAAGGAATTAAGGACAAAGTCAACCCTTAATTGAGATCAGGTTTTTACACCTTAGCTTGTTCAATATCACCAATGATTTGATCATGAGGGTGATCCTTGTAGTGTACCCATTCTTTTGGAAGATCATGTACATTTCATGTATCTTCCATTTTTGACACATCGATGAAGGGGGTATCCTCATCATCAGACTCTAATGATTTAGTTCAGGTTCTCCTAATTTTGTTTCATTAAGTGAAACATACAGGGATTCTTCTACTACAAAAGTCCTTTTGCTAAAGACTCGATAAGCTTTGCTTCTAGTTGAATAGCCAATAAAGATGCCTTTTATCACCTTTAGCATCAAACTTATCGAGTCGATCTCGGGTGTTTAACAAATAACACCGACTTCCAAACACCCTAAAATATAAAATCCTAGGAGACTTCTCATAATATAGCTCATATGGAGTTTTCTTGATAATAGTCCTTAAAAGAGTTCAATTAAGAACATAGCAGACAGTGTTAACAGCTTTAGCCCAGAAATATTTTTGAAGCCCAGACTCAATAGCAAAATTCGGGTGCATTCTTGTAGAGTGTGATTCTTGCGCTCTACAACACCATTTTGAGGTGGTACTCGAGGGAATGAAAATTCATGGGAGATGCCATAATTGACACAAAATTTGAAAACTTTTCATTTTCAAATTCACCCCCATGATTGATCCTAAGTCTAAGAATGGAAGATGATTTTTCCTTTTGAAGTCTTCGAGCAAGACTTAGGAAGAAATCAAATGATTCATCCTTATGTTTTAAGAAAATTCAAGTGAACCTTGAGAATTCATCAATAATAACTAGGCAAAATTTTGATCTATTTAGGCTCTCAAATCGTGTTCACCCAAATAGATTAAGGTGTAACAATTCTAAAGGACGTGTGGTTGAAACTAAGTCTTTTAATTTAAAAGAGACTTTGTGCATTTTTCCAAGTTCACAAGATTTGCACAATGCATCCTTTTTATAAGTTAGTTTGGGTAGGCCCCTTACTAACTCATTTTTGGCTAGTTTATTCAAGTGTTTGTGATTTATGTGACCTAGCCTACAGTGCCATAAATCTACTTCAACGTGAATAGCAAGCAGACATTTCACAAATTTCTCTTGTGAAAAATGAAGAGCATGGATATTTTCATATTTAAAACCTTCAATTAAAACTGTATTAGATCCTTCTTTTAATATTTTAAATCCAATTTTTGTAAATAATACATCACAACCATTGTCACAAATTTGACTAATGCTAAGCGGGTTATGTTTTAAATTTTCTACTAAAAGTAGTTTAATACCTGCTTAGTTGAATTACCTATTGTACCTTCACCAATGATGCGATAATGTTTGTTATCGCTCAACTTGATGTGTCCACCATCATGAATCCTTGTCCATTCTATAAATAGGTCGGAGTGTCCCGTCATGTTCTTGGAACATCTACTATCTATGATCCACTTGTCTTTCTTAGCCTGCAAAACAGTTTAATAAATATGATTTCGGTACCCATTTTCTTTTAGGTCCTTAGATGTTAGTACCTTTCAAATCCTAAGATTTAAAAACCTCTTTTGTGTTAGATCTATAATTCTTAGGATTTTTGGGCTTTTGATAAATCCATACATGCATAGGTGCATATGATTTATTTTGTGTTCTTTTTATTTTGAAATTTAGCTTTCAAAGCATCACAAAATTCAATATTCAACCTAGTAGTTGTTTTTCGATTATTTAAAGTTTCCTCAAAATGCTCATAGGTCTCTTCTAACTCTACTATTTTTGCATGTAATTGAGAGTTAGTATGTTTAGCCATATCTAACTCTATTTCTAAACATAATTTTTCTATTTCCAAGGTTTTATAGTTACTATGCAAAACTTTGTTTTCCTTTTTAAATAACTTAGCCTTATGATATACCTCTTCATATGCTTGCAACAATTCATTAAAAGAAATTTCAAATTCTACCTCATTTTCTAAGCTATTGTCGTTCGTCATCAAACATAGATGGGTGACTTCATTTTCCTCGGATTCTTCAGAAGAAGATTCCTTATTGGAATCACTATCATCCCAAGTCACTTTATACGCCTTTCTAAAGTTCTTCTTTTGGTTGATTTCTTTTTCTTTCTTCTTTTCTTCTTATTTTCTTTTGATCAATAGGCAATCCTTTCGTACATGCCCCTTTTTCTTACATTCAAAACAAACGACGTCATTTGAAAACTTATTTACTCTTTTACCTTATTTTTGAATGAACCGTCGAAACTTCCTTTTTAGAAGAGTAAGCTCTTCTTCATCGGAGTTGGAGTCATCAAAATCTGAATCTTCTCTTAAAGCTTTGAAAGCAAGCTCCTTCTTCTTGCTTATAGGTTTCTCTTCATTTTTCTTCATGTTCTCTAGTTGAACCTCGTAGGCCATGAGGCTTCCAATCAGATTTTCAAGAGGAAGGATTGAAAGATCCTTTGCCTTTTGAATCGTTGTGGATTTTGAAGATCAATTGCTTGTAAGAGATCTCAAGATCTTTCTTACAAGCTGCTCTTCCATGAACTTTACTCCAAGGTTCTTCATGGGATTGACAATTTCCCCAAACCCTCTATTCATTGCCTTGATCATCTCTCCATTCTCCATCCTAAAACACTCATAATTTTCTGTTAGAATAGAGATGCGAGTTTCTTTTACCTTATTTGTTCCTTCGTATGTGACTTGAAGCGTGTTCCATATCTCGTATGTGGACTCGCAAGCTAAGATATGGTTGAACTCCTCCTTGGATAATGCATAATAAAGTGCATTCATGGCCTTCGCATTGCTAACGATCTTCTGTTTTTGATCTGCAGTAAATGCTACTCCTCGTGGCTCCAGATCCGAATACCTTGTTTGAATGAGAGTCCAAGCATCCTCTTCCATGGAATTGAGGAATACTTGTTTACACTTTTTCCAATATCCATAGTCCGTCCCATAAAAGTAGGGAGGACGTAAGGATGACTGGCTGATGAGAACCTCATCATGAGCCATAACTAGCTCATTTTGACCTAATACAAAGGATAAAAGCTCCTACATATCTCAAGGAAAGGCTTAACTCAGAGAATTCTGAGTTTGAGAAGGAAATAGGTCATAAGGGGTAAAAGTGCAATTTTACCAGTATAATCTGCATACAGGGTAATTCAGGGCCCAAACATAGGTCAAAGCAGCTTAATAAGGATAAAAGTGGGATGAAATGATCTAGCAAGGGCTACAGCAATTCCAAGAAACTAAATGATAAATCTGTAACCCTAAAACAACCCACTTCAATTCACAAGGTTCGAGGCAAAGTAAAAATAGAATAAACCCTCTAAAATTCATAGAAAAATAATCTCTAGGGTTTAGAACCTTCAATTTGGCCTTTAGAACCCATTTTGACCTACATTGAGAACCATGCCCAATTAATAACTTAATTTGGGTTTTTGCGCAAATTGACCGGTCAAACAAGGTTTAATATGAAAATGAAATTCACCATCAGATTCCTTAGGTCCTAATTAGTCATGTATAAAAACTTGAGCCTAAGAAGAAACCTCCTTGACCGACTTTACACTTTGGTCCTCATATATTTACTCTTTGGCCCTCAACTTTTGAACCCTCGCATTTTGGCCCCTAACTCTCCTTCGTTCTTTGCAATCAGGTCCCTCCTGCAAAAACCTGCCAGCACCATGCTCCGGCGACCTTGCGCGGAGCATGGTGCCGCGCAGGGTGAGGTGGGAGACCTGGCAAGTAAACCGGGGGTGCCCTGCGTCGTCAGCCGTCGCAGGGACACCCCCCTGGTCGTTGTAGCCCACCATACCGGCCGTGCGAACGCACGGACGGTATGGGTTCGTGTTTCCGACCATTCTCCGGCGAGGGAGACACGTCGTCTCCCTCCGCCTTCCTCCCTGTTTCATCCCTATAAATACCCCCCGCTGCTCCACCGACCAGGGCAGCCTGGATCTGACGGAGAAAATCCCCAACTTTCTTCTCTTCTTCCTCCGGCAGACGCTCACCAGCTCCGGCGGTTTCCTCCCCCTCCACCTCTTCGCTCTGCCGCAATACCAGCAGCAGAGACTTCCTCCCCTGCTCTTCCTGCGCCACGCCGCACCCGGCTGGCGCCTCTCCGGCTCTCTGCTCGCCGCCGCCCCTTTCCCTGAGCATCGTCTTCTCCGGCGACAGTCGATACGACTGTCGCCCTGTTCCTCCCCCTTCGTCCCTGCAAGTAAGCTAGAGCTACTCCCCTTCTCCTCCTCTTTCTTTCCCCGCTTTCAATTTATTCAATTAAGCCCTCTACCGACCCTGACCACCTTCACCCCCTTCAGTCCCGACCACCCTCCGGCGAGCCGCTCCCATCACCTCAGCAACCCACACGGCTCGCCGACCCTCACTGAACCTCCGCCTCATCACACTGAGCACCCCCCACCCCTCCACTGCCACTCCACACCTCCGTAACACTCCCCCGAACAAACCCATTCCTCCGGTTGCAGTCCGACCCAGGGCTGCCGCCAGACACCTCCTTGCGGCCTGCCGCGCAGCTCCTCACCTTCGCCGTGCCACGGCGAAGGTTCCCCAGTGGTTTGATCAAGCCGCGAGGCCATATTCGTGTCCGACAGGTTTTGAGGTTCGACCGCCATTAACGCACATTGAAGCAGCTTCTCCCGCGCTCCAGGCTTGAGGACTCCAGGTCTCCAGCTGCTGCGGAGTACAGGGAGTATTGCGAAGGCAGCCAGCCAGCAACCTATGCAAATAGAAGCCGCAGCTGCAGAAGCCAGGCCGCGGTCTCCCAGCAGGCGCACGCGAGGAACGGTCTGCGTTTAGTCCCACATCGGTAAGCCTCACACCCGTTCCACTGTTTAAATTGATTTCGTGCACTGGCCTTATTGCCTCAGTACACGGGGTGAGGTCCCCTTACACCCGCCCGGTTACCCGGTCTCGTCCGTGCTCACGCCCCGCGGACCTGACCCGACCCGACTTAGACTGACCTGCACTCCTCGCCCACCACGCACGCCGGTGGGCCTGGACCCGGGCGTGACCCGAACCCGATTACCCAGTAGCTCTGGGAGAGCTTTCCTAAGAGTGGTTTCAGAGAGAAAGAGAGACGCGGGGGAGGGGGGTAGAGTAGGTTTTGCCTCTGACGAAAAAAAACTCTGAAGTGTGCAGGCACAGGCGAAGAAGAAGACCCGCGGAAGAAGAAGGAGCTGCATTGTAGCAAATGCATAGTTAAGTCGTCTAAGCACCGGGTCAGACGACGGAAGGTCAGCAGCCAGAGCAGGAAAGAAGGCAGGCTGAAGAAGAAGGAAGAGCAACGGCCAAAGCAGAAGAAGAAGAAAGGAAGACTTAGTAGCTGAAGGCAGAAGCTCTGCAGCCATAAAGAGGAAAAGGGAAAAGAGAAAGGGTCACCACAATTGCAGAAAAAGAAGAGAGGTCAAGACAGAAACCAAGGAAGAAGAAGAAGAACATCACCTCTGCAGAACAAAGAGAAAGAAGGAGATCTAAAGAAAGAGAGAAAGAAGAGCATCCCCTCTGCAGAACAAAGAGAAAACAACAAATTCTTTCCCTCTCTCTGTCTTTATTTTGTAAAAGAAACATGTATATCTCTAGAATACAACTTGCTCCCTGAGTTCGACCTCGGGAACTCTTTTATTTTCCGAGTAAAAAATTTATATTTGAAGTGTTGGTAATAACCGGCTTTACTACAACGTTATAACAAATACAAAACCGACGTTTCATTTTTGGCGCCGTTGCCGGGGAGCAACGGCTATTCTAGAGGTAAACATTCCTGTATCTTTTAATTTCTGATAATCTCCTCTCTTTTGTGCAGCTACAGGAACTCAAGAAGACAAGCAACCACACGACAACCACTCCGAAGACAGGTAAATTTTTCCTCTCACTATTAACCCCTAAACTCTAAAGAGGAAGAAAAGAAAAGAACAAGCAATATAGGGCTAACCTGTCTTCCATACTTAGTAACCATAAAGAGTTGCATGTTTTCAACTCATCACTCCTGCACACTATTAAGGGTATTTAAGGGCTAACACATTCTTGCTTGAGCCCTAATTGCCCAACAAAGAGTTAAATGGACCAAGTAGAGCCAACATAAGGTCAAACATTAGGATTTCAGTAGAGACACACCCCTTAATCAAGAATTGAGGAAATCCAAAAGAGGTGTGCCCAAGCCATTGATTGAAAATAATTAACAAGAAAAATCCTAAATAATTGGCTCTCTCTAAACACTTGAACCCTAAAAGAAAGGACCCAAAAAGCTCTCAAAGAAAACAAGAGGTAAAGTTGACCCCTTTGGGTTAACCAACCTTAAATTAGGTCACTCTTTGCACTTAAAAAGACTAAAGTTCAAGTGAAAACCTTAAGCACCCTGATCTTAAAATTGGTAGACTTAAGAGGTCAAGATCCCCATTCTGGTCTACCTGGAACCGCAGTGACAAGAGAGGTCGGGTGGGGGAAACCCTGTAACCCGTGGGGACGCTCTACCGTGTAGGGGTCTTCGCGGGACTCTCCCTCTCTGGCTGCCCAGGTAATTCTCAGGTGGACGATCTTTCTGATCAAGGGGTCCATCTGCCCCGCACCTCTATAGTCACCCAACACAATTTTGGGTGTCTTGATTGGGTCCAGCACCTTCTAAACTTACCTCTTCCAAACAGTGCATGTACGGAAGGAGGTCCCTAAGACCACCCTTAAGACCTCCATTAGAAATTCGCTCTCGTCAAGGCCAAGCCTCGACGCCCGTGTTTGTGCAGCAACACCCTCACATTATTCTCTCTTCTGATTCAGAACCAAGTTCTTCTTCTTCCCCCATCATGGCTCAGCCAGTTGAGGAAGAAAATAATCTGGAACACCAGCTCCAGCGACTCAATGACCTCTTCCAAAACTTCGTGCACCAACCACAGCGTCCTATGATGCGGGACCACTACAATCCTGCTGCGGTGGCCATTGAGCCTCGAGTCAGAATCCCGACTGGAGGACCTGATTCCGAACTAAAGCCCAACATGATTCATGCTATACCTAAATTCCATGGGCTTAATTCTGAAGATCCCTTCCAGCACATCAAACAGCTAAAGCATCTGGCCCACACTTTTGGATCAGATGCGCAAAATCGGGATATTCTTCTCATGAAGATGTTCTCCTTTTCTCTTATGGACAAGGCCGCCCATTGGTATCAAACTCAGACCCGGCCGATCAACACTTGGGAAGAACTTCAATCCGAGTTTTTGAAAAAGTTCTTTCCCGTTGGTCGGACCAACGCCTTGCGCCATCAGATTACACACTTCACTCAACAATCAGGAGAACCTCTCCATGAGGCATGGGATCGTTTTCAGGATCTCATGAGAAAGTGCCCCCATCACGGAGTTCCTAAATGGGAACAAGTCCAATCTTTTTACCAGGGACTCCGTGAGGACATCCGCCTTTTCGTCAATGCAACTTGCGGAGGAAACATCATGGGTCAACGTGAAGACACCGTATGGGAGATTCTCGAAAACATGTGCGAGAACTCCATCAACAATGACTCCATGGGATTATTCGACAGGACGAATACCCGCGCAGCGACGAATCTTAAGGGAGCACATGAGACGCAGGGCCTGTCCGCATCAGTCGACCTGGAATTAATGGCCAGTCGATTGGACAAGGTCTCAATCATTGAAAAGAAGGTGGATGAGCTGACTCAGCACTTGCAGCGAGCCACCTCTGCGCGTAACTCCTTTGCACAGCCTCCTTCCACACAGGAGACTGTGCAAAACATCCTCCACCGATCCTCCCCTGGGATGGATCCATATCCATCCCCTTCTGATTCTTGGACTGGAAGATCATCCGATCCTTTCTACACCAGCCGGGGAAACTCCATTCCTCCTTTCCCTGACTCTCAGGAGGTTCCTCAGATCTGCGAGGACCTCAACGCCATCCAGAACGACCCATTCTCCAACACTTACAACCCTGGATGGCGAAACCATCCAAATTTTCAGTGGGCGGGAAATTCCCAAACCCAAAGACCACCTTTTCAGTCCCGCCCACAGCCCTCTCGTCACTACCAGCCGCCTCAGCCTCGGCCCAACCCTACTTATCCATTAGGGCCAAATCAAGATCAAATGTCCTTAATCCTCCAGACTCTGGCTGACATTCAAAAATCGAATGCGGCTATTCAAAAACAGCACAAGGACGAGCTTACTGAAGTTAAAACTCAACTGGCCCAGTTGGCAAATTCTCGCCAACCAGGCACACTCCCTTCCCAACCTCTTCCTAACCCAAATAACGTGCCAACCCAGAAGCGCGTTATGAATCCAAATTTAGGCCACGCTCAATGGATTTATCAGGCCCCTACTACTCCATCTCCAGACGAGATGGAAGCCTCAACTTCTCGTGCGGGATTTCAGCAGCAGCCACCCCTCCTACCAAACCCAAACCACAATCAGGCCGGATTAAATTCTGTAACAACACGTAGTGGTAAGACAACTCAAGACCCGCATTATCCAAACCACTCCCAGCCTGATAACCATGACCCTAGGATAGTTATCCAAGGTACCGCTGTTCCAGATCCACAACCTGGACCTATCCTAGAGGAACCAACCAAGATCCCGTTTCCCGAGGCCCTGACCAAGGGAAAGAAGACCACCAAACCCGTGGCCCCTGAGGAGGACCTGGTCAAGCTCTTTGAGCAGGTCCACATAAACATCCCCTTGATGGATGCAATCCGCCACGTACCAGCTTACGCACGATTTCTAAAGAATTTATGTACACCCCAGCGTAAGCCGCGAACCAAGGGAGGGAGCCCAATTGTTCTGTCAGAGCAAGCCAGCTCTGTAATCCTTAGTAGACTCCCACCCAAGGCAAAAGATCCTGGAACCCCCCTGATCTCCTGTAAGATAGGTGGTACCCAATTTGATAGAGCATTGTTAGACTTAGGTGCATCTATAAATCTGATACCCACATCCTTACTTGACCATCTAGAAGAATCTGAGCTGAAACCAACCGAGGTGACATTACAATTAGCAGATCGATCTATAAAGTCACCAAAAGGGATTCTCGAGGATGTTATCGTGAGAGTGCGGGATTTCTATTTTCCAGTGGACTTTATAGTCTTAGACATGGATGCACCTGAGAACCCTAGGGATACACCAATCATTCTAGGGAGACCTTTCTTGGCTACTGCTAGAGCCAACATCAGCTGTGAGGAGGGCCAAATAGAGCTTAAGTTTGGAGATCAAACACTGAAAATTGATATATTTAAGGCCCAACAAGGAATTAATTGCGGCGTCATCGAGCAAATTTGTGACATCAAGACTTTGGTTGATGAATCACACCTCCAGAAGGACTTGAGTATGCCTCATCAACCACAGAAGGATCTTGACCCGCAAACAGAGGAGTCAAATCCAGATGTGAACAATCCAGTAACTCCCACCCTTGAACCTCACATCTATACTGAACCACCCGCTGCTGCTGAAAACCCCATCCTCGAACTGAAACCCCTTCCTGCTCACTTAAAATACATCTTTTTGGGTTCTAATCAGACCCTTCCTGTGATCATCAATTCCAACCTCAGTCCTGAACAGGAAGCCAGTCTGATTGTTGTCCTCCAGCAACATCGAAGAGCCATCGGATGGACTCTCGATGATTTGACTGGAATAAGTCCCTCTTATTGTACTCATCATATCTATTCAGAAGAGGGCACACGACCTTCTCGTGAAATGCAGAGACGCTTAAACCCCAATCTGCAGGAGGTCGTGAAAAAGGAGATCATCAAGTGGTTAGATGCCGGGATCATCTACCCGATCTCCGATAGTCGTTGGGTGAGCCCAATTCAGGTCGTGCCCAAGAAGGCAGGACTCACCACTATAACGACTGAGACCGGAGAAATCATTCCTACCCGATTAGCCAACTCGTGGAGAGTCTGTATAGATTACCGTCGACTCAATTCCTCCACGAAGAAGGATCATTTCCCACTACCCTTCATTGATCAAATTCTCGAAAAACTAGCGGGAAATAGGTTCTTCTGCTTTCTTGACGGGTACTCCGGTTATAACCAGGTGGCAATCCATCCTGAGGACCAAGAAAAGACCACGTTCACCTGCCCCTTCGGAACTTACGCTTTCCGAAGGATGCCTTTCGGTCTTTGCAATGCACCCGCTACTTTTCAGCGATGCATGCTTGCCATATTCTCAGATATGGTAGGTGATTATCTGGAAGTCTTCATGGATGACTTTTCAGTTTTCGGAGCATCATTCGACGATTGCCTCCAACACTTGGTCCAGATACTCAGGCAGTGCATCGACGTGAATTTGGTTCTTTCCTGGGAAAAGAGCCATTTCATGGTGCCTGAGGGAATTGTCCTGGGACACTCAATTTCGGAGAAAGGTATCCAAGTGGATCGAGCTAAGGTTAATCTGATTTCTCACCTTCCTATGCCTAGCTCGATCAGGGACATCCGATCCTTTTTAGGGCATGTCGGTTTTTATCGACGATTTATCCCTGATTTTTCAAAAATCGCACGCCCCCTGACCACTCTTCTCTCCAAGGATGTTCCCTTCGAAATCTCCAAGGAATGCACTCGAGCATTTGAAATCCTGCGTGACCGAGTCACCCAAGCCCCGATCCTACAGTCCCCTGATTGGTCTCAACCCTTTGAGATCATGTGTGATGCATGCGACTTCGCTGTAGGAGCGGTTTTGGGGCAGAAAAATGACAAGAAACCTGTGGTCATTTACTACGCCAGCAAAACACTCGATGAGGCTCAGCGTAACTATACGGTTACTGAGAAAGAGCTGCTAGCTGTAGTGTTTGCCCTAGAGAAGTTCAGATCATACCTTCTGGGTTCCCATGTCATCATATACTCGGATCACACGGCTGTGATGCATCTCCTTGCAAAGAAGGACGCGAAACCTCGATTGATCCGATGGATCTTGCTGTTGCAAGAATTTGACCTCGAGATTCGCGATAAAGCGGGAAAACAAAACGTGGTAGCTGATCACTTGTCCCGTCTTCCTTCTGAAATAATTGACCCCTCCGGACCCATCACGGAGCATTTTCCCGATGAGCACCTGCTGACTATTGGTACTAGCCTTCCATGGTTCGCTAATATTGTAAATTACTTGGCATCTCATCAGACCCCGTCCGATTGGCCGAAGGCCAAGAAAGACAAATTACGCTCCGATGCCAAGTATTACATTTGGGAAGACCCGTACCTCTTCCGCATAGGTGCCGATCAGATCATCCGGAGATGTGTCCCGGAAGGGGAAGTCAACAACATCCTCTCTTTCTGCCATGACCAGGCATGCGGTGGCCATTTTGCCGGGCATAAAACCGCATCAAAAGTCCTCCAGTGCGGCTTTTACTGGCCCACACTGTTCAAAGACGCATACAGTCATTGCAAGGCATGCAGTCGTTGCCAGACTTTGGGCAACATGAGCCATCGCGACATGATGCCTATGCAGCCGATTCTAGTATGCGAAATCTTTGATGTTTGGGGGATTGATTTTATGGGCCCCTTTCCTGTTTCGGATGGTTTCGAATACATTCTGTTGGCTGTGGACTACGTGTCCAAATGGATCGAAGCCATACCGACCCGAACCTGTGATCACAAAATCGTTCTCAAATTCATTCATCAACACATTTTCTCAAGGTTCGGGATTCCTCGTGCAATAATCTCTGATGGGGGGACCCATTTCACAAATGCTCAGTTTAGGTCACTGATGACCAAATACGGGGTGTCTCACCGAATCTCTACTCCTTGTGGGCCTATAGGACCGCCCACAAGACCCAATTAGGCATGTCTCCCTTTAGACTGGTGTACGGAAAGGCATGTCACCTTCCCGTCGAACTGGAGCATAAAGCCTATTGGGCAGTACGGAACTGTAACCTAGATCTTTCCAAGGCTGGGACCCACAGAAAACTCCAAATCAGCGAGATCGATGAATTACGCATAGACGCGTACGAGAACTCGCAAATCTACAAGGAGCGGGTTAAAGCCTTCCACGACAAACACATCTCGAGAAAGATCTTTCATCCTGGTCAAAAGGTCCTACTCTTTGATGCCCGACTCAAACTCTTCCCAGGAAAACTGAGATCTAAGTGGGTCGGACCATATTTGGTCCGACAGGTTTTTGGAAATGGAGCAATCGAAATCAGTCCACTCAGCCACGATTCTGAACCTTTCATCGTGAACGGTCAGAGACTCAAGCCGTTCATTGATGTAACTTCTACTAATTTGGCTGAGGCATCTTATACCCTCCTTTCCCCTTGAGCTTATTGCGCCCAGCCGATGGCGTAAAACTCAGCGCTTAACGGGAGGCAGCCCGTCATTCTCTTTGAAAACCTGAAACTTGTTCTAACACCTTTCAGCACTCGAAGTTCACCCTTGTAGACAGCCGACCCCAACTCAGATGTTCGCATCTGAGATTTGAAATCGTCCGAAAAAAAAATTTCAACCCGACCCATCCACTCACCCAAATTTCTGTCTTAAGGAATGAACTAAGACCCCCTAGGTTACAATGAGGACATTGCAAATCTTAGGCATGGGGGGGTATGAAAGTACAAAAACTTGTAAGAAAAGGTTTCAAACAAAAAAAATTCACATATGCCAAAAACACCATAAAAATTAAAAAAAAAAAAAAAAATTTCGAAAAAGAATAAGAGGAAAAGAGGAGAAGAAAATTTTGTGAAGGAGAAAAGAAACAAAATGAAAAAGGAGCACAAAATTATGAGAAAAAGTGATAGTCATTAGTAAGGAACTAAGGAATTAACCTAAGTTCTAGACCTCATTCAAGAAAAGTGCACAAAAAGATTAGTAAAGAATGCAAACCTTAGGCATTCTTGAATAGACTCTTAGTACCCATTAAGATCTGGACACTCCTCAAGAGGTTGAGGAAAATGAAAAGCTGAAGTATTAGGTCTAAGGCTTAGGAAGTATTCGGCCTCGTTAACTAATTTTTGGTTTACGGGACTCAGTAACCTAAGCACCCTAATCTCACACACAGCCTGGTTCAGTAAGCGTAAAAATCAGAATCACGCAGAAGCGTCGCAAAAATCTGAAAAGAACACCTAAAATAGGAGCGGCCGATCAACACAAGTTGATTTGGACGAGTCCCAGCGCAGAGAGGCGGGAAATCCCCTCGAAGATGCGTAACAAAATATCATCTCCTCGGTGCTTGTCTCTTAGGATATTTACATATCCTAATGGGGGCATGTAAGCACTCTGCTGGTTCAGATTCCATGGATGGCATTATCTCGAAATGTCAATTGCCAGGGTCTGGATTCGGCCACGGAATACCATGGATGGGATTATCTCGAAATCTCAATAGCCAGGGTTCCGGGGGTTGCCATGGGCGGTGCTATCTCGAAGCATCGATCGCCAGGAACCCTTGAGGATTGATGATGGGAGCAAGGAATCTGATACAGACTGTGTTGAAAAGCCAATCCTAGGCTAGAACTAAAAAGAAAAAGAGAGAGAAAACTCTCCAAACAGAAAAACTTTCTATCTCTCTCTTACAAAACGCACTGCGAACTGAGCCAGGGCTAAAATCATTTCAAGCACGGGTGCTTTAACCACGAAGTCCAATAAACCTTAGGTTAGTTCTTGTGGGCCTTAAAAACCTTTGCTAAAAGACTGAGGCTAAGGCTAGACAGATTTGGATCTTGATTGGTACTAGAGTACCTTTTAGGCCTATGGTCAGCATTCTAACCTAATCTATGCTCAAATAAAAAAGGCACTTATCTAAAACCATTAAAAACTTCATGGTCTAGAACAAGGGTTGAAACCTTAAGTTTTTGCTAAGGGACTAGCAAAAGCTAGGCATGGGGGTATGATGAGAACCTCATCATGAGCCATAACTAGCTCATTTTGACCTAATACAAAGGATAAAAGCTCCTACATATCTCAAGGAAAGGCTTAACTCAGAGAATTCTGAGTTTGAGAAGGAAACAGGTCATAAGGGGTAAAAGTGCAATTTTACCAGTATAATCTGCATACAGGGTAATTCAGGGCCCAAACATAGGTCAAAGCAGCTTAATAAGGATAAAAGTGGGATGAAATGATCTAGCAAGGGCTACAGCAATTCCAAGAAACTAAATGATAAATCTGTAACCCTAAAACAACCCACTTCAATTCACAAGGTTCGAGGCAAAGTAAAAATAGAATAAACCCTCTAAAATTCATAGAAAAATAATCTCTAGGGTTTAGAACCTTCAATTTGGCCTTTAGAACCCATTTTGACCTACATTGAGAACCATGCCCAATTAATAACTTAATTTGGGTTTTTGCGCAAATTGACCGGTCAAACAAGGTTTAATATGAAAATGAAATTCACCATCAGATTCCTTAGGTCCTAATTAGTCATGTATAAAAACTTGAGCCTAAGAAAAAACCTCCTTGACCGACTTTACACTTTGGTCCTCATATATTTACTCTTTGGCCCTCAACTTTTGAACCCTCGCATTTTGGCCCCTAACTCTCCTTCGTTCTTTGCAATCAGGTCCCTCCTGCAAAAACCTGCCAGCACCATGCTCCGGCGACCTTGCGCGGAGCATGGCGCCGCGCAGGGTGAGGTGGGAGACCTGGCAAGTAAACCGGGGGTGCCCTGCGTCGTCAGCCGTCGCAGGGACACCCCCCTGGTCGTTGTAGCCCACCATACCGGCCGTGCGAACGCACGGACGGTATGGGTTCGTGTTTCTGACCATTCTCCGGCGAGGGAGACACGTCGTCTCCCTCCGCCTTCCTCCCTGTTTCATCCCTATAAATACCCCCCGCTGCTCCACCGACCAGGGCAGCCTGGATCTGACGGAGAAAATCCCCAACTTTCTCCTCTTCTTCCTCCGGCAGACGCTCACCAGCTCCGGCGGTTTCCTCCCCCTCCACCTCTTCGCTCTGCCGCAATACCAGCAGCAGAGACTTCCTCCCCTGCTCTTCCTGCGCCACGCCGCACCCAGCTGGCGCCTCTCCGGCTCTCTGCTCGCCGCCGCCCCTTTCCCTGAGCATCGTCTTCTCCGGCGACAGTCGATACGACTGTCGCCCTGTTCCTCCCCCTTCGTCCCTGCAAGTAAGCTAGAGCTACTCCCCTTCTCCTCCTCTTTCTTTCCCCGCTTTCAATTTATTCAATTAAGCCCTCTACCGACCCTGACCACCTTCACCCCCTTCAGTCCCGACCACCCTCCGGCGAGCCGCTCCCATCACCTCAGCAACCCACACGGCTCGCCGACCCTCACCGAACCTCCGCCTCATCACACTGAGCACCCCCCACCCCTCCACTGCCACTCCACACCTCCGTAACACTCCCCCGAACAAACCCATTCCTCCGGTTGCAGTCCGACCCAGGGCTGCCGCCAGACACCTCCTTGCGGCCTGCCGCGCAGCTCCTCACCTTCGCCGTGCCACGACGAAGGTTCCCCAGTGGTTTGATCAGGCCGCGAGGCCATATTCGTGTCCGACAGGTTTTGAGGTTCGACCGCCATTAACGCACATTGAAGCAGCTTCTCCCGCGCTCCAGGCTTGAGGACTCCAGGTCTCCAGCTGCTGCGGAGTACAGGGAGTATTGCGAAGGCAGCCAGCCAGCAACCTATGCAAATAGAAGCCGCAGCTACAGAAGCCAGGCCGCGGTCTCCCAGCAGGCGCACGCGAGGAACGGTCTGCGTTTAGTCCCACATCGGTAAGCCTCACACCCGTTCCACTGTTTAAATTGATTTCGTGCACTGGCCTTATTGCCTCAGTACACGGGGTGAGGTCCCCTTACACCCGCCCGGTTACCCGGTCTCGTCCGTGCTCACGCCCCGCGGACCTGACCCGACCCGACTTAGACTGACCTGCACTCCTCGCCCACCACGCACGCCGGTGGGCCTGGACCCGGGCGTGACCCGAACCCGATTACCCGGTAGCTCTGGGAGAGCTTTCCTAAGAGTGGTTTCAGAGAGAAAGAGAGACGCGGGGGAGGGGGGTAGAGTAGGTTTTGCCTCTGACGAAAAAAAACTCTGAAGTGTGCAGGCACAGGCGAAGAAGAAGACCCGCGGAAGAAGAAGGAGCTGCACTGTAGCAAATGCATAGTTAAGTCGTCTAAGCACCGGGTCAGACGACGGAAGGTCAGCAGCCAGAGCAGGAAAGAAGGCAGGCTGAAGAAGAAGGAAGAGCAACGGCCAAAGCAGAAGAAGAAGAAAGGAAGACTTAGTAGCTGAAGGCAGAAGCTCTGCAGCCATAAAGAGGAAAAGGGAAAAGAGAAAGGGTCACCACAATTGCAGAAAAAGAAGAGAGGTCAAGACAGAAACCAAGGAAGAAGAAGAAGAACATCACCTCTGCAGAACAAAGAGAAAGAAGGAGATCTAAAGGAAGAGAGAAAGAAGAGCATCCCCTCTGCAGAACAAAGAGAAAACAACAAATTCTTTCCCTCTCTCTGTCTTTATTTTGTAAAAGAAACATGTATATCTCTAGAATACAACTTGCTCCCTGAGTTCGACCTCGGGAACTCTTTTATTTTCCGAGTAAAAAATTTATATTTGAAGTGTTGGTAATAACCGGCTTTACTACAACGTTATAACAAATACAAAACCGACGTTTCACTGGCCTTCGATGTGCTTGGTTGATAATGATGCTATCACGAGTTGAGTTGTTACATCTTCTCTGCTAATTCAAGGTACTTGTAGCAAGTATCAATACTATTCATCAATATCGATACCTGCAGGGCATAGGTTTGAGCTTCTGCCTGAAACTGTGAAAAACAAGTACCGATACTCATTATGAGTATCGATATCTAATGGTCACAGTTTGAGACAGAGGCTCAAACCTGTGCCCTACAAGTACCAGTACTAATAAACATTACCGATACTTGCTACAAGTACCTTGAATTAGCAACTAAGATCAAATTTTAGTGCTTTTTAAACCCAATTAATCTTTTAATATGATAAAGAAATGTTTCTAAATTTTCAAATGAGCGATTGTTCGTGAGTTTAATACCTAATTATCTCTAATTTGATTTTACTTCCTATATTAATTCTTCTTGTTTACGAGACATAAACTTCTAAGTTACAATCAATAAACAACAAAAAATCTTCATCCACTTTATCTTTTCCTTGTCAGCATCCAAGCTTCCTATATTCCTATTATTATCCCAGTAAATATCACTTCAAAACTCATTAGATTTAAAATAATTTTGTTAACACCAAAACATAGAAGAGAGGTGGACTAGGTTCCAACACATATGTCTTCCAATGTAAAGGATTCATGGGTATTTAGAATATTTGAGGGAGACAATGCATTAAATCTTGATTTTTAAGCCCTTCATTATTGGTATGATGAAACTAATAATGATTTTGATAGGTTGCTAATTGAGTAGAAATCAAATACTATTTAAGAAGTTAAATTGGTATTTGATTTGGCATTTAATTAGACCAAATATGATTTGATATTAATCCAAAGGGTTTGGATGCAAATAAATGCCTTTGGGTACTTAAATCAAATTGCCTAAATTAATTGGAGTGCAAATAATATAAAATTCAATTAGGATTAGATCACAACCATTGGATTTAATCCAATGGCCACCATCACATTAGGAATTGATGGATTACCTATAAATATCTCCCAAGGAAAAGTAGGAATCCTTAATCAATCTAATAATTGAGTGTAATTAACCTTGCATTGTGAAGAGAGAAGAGGAGAGAAGAGCCATCGCTGCCGCCCTTCTCCTTCCATTGTTCTGGACATCCAAGCTTTTGATCAGAAGTCCTGCACTCTAATCAGAAGACCTACCCATGTTTTGGATGTCCAGATTCTATTCAATCTAGACGTCTCTCATCTTTATTAGACTTCTAGAAAATAGTCTGGAAGTATGATAAGTTGATTGGACGAGCTAATCTTGTTGGCCATGGGTACTTGACCTGGGTGTAAACTCTGAAGGAGGATTTGAGGCCAGGGTAGCCTCAAGAATTGCGAAGGCATTCATGATGCACGAAGGGTTCGCTACGATGCATACGGGTTGAGTGTTCTTAGTGCGAAAGGTCTCATCAACCTACCGAGAATAAGGGAGTCCCACATAACCATGACTTATTGTAGGAGGCACAACACTTGGGGTGTTGTGCTACACCATACCATCAGGTATGCCTTGATACTCATAGAGATCCTAAGACGGGAAAATACCGGATCTTCCTATGTGGTTCTGGACACATAGGTCATGGTTTCTTGATTCTCATATTCATTTTTTTCAAGCAACGAGCTATTCATCGAATCGAAGAAAATTTTTTAAATGACCTGTTCCACGCTTCCACGATGTCACTATAGATTCTTACGGGAGGGGATGAGATTTGCAAAATATAAAATAAAATGCAAAAGCAAATAAACAATCTCACACAAATGACAATCACACAATTGCACAAATAATTTTTAGGTAGAAACCCAAACCTAGTGAAAACCACTACCTAATCCTCTCGAGTTAAGATTTTCCAATCGACCAAGTTGATCAAAATCCACTAATCCGAACTACTTAAACGAGGGTAGTTCAACCTCTTACAACTGACGCTACTTTGAACCCTAGGGTAGCGTGCTCAAACCCCTCCTCTTCACGAGCAGTATTTTGTCCCTCAATGGAGGCAGGAATTCGCAAAGTGAATACCCAACCAAATAACAAAGATAAATACAAAGCAACCTATAGAGCCACAAATATGAAAACCTAGCTACTATAGGTAAGGAACTTCCCGTTGCTGGAAGTGCATCGACTTGACGACGCGGATGCGTGAACCACGCAACGGCACTTTGTCGCTCTCATAATCGCGAAGGGAGAGTGGGTGTACAACAAAGACGATGCTCCCTTGATGTAGAACAAAAGCTTGGAGAGCATGATCACTTCTTATGATCAAAGGGACACAAAATGATGTGGAAATGTGTTACTTGGTGCGTGTTGGTGTATGTTTGCTAGGCAAGGGTACTCTATTTATAGAAGGCCTAGAAAGGCTTTAGGAAGGCTTTGGAAGCTTTAGGTAGCCGTTAGAGATTATCCTAAGGCAAATCAAGCTGTAATCAAAATCATTAATGATTCTGATAGGGTCATCAAACGTTTGGGAAATTATCATACATCTAGAAGTCACTCTTAAAATGTCTAGAAACTAAATCAGATGTCTAATCTTAGACGGGTTTCCTTACTGACTTGAGTCAGACCTAAACAGGGTTCTAGTGTAAGTTAGACGATAGGTTGGATGTCTGACACTAGGTCTAGACGTCTAGAAACCTAATTAACTACTGGAATGGATTTTCCAAGGCACAAACAGCTAGATCCCTTAAGAGAAGTGATTTGGGCTTAATCGAGGGCTAATGTTCACTTATCAGACGTCTGAGGTCCTCTAAGACTTCTGATGGAAGATTAAGGGTCATTTTCAATAATCATATTCTTAAGCCAATGTTCCACTAATTGGACGTCTGGCAATGTCTTCAGACGTCTTCTAAGATGTCTGGACAAAAGGCTGGTCATCTAAATCAGGCAGACATTAGATACTAAGTCCAGCCTAAGTGTTTGGATGTCTGATTCACAATTCAAACGTCTTAAAGTTCACTACCAGACGTCTGATTTTAGAATTAGACGTCTGAAAAGGCTGTCTAAAACCTATTTAGGTTTTCTAAATTCTCTACGGAAAACCTAAGTATCCTAAGGTTGTGCAAGTGTTCTTAGGACTACAATTTTGATACTTTGAGGCTCTTTAACATGCATCTAAGAAAGAAGAATAAAGAGCAACAAAAGAAACAATAATACAAAGAACAAGATGAATGGAAATCTATTATATTCTTCATCTCCTTCCTTCTTCAAGCTTTTACTCCTCGCGAAGCTTCTTCTCCTCCGTCAAGCTCCTCCAATTCGCCATGAATGCGAGCTCTTCACACTTGTATCCATTTGCAATTGTCCTGAAATCTTGGACTCAAAAGTAAATGTTAAATAACAAGTGTTTTATTATCATCAAAATAAACTATCGTGGTGCCCTTACACCAACAGTCACAACATTGAACTGTTCGATCCCCAATAATAATTAGTCAAATCGATCAATTACAAATATCAATGGTTAGATGCTTCTTTGATTCATTCAGGATACACATTCAGATGATTATGGTTCAATGGAAATCCAAGTATTGCAAGATAGATTTGTAAGCAATAATTAGATCTAAAATTTATTAATTAATCACATGCATGTGGTCACAAGTATCATTTGATTTAGTTATTAGTGTTCACAGTTAGGTCCTCATTTCCATCTAAGGAATTGAATTTTTCATGCATCTGAATTAACTTATTTAAGCACCAAAGAAGGACAAGCAATATCACAAGATGGGATACCCATAATCAACAACATGAACTAAGAAAACACGCATATCAGGAATCACAATTATGCATCAAACTAATCATAAGGAGTCACACGCGAAGAGGAAAGGGAAGTTACTCTACCTAACATCATCGAGGGGTCACGGGGACTCCAAAATATGCACTCAAGGTCTATGGATGTGAGTTGAGCATGCCTCGTAATGCATGTATGCTCCAAGTCAAGTCTCTAATCCAATCTCACCAAAAACTGCAGTCTCCAAAACTCGTTAGAACACAATATTGAATTTTAATGTGCAAAACCATTTTTAAAAAAGAATTTAGGGCTCACCAAGTTGCATACGCGTCAAGACGATTCCAACAGAACCTTATTTGTGAAAAATGACAATTGAGATGGCCTCAAACTGCTTAAAATTTGCAATGATGCCTGAATTGGGCTCAAACAAGCAGCTAGTTCAAGCCCGAGTCGCCAGGACACGTGGCAACCACTAATTGGTTGCCCGCACCCTCACACGGATCACTGCCTGCACCCTACGCACATGCGCGCACATCTCCTATTGCCCTCTACGCGTGCTTTGCATTAGAATAACCACACTTCATGTAACGAATGTGTGCCCCAGACGTATTTTAAGACATCTGGGAGGTGGCTCAGACGTCGGACAAGACGTCTGGGATCACAACCAGACGTCTGATAAGACGTCTGGGATAGTTTCAAGACATCTGGAAATTCGTTATTTTCGACACACGCGAGTCGCCTGCGCGCCTGAGCGCGCAGACCGCATATTCCCTCCTTTCTCTGCTGCTGCAGGCGGCCTGCCGCCTTCTCTCTGTCCTCTCCGCGCGGCGTTAAAAGGGGCGCGCCTCCCCTCCCGTCTCCACCGTCTCCTCCTTCTCCTCCTTCCTGTGCGCGAAAGCGAGCGGATGCGAGGGCGGCAGCGGCGGCCGCAGTGAGCGCGGAGGTGCGGCGTGCGAGGGCGGAGCTCTGCCGTGAGGGCGAACTCGCCGGAGCGGCTTGGCCGGCCGACGGAGGGCGCAGGGGGCGCGGAGCGACGCGGAGAGGGACCTGCTGCGGGCTGAGCAGCAGACGCGCGAGGTGCGACGCGGGCGGCGTCGCGAGCGGAGGCCGAGCAGGGTTCTGATTCTGGAAAAATTTCCAGAATCAGACGTCTGGGTTGATAGCCAGACGGCAAGGTAGACGTCTGTAAGATCATACAGACGTCTGAAAGGTGAGTGTCCGCTTTCTTCTTCCTTCTTGTCGACTGACCGTACTGAGGGAGGGGGGTTGGCTGTGCGCAGGTTTGCTGATTCGCCATCCTTTGCGAATCAGACGTCTGGAAGTTGTACCAGACGGCGGGAGTGACCTCCAGACGTCCTGAGGGACCATCGGACGTCTGGGATCTAGGCAGACGTCCCCGCAGACTTCTGGACGTCTGGGAAACCACGCTGAACAGGTAATTCTTTGATCCACTTTTTAAGACGTCTGGAAGGAATTCCAGACGTCTGATTTTGCACAGTATCGTCTTTTTCTACCCGTTTAGGGTCCGTTCGGACTCCGTTTTCCGCGATTCGAGTTGCATTCTCTTCAGAATTAATTCCTCTACTCATCTACAGTAGCTATACACTGTTTTGAGACACTCCTTGTGTTTGATCCTTGTGACAAGATCTCGTTCAGTTGCAGTCTTGAGAGTCGCGGAGGCACGCGGGATTCCCGATCACGCCCCCATTACTCCCGTTGTACCTGGTAGAGTGGCTTAAGTTATTTTTAAAATCTGTTAAAGTATGGAACCATAACTAGAATCTAGGACATTGCATGAATCCTAGGAATGAGAAATGTATGGAATGATAGCTCCTAGGTGATGCATGAATCCTAGGGCTGGAAAACTAGTTGTATGCTAGATCCTAGGATGTGGCATGAATCTTAGGATGGAAAAACTAGTGGAATGTATAATACTGCAGTCTTGGAAAAATGGAAAGGAATATAAAGCTGCCTGTAATTTGAATTAACAGCTGCCTGTTATGAATAAAGAAACATGTTTGAGATCATGGATTTTGAGAACGTGAATCTGGAAAGTGAAACATATGATGTTCTGAGATAAAGAGCTGGAACCCTACGGGGAATTAGGAGTGGAACTCCTGGAAAGAAAAAGGAATGGAACTGAGATGTAGTTTGTACTGTCTCTTGGGTACGCAGTACCAAGGGAAGTACCTGTACCTGTTTAGTGCAGAGTGGGGCCAGCCGCCCCAGGGACCCGGGGTTAGGATTGGCCGCTCTGTACCGACTTGTTGGCCCTCGTGTACGTAGTACCGAGGAGAGCTAGTAGTGTTAGGAGAGTACTAGCTACCCCACGGGCCCCAGGGTTCTGCTAGCCTCCTTCACCGACTTGTTAGGCCCACTAGGGCAAACCAGGGTAGTCAGGCGAGGGTGCGCGGACTGTGGAGGGGCAAGGCCCCGGTTTGGTTACTGTGGAGGGGTTGGACCCCTGTTACTGAGAGGGCTCTGCCCTGGTTCCGTGCTGTGCTTTGGGCGCACCCGTTAACGGAAACGACTGACCGCGTGCCAGTGCGGGCTAGCTACCTGTGCGTTTATCGCGCGTGCCGTAGTCACCGTTACGTCTGTCAGTGACCTTGGGGTGGTTGACTGAGGGTAGGATCACCACAGGGGACTCTCCCGGCCAGGAGAGCACCACGTGCTACTTCTACTTTTGGAAAAGACTGCAATCAAGATCGTTCCCACGAGGACATTCGAGATCAAGTAAAGGATCTGAGAAATAAATGAAATAGTGAGAAAAATTGAAAGATGTGAATAAAGGAAGTAATAGAACATAACAGCTACTGTACACTCTACTGTTGCCTTTAGTTAGTTTGCCACTCTACTCAGCGTTTTGCTGACGTGTTACACTCGTTACCTTTTTCAGGACCAGGTGTTGAGCAGCCAGGGTCGGCGGCTGCAGAGGACGCTGGGCCGAGTAGGGTCCAGTAGAGTTACCACAGCCTTTTGTACCCCTTTTTGTTTCTGTTCTAGTGAGTAGTTTTTGTTTCCGCTGTACCTTCTTTACCTGCAGTTCTTGTTATATGATAAATGTTGTTTTACTGTTGTGGTGGTACCTACTGTAGTAGTTTCTTTCCTTACTGCTGTACTTTCTTACTGTTAGTTATATTCATGCTGAATGTGGTTTATTTTACTGTCTTTTGGTTACTTCCTCGTTGGACGACTAGGTCTTGGGATTAGTCGAGTCGGTCCGGTTTTCGTGTCTCGTAGGGACTCGGGAACCGGGTCGTTACACTTCACCTCTCCAGCTCCTCACGTCATCTCGTCCATGCCTCCTACGTGCCCCCACATGCATCGCTAGCCTCTTTCACCCTAGTGCCCTCTCTCTCTCCTCTCTCTTCTTTTCTCCTTTCTTCTCTATCCTCTTCCTCGAGATGTGTGCAAGTTAAGGGTGCAAGCGACATCCTCAAACCCTAATTAGGGTCTTAAATAGACTTACCGATGCGAATTAGGATTAAGAGTGCCTAAACTTGATGAAAATGCCCCTAATTGCAGGTTTAATCATGCCTTAGCCATGTTCGTCATGTTTTTTATGTAACTTGAGCTATACACCTTAGATTTGCATGAAAAAGTATTATTGGAAAGTTTACAATAAGAGGAATTCAATGATACCTCACATAACTTCCTTTTGAAATGATTTGACTAAGGGTTGACAAAAACATGTGTTTTTCATGTTTTACAAGGTATTCTAACATGACTTGACGTTGATGGGTGCTGATTGATTCAAAACGATATAATCAACTCTAATCGACTCAGGCTTGGATTTTGAGGCATTCATACTCTATTATACTTTCTTTTAAATTTTAAGGTAATCTTATTATTACATAGAATACCACATGCTCTCCTCTATTTTAGCACTCTATGTTACTTTTATACGTAACATCTATATCGATTTCTCCTTCTAGTTGAAAAATGTATCCCAAACATTTAGAAATATCTTTCATATAAAGGCACTCTATTCCATCTCTATTTATCCCTTTTGTTGGTAAATTTACAATCTATAATTTAGTCCTTATCCAACTTAGATGAAATTTAGCTTATATTGCTCTTCTCTGAAGGTCAAGTATTTTTTGTATACTCCATTTTTTGTCTCCATTCCTTGTAAAAAAAAAAAATCTTAGCACTTAACTCCTTTCCGTTGGCACTATAGACATTTTATTTCGATGTACCATTCCATAATATCTTGTACAAGAAGAGACTATCCCCTACCCCCCATTCCCCTGAAGGGCGGTACGAGAGCATCTCAATGGACTACCTACGGGGAAATGTCCCATTTTTGTTTCCCAATTGTTGCTTTTATTTTGTGATTTTTACGTCAACGCCGCCATAATTATTTCATATGACACATTTATCCCTAGATTTATCAATAACATAGACACCTTTGCGATGCTGCTCAATTTCAAATCTATGCCAATCCATTAACACGAGCTTACAAATTGACCATGTATGGGTTTACAGTAATCTTAGGGTTATCCAAAATTTTTAATTTCATGCAAATTTGATATTCAAATATAAGGTAATGACCGAAATGGAAAAATGAAATCAGTTTGATTGTTAAGATATTAAGAGTAAAATCTTTCTTTCTACCCTTCACATCTTTTTATTGGAGTTTAATTTTAAAAGAATTTATATAAACGATATGAAATTTTCATCGAAATATGTGAGCGTAAAATAGCATGTGTACGTATCTATTTAATATCACTAGCTACACTACGAGGTTATGTAGAGACCCAGATCTGTCTCTGTTTTCCGTTTGATCGGCTTGCCATCACCCATTTGCTGGATTAGTTCTGGTATTGAGGTCAGCATCAAATCAGCCAAAAGTATATTCTCGCTTGAAGACGGAAATTAAATATTATTCAACTAATTTATTCTAATAAGCGATGCAAAGTATGATTTTTCATTTCTCGATCTCACAGAGGTTCTGTTTGCGGTGAAGATTTGGGAATTTTTTTGTATTGTGTAGTTTTTATTAGAACTTTTCTTATCACTTTAATATAAACTTTCACATAATTATTTTCAATAATTTCAATCAAATTACAATAATTTTTATTTCTACTTTTATTATTAAATAAATACCCACTACATCTTTTACTTGTAATTTTAATATTAAATAAATATCAACTAATATTTTTCACTTTCACTTATATTATTAAATAAATATTCCCTAACATCACATCATTATACCTATCATTTTATTTCCCTCAATAATTTCCTTAATCCATCACCTAAATAAACATTCATCTCCACTTATTTCATTTTAACTTATCTTACCATATTCCATCTTACCTCTAAACTAACCCTAAAGATATTTGACGCTTAGTTTTTCTTCAAATTGGCAACCAGCTTGACTTAAACAAAGTTGGTGCATTGTGCCGCACGTTGCTTTCTTTGTGTACTGATTTCTTCTTCTTAATGATTCAAATGATCGATGTCTACTGTATTTTTATTATTTATATAGAAGAATAAACCCATGCATCAACTTCACAAACCATGAAAGCACCCTTCCTATTATTTTCCAATGACCAAAGGAATCTAGTGGCCATCCAGGACCCACACTACCGAAAAAACACAGACCAGTGAATGTCACCGGATCCTCCCCATAAGTTTTTTCGGACAGCTTCAAACCTCCAAGCAGGATCCCATCCTTCTCTTTTCCATTAATGGTCATGAAAGTAAATTATTAAAAATTGGGATAGAAACAAAGGCATGCTAAAGAAATAATCCAAACTTTTTTTCTTTCTTTGTTTTTTTTGAAAATGTATTAACCAGTGTAACTACCAGATGGTGACAAGCCATAACAACCTTGCCTAGATGGTGCTATGTAATGGAAAAACCTTGTAAGAAACTCTGCCTAAATGACTATAAATAAAAGCTAAGTAAGTGAGTGTGGATTATGCCTCACCCTATCTATTTCATGTACCTTCTACATTTTTACGGTATCAAAGTATCAAATGAGCATTTGTTTATTATTCAACTAATTGTATTTTTCTTTCATTATGCCTTTTTCATCTACTATATGTCTGGATGTTCTAACCTCGATGGCAGCAATGGTGGATCAGGTATACCACTAGCTCAAATCCACAACTTTGTGCCCTTCAAGTTGGATTATACCAATGATCATGTTGCACCAGCTCAACACTTGTGAAACTCTAATGGAAATATTAATGATGTTTCCAATGACTATCTCAAATGGCATAAGAGGGAACAACTTGTACTTTCTTGGTTGATCTCTTCCATTACCGAGAACATATGCACTCAAATTTCTCATTTCACATCCAGTTGAGAAATGGCTATTTCTTGAGAAATATTTTGCAATACAAGCTTGGTCTTATCTTTGGAGATTATGTGTATAAAGCTAAAGAGCTTGCTATTAATCTTGCTGTGTAGAGCAAGCCTATCCTAGATGATGATCTGATCCATTCCATTCTTCATGGTTTGGGACTAGATTATGAGTTGCTTGTCACTGTTATAAGTGGTTAGTCCGGTGTTATTACTTCTAAAGAGCTTGTTGGTTATCTTCTAAGTCATGAGCAAAGAACTCAATAGTATTAGCAATTAATTGAAATAAATCAATCTACTAGAACTTTCAAACCATGAGGTGGTTTTGCTAGAGGTATTTAAGGTGGCCGATAAAATAGGGGCCATGGTTTTCAATTGCCTTTTGTCCCCAACAACTTCACTTCTGGTCATGGATCTTCTTCTATCCAAAATAACTCTACTAGAAGCCAAGGACGTAGTTATACCAATTCTCCTTTCTTTAATCTATGTCAAATATGTAAAAGAACAAATCACATAGTTATCAATTGTTTCTATCACTATGATAAGCCATAATCACCTTAGATTAATGATGCTGCAACTCAAAAAGCATGGCATGCTAATTCAACAACTAGTCATCACTTGGCCAACTCTCTCTCCAATCTTGATCTCTCTTAGTCTTACACTAGGCTTGATGAGGTTCAATTCAACAATGGTCAAGGTGAGTGCATAAGTCACGTTACCTAGAAGACAATTCCAATGGCTTTTAAATAATTTTCCATGCCTATGTGCTTCATGTGCCTAGTGTTTCAAAAAATCTTATGTTTGTTTGTAAATTTACTAATGATAATCAATGCTATTTCAAGATATATCCAAATCATCTTGTGGTGAAGGACTTGAAAACAAAGATGCCACTACCTGAGGGCCAAGTTGCTAAAAGCTTATATCAAATTTGGCTACCAGCCATAGCACTTTCAAATGTCACTCCTAATTCACTAACTGCTACTCTGCATTCACCAGCTACTATGTTATCTAGGAAGGCATCCTTTCAGGTCTAGCATGGTCATTTAGGACACACTAATAAATATGTTGTTCAACAAATATTAAAGTAATTTCAAATACCTTTTGTTTCATCTAAGGAGTCTAGCTTTTGTAATCGATGTCAACAAACTAAGTTGCATAAATTTCATCTTCCTTGTACTAATACCATTAATACTCAACCATTTAAATTTATATTCTCTAATATTTGGACTTTACCTATTACTTCTTATTTGGGCACAAATATTACATTACCTTCATAGATGATCACAACAAGTATACATGGGTGAACACCCTGCCCACTAAAGATTAGGTGTTCCTTGCCTTCCAATAATTTATTATGCTTAATATAATTCAATTCCAAACATCTATGTAGGCCATTCATATAGACGATGGTAGTGAATATAATCATATACGATCTCAATGTCAAATCATGGAAGTATTCATAAAACTTCAACTCCCTATACTACTGTTACGATCCAGTTCCCAGCTCCCTACAGGACTCGAGATCGACTCGCCTCGACTAATCCTAAGACCCAGTTGTCTAATAAGAAATAACCAAAAAGCAGGAAAATAAACCACATTCACATATGCAATATAACTAAACAGTAAAAACGTACAAAGTAGTAAAGGAAAGTAAAACTACCGTTCCATTACATACCACAACAACAACAGAGACAACGAAAATGAAAGTAATAGTAACAACAACAGTAACTAAAAGTATGAAACTTACTACAACAGTAAGCGGGTACAACAAAGAAGTGCAGAAAAAAAACTACGGCTGGGCTCAACTGGGCCCAGCACCCACCGCAGCCAGAAGCTCGAGCTGCTCAACTCCTGGACCTGAACAGTGTTATGAAAAAGACAAAGTCAGCGAACGCTGAGTAGAGTAGTATCTATACTATCTAAAGCAGTAAAAGCAACGGATTTAATTCTCTTTTCTAGTTATTTTATTTTATATGTATTTCCTTTTTATTCTTCACCCATTTTCCTCAAACTTTCATATTTTCTTGATCTTTCATGTTCCCTGTGGGAACGATCTTGATTGTAGTCTTTTCCGAAGAGTAGAAGGTACACGTGGTGCTCTCCTGGCCGAGAGAGTCTCCCATGGTAGTCCTACACCCAGTCAACCACCCCGAAGTCACTGTCAAGACGTAGTGGTGATTATGGCACGCGTGATAAGCATACGGGTAGCTATCCCGCACTGACACGCGGTCAGCCGTTTTCGCTAACGGGTACGCCCAAAGTACAGTACGGAACAGTATAGAGCCTAGCCTTCTCAGAAATAGGGGTCTAGCCCCTCAGAACCAAACAAGGGTCTCACCCCTTCACGGTCCGCGCACCCTCGTCTGACTACCCCGGTTTGCCTAGAAGGCCTAACAAGTCGGTGTAGGGTGGCTAGCTGAACCTCGGGCCCCGTGGGGTGGCTAGCTCCTTCCCTACACTAGTAGCTCGCCTCGGTACCGTGTACACAAGGGCCAACAGAAGTCGGTGTGGAGTGGCCAATCCTAACCTCGGGTCTCAACCCATGGGCGACTAGCTCCGCTCTACACAAAAAGGGGACAGTCGCTCTCCTTGGTACCACGTACTCAAGGGCCAGCACACTTCCCGTCTACATTCCAGATTTTCTATCTAATCACATGAGCTCTACTCTTAATTCCCCGTAGGGTTCATGCTCATGTTCAAGACATTATTCCGATCCAGATTCCACCATTCACAATTTAGTTCTCATTTATATACAGGCAGCTCGTGTTTCCACAATTCAATACATGCAACTGATGATTTCACAGGTAATTGTTCATTTATCTCAGTAGCTCATATTATAACAGGCAGCTCACAACTATATTATAGGCAATTGCTAGTAGTTTAACTTAATCATGTATACAAATACAATCATGCAGTACAATTGGTTTATTCATTTCTCTGTCATAGGGTTCATGCCACATCCTAGGATTTACAGTTGGCTAATTCCACTAACACATTCTTATTTAATATGATTAACAGAAGTAGACCACTCTACCAGATAATCCGGGAATAATGGGGGCTCGAACCGCAGACTTAGGCATCTCTGCGAGCCCCAAACACGTAGCAGGTCGAAACCCTATACCAGGGAATACATCACAAAAGGAAGGTTCAGAACAGTGTACAAAGGTTTCCAGTATGTAGAAAAACTCGCAAGGAAACTATAGATACTTCATTTGCGTAAAACGGATCCCAATCGGACCCCAAACAGGTCAAAAACGTGTTTACTGACCAAAATCAGATGTCTGGGAACAAGTCCAGACATCTTAAAAGATACAGAACCTCACCTCAAGTCCCTGTAGTGTCCTCAGACATCCAGGACTCCTCTGTGATCATCTGAAGGCAGTTCTAGACATCAGACCACTCCTCCGATCGTCTGGAAGCAACCTCTGGTCGTATGGTGAGCTGATCAGACGTATGAAAGTGCGTGGGAGGGCATTCTGCACTCCTTCCCAAGGTTTCTCTTGCATACGACAGTTGCAGCCACCCAAATCAGGCGCAACACATCTTCTGCGGTGCGGCCTGCATGGTCGTAACTGCGAAAAGAGCGTACCTTCACAATAAAGGAGATTTCAGACGTCTGGTCTTGACTCCAGGCGTCCAGATGCTCCGCCAGTCATCCGGACTTCGCTCTAGATGTCTGATACTGAAAAATTTACAGTATCAGAACTCGCTCCCAGCGCTCTCCACCGTGCTTCTCCTGGGGACCACGACCACCAACTCGGCCTCCAGCACTCCGTGCGGAGAGCATCTGCTGTGCTCCAACCCTAGATGGGCAGTCCTTCCTGATGTGGCCCGGCTGGCCACACTGGTAGTAGAGGGGAACTCGACTCCCTCCCTCGGTAGGTCCCTGCTGACAATTGGGCGGGGGTCCAGTGCTGGCAGCTGGCCCCTGTCTGGGGCCCCCAAAGGCCACTGACGGCCCCGCAAAATGAGACAGCTCTCCTGCGGGTGCCGCATGCCTCCTCTCTCGATGGCCCTGAGAGTACTCTAGCTGGTAGGGCCTCTTCCGTCAGCTGTTGGTGTCTTGAGCGGCCAGGTTGGTCTCCTTGTAGGTCATGGCTGCCTCTACCACACTAGAGAAGGTGGGAAGCTTCAGGGGTTTGACATACCCCCGAATAGTAGATCAAAGCCCCTCAGTAAACCTCCACAGGCGCTCCTCCTCTATAGCCACGGCTGTCGAAGCAAAACGTGACAGCTCCAGGAAGCACATGCAATACGTGCTGACAGTCATCATCCCCTAGCGGAAAGTGTGGAACTCCCGCCTCCTCTGGTCCTACCAAGTCTGCGGAAAATATTGCTCGCAGAAGAGGGTCACGAACTAGTCACACGTCAGCTCTCCCCTCTCCTAGCCTCTGACTGCTCTCCACCATCAGTGTGCCGTGCTCTCTAGCTGGTACGTGGCAAAGGCCACGCAGCACTCCGCAAGAGGGCGAAAAGTGTCAAACACCTTCTCTATCTGCTCTAGCCAGTCCTCTACCTCAGACGGGTCCTCATCCCCCTTGAAGGAGGGGGGCTTCAACTTCCAGAACTATCCGAAAAGCTCGTGGTGCAGCTGTAGTGGGGGAACTGGCACGCCTCCAGGTAAGGAGGGCTCGTGCTCGGAAGTGTCAAAGTGCGGTGGGGGTGGTAGAGGACCACCCCCTCCCCGTCCTGCTCGTCCGGCACCACGGCGGTCTCTTCATCCCACCGAGGACTCCCCCTCCACGTCCTCAGGGAGATGTGCCCGTGGAGGCCAGTGGAGCTCCTCTCGCATAATGTCTCTGATCAGCTGGGCGAGATCCTGGGCCTGAATGCCTGGGAGAAGAGGTGGGTCAACTGGCACCTCAGGCCCAGCACGTCTGCCCCTCCAACCTCGTCCACAGCCGCAACCACGACCTACCTGGAGAACTCCTCGATGAGGCATCTCCTGTAAGGAGATACGAAAGACAAAATAAAAGGGTCAACGCTATCGAATTTCTTCGAAAAAGGACTCAGAATGGATATCAAAGCGATACATTGTGGTGGCTACCCTAGTTACATGCACGTGAATAGTTATTTTCAAGCTAGTTGGTTCATTTCTCGGGACAACCTTGCTCTAATACCATCTTGTTACAATCCGATTCCCAGCTCCCTACAGGACCCAGACCGGCTCGCCTCGACTAATCCCAAGACCCAGTCGTCCAACAAGAAATAACCAAAAAGTAGGAAAATAAACTACATTCACATCTGCAATATAACTAAACAGTAAAAACGTACAAAGCAGTAAAGGAAAGTAAAAATGTTGTTCCATTACATACCACCACAACAACAGACAACGGAAACGAAAGTAACAGTAACAACAACAGTAGCTAAAAGTCTGAAACTCACTACAACAGTAAGGGGGTACAACAAAGAAGTGCAGAAAAAAAACTACGGCTGGGCTCGACTGGGCCCAGCACCCACCGCAGCCAGAAGCTCGAGCTGCTCAACTCCTGGACCTGAACAGTGTTATGAAAAAGACAAAGTCAGCGAACGCTGAGTAGAGTGGTATCTATACTATCTAAAGCAGTAAAAGTAATAGGTTTAATTCTCTTTTCTAGTTATTTTATTTTATATGTATTTCCTTTTTATTCTTCACCCATTTTCCTCAAACTTTCAGATTTTCTTGATCTTGCATGTTCCTCGTGGGAACGATCTTGATTGCAGTCTTTTCCGAAGAGTAGAAGGTACACGTGGTGCTCTCCTAGCTGAGAGAGTCCCCTATGGTAGTCTTACACCCAGTCAACCACCCCGAGGTCACTGTCAAGATGTAGCGATGACTACGGCACGTGTGATAAGTGCACAGATAGCTATCCCGCACTAACACGCGGTTAGTCGTTTCCGCTAGCGGGTACGCCCAAAGTACAGCGCGGAACAGTATAGGGCCTAGCCCTCTCAGAAACAGGGGTCTAGCCCCTCAGAACCAAACAGGGGTCTTGCCCCTCCACGGTCCACGCACCCTCGTCTGACTACCTCGGTTTGCCCAAAGGGCCTAACAAGTCAGTGTAGGGTGGCTAGCTGAACCCCGAGTCCCGTAGGGTGGCTAACTCCCTCCCTACACTAGTAGCTCTCCTGGGTACCGTGTACATGAGGGCCAACAGAAGTCGGTGTAGAGTGGCCAATCCTAACCCCGGGTCTCAACCCAAGGGCGGCTAGCTCCGCTTTACACAAAAAGGGGACAGTCGCTCTCCTTGGTACCACGTACTCAAGGACCAGCATACTTCCCATCTACATTCCAGATTTTTCATCTAACCACAGGAGCTCAACTCCTAATTCCCCGTAGGGTTCATGCTCATGTTCACCACATTATTCTGATCCAGATTCCACCATTCACAATTCAGTTCTCGTTTATATACAGGCAGCTCGTGTTTCCACAATTCAATACATGCAATTGATGATTTCACAGGTAAGTATTCATTTATCTCAAGCAGCTCATATTATAACAGGCAGCTCACAACTATATTACAGGCAATTGCTAGCAGTTTAACTTAATCATGTATACAAATACAATCATACAGTATAATTGGTTTATTCATTTCTCTGTCCTAGGGTTCATGCCACATCCTAGGGTTTACAGTTGGCTAATTCCACAGACACATTCTTATTTAATATGATTAACAGAAGTAGACCACTCTACCAGACAATCCAGGAGTAATGGGTGCACGAACCACAGACCTAGGCGTCTCTGCGAGCCCCAAACACGTAGTAGGCCGAAACCCTATACCTGAGAATACATCACAAAAGGAAGGTTCAGAACAATGTACAAAGGTTTCTAGTACGTAGAGAAACTCGTAAGGAAACTACAGATACTTCGTTTGCATAAAACGGATCCTGATTAGACCCCAAATGGGTCAAAAATGTGTCTACTGACCAAAATCAGACGTTTGGGAACAAGTCAAGACATCTTAAAAGATACAAAAACACACCTCAAGTTCCTGTGGTGTCCTCAGATGTCCAGGACTCCTCTACGATCGTCTGAAGGCAATTCCAGACGTCGGACCACTCCTCCGGTTGTCTGATGAGCTGATCAGACATCCGAAAGTGCATGGGAGGGCATTCCGTGCTCCTTCCCAAGGCTGCTCCTGCGTACGATAGTTGTAGCCACCCAAATCAGGTGCAACACATCTTTTGCAGTGTAGCCTTCGTGGCCGTAATCGCGAAAAGAACATACCTTCGCGATAAAGGAGCTTTCAGACATTTGGTCTTGACTCCAGATGTCTAGATGCTCTGCCAGTCGTTCGGTCTTCGCTCCAGACGTCTGATACTGGAAAATTTCCAATATTAGAACTCTCTCCCAGCGCTCTCCGCCATGCTTCTCCTCGCTCCGCCGCAACTCCAGCTGCTGCAGATGGTCGAGGACGCCTCTCCAGAGGTCTCTCCTCCTCCCGCACGTGCCCGCGGTGGCCGTGCAAGCTCCGACGAGCTTCCACTGAAGCTCCTGACCTCGGCCTCCTCCTCCTCCTCCCGCATTCTCCTCCTTCTCGCCCTCACGCTCTCCCTTGCTTGCCTCCTCTCATTGCTCCCGCATGCTCTGGAAGTGAAGGTGGTGGTGTGTGGAGTGGAGAGGAGAGGAGGGGAGGGTGACTTTTATAGAGGCTATGGGGTTTAGGGTTCGACAGGGGGAGGAGGAGAAAAGAGAGAGAAAGGGTCATGTGCGTCGTGCACGTGCAGGGCACAATACACGTACAAAAATTTCATTTTTAGACTCTGGGAAAGGGTCTAGACGTCTGGACAGACGTCTGACTGAGACTCTAGACGTCTTAAAAGGCTAAAAGTGAGACAGGTCTTTACAACTACAAGGCAAAATGGCACTATAGAATGCAAGAACAGACATTGAATAGAAGTTGCACTAGCAATCCTTAATCATGCAAGAGTCCCTTTGAGGTATCAGTCCTTTCACTACAACAAAATTGGTCATTAACGACAATATACATAGCGACGCAATATTTTGTTGCTATTAATTAAATTTAGAGACAAATATATAAGATTTGTTACAACATTAATTACTCAAACATCAATTATCTTTAGCGACAAAATCATTTGTCACTATTGAAATCTATTTAGTGACAGATGTAAACAATTGCCGCTAAAATAATTTTTCAAGTTATAGTTACTTTTATTGACAAATATATTTGTCACTGTTATTATAATTTAGCGATAAGATATAAATCTTCCTCACATTAATTATGTAATTGATGATTAATTTTAGTGACATACATATTTGTCACTATTACTTAAGCTCGATGGTACAAATATAAAAGTAATTACATTCATTTGTTAATTGACAAATAGCTTTAACAATAAATATGTACATTGCTATCATAACAAATTTACCAACATAGATGTAGCCACTATATTAATAACATCAAATCTAGGATCATCAACCTTATTTGGATAGCAATCAAATTTTTAAAATTGATTTTTCATAATGAATTCTCTACAGTTTTCATAAAGGATATTGTAATTGCTCTCATGAATTCTATGTTGTGAAGTAGAAACTTGTGATACATGATGATATTATTGTTAAATGATTATCATTAAAGAATATTTTTTAAAGGTTATGATCTTTGTCAGAATAAACTAATCAATAGTATAAAAAGAATGAAGGTAATTAAATACCATTTTTTTCACATTTTCTTTATTAGATAAAAATAAACAATTATTTCAAAATTAATGTTATCATATACAACATAGATTAATCAATGATATAAAGAATTGATGGGAAATAATAATTTAGTGCATTAATTTATTTTCCTTTCAAAAATAAGTATCATCTTATAAACAATCACATAAAAAAAGGAAATAGGAATTAGATTCCCTCCTTTTCTTTTTTTTTTCTTTTTATAGAAAATATTTCTATCCCTGATTCAATTTCTCATTAACATATAATACCAGCTAAATTTTCCTATCAAAAAAAATAAATAAACGATATGTATCCCCTTCCCATCTCACGCACCTTAATTCCCTATCACCGTGATTTCCCATCAATTATGATTGAAAAATGGGAGATGTACTCTTTCATATACCCAGAACCATACCCAGATAATGTGTCAACCACGTTATTGTTGATTTAGGAAATTGTCAGCTGCGCGTAGCATCCCTACTGGGATCCCACAGCAGCAACTGTCGTAAGCTGCTGTGCTTCCCTGCGTTGAGCTGTGCAGTCCACACAACCTTTGTCGTACTGCCATGCATTCTTGCATGTAATTGTTAGGTTGGCGTGCCTGCATGGATTCCCTTTTTTGCTACATTGCTATAATCGTGAAAGGGTTAAGTCTTCTTCTCACGTCATTCGATGTAATAGAGCATTCTTCTTAAAAGGAACCTCTTCATAAATGTCTCATTCTAACGCACCCATATGTAAGGAAGCCATACATATCTCTTGATGCCGACGGCATCTCATAAACATCAATATTGTAATGATGGTTCTCATTGATGAAGAATCACCGTCAAGGACATTAGGTAAAAATGTAAAATTTTCCTAGCTTCAAGTCATACATTTCTCAGTCTTATTTCTCTTTTTCTATCATTTTTGCATTGAAGGGGAGGGAATTTCTACAGAGATTGCACTTGTGAATGTTGATGCAAGTTAGGTCCCCAGTGATATCAAAGTCGATTCTTCGTTTGCTACCTATGACGAGCTTTACAATGCCTATGCATATTTTGCTGATGATCGTGGTTTTGGTGTTATCAAGAAGAACACATCTTATAACAATGGTGTACTTATACGTGGAACACTTGCATGCTACAAGTCTGGGAGGGGACCAACAAATCCCGCTGATGTGCTTTACAGGAAGAAGCTAACATCCAAGAGTGGATGTACTGCGAAGTTGTCATTTCATCAATTGCTTGATATGCAGTATCACGTTTCTACTTTCGTGGATGAACATAACCATCCATTGTTACACGCGTCGCAGTTGCAATTTTTATCTTTTAAGAGGACAGTTCCTGACATACATAAGTAGCATATGGGATTAAATGATCAGGCAGGTATTCCATTAGCGAAGACAATGTCCTCATTTGTTACAGAATATGGCGATTATGAGAACGCCCCGTTTACGGAGAGTGATGCACATAATGTATTAAGGGAGTTCAGGATGTTAAGGATGGGGGATAGTGATGCGAAAGCATTACATGATTACTTTGTAGCAATGCAGTCAAAAATTCTGATTTCTTCTACACCATGGATCTTGACAATGACGGTCATCTACGGAGTGTTTTTTGGGCGAATAATCATCCTCGCCTTGCATATCGGTTCTTCGGTTATGTTGTCACCTTTGATACAACATATCTTACAATAGATATGAGATGCCATTTGCACCGTTTATTAGTGTTAATCATCATGGTAATTCGATTCTCCTAGGATGTGGTTTGATTTGCGAGGAGACAACTGATTCATTCCAGTCTCTGCATCTCACGGGAAGGTCGTGCGCCCTCTTCTAAATAAATATGGTGTGTGCAATAAGAAGGACTTATTCCAGTCAAGTCATCGAGAGTCTAACCAATGGCTCTGCGATGTTGCTGGAGAACAGCAATCAGATGGGATTCCTGATCAGGAGTGAGCTTGGAATTTATAATCATAGGAAAAGTCTAATTAGAACCCAAAAATATGTATTTCAAATGGTCGGAAAGGGGTTTCAGTTCAAGGATGGGGTTATCAGCAGCAGTGGGTGGTTCAGGGTAAGTGTGAGGTTCAAGGGTAGGAGTTATGGGTCTATCTAAATCTGGATTTGACTCCTCTAATTGCGGTTCAAGATCTTTCTGTGGTTGATGAGGTATAATCAGGTCATTCTCAAAATGCGTTTCATCAACCAAAGTCCCAATATCACAGATCTGTTTGATGACACCGTAATTGATTCCTTGTTGGGCCTTAAAGATATCAATTTTGAGGGTTTAATTTCCAAATTTCAGCTCTATTTAGCCCTCCTCACAACTGATGTTGGCTTTAGCAGTAGCGAGGAAAGGTCTCCCTAGAATGATCGGTGTATCCCTAGGATTTTCAGGTGCGTCAATGTCCAAGACTATAAAGTCTACAGGGAAATAGAAATCCCGCGCTCTTACAATAACATCCTCGAGAATCCCTTTAGGTGACTTTATAGATCGATCTGCTAACTGTAGTGTCACCTCAGTTGGTTTTAGGTCAGATTCATCTAGGTGTTTTAGTAAGGATGTGGGTATCAAATTTATGGAAGCACCCAAGTCTAGCAATGCTCTATCGAACTGGGTTTCACCTATTTTGTAGGAAATCAGGGGAGTACCTAGATCTTTTGCCTTGGGTGGGAGTCTGCTTAGGATTACAGAGCTGGCTTGCTCTGATAGTACAATTGGACTCCCACTCTTGGTTCGCGGCTTACGCTGAGATGTACACACATTCTTTAAGAATTGTGCATAAGCCGGTACGTGGCGAATTGCATCCATCAAGGGGATATTTATTTGGACCTGCTCAAAGAGCTTGACCAGGTCCTCCTCAGGAGCCACGGGTTTTGTCGTCTTCTTTCCCTTGTTCCAAGGCCTCGGGAAATGGAACCTTGGTTGGTTCTTATAGGATTGGTCCAGGTCTTTGATCTGGGACAGGGATACGAACGTCCTGGATTACTGTCCTAGGGTTTGGATCACTACCGGGCTTGGAGTGGTCTGGATAGGGTGGATCTTGGGTCTCCTTACCACTACGGGTGGTTACAGAATTCAGTCCTGCCTGGTTTTGGTTAGGGTTTGATAGGATGGGTTTCTGCTGATAGCCTGCATAAGAGGTGGAAGCCTCCATCCCGTCAGGTGAAGGAACAGAGGGGACCTGATAAATCATGTGTGCTTGGCCTGGGTTTGGGTTCATAACGCGCCGCTAGGTTGGCACGTTATTAGGGTTAGGAAGAGGCTGGGAAGGAAGTGTGCCTGGTTGGCGAGAATTTGCCAACTGGGCCAGTTGGTTTCGAACCTCTGTAAGTTCGTCCTTGTGTTGTTTTTGAATAGCCGCATTCGTTCTTTTAATGTCAGCCAGAGTCTGAAGGATGAGGGACATTTGGTATTGGTTTGGCCCTGATGAATAAGTAGGGTTGGGCCGAGGCTGAGGTGGCTGGTAAGGACGAGGTGGTCGTGGACAGGGCTGAAAGGGTGGTCTTTGAGTTTGGGAATTTCCCGCCCACTGGAAGTTGGGATGATTTCGCCATCCAGGATTGTAGGTATTGAAAAATGGATCATTCTGGATGGCGTTGAGGTCCTCGCAGGTCTGAGGAACCTCCAAAGAGTCAGAGAATGGGAGAATGGAATTCCCCTAGCTAGTATAGAAAGGATCGGAGGATCCTCCAATCTGAGAATCAGATGGGGGTGGATACGGATCCATCCCAGGAGAAGGTCGGTGGAGAATGTTTTGTACAGTCTCCCGTGTGGAAGGAGGCTGTGCAAAGGAATTATGCGCAGAGGTGGCTTGCTGCAAGTGCTGAGTTAGCTCGTCCACCTTCTTCTCGATGATAGAGACCTTGTCCAATCGACTGGCCATCAGTTCCAGGTCGACTGATGCGAACAAGCCTTGCGTCTCATGTGCTCCCCTAAGGTTCATCGATGCGCAGGTATTCGTCCTGTCGAATAATCCCATGGAGCCATTATTGATGGAGTTCTCGCACATGTTTTCGAGAATCTCCCACACGGTGTCCTCATGTTGACCCATGATATTCCCTCCGCAAGTTGCATTGACAAAAAGCCTAATATCCTCACAGAGTCCCTGGTAAAAATACTGGACTTGTTCCCATTTAGGAACTCCATGATGGGGGCACTTTCTCATGAGATCCTGAAAGCGATCCCATGCCTCATGGAGAGGTTCTCCCGATTGTTGTGTGAAGTGGGTAATCTGATGGCGCAAGGCATTGGTCTGACCAACGGGAAAGAACTTCTTCAAAAACTCGGACTGAAGTTCTTCCCAATTGTTGATCGGCCGGGTCTGTGTTTGGTACCAATGAGCGGCCTTATCCATAAGGGAGAAGGAGAACATCTTCATGAGGAGAATATCCCGATTTTGTGCATCTGACCCAAAAGTTTGGGCCAGATGCTTTAGCTGTTTGATGTGCTGGAAGGGGTCTTCAGAATTAAGCCCATGAAATTTAGGTATGGCATGAATCATATTGGGCTTTAATTCAGAATCAGGTCCTCCAGTCGGGATTCTGACTCAAGGCTCAATAGCCACCGTAGCAGGATTATAATGGTCCCACATCATAGGACGCTACGGTGGGTGCACAAAGTTCTGGAAGAGATCATTAAGTCGCTGGAGCTAGTGCTCCAAATTGTTCTCTTCCTCAACTGGCTGAGCCATTGGGGAAGAAGAAGGTGAGTTGGGTTCGAAGTCAGAGGAGAGGTCGATGTGAAGTGTTGTTTGCTCAAACAAGGGCAATGAGGCTCGGCCTCGAGGAGAGTGAAGTTCTAACGGAGGTTTCAAGGACCTCCTACCAAACATACACTGATGGAGAAGATGAGTTTAGTAGGTGCTGGACCCAAGCAAGACACCCAAAATGTTGGGTGACTATAGAGGTGCGGGGCAGATGGACCCCTTGATCAAAAGATCGTCCACCTGAGAATTACCTGGGCAACCAGAGAGGGTGAGTCCCGCGAAGACCCCTACACGGTAGAGCGTCAAAACGGGTTACAGGGTTTCCCCCACCCGACCTCTCTTGTCACTAAGATTCCAGGTAGACCAGAATGGGGATCTTGACCTCTTAAGTCTACCACTTTTAGTTTAAGATCAAGGTGCTTAGATTTTCACTTGAACTTTTAGCTTTTTGAGTGCAAAGAGTGGCCTAAGTTGAAGGTTGGTTGACCCAAGGGGTCAACTTCACCTGCTAGTTCCTTTGAGAGCTTATTAGGTCTTGTCTTTTAGGGTTCAAGTGTCTTTAAAGAGCCAAATTGCTTAGGGTTTCTTTGAATAAGTATTTTCAATCAATGGCTTAGGTACACTTCTTTTGGGATTTCTCAATTCTTGCTTAAGGAGTGTGTCTCTAAAATCCTAATGTTGAATCTTATGTTGGCTCTACTTGGTCCAGTTAGCTCCTTGTTGGGAAATTAGGGCTCAGGTAAGAAGGTGTTAGCCCTTAAATACCCTTAATAGTGTGTGCAGAAATAGTGGGTTGAAATTGAAAACATGCAGCTTTTAATGATTTACTAGGTATAGAAGACAGTTTACACCTATATTGCTTATTCTTTTCTTTTTCTTCCTCTTTAGAATTTAGGGGTTAATAGTGAGATGATAGAAAATTACCTATCCTCGGAGTGGTTGTTGTGCGGCTGCTTGTCTTCTTGATTTCCTGTGCCTGCGCACAAAAGAGAAGAGATTAATAGAAACTCAATAGAGAATTTATGGCTTCTAGAATAGTTGTTGCTCCCCGGCAACTGTGCCAAAAACTGGTGGGGCATGTTTTCGTCTTTATGTTATTATGGTTTACAATCGTTGCAGTATATGACAAAACAGCTACTAGACTACTACAAATTTTTTTACTCGGAAAAAAGTTTTCCCGAGGTCGAACTCAGGGAGAAACTAGAATTCTAGAAGTGTAAAAGTTCTCAATTAGGTTACAAAAATAAGAGAGAGAGAGAGAGGGAGCTAGAGTTCTCTTGGCTTCTTCTTCTCTCTTCCTCTTCGTTCTGTCCTTTTTCTTCCAGCTAATCTCCTTCTCTTCTTTTTCCTGCAGAGTCTTCCTTTCTTCTTCTTTCTTTTCTTTTCTTCTTCTTCTGCGGCTGTGGTGATCTTCTTCTTCTTCTCTGGCTTCTTCTTCTTTCTGCCTCTCTTCTTTTCTTTTTCTTCTTCTCTGCTTCTGCTTCTCTTTTCTTTTTCTTCTTCTCTGCTTCCTACCTTCTTCTTTCTTCTTTAGTTGCGATTGTGCCTTCTTCTTTTCTTCTTCTTCTTCTCTGCTTCCTTCTTTCTTTTCTTCTCTTACAGTTCCTCTTCATTTCTCTTCTTTTTGTTCTGGCCGCTGCCCTTCCATCGTCTGACTTGATGCTCAGACGACTTAACTGTGGGTTTGCTACAGTGCGGCTTCTTCTCTTCTTCTTTAGCTCCTCTCCTTCCTTTCTTCTTCAACTCCTCTGTGCGACTAAGGCTTCGGCCGCTCCTCCTCTCTTCTTCTTCCTTAGCTTGCTTCTTCTTCTTTCTTTCTTCCCTGCATGCACACACAGTGATCAGTGCAAAACCTACCCCTACCCTTCCCCGCGTCTCTCTCTTTCTCAGAATCTCTCTTAGGACAGCTCTCCCAAAGCCGGGTAATCGTGTTCGGATAGCGCGCCCAGGACCAGGCCCACCGGCGTGCGGTGGTGGGCGAGGAGTGTGTGGTCGGGTAGTCGGATCCGGCCAAGACTCGCGGGGCGTGAGCGCGGGCGAGGGCGAGCGAGCGCGTGGCACGCTGTGTGCGGGTGAGAGGGACCTGACCCCTGTATATCGAAGGCAGTAAGCCAGATACACTTTTTCAATTTAAGTGTGGGCGCTTGGCCGCACACTTACGAGGTGGGACTAAAGTCCCACCTCCAAATCTCGCGCCCGCAGGCGAGGGAACTGCAGCCAATTGGGGCAGTTGTGAGGCTTGCGACCCAATTCGCAAGCCTTGGCTCCTTTGCAGCAGCAATCCGCGCTGCCTGGGACTCGCACCTGGGCTGGAGAACGCCTGGAGCTGCGAGCAAACCAGCTGCAGCAGCTCAGCAATGGCGGCGAGGGGGCTCCGACCTGAAAGCAGAAAGACGGCCTCTTGGCCACATCAGAAAATGGGGGAAGCTTCACCGGAGTGCGGCAAAGATAGTGTGGGGGTCGGCGAGGCGCGAGGGCACGTGTGGAGGTAGCCCTAGGTCAGACTCTATGCGGGAAGATGGGTTTGTTCGGGGGGTGATTGGCAGTGAATGGAGAGGGGGGATCAGTTGAGTGGAGTGAGGGGAAGCTCCTGGGGTAGTCGGCGAGGAGTGAGGAGGTCTATGGAAGTGGGATGGACTCGCCGGAGAAGGTGATCGGAGACGGAGCAGGTGGAGGTGGAAGTCGCGTGCGGTGGAGTAAAAAGGTAAATTAAGAGAGGGAAATTGTAAGGGAGAGAGAGAGGAAACTCTGTACCTGTTTACTCGACGAAGCGGAAGAGAGCAGCGCCCGGCTCGTGCCTGCCGGAGCTGGGGACGAAGATGCCCTAGAGGAGGATATCGGTGACGAGGAGGCAGACGGAGGGCGCCAGCTGGTACGACCTAGCGTGGACGACAGGGCAGAGTAAACTCTGCTGCAGGTAAGGCAGCAGAGCGACGAGGAGGAGGAGGAGGAGATCGTCGGAGGCTTCGGGCCCCCTGACCGGAGGAGGAAGAGACGAAAGGTGGGATATTTCTCCGCCAGAGGAAGCTTGAAGGAGTCGGCTGACCTTGCCGCTCCTTATATAGGTCTTGGCGCAGAGAGGGAAACGAGGAAGTGATGTGCCAGCCTCGCCGGAGAGTGGCTGGAGAGGATACCCATGCCTTTCATGCATTCGCACGAGAGGCATGGTTGATGGCAGAGGGTAGGGGAGGGTCCCAGCGACAGAGGACGTCGCAGGGAACCCCCTGTCTGTTCTAGAGGACAGCCGCCCTACCCTGCGCGGCGCCATCCTCCGCGCAAGGTCGCCGGAGCCATGGCGCTACGCAGAAGTGGCAGGGTGGATCGTTCTGCAAAGAACGACGAGAAGTTGGGGGTCCAAATGCAAGGGTTTCAAAAGATAAGGGTCAAAAGATAAATAAAGAGGACCAATTTGTAAAGTCGGTCGAGATGGTCTTTTCTTAGGCTCAAGTTTTTATACCAGATTAATTTGAACCTAAGGATTTTGATGGGGAATTTTGATTTTAGGTTGGACCATGTTTGACAGATCAATTTGCGCAAAAACCCAAATTAAGTCATTAATTGGGCATGGTTCTCATTTTAGGTCAAAATAGATTTCAAAGGCCAAATTGAAGGTTCTAAACCCTAGGGAATATTTTTCTATAAATTTTAGAGGGTTTAGTTGATTTTTACCCTGCCTCGAACCTCATGAATTGAAGTGGATTTGTTTTAGGGTTACAGAATGTCATTTAATTCCTAGAAGTTGCTATAACCCTTTTCAGATCAGATCATCCCACTTCCTTCATTGTTAAGCTTGTTTGACCTATGTTTGGACCCTTAATTACCTTGTTCGCATACTGCATTGGTGAAATTGTAGTTTTACCTTTTATGATTTGTTTTATTCTTTAACTCAGAATTCTCTGAGTTAAGCCTCTCTTTGGGTTTTGTAGGAGTTTTTTCACACATATTTGGATTAGATTGTACTAGTCGGGGTTCATGATGAGGTTCTCATCACTACTGTCACTGTCCATGGCGACAGTAACTGAGCTTAGATCCACCTTCATAGGATCTTCCATCACTTACTCATCATTAAACGATCCTAAATATCATCTTAATTTGATTATTTATAGTATATAACTTAAAAGCCTAATTTTATCTAAGTTCCTGGGCTCGCTGTCAATGGCGGCTCAGGAACAGTTTAAATTATAAATTATGTATTTATTTATCTTCACAATACTGTTTTGACTTGTCTCAGTCACTCATTTGAGTGAGAGACTAAGTCCTGCGCTTCAACCCACTCAAAATCTATTCAAACTGATTTTTCTGATTAATCACTCATGTAATGAATTAAAGAGGAATTTAATGAGATCCTGAGGTTCCTTGCAACCTCAGGAACCTTTGCATATTAAAAATGGCACAATTCACCTTTCTGTGCACAAAATTCACTTTTTCTGGACTCACCGAAGCTCTGGTGAGCTCCGACAAGTCGAAATTAGTCTTCAGCCTTTAGAACTTGTTGAAAAGCTCCAGATTGACATGATATTGATTACTGAGTAATTTGAGATTTTAATATCTGGAGATGTATATTAGGAGTTCATCTTCTCCAACTCCAGCGGAGTTGGAGAAATCTGATAGAAGTTTAAAAGAGGCATTTGATAGATCTAAAAGCTTCAGTGCAATGCACTAAAGTTAATTTTGCCTCCAAATCTGTGTAACAAACCTTTGATCCTTCTGACGAACAAAGTGCCTTAGGAGCTCAGGCGATGAGCCTGGAACCCTAATTTCTAGGGTTTACACACCTGTTCAAGAGGAGTGAATTTCTGAAGTTGAAAGGATCATATTCAAGGCTTTAATTTCTTGTTAAGAGGTTTAAATTAGAAGGTCAATTTTTGAGCCTTACAGTCAAACCTAAGGAGGATATTCTGATTCTGAGCTCGAATTGCAGAATTGAGGAGTTAGAGTTGATTCTAAGAATCTGTTGGATGGTATTAGAATGATTTTACTGAGCTCAGACTTGTAATTTTGGTTGGAATTTAAACCTGCCAGTTTGGGTTGTTCTCGAACCCAAACTGACGACAGAAGCTTTTTGATGAGATTTGATCGTAAATCATGCCCAGTTGAGTCTGTTGAAACCCTTAGAATTTGTTTTAATCGATTAAGAATGTTCTTCTGTGTCTGTACACCTATTTTAAGTTGTAAATTTCTATCTCTGAAGCTTTTAAAGAAGCTTGAAGCTTCTTTGTGTTACCTGAAGCCTCTGAGAGCTCAAAACCTATACCTGTAGCCGCGGAATAACCTAGAGAAACTATTCAGAGTCTTAGTTAAGCTAGAGAGTCCAACTGTGGACCCTGTGTACCCTTATTTCATTCCCAGGTGGTTTAAAACCCATAGGAACCCCCTAGATTCACTCTTCAAATCGAAGAGGAAAACATTCCCTTAACCTAAAATTGATTACATAACCTTGTAGAGCTACCTTAGAGCTTTCCATCAAGCTTTGAATCCCTTGATTTGGAGCTCTGAGTAGGGAGAAATCCTCTATTGAAGTTCGCTTTGGAGGGGGGAAACATAGTCCCACATCGGTAGTTTACGAGCGGGCGCTTTAGAATAAAAGTGATTTGTTGTATAGGCATGCCAATCGTCAAGCGCTCGGCGCGAATCTGAACCCTGATCATTCTGAGCATGTGTGTGTGTGTGCGGGCATGTGTGTGCCTGCAGGTGTGCGCCCGTGTGCACCCAAGTGGGCGTGTGCGAATGTGGCCTTGGGAGGGAGAGGCCTGGGAGGCGTGAGCCGGTTTGGCTCGAATGAGGGCCGGTTGGCTCGAATCTATGAACCGAGAAATAAATCGAAATTGAACCTAATGAAATCAGGCGAGGACCAAGTAGGGTTTGGTCCCACCCTGATCTCAGGGTGTTGTGTACCCTCGAAAGGATCTTGCCACAAATAAAAAATATTTTTTGGTTAAAAGAAAAATTAACCCGGTTCAACAAAAGGTTCAGAGAAGCAGAGAAGTAGAAGGGCTGAAGTGTTGAAATCACTAAGTGTTGAAGAAAGAAAGCTGAAGGCTAAGAAAGGAGAAGAACAGGCACAAATACTAGGAAGAAGACTAAGGGAAAGAAGGTAGGACCAGAAGAAGAGAGGAAAGAAAAAAAAAAGTTCGAGAGAATAAGAGAGTAATAAAAGAAAGAGAGAAAAGATAAAGGATAAATAAAAGGAAAAGAGAGAGAGAAAGAAAGAAAGAAAGAAAGAAGAAGAAGAAAAGAGAGAGAGAGGTTGAAGAATAAAAAGAAGAATTTGTTTTTCTTTCTATAAGTAAAATTTCTTTTTACTATCTATTGTTGTAATAAGGCATGTTGTAATTAGAAAAAACTCTTAGTTGCCTTACTTCTTTTGAAATAGAATAGAAATTAACATCTTTACTTGTTAATAAAGTAGATCATTTGAGTAAATGTGTTTTCGTATGGGATTTTGTATATTCATTAAAGTTTAAATCATTTGGCAAAATCCATATTTTTAAATTAACCTAAATTTACCTCCTATACTTATAAAGAAAAAAAAAAAAAAAGATAACTAGTGAATTCAGAATGAATTATACCTCACAGCGAACGACCTGGACTCAACCAATAAAAATTTCTAAAATGTTAAGTTAATTCGACCCTATACTACACAAACGACACAATTTTGAGTTAACCTAAGTGACTTTTTTCTACCCTTAATTAAGTAAAATTAACTTAATTAACTAAGTTGAGTAAGAAACGCATCACATCTCCATGCCTATATCAAGCATTTTTCATGCGCATGCAATGTTCATTTTTCCATAGTTGTAAGTAACCCTCTTGATGCCTGTGTCACTTACCTCGGTTGCTATCAGCATATGTACATAATACAAGTGGTAGTTGATAACACTAACAATGATGTCAGCATATTCTAAATGTTGGCAATGACAATGTTGTCAGCATAACACTGATAATGCAGTTGACATATTCTCACAATGCTGGCAGCATATTCTGAATATTTTATGCTGACGACATCTTGTGTTGATGTTGTCAGCATTGCATGGTTATCTTATCTTTATAATGTATGCTTTTACCATACATTATGTCATTGGTATCGTTGATATAATTACCTCTCAAAAAATGTGCAGGTGTCCAACCCAAAGCGTTTGTCATTGATCAATGCCAAGTCATGATAAATGCCATAGCTATTGTTTTCCCAAATACAAAACATCAATTATGCTTGTGGCATATAATGCAAAAATTGCCACATAGATTTGGCAATGATTCTCGTACCCGAGATGAGATCAAGAAAATTGTCCATCAATCCACTTCAGTTAAAGAATTTGAGACTAGATGGATGGAATTGGTCGAGAAGAGGAACTTACATGATAATACATGGATGACACAGATGTATGCAATCTGAAATTTGTGGGTTCCAGCATTTGTAAGTGACCATTTCTAGGCTGAGATGACTACAACACAACGTTCTAAGAGTATGAATGCATTCTTCGATCGATTTGTATACTCAAAGACAACTCCTCGTGTCTTTGTCTCCCAATATGAGCCAGCTTTAAAAGCTAAGTATGAGAAGGAAGCCAAAGCTGACTTTGAGAGTATCCATAAGAAGCCTAAGATAATTTCAGAGTTGTACATGGAGTATCAAATGTCTGAGATATATGCTGTTGGTATTTTCAAGAAATTCCAGAAAGAGTTATCTGCTATAATATATTGCACAAGGATTGATTGTATTGTTGTGCAATCGGTTGAGAACTTTGATGTGCTAAAGAGGTGATGTATTCTTAACGAGGACAACACACCATTCAATTTGAAGATAAATTATCTAGTTTCATTCCCCCCTTCCACTCTGAAGATTCGCTACTCTTGCAAATCATGGGAAACTCGTGGTTTACTTTGTCGACATTGCCTTTTCATTTTCAAAGAGAGAGGTGTTGATATAGTACCTGAAAAGTATATTTTGGATAGGTGGAAAAAAGAGATGGCAATTGGAAGGTTACACTTCCACATATCAAACAGTAACCTACGTGATGACTCAATTGACCGTTACAAGGATGTTCGTGCTAAATGCATGATTTTTTTAGATTTTGCTTCACGTTCTACATTCAGCTACAATTTAATAGTTCAATCTTTGGGTCTTGCTTTGGATCACATTCATAAGGAAATCAGAGTAAGTTTTCCTTCAATATGTTCATAACATTACATTACTTCTCCTTATATCATTACTCTTTGCTAAATTTTGTCCACTGCCATTGCAGGGGTTCAATGATTCCATGGAAGCTCCTAATATACTAAACCCACAATGAGTGAGGCACGTAGGAAGGCCTCCTGAAAAGAGGAGGAAATCTGCTAGAGAAAAGGCTCATGCAAAGTTTGTTAGGAAAGCTCAAAACACCAATGTTCCATCTACTCGCACTGAATGTGAATCTAATGGAGATGTTATATGTGCACACAGGAGAGCGAAATAAACAGTCCCACATATGTTCCTCCTGAATTTGGACAATACCCAGCCGTCACTTACTGGAATGCGTAGTTTGTTTAACTTGAAATGCTCAGCTTGGAAATGTAACACCAACATATGTTTTTGGGAGTTATCTACTTTCATATGCTCGGTTTCTTTTGTTAATGCACCCGGCACCAGAGTAAATGATGCTGCCGACATCCAATCCAATGATTTTCTCACATGATAATGCTATCGGCATTCACTCTAGTTCAAGTTCTTTATGAAATTTCATAACACTTAGGCATTTTTTTGACCTGTTAACTTGTCACGTAGGAAAAAACTAGGCTTTACCTGTAAGTTTCTTATTCTCATTTAAGCGTATTCGACTACAAGCGTGGTACATTTTCTTGGTTAAAAAACTCCTCTTCTCTAAGGTGGGATTATAGATTCCACGACTCCTTCCCAAACAACTTGACTCCGCACAATTAACTTGGATGCTGTCAGCAACTGCTTTTCAAATGCCCTCGAAATCCACTCCAATGATGCTGTTGGCATCGGCTTTGTAAGCTTTCAGCACTTGAGCCATCCCTTGGACATCCTGAGATGCTGCCAGCATAATCATCGATGATGTTGGCGACATCCACTTGGAATATTATTAACACATGCAGTTGCATAAGAGACATAAAGATACCTATAATGCGCATGTGGGTGAACGTGCACATGTGTGAGTCAATAAGTGAGTGGGCCAAGATGGGGGATTTGGATGATATTATTAAGGCTGTAGCAATACTACTGAAGGGATTTATTTATCTAAATTAAAATAAACCCTCAAAAATACCATAAAAATCTGTAATAAATATTTTATTATGTATATTATTGCTGTATTAAGTCAATTGTACAATTAATGAAATAATTTATAATGTAATTAGCAAATTAAACCTTAATTTAATGTGTATAAACTGTATACCTTAGCTAATTGGTCGCAGCTTTTGTCTTTGTTATATTTACAGTCGTTGTGGTATATGACAAAATAGCTACCAGATTGATACAGATGTTTTTTACTCTGAATTACAAGTTTCCTGAGGTTGAACTCAGGGAGCAACTATAATTCTAGAAACATAAATTCACAATATAAAGTTTTACAAAAATTAAGAGATAGAGAGAGAGAGGGAGCAAAAGTCTTTTTGTTGGCTTCTTCTTCTTCTCTCTTCCTCTTCTCTTTTCTTCTTCTCTTGCAGCTGATTCTTCTCTTCCTTCAATCTTCCTTCTTCTCTCTTCTTTCTCTTTTCTTCTTCTCTTCCTCTCTGATTTTCTTCTTTTCTTCCTTGCGGCTGCAGAGCTTCTGTCTTCTTTCTCTTTCAGCTGATAAATCCTTCTTCCTTCTTTTCTTCTTCTTCTTCTTCTTCTTCTTCTGCTATAGCCGTTCCTCTTCTCTTCTTTCTTTCTTCTTCCTGTCTTCTTCTTCTTCTTTGCGTCTTCCTTCTTTCTGCTCTGGCCACTGACCTTCTGTCGTCTGACTCGGTGTTCAGACGACTTAACTATGCGGTTGCTACAGTGTGGCTCCTATTCTTCTCCTTCAGCTCCTCTCCTTCCTTTCTTCTTTAGCTGCTCAGTGCGGCTAAGTCTTCGGCTGCTCCTCCTTCTTCTTCTTCCTGCCTGCTTCTTCTTTTTCCTTCTTCCCTGTGCGCACACACAATGATCAGTGCAAAACCTACCCCTACCCCTTCCCCGCGTCTCTCTCTCTCTCTGAATTTTTCTTTAGGAAAGCTCTCCCAGAGCCGGGTAATCGGGTTCGGGTTGCGCGCTCGGGACCAGCCCACTGGCGTGCGGTGGTGGGCGAGGACTGCTTGGTCCGGTAGTTGGATTCAGCCCAGACCCGCAGGGCGTGAGCGCAGGCGAGGGAGGGCGAGCGCGTGGCGCGCTGCGTGCAGGTGAGGGACCCAAACCCTGTGTATCGAAGGCAAACAACCCAATACACTTTTTCAATTTAAGTGTGGGGGCGAGGCCACACACTTACGAGGTGGGACTAAAGTCCCACCTCCAATCCGCGCAGCCGCAGGCAAGAAGATGCTGCCAATTGAGGCAGCAGCGAATGTTCGCATCCCCAATCTCAAGCCTGGGCGTGCTTGCGGAACCAACTCGCGCTGCCTGGAGCGCGCGCCTGGGCTGGAGACGTCCTGGAGCTGCTTGCGAAGGAGCTTCAGCAGCTCTTCAATGGCGGCGAGGAGGCGTTGAGCTGAAAACACAAGGACAGCCTCGCGGCCGCATCAGATAACGTAGGGAGCCTCGCCAGAGGCCGGCGAAGGCAATGCGAGGGTTGGCGAGGCGCGGATGTGCCTGTGGAGGTGCGCCTAGGGCAGACTGTGAGTGCGGGAGTGGGTTTGTTCAGGGGGTGGTCGGGCGGTGAATGGCGGTGAATGGAGTAGGGGAAACACTTGAGTGGAGTGAGGGGGAGCTTCTGGGCTTGTCGGAGCGGGGTGAGGTGGCCTGTGGAGGTGGAGTGACCTCGTTGGAGATGGTGACCGGAGATAGAGCAGATGGAGGTGGAAGTGGCCGTCGGTGGATTACAAGGGAAAATCAGGAAGGGGAAAATGTAAGGGAGAGAGAGATAAAGATTCCTACCTACTTAATCGACGAAGGGGGAGAGGGAGGCGTCCGGCTCGTGCCTTTCGGAGCTGAGGACGAAGATACCCAGGAGGAGGTTATCGGCGACGAGGAGGTGGTCTGAGGGTGCCAGCTAGTACGGCCTGGAGCGGGACGACGGGGCAGAGTGGACTCTGCTGCAGGTAGGGCAGCAGAGCGACGAGGAGGAGGAGGGAGGATCGTCGGAAGCTCGGGCGTTCTGACTGGAGAGGGGAAGGACGAAATCTAGGGTGTTTCTCAGCCAGAAGGAGCTTGCAGGAGACGGCAGACCCTACCGCTCCTTAAATAGGCGCTGGCGAGGGGAGGAGACCGAGGAGACAACGTGCCAAGCACGCCGGAGAGTGGCCGAAAATGGACCCCCATGCCTTTCGTGAGTTCGCACGAGAGGCATGGTCGGTTGCAGAGGTCAGGGGAGGGTCCCTGCGACAGAGGACGTCGCAGGGAACTCCCCGCTTGTTCTTGAGGACGGCCGCCCTGCCCAACGCGGCGCCATCCTCCGCGCAAGGTCGCCGGAGGTATGGTGCTGCGTAGAAATGGCAGGGGGACCGTTCTGCAAAGAATAATGAAAAGATAGGGGGCAAATCGCAAGGGTTTCAAAAGATAAGGGTCAGAAAGTAAATTAAAAGGACCAATGTGTAAAGTCGGTTAAGATGGTCTTTTCTTAGGCCCAAATTTTTATATCAGACTAATTTGAACCTAAGGAATTTAATGGTGAAATTTGATTTTAGGTTGGATCATGTTTGACTGGTCAATTTACGCAAAAACCTAAATTAACTCATAAATTGGGCATGGTTCTCATTTTAGGTGAAAATAGGTTGCAAAGGCTAAATTGAAGGTTCTAGACCCTAGGGAATATTTTTCTATGAATTTTAGAGGATTTAGTTAATTTTTATCCTACCTCCAACCTCGTGAATTAAAGTGGATTTGTTTCAGGGTTACAAAATGTCATTTAATTCATAGAAGTTGCTATAACCCCTTTCAGATCATATCATCCCACTTCCCTCCTTATTAAGCTCGTTTGACCAGTGTTTGGATCCTTAATTACCCTGTTTACACACTGCCTTGGTGAAATTGCAGTTTTACCCCTTATGATTTACTTTATTCTTTAACTCAGAATTCTCTGAGTTAAGCCTCTCTTTAGGTTTTGTAGGAGCTTTTTCACACTCATTTGGATTAAATTATGCTAGTTAGGGTTCATGATGAGGTTTTCATCATACCCCAATGCCTAGCTTTTGCTAGTCCCTTAGCAAAATCTTAAGGTTTCAACCCTTGTTCTAGACCATGAAGTTCTTAATGATTTCAGATAAGTGATTTTTCTTTTGTAACCTTGATTAGGTCAGAATGTCATCCATAGGCCTAAAAGGTACTCTAGTACCAACCAAGATCCAGATCTGTCTAGGCTCAGCCTCAGTCTTTAGCAAAGGTTTTTAAGGCCTACAAGAACTAACCTAAGGCTTATTGGACTTTGTGGTTAAAGCACCCGTGCTTGAGATAATTTTAGCCCTGGCTCAGTTTGCAGTGCGTTTTGTAAGAGAGGTAGAAGATTTATATGTTTGGAGAGTTTTATCTCTCTTTTTCTTTTTAATTCTAGCTTAGGATTGGCTTCTCAACACAGTCTGTATCAGATTCCTTGTCCCCATCATCAATCCTCAAGGGTTCCTGGCAGTCGATACTTCAAGATAACACTGCCCATGGTAACCCCCAGAACCCTAGCTTTTGAGATTTCGAGATAATCCCATCCATGGTGTTCCGTGGCCGAATTCAGACCCTGGCAATTGACACTTCGTGATAATGCCATCCATGGAATCTGAACAAGTAGAGTGCTTACATGCCCCCAGTAGGATATGTAAATATCCTAAGAGACAAGCACCGAGGAGATGATATTTTGTTACGCATCTTCGAGGGGAATTTCCCACCTCTCTACGCTGAGAACTCGTCCAAATCAACTTGTATTGATCAGCCGCTCTTACTCTAGGTGTCATTTTTAGAATTTTTGCAACGCTTCTGCGTGATTTTGATTTTTATGCTTACTAAACCAGGCTGTGTGTTAAGTTAGGGTGCTTAGGTTACTGAGTCCCGTAAACCAAAAGTTAGTTAACGAGGCCAAATACTCCCTAAGCCTTGGACCTAATACTTAAGCTTTTCATTTTTCTCAACCTCTTGAGGAATGTTTAGATCTTAATGAGTACTAAGAGTCTATCCAAGAATGCCTAGGGTTTGCGTTCTTACTAATCTTACTATGCGCTTTCCATTTCTTTTCCTGAATGAGGTCTAGAACTTAGGTTAACTTCTTAATTTCTTACTAATGACTATCCCTTTTCTTTCATTTTGTGCTCCTTTTCATTTTGTTCTTTTTCTCCTCCTTTGTAGAGTCCACAAAATTTCTTTCCTACTATCATTTTATTCTTTTTCAATTTTTTTTTTTAATTTTTATGGTATTTTTGGCATATGTGAATTTTTTGTTTAAAACCTTTTCTTACGAGTTTTGCACTTCCATACCCCCCATGTCTAAGATTTGTAATGTCCTCATTGTAACTTAGGAGGGGTTTTATTAAACTTAGTTCATACATTAGGACAGATGTTATGATGAGTAAATGGGTCGGGGTGACAGTTGCGGATGATTTCTAATCTCAAATGCAAGCACCTGAGGTGGAGTTGGCTGTCCTAAAGGGTGAACCTTAAGTGCAAAAAGGTGTCAGAAAAGGTTTCGAGTTTTTTTTTCAAAAAGAATGACTGGCTGCCTCCCCTTGAGCGCTGAGTTTTACGCCATCGGCTGGGCGCAATATGCTCAGGGAAAATGGAGGATAAATGATGATTCAGCCAAATCAGTAGAGGTTACATCAATGAACGGTTTGAGTCTCTGACCGTTCACGATGAAAGGTTCGGAATCATGGCTGAGCGGACTGATTTCGACGGCTCCATTTCGAAAAACCTATCGGACAAGGTATGGTCCGACCCACTTAGATCGCAGTTTCCCAGGGAAGAGTTTGAGTCGGGCATCAAAGAGTAGGACCTTCTGACCAAGATGAAAGATCTTTCTAGATATGTGCTTGTCATGGAAGGCTTTAACCCACTCTTTGTAGATTCGCGAGTTCTCGTACGCATCAAGACGTAACTCATCGATCTCGCTAATCTGAAGCTTTCTGTGGGTTCCAGCCTTAGATCTAAATTACAGCTCCGTACTACCCAATAGGTTTTGTGCTCCAGTTCGACGGGAAGGTGACATGACTTCTTGTACATTAGTCTAAAAGGAGGCATGCCTAATTGGGTTTTGTGGGCTGTCCTATAAGCCCACAAAGCTTCCAGAAGTCAGGACAACCAGTCCTTCCTGTCAGGCCGAACAGTGACCTGCAGGATTTTCTTGATCTCCTAATTTGATAGCTCAGTTAGACCATTAGTCTGGGGGTGATAAGGAGTGGAAATTCGGTGAGACACCCCGTATTTGGTCATTAGTGACCTGAACTGAGCATTCATGAAATGGGTCCTCCCATCAGAGATGATAGCGCGAGAAATCCCGAATCGTAAGAAGATATTATGATGAATGAATTTGAGAACGATTTTATGATCACAGGTTCGGGTCGGTATGGCATCGATCCATTTGGACACGTAGTCCACAGCCAGCAGAATGTACTCGAAGCCATCTGAAACAGGAAAAGGGGCCCATAAAATCAATCCCCCAAATATCGAAGATTTCTCATACGAGAATCGGCTGCAAAGACATCATGTCGCGATGGCTCATGTTGCCCAAAGTTTAGCAACAACTGCATGCCTTGCAGTGATTGTATGCGTCCTTCAACAGAGTGGGCCAATAAAAGCCATGATGGAGGATTTTCGATGCGATTTTGTGCCCAAAGAAGTGGCCACCGCATGCCTGGTCATGGCAGAAGGAGAGAATATCATTGATTTCACCTTTCAGAACACATTGCCAGATGATTTGATCAGCACCTATGCGAAAGAGGTATGGATCTTCCCAAATGTAGTACTTGGCATCATAGTGCAATTTGTCTTTCTTGGCCTTCGGCCAATCAGACGGGATCTGATGAGATGCCAAGTAGTTTACTATATTAGCAAACCATGGAAGTCTAGTACCAATAGTTAGTAGGTGCTCATCAGGGAAATGCTCTGTGATGAGTCCAGAAGGGCTGATGATCTCAGAAGGAAGGCGAGACAAATGGTCAGCTACCATGTTTTGTCTTCCCACCTTGTCGCGAATCTCGAGGTCGAATTCTTTCAAATGCAAGATCCATCAGATTAGTTGGGGCTTTGCATCCTTCTTGGCAAGGAGATGCCTCACAGCCGTGTGATCCGAGTAGACGATGACGTGGGAATCCAGGAGATAAGATCGAAATTTTTCAAGGGCAAATACTACGGCTAGCAGCTCTTTCTCCATAACTGTATAGTTACGCTGAGCCTCGTCAAGTGTCTTGCTAGCGTAGTAGATGACCACAGGTTTCCCGTCAACTTTCTACCCCAGAACCGCTCCTACAGCGAAATCAGATGCATCGCACATGATCTCAAAGGGTTGAGACCAATCAGGGGATTGTAGGATCGATGCCTGGGTGACTCGGTCACGGAGGTTTTCAAAGGCTTGAGTGCATTCCTTGGAGATCTCAAAGGGTACATCATTAGAAAAAAAAGTAGTCAGGGGGCGTGCGATTTTCGAAAAATCAGGAATGAAACGACGGTAAAAACCAACGTGCCCCAAAAAAGAACAGATGTCCCTGATCGAGCTAGGCATAGGAAGTCGAGAAATTAGATCAACCTTGGCTCGATCCAATTGGATGCCTTTCTTAGAAATTAGATGTCCTAGGACGATCCCCTCAGGCACCATAAAATGGCTCTTTTCCCAGGAAAGAACCAAATTAACATCGATGCAACGCCTGAGTATATGAACCAAGTGCTGGAGGCAATCATCAAATGATGCCCCGAAAACTAAGAAGTCATCCATGAAGACTTCCAGATAATCACCTACCATATCAGAGAATATGGCAAGCATGCACCGCTGAAAAGTCGCGGGTGCATTGCAGAGACCGAAAGGCATCCTTCGAAATGCATAAGTTCCAAAGGGGCAGGTGAACGTGGTCTTCTCTTGGTCCTTAGGATGGATAGCCACTTGGTTATAACCGGAGCACCCGTCAAGAAAGCAGAAGAATCGATTTCCCACTAATTTCTCGAGAATCTGATCAATGAAAGGTAGTGGGAAATGATCCTTCTTCATGGAGGAATTGAGTCTTCGGTAATCTATGCAGACTCTCCATGAGTTGGCTATACGGGTGGGTATGACTTCTCCGGTTTCAGTCGTAATGGTGGTGAGCCCTGCCTTTTTAGGCACGACCTGAATTGGGCTCACCCAACGACTGTCGGAGATCGGGTAGATGATCCCTGCATTAAACCACTTAATGATCTCCTTTTTCACGACCTCCTGCAGATTGGGGTTCAAACGTCTTGCATCTCACGGGAAGGTCGTGCGCCCTCTTCTGAATAAATATAGTGTGCGCAATAGGAGGGACTTATTCTAGTCAAGTCATCGAGAGTCCAACCAATGGCTCTACGATGTTGCTAGAGAACAGGAATCAGACAGGATTCCTGATCAGAAGTAAGCTTGGAGTTTATAATCACAGGAAAAGTCTGATTAGAACCCAAAAAGATGTATTTCAAATGATCGGGAAGGGGTTTTAGTTCAAGGATGGGGTTATCAGCAGCAGCAGGTGGTTCAGGGTAAGTGTGAGGTTCAAGGATAGGAGTTATGGGTTTGTCTAAATCAGGGTCTAACTCCTCTAATTGCAGTTCAAGATCTTTCTGTGGTTGATGGGGCATAATCAGGTTATTCTCAAAATGCGTTTCATCAACCAAAGCCCTAATATCACATATTTGTTCGATGACACCGCAATTGATTCCTTGTTGGGCCTTAAAGATATCAATTTTGAGGGTCTGATTCCCAAATTTTAGTTCTATTTGGCCCTCCTCACAACTGATGTTGGCTCTAGCAGTAGCCAAGAAAGGTCTCCCTCGAATGATCGGTGTATCCCTAGGGTTTTCAGGTGCGTCCATGTCTAAGACTATAAAGTCTACATGGAAATAGAAATCCCACACTCTTACAATAACATCCTCAAGAATCCCTTTAGGTGACTTTATAGATCGATCTGCTAACTATAGTGTCACCTCAGTTGGTTTTAGCTCAGATTCTTCTAGGTGGTTAAGTAAGGATGTAGGTATCAGATTTATGAAAGCACCCAAGTCTAGCAATGTTCTGTCAAACTGGGTTTCACCTATTTTGCAGGAAATCAGGGGAGTACCTGGATCTTTTGCCTTGGGTGGGAGTCTTCTTAGGATTACAGAGCTGGCTTGCTCTAACAGTACAATTAGACTCCCACTCTTGGTTCGCGGCTTACGCTGAGGTGTATACACATTCTTCAAGAATCGTGCGTAAGTTGGTACGTGGCGAATTGCATCCATCAAGGGGATGTTTATTTGGACCTGCTCAAAGAGCTTGACCAGGTCCTCCTCAGGTGCCACAGGTTTGGTTGTCTTCTTTCCCTTGGTCAAGGCCTCGGGAAATGGAACCTTGGTTGGTTCTTCTAGGATAGGTCCAGGTCTTTGATCTGGGACAGGGATAGGAACGTCCTAGATTACTGTCCTAGGGTTTGGATCACTACCGGGCTTGGAGTGGTCTGGATAGGGTGGATCTTGGGTCTCCTTACCATTACGGGTGGTTACAGAATTCAGTCCTACCTGATTTTGGTTAGGGTTTGATAGGATGGGTTGCTGCTGATAACCCACATAAGAAGTGGAAGCCTCCATCCCATTAGGTGAAGGAACAGAGGGGGCTTGATAAATCATGTGTGCTTGGCCCAGGTTTGGGTTCATAACGCGCCGCTGGGTCGACACGTTATTAGGGTTAAGAAGAGGTTGAGAAGGAAGTGTGCCTGGTTGGCGAGAATTTGCCAACTGGGCCAGTTGGTTTCTAACCTTTGTAAGTTCATCCTTGTGTTGCTTTTGAATAGCCGCATTCATTCTTTGAATGTCAACCAGAGTCTGAAGGATGAGGGACATTTGGTCTTGGTTTTGCCCTGATGGATAAGTAGGGTTGGGCCGGGGCTGAGGCGGTTGGTAAGGACGAGGTTGTGGATAGGGCTGAAAGGGTGGTCTTTGAGTTTGGGAATTTCCCGCCCACTGGAAGTTGGGATGGTTTCGCCATCCAGGATTGTAGGTATTGGAAAATGGATCATTCTGGAAGGCGTTGAGGTCCTCACAGGTCTGAGGAACCTCCAAAGAGTCAGAGAATGGGGGAGTGGAATTCCCTTGGCTAGTATAGAAAGGATCGGAGAATCCTTCGATCCGAGAATCAGATAGGGGTGGATACGGATCCATCCCAGGAGAAGGTCGGTGGAGAATGTTTTGCACAGTCTCCCGTGTGGAAGGAGGCTGTGCAAAGTAATTATGCGCAGAGGTGGCTCGCTGCAAATGCTGAGTCAGCTTATCCACCTTCTTCTCAATGATAGAGACCTTGTCCAATCGATTGGAAATCAATTCCAGGTCGACTGATGCGGACAGGCCCTGCGTCTCGTGTGCTCCCCTAAGGTTCGTCGATGCACGGGTATTCGTCCTATCGAATAATCCCATGGAGTCGTTATTGATGGAGTTCTCGCACATATTTTCGAGAATCTCCCACACGGTGTCCTCATGCTAACCCATGATATTCCCTCCGCAAGTTACATTGACGAAAAGCCCAATATCTTCACGGAATCCCTGGTAAAAAGACTGGACTTGTTCCCATTTAGGAACTCCGTGATGGGGGCACTTTCTCATGAAATCCTGAAAGTGATCCCATGCCTCATGGAGAGGTTCTCCCGTTTGTTGCGTGAAGTGGGTAATCTGATGGCGCAAGGCATTGGTCCGACTAACGAGAAAGAACTTCTTCAAGAACTCGGACTGAAGTTCCTCCCGATTGTTGATCGACCGGGTCTTTGTTTGGTACTAATGAGCGGCCTTGTCCATAAGGGAGAAGGAGAACATCTTCATGAGGAGAATATCCTGATTTTGTGCATCTGACCCAAAAGTCTGGGCCAGATGCTTTAGCTATTTTATGTGCTGGAAGGGGTCTTCAGAATTAAGCCCATGAAATTTATGTATGGCATGAATCATATTGGGCTTTAATTCAGAATCAGGGCCTCCAGTCGGGATTCTGACTCGAGGCTCAATAGCCACCGCAGCAGGATTATAATGGTCCCGCATCATGGGAAGCTGCGGTGGGTGCATGAAGTTTTGGAAGAGGTCATTGAGTCATTGGAGCTGGTGCTCCAAATTGTTCTCTTCCTCAACTGGCTGAGCCATTGTGGAAGAAGAAGGTGAGTTGGGTTCGGAGTCGGAGGAGAGGTCTATGTGAATTGTTGTTTGCTCAAACAAGGGCATTGAGGCTCGGCCTCGAGGGGAGTGAATTTCTAAAGGAGGTTTCAAGGACCTCCTACCAAACATACACTGATGGAGAGGATAAGTTTAGCAGGTGATGGACCTAATCAAGACACCCAGAATGTTGGGTGACTATAGAGGTTCGGGGCAAATGGACCCCTTAATCAAAAGATCGTCCACCTGAGAATTACCTGGGCAGCCAAAGAGGGTGAGTCCCGCAAAGACCCCTACACGGTAGAGTGTCCCCATGGGTTACAGGGTTTCCCCCACCCAACCTCTCTTGTCACTAAGATTCCAGGTAGATCAGAATGGGGATCTTGACCTCTTAAGTCTACCACTTTTAGTTAGGATCAAGGTGCTTAGGTTTTCACTTGAACTTTAGCCTTTTGAGTGCAAAGAGTGACCTAAGTTGAAGGTTGGTTGACCCAAGGGGTCAACTTCACCTGCTAGTTCCTTTGAGAGCTTATTAGGTCATTGTCTTTTAGGGTTCAAGTGTTTTTAAGAGCCAAATTTCTTAGGGTTTCTTTGAATAGGTACTTTCAAACAATGGCTTGGGCACACTTCTTTTGGGAATTCTCAATTCTTGCTTAAGAAGTGTGTCTCTAAAATCCTAATTTTGAATCTTATGTTGGCTCTACTTGGTCTAGTTAGCTACCTTTTGATTGGGTAATTAGGGCTCAAGCAAGAAGGTGTTAGCCCTAAATACCCTTAATGGATGTGCAGAAATAGTGTGTTGAAATTGAAAACAGGCAGCTTCAATGATTTACTAAATATGGAAGACAGGTTATACCTATATTGCTTATTCTTTCTTTTTCTTCCTCTTTAGAATTTAGGGGTTAAAATGAGAGGATAGAAAATTACCTGTCCCAGGTGTGGTTGTTGTGCGGCTGCTTGTTGTCTTCTTGATTTCTTGTGCCTGCACACAAAAGAGAAGAGATTAATAGAAACTCTAAAAATAGTGAATTAACGGCTTCTAGAATAGCCGTTGCTCCCCGGCAACGGCGCCAAAAATGCTGGTCGTGGCTTTTATCTTTGTTATATTTACAGTCGTTGTGGTATATGACAAAACAACTACCAAATTGATACAGATTTTTTTACTCGGAATGACAAGTTTCTCGAGGTCAAACTCAGGGAACAACTATAATTCTAAAAACATAATTTCACAATATAAAGTTTTACAAAAATTAAGAGATAGAGAGAGAGGGAGGGAGCAAAAGTCTTTTTGTTGGCTTCTTCTTCTCTCTTCCTCTTCTCTTTTCTTCTTCTCTTGCAGCTGATTCTTCTCTTCCTTCAATCTGCCTTCTTCTCTCTTCTTTCTCTTTTCTTCTTCTCTTCCTCTCTGATTTTCTTCTTTTCTTCCTTGCGGTTGCAAAGCTTCTGTCTTCTTTCTCTTCCAGCTGCTAAATCCTTCTTCCTTTTCTTCTTCTTCTTCTTCTTCTTCTTCTTCTTCTGCTCTGGCCGTTCCTCTTCTTTTCTTTCTTTCTCCTTCATGTCTTCTTCTTCTTCTTTGCGTCTTCCTTCTTTCTGCTCTGGCCGCTGACCTTCCGTCGTTTGACTCGGTGCTCAGACGACTTAACTATGCGGTTGCTACAGTGTGGCTCCTGTTCTTCTCCTTCAGCTCCTCTCCTTCCTTTCTTCTTCAGCTGCTCAGTGCGGCTAAGTCTTCGGCCGCTCCACCTTCTTCTTCCTGCCTGCTTCTTCTCCTTTTTCCTTCTTCCCTGCACGCACACACGATGATCAGTGCAAAACCTACCCCTTCCCCGCGTCTCTCTCTCTCTAAATCTCTCTTTAGGAAAGCTCTCCCAGAGACCAGGCCCACTGGTGTGCGGTGGTGGGCGAGGAGTGCTTGGTCAGGTAGTCGGATTCGGCCCAGACCCGCGGGGCGTGAGCGCGGGCGAGGGTGGGCGAGCGCGTGGCGCGCTGCGTGCGAGTGAGGGACCTGACCCCTGTGTATCGAAGGCAAATAGCCCAATACACTTTTTCAATTTAAGTGTGGGTGTGAGGCCACACACTTACCACGCGGTCGCAGGCGGGAAGACGCTGCCAATTGGGGCAGCAGCGAACGTTCGCACCCCCAATCGCAAGCCTAGGCGTGCTCGCGGAACCAACCCGTGCTGCCTGGAGCGCGTGCCTGGGCTAGAGACATCCTAGAGCTGCTTGCGAAGGAGCTTCAGCAGCTCTTCAATGGCAGCGAGGAGGCGCTGACCTGAAAACACAAGGACAACCTCGCGGCCGCATCAGATAACGTAGGGAGCCTCGCCAGAGGACGGCGAAGGCAGTGCGAGGGTCAGCGAGGCGCGGATGTGCCTGTGGAGGTGCGTCTAGGGCAGACTGTGAGTGTGGGAGTGGGTTTGTTCGGGGGGTGGTCGGGCGATGAATGGAGTGGGGGAAACAGTTGAGTGGAGTGAGGGGGAGCTTCTGTGCTTGTTGGCGAGGGGTGAGGTGGTCTGTGGAGGTGGAGTGACCTCGCCGGAGATGGTGACCGGAGATAGAGTAGATGGAGGTGGAAGTGGCGGTCGGTGGATTACAAGGGTAAATCAGGAAGGGGAAAATGTAAGGGAGAGAGAGAGAAAGATTCCTACCTACTTAATCGACGAAGGGGGAGAGGGAGGTGTCCAGCTCGTGCCTGCCGGAGCTGAGGACGAAGATACCCAGGAGGAGGTTATTATCGACGAGGAGGTGGTTTGAGGGCGCCAGCTGGTACGGCCTGGTGCGGGATGATGGGGCAGAGTGGACTATGCTATAGGTAGGGCAGCAGAGCAACGAGGAGGAGGAGGGAGGATCTCCGGAAGCTTGGGCGTTCTGACAGGAGAGGGGAAGGATGAAATCTAGGGTGTTTCTCCGCCAAAAGGAGCTTGCAAGAGACGGCAGACCCTGCCGCTCCTTAAATAGGTGCTGGCGAGGGGAGGAGACCGAGGAGACAACGTGCCAGGCACGTCGGAGAGTGGTCGGAAATGGACCCCCATGCCTTTCGTGCGTTCGTACGAGAGGCATGGTCGGTTGCAGAGGTCAGGGGAGGGTCCCTGCGACAGAGGACATCGCAGGGAACTCCCCGCTTGTTCTTGAGGATGGCCGCCCTGCCCTGCGTGGCGCCATCCTCCGTGCAAGGTCGTCAGAGGTATGGTGGTGCTGCATAGAAATGGCAGGGGGACCGTTCTGTAAAGAATAATGAAAAGATAGGGGGCAAATCGTAAGGGTTTCAAAAGATAAGGGTCAGAAAGTAAATTAAGAGGACCAATTTGTAAAGTCGGTCAAGATGGTCTTTTTTTCGGCCCAAATTTTTATACCAGAATAATTTGAACCTAAGGATTTTAATGACGAAATTTGATTTTAGGTTGGACCATGTTTGACCGGTCAATTTACGCAAAAATCCAAATTAAGTCATAAATTGGGCATGGTTCCCATTTTAGGTCAAAATAGGTTGCAAAGGCCAAATTGAAGGTTCTAGACCCTAGGGAATATTTTTATATGAATTTTAGAGGGTTTAGTTAATTTTTATCCTGTCTCCAACATCGTGAATTAAAGTAGATTTGTTTCAGGGTTACAGAATATCATTTAATTCCTAGAAGTTGTTATAACCCTTTTCAGATCAGATCATCCCACTTTCCTCCTTATTAAGCTCGTTTGACCAGTGTTTGGACCCTTAATTACCCTGTTTGCACACTGCCTTGGTGAAATTACAGTTTTACCCCTTATGATTTGTTTTATTCTTTAACTCAAAATTCTCTAAGTTAAACCTCTCTTTAGATTTTGTAGGAGCTTTTTCACACTCATTTGGATTAAATTGTGCTAGTTAGGGTTCATGATGAGGTTCTCATCACTAATTTAATTATATAATAAACTAACTTATTAATGTAAAGTAACTACATAATTATGTAGCCCTATAAAAGGGCTTTCAAATCCCATAATTTATTTTTAATTTACAATAAATTATGGTCCTCAAATCGAGGGCCACATTAAGCAAAACAAGAATCCAATTGCACAACCGCAGCGCTCACACAAACGCGAGAGAAAGTCCCACATCGATAGATGGTAACCTCGTGCAACGCTATATTAAGGATTTGTGTTGTGGGCTTACTAGTCGTCAGGCATTAGGTGCCCACATACACATTACTTACACACTCTTCTCTCTCTGGGTACATGATACGAGTATATGGTATGAGATTATTGTGCGGTGCACTGGGCCGGGGGCCGTGTACTATGCATGGCCTTGTGTGAACCCAATAAAGAGCATTGAACCGAACAAAATGTATCTAATAACAACTAGGGTTGCCCTAGTAGAGGTTTGGTCCCACCCAATAATGGGTGTTGTGTATCCCTCGAAAAGGCACCTGCTCACTAGAACCCAATTTTTTAACCAAGCTGGTATGAACCGACTGAGAAGTTGTGAGAGGAGAGGATCGCAGGATGAATGCAACTAAGTGTTAGGTCCCCCTGTGCCTTGTATACTGAATGCCAAGTTAAATTTGGACAGTACTACTCAATATACTTGGATGTCGTCAGCATCTGCTTTTCAGATGCCCTCGAAATCCGCTCCGATGATGTTGTTGGCATCGGCTTTGTAAGCCTTCAGCACTTGAGCCGTCCCTTGGACGTCCTGAGATGCTGCCAACATAATCGTCGATGATGTTGGCGACATCCACTTATAATATTATTAATGCGTGCAGTTGCATAAGAGACATAAAGGTACCTATAATGCACGTGCGGGTGCACGTGTGCATGTGTGCATGAATGGCCGAGTGGGCCAGGATTGGGTATTTGGATGATATTATTAGGGCTGTAACAATACTACCGAAGGAATTTATTTATCTAAATTAAAATAAACCCTCAAAAATACCATAAAAATCTGTAATAAATATTTTATTATGTATATTATTACTGTATTAAGTCAATTGTATAATTAATGAAATAAATTATTATGTAATTAGCAAATTAAACCCTAATTTAATGTGTATAAACTGTATACCTTAGCTAATTTAATCATATAATAAACTAACTTATTAATGTAAAGTAACTACATAATTATGTAACCCTATGTAAGGGCTTTCAAATCCCATAATTTATTTTTAATTTACAATAAATTATGGTCCTCAAATCGGGGGCCACAATAAGCAAAACAAGAATCCAATTGCACAGCTGCAGCGCTCATGCAGGCACGAGAGAAAGTCCTACATCTATAGATAGCAACCTCGTGCAGTGCCATATTAAGGATTTGTGTTGTGGGCTTACCAGTCATCAGGCGTTGGATGCCTACATACACATTACTTACACACTCTTCTCTCTCTGGATACATGATACGAGTATATGGTATGAGATTATTGTGCGATGCACTAGTCCGGGGACCATGCACTATCCATGGCCTTGTGTGGGTCCAATAAGGAGCATTGAACCGGACAAAATGTATCTAATAACAACTAGGGTTGCCCTAATAGAGGTTTGGTCCCACCCAATAATGGGTGCTGTGTATCCCTCAAAAAGGCGCCTGCTCACTAAAACATAATTTTTTAACCGAACTGGTATGAACCCACTGAGAAGTTGTGAGAGGAGACGATCGCAGGATGAATGCGACTAAGTGTTAGGTCCCCCTGTGCCTTATATACCGAGTGACTTAATAAATTTGGATAATACTACTTATTTCACTTGGATACCGTCGGCATCTGCTTTTCAGATGCCCTCGAAATCCGCTTCGATGATGCTGTCGGCATCGACTTTGTAGGCCTTCAGCACTTGAGCCATCCCTTGAACGTCTTCAGTTGCTGCCAGCATATCCACTTATAATATTATTAGCGCGTGCGTTTGCATAAGAGTCATAAAGGTACCAATAATGCACGTGTGGGTGCACGTGCGCATGTGTGCATGAATGGGCGAGTGGGCTAGGATTGGGGATTTGGATGATATTATTAGGTTTGTAACAATACTACTAAAGGGATTTATTTATCTAAATTAAAATAAACCCTCAAAAATACCATAAAAATTTGTAATAAATATTTTATTATGTATATTATTATTGTATTAAGTCAATTGTACAATTAGTGAAATAAATTATTATGTAATTAGTAAATTAAACCTTAATTTAATGTGTATAAACTGTATACCTTAGCTAATTTAATCATATAATAAACTAACTTATTAATGTAAAGTAACTACATAATTATGTAGCCCTATGCAGAGGCTTTCAAATCCCATAATTTATTTTTAATTTACAATAAATTATAGTCCTCAAATCGGGGGCCACAATAAGTAAAACAAGAATCCAATTGCACAGCCGCAGTGCTCACGCAAGCACGAGAGAAAGTCCTACATCGGTAGATGGTTGTGCAGCGCCATATTAAGGATTTGTATTGTGGGCTTACCAGTCATCAAGCGTTGGGTGCCAACATACACATTACGTACACACTCTTCTCTCTCTGGATACATGGTACGAGTATATGCTATGAGATTATTATGCGGTGCACTGGTCCGGGGGCCGTGCACTGTCCGTGGCCTTGTGTGGGCCCAATAAGGAGCATTGAACCGGACAAAATGTATCTAATAACAACTGGGGTTGCCCTAGTAGATATTTGGTCCCACTAGTAATGGGTGCTGTGTATCCCTCAAAAAGGCACCTGCTCACTAAAACACAATTTTTTAACTGAGCTGGTATGAACCCATTGAGAAGTTGTGAGAGGAGACGATCGCAGGATGAATGCGACTAAGTGTTAGGTCCCCCTGTGCCTTATATACTGAGTGCCTTAATAAATTTGGACAATACTACTCAGTTCACTTGGATACCGTCGGCATCTGCCTTTCAGATGCCCTCGAAATCCGCTCCGATGATGCTGTCGGCATCAACTTTGTAAGCCTTCAGCACTTGAGCCGTCCCTTGAATGTCTTGAGATGCTGCCAGCATAATCGTCGATGATGCTGGCAACATACACTTATAATATTATTAGCGCGTGCATTTGCATAAGAGACATAATGGTACCTATAATGCACGTGTGAGTGCACGTGCGCATGTGTGTGTGAATGGGTGAGTGGACCAAAATTAATGATTTTGATGATATTATTAGAACTGTAACAATACTACTGAAGGGATTTATTTATCTAAATTAAAATAAACCCTCAAAAATACCATAAAAATATGTAATAAATATTTTATTATGTATATTATTACTGTCTTAAGTCAATTGTACAATTAATGAAATAAATTATGATGTAATTAGCAAATTAAACCTTAATTTAATGTGTATAAAATGTATACCTTAGTTAATTTAATTATATAATAAACTAACTTATTATTGTAAAGTAACTACATAATTATGTAGCCCTATGTAAGGGTTTTCAAATCCCATAATTTATTTTTAATTTACAATAAGTTATGGTCCTCAAATTGAGGGCCACAGTAAGCAAAATAGCAATCCAATTGCAAAGTTGCAGCGCTCACGCAGGCGCGAGAGAAAGTCCCACATCGGTAGATGGCGACCTCGCGCAGCGCCATATTAAGGATTTGTGTTGTGGGCCTACCAGTCATTAGGTGATGAGAATCTCATCATGATCTATAATTACTCCTAGTTAATTAGCTAGAAATATGTAAATATATGGGTTAATTATTAAATAAGGGATAAAATAGTAAAGAACCTTAAAATAAGTTAAAAATGCTATATTATTATCCAATTAATATTATTAATAATTTTAATTGATAATTGGACTCTAAATATCATCAATAATTTATCTAATTAATGTGTTAACTAACTTAAGTATAATTTATACTTAAGTATGAAATAACTTAAGTAACTTTACTTAATTAAATAAATTAAGCTAAAAAGGTCAAAAATGTAAATTCAAGTCTAAATATAATAATTGTCTTATTTATAATCATATATAAAAAGTTGAAAAGATTTAAATTAAAATAAACCTTGAAAACCTTAGTTTACATTTTAGTCCTTATGTTTTATTTCAATCGAGTCCTTATTCTTCATTTAGGTCCTCAATTTTCGTTACAAATAAGTCCCTGAAAACTTCTTCTTTCTTTCTTCAGCCTCCTCGACAGCTGACGATAAGAGGTGCTTTCACCCACCGATCATCGCGTATCTGACATCATTCCTTTCTCTCCAAGCTCCTGGAGCTTGTGCTCACCATCCCCTTTTCATCCATCGATCTGGATGAAGCGACAATCCCATTTTAGGGTTGAAGTTAACCTCACCAGCGTTGGAGAAGACATCGGTGGTTACTTCACTCCTAGACTTTTCTCCGTCCAGATACACCCTCCTTCTCAGTCGTTGCAACCTATAAATACCCCTCGACACCCTCGATTTCAGCAAATTAGCTCCCTTCCCTCTTCTTCCATTGAACTAACTGATAGGCTATTCTTTCCAAAATCCAGCGACCTTCCTTTGCTTCCTCCATCCACCTTTGCTTGCTCTGGACCTCCGCTGACGTCAGCCAAGTCTTCTGACGTAGTGCTGACACTAGAGTTCCTCTGCTTCACTCCGCTACACTCGCCGAACTTCTTCCCTGTCCCTCTGATTTCCTCCTCCGTTATGGACCATCGACAGAGATCTTCTTTCCCCTTTGTCCAGGTAACAGTAGGTTAGGTAAGTAGATTAATTAGAGTAGTTAGTTAGGTAGATTAGATAGATGTAATGTCAGATTTCATGTCATCATCTTTAGCTCCGGCGAGCTCGTTGAGCTTGTCTGGAGCAATCTTTTGTCTTTTTAAAACATTGATCACCTTCCTTAATCTTTCATGAACATTTCTAGAATCTTAATTCCCTGATTTGATCACCTATTCGCCTAAACCACCTCCACCCTCACCAGCTGCTTCCGCTGTCCATGGCGGAAGTAGCTGAGCCTAATCCACCTCCATTGGGGCCCTCCATCACTTAACCATCACTTAAGAGCCCCTATTTTCACTTTAATTTAAATAATAATCATCTATAACTTAAACGCCTAATTTCATTTACTCTCCTGAGCTCGCTGTCAATGGCGGCTCAGGAAGAGTTCCTATAGCTAATTAACCATCTATAATTCATCGCCACTTCATTCTGACTTGTTTCGTCCACTCAATTGAGTGAGAAAACAGGTCCTGAGCTCACTTGAACTCAGAATCTGATTATGTGAATTCATTGCATAACTTTCAATTTAATTGTTAATTGAAGAAATTAATGTGTTCTTGAGGTTCCTTGTGACCTCAGGAAGCTTTTTTGATCATCCATGGCATGTTTTAGTGTTGTTTCTACATTTTTAGCCTTTTTCTGAACTCACCGGAGCTCTGGCGAGCTCTGGCGAATCAAAATATACTCTTTAGCCCATAGAACTATGCGTGAAGCTCCAAATCATGTATTTGAGGTTCACCGATCATTCTGAAGAAATTTGTTTGAGGTTTTAAGACCTGGAGCTCCTTCTAGACCTTTGTCTTTTCCAACTCCGGCAAAGTTGGAGATGACTGTTAGTTAGGGTTAAGCTTCATTTAAAAGGTCTAGAAGCATCAGAAGGATGCCCTGAGATCAATCCAATAGGTCAATCACTGAGATAGACCTTGGTTTGTTCTGTCGAACAAACTCACTTAGGATCTCAGACGACAGGCCTGGAACCCTAGAAATCCAAGTTGAAACTTCCTTCTGAGAGTCTAAATCTATTCCTGAGGTGAAAGAGAAGTTAATTAAGGCATTAATTTCATCTGAGATGACCTAATTTAGAAAGTCAAATTTCAAGGTTTAATGGTCAACTTTAAGTCTGGTATATGGATTTAGGATTCAATGAGAAGAATTGATGAGTTCAAATGGTTCCTAGGATGATTTTAAAAGATTCAAATTCAATTTGGTTGAACTTTAATCGGTTTTATAGAAGAAATTGATTGGTGTTCAATTTGGGTTGTTTTTGAACCCAAACTGACGACAGAGAGTTCTTGGTGAATTTCAATGGAAAAATCTACCCAGATAGATCCTTAACAACCTTTAGAGGTTGTTTGAATTGATGAAGTAGACCTCTAGCTGTCTGTTGGACCAAACAGAACTTGAAATGAAGTTCTGAAGCTCCTTAGCGAAGCTTTTTAGCTTCTTCACCTTCCTAAAACCCCTTAGAGTTCCTTTCCTTCACCGACAGCTGCGGAAATACCTTCTGAATCTATTTAGCACCTCGTCTGGAGGTCAAAAGCCACTCTGCAGGTCCTTAGACCTGAAGTTCATTCCTGCAGGCCAGTATGGCCGTAGCAACCCAGACCTTTTCGCCCTTCAAATAGAAGAGCAAAACCTTCCTTGAGTATCAAATTGATACTATAATCATGTAGAGTGACCTTAGAGCTTTCCAGTGAGCTTTTATTTGCTCGAATTGGAGCTTTGTGCTAGCTGGAATCATCAACCAAAGTCTGGTCTGGGAGGGGAATGGTTAGTCCCACATCGGCGAAACAGAAGCGCCCACCTTAGAATAAAACTAAAAAGTGTACGGGGCTATTCAATCATCAACGCAGGGCGCACAAATGAGCATATGGTTGTGTGTGTGGGTGAGTGCGGTGCGCGTGCCCGGGTGTGTGTGCGCTTGTGGGCGTGAGTGTGGGCACATGAGGGCGTGTGCATGTGGGCCTGGGAGGCCGTGGGCCAGAGAGGCTCGAGACTATGTTGAACCAGAAATAAACCAAATCAAATAAAAATCAGGCTTAGAAGCAGTAGGGTCTGGTCCCACCCAGAGAGGGGTGCTATGTATCCCCGACCGGTTTGAGCCGCCAACCTTAAAACCTAATTTTTGGTTCAGACAATGGGTTCAAACCGGTTCAGTTCAGTTCAGCTGCAAAGGAAAAGAAGGGTTGCAAAGGAAGAGGAGAAGAAGAGGAGAGCTCGTTAAGGTTGAATAAGATAAACAGGCAGAAGAGCAAAGGAAAGGTAAACAGAAGAAACGAAAGAAATAAGAAAGAAAAGAAAGAGAATAAAAGATGTATAAGAAGAAGTGAGCTCAAGACAAAAAGATTAAGAGAAAAGTAAGAAGAGAAAAAAGAGAGAAAGAAAGGTAGAAGAAGAAGAAAAGAAGGAATGAGGCTGAAGAATAAATAGTGGTTTAATTTCTTGTATTCTACTAATTTCTTTTTGAGCTTAATGTTGTAATAAGGCATATATACATTGGAATTAATTTTTCTTGCCTTAATCTCTTGTAAATGAAAAGAAATTAAAAGAAATAAACATGTTTACTTGTTTGTAATAGTAAATCATATGTGTAAATATGTTTTCCTTATGGAATTTTGCATGTTTTTCAAGTGAAAATCCTTAAGCAAAACTCATATTCTTAAAGTAAATTTAATTATAATTCCCATAAGTAGCTTAGGATTTAGTGGTGAATTTAAATTAAGTTATGCCTCGCAGCGAACGACCTGGACTCAACTAGTTAAAACGAAATAAAATCTAAATGGTTAGGTTAACTTGACCCTATACTACTCAATCGACATGAATTCAAGTTGACCTAAGTTACTTTCTTTTGCACATAATTAAGCATAATTAACTTAATTAACTGTATTGAGAAAGTTAACGATCATTTTAATGGCATTGTTGTCAGGGAGGTAACTGTAAATTATATTCACCATTATTACTATTTTTAGTTGTTTTGTACTAATTAGTTTTGTTTTTGTTTTGTTTTCTATCTTCTTTTCAGGTTTACCTCTGCGGGTATTCTCAGGAAAGAAGGCGGGTTTTCTATTTCTATTTTGTTTTCATTATACATACCATTGTGAGTATTCATTTCTTAGTCTCTGGTTTAGTTTGTATTGTTGCATTTAGTTAGTAAAAAATTTAAAAAATACAACAATACATACTTTCTGACTAGCAGCAGCATGTTATAAGCATATACTCTTAGGAGTGCATATATCTGCTAGTTGCTCTACGATCTGACTCGGGAAAAGTTTTCTTCTTTTTTTCTCGCATCAGCAAGAAAACATGTGACAAAACCGCGTAGATCCCTATCTTGGAGTTAATAACAAGATCATATTTTTGTTTGAAAATACTTAAAAAGCGATCACTTTACTTCTTTCTATCATTTTTGTGAAAAAGATTAAGTGAGGATAATAAAAATTGTGACTTAAATCTGTTTGCAGAATGCATGCGGGTTTTATCGCTATCGTCTGTTGCATGCTATCACTTACACAGTGCAATCACTAGAGTCACACGAGTCTAATTTTTCTATCTCTCCTCTTTGCACCTCTTAGAGCTTTGGTCGAAGATCAACAAGTCTGTCTCACTATTAGAGCCCCGGGGAGCCAGTAGTGAGCGGTCTCGATCCTAGACCTTAGGTCTTTGAGCTTTAAGGATACGCACTTGCGTAGACACGGGTTCAGGACACGTATTTTGATATTGATATTATACTTGTTTGCATCCAAAGTATTTTGCGTATTCTAGGACTCTCTTCTTTCCTTTGAAAGAAGAGAAAAATATGCTTTTTTGCACTATTTTGCAGGTTTGTTGCCGCTGTTTTTGGTGGTGTGAGTGTGCCTTTGCACCTTTCTTTCTTTCCGTAGTTTTTTCGTCCTGCCTTTCATTGCTTCTTCCACCTTTCTTTCTTTCCACATCATTCTCCTTATTTGCCACCTACAAAATAAGCTTCAATAATCTCAACATATAGGAAGCATGAAACAATACTATGTATAGTGAACAAAACCTTTTTTACCTTATTTAAGTCTCCCCTTTCGTTAAGCAACTTATCCATTTCGCCTTGTATGTTTTTGTACTCCTCCTCAAGGTGCTTCACCTTTCCTTGAAGCCTTTTGATTACTTCATCCTTCTGAGTCAACTCCTTCCTCATTTGCTCAACAACATCATTTTCCTCTAATGCCCAATAAATACAGACTTCATTACGACATGCTTCTCCCAAATTCATCTGGTTTGCATTAGGTCCCTTTCCCTTCTCATCTTCCCTAGTAGATACCATTGGCATTTCAATTGCTGCCTCCGGTGCTTCCTCAACAGCATGAACATATGCTTCTTGCATCTGTGGCATACCCTCACCTTGGCCCCTCTCATTTCTCCCTGCTACATCAGCAATTTCAAAAGGTTTTAAATTAAAATCCCTCCTACCCAATGTCTTCAGTGACAATTTCTTCCTCCTCAAGACCTCAAATATAGCCGTGTTCTAGCTCCACTTTTTTGATAGCGGGTATGTGTTAATATCTTTTGGACTCAATACATCAAGTTGTTCATACAACCAAAACTACATCAAATTGAAATGACGTCATTGTTTCGTGGATTCGCATCTTTCAAAAATTAAATTAATTAAATATCATACTACGAAATTAACATACTATCATCAATGGTACACATCCTTTTAGATAACCTATGTTTCGACCTTCCTCCATGTTGCTCTTGGTACAGTTGAACGAGGAATGGATGTGATCATGAATAGCTCATGCCCAAGCATATCTTCCTAACTCATCTACCTTCATCACATAATGGAACAAGCCCTTCTAAATGTTGTGATTTCCATGTGGAAACAGAATGAACCAAAACAAATAATGATTAGTATTCGCAGTTGGTCCTTCTTTATCTGTTCCTTGTCCTCTGCATCATTTTCCTTGCTAAGTAGCCTTTTTAATGCCAACTTGGCATTAACTACCGTCAACTTATCGTTCAGGAAATAAGTCTTAATGAAATCTAGACCCTCATTCATCTCCAATTCTAACTTGACATTTTCACCATCTAAGTTAAGACCGGTAATCTGTGAAACATGCTCAGGAAGGAACTTCAACTTCCTCCTGCCTATTTTGAAAGATTTAGTACTCTTCTTGTAACACATTACCAGCTGATAGTAAATCTGAATGTCCTTTGGTGGATACTTGCATCGAGTTGCATCGAGCAAGTATTGTAAATAGTGTTGCCATGAAGGACTGTTGTAGATGAATTGGGTATTGCTTCATGAAGACATCTTCAAAATTTTTGTATGAACATCGTATATTCAGCTTCTTCCAATCATCATCAACTTTGCTCTCCTCTTCCTCCTTTTGAACTTCCTCTTCACAATCCTCATCCTTCTCCTGCCTCTCCTTTCTCCTCCTATTACCTCTTTTCCTGACCCTTGTTTCCGACCTGCCTTGAGCATCTTCATGAGTAACATCATCGAATTCAATAGCATCAGATGTGCTATCAATGGCACCATTGGAAACTTTTCCCCCATTTCCACCTCTAACTGACATCTTTGCAGCAGCTACCAATGGTTTGCAAATTAACTTAACTCTCCTCTTCCTTTCCCTCTGCTTGACTCTCTTTTTCGGTACCTTATTCTCTTCTTCAGCAGGTTGCTCTCCCTCCAGTTTGTTTTCCTTCCTCTTCTTATTCTTCTTCTTCACTTTCCTAATAGGGTCGGATGGGACTTCATCTCTTATCTCCTTCAATAACCCTTTCCTCTTTTCGTTCTTCTTATGTTTAATTTTGAACTGTTGATCCTCACACATTAACGCCTCCTCTCCTACATCATCAACACTTACTACAATACAGTCAATTACATTTAAAAGATTACATCATGTTCATTAATTTACCCTAGGTATGCAAAATTGAATACAACCATAAATTCTGGAAAATCCTTACCCAAACCTTAAATCAACGATAAGAGTTCTTAATAGCTTATACTTGAAAGCCCTCCTACTGTACAATGATGTTTGTTGTGTTCCTCATCAGTCTCTTCAATATCATCAGCATAAATGTCATCTGCCTCTGGCACGAAGGGCTCCTTGGTCGTTAAATTGCAATAGCCTTCATCTGTTGGCGAAGCCCCCTCCTTCCCTCAGCCTTCCTCTTTTGTGGTTTCCTCAATGTTGCCAGCAACAATCTGACCTACCACAGTCACGATTGGGTAGTTGCTTGGCAAAGAACACTTCCGTTCATCAAGTTTAGAACCCCCCACCTTTCGTTGAACGGAGTATTCAACCTCAGATGCCGCCATCAATTCGATTATCCCCTCCTTTGCAACTTCTTCAATGCCGCCAGCAGCAATCACATCTGCCGACGACACAGTGGGATCGTCGCTCAGCCAATCGCACTTTCCTTCATCATATGTAGAATCCCCCTCCTTCCGTTGACCAACGTTTTCTGCCTCTGATGATGCCTTCAATTCCATTAAGCCCTCCTGCTCTATAGTATCTCCCCTCTCAAACCCTCACAATCTCGGTTAATGATTGTTGCAACCTCAACCTCAACTACCCCTACGCCGATCTCATCTACTGTGCTTGAATGCTCACTCGTTCCCTCCACTAGAGGCGTGCTTCTCAAGGGGAGGTGCTTATCATGGAATCCTAATGTCGTACCATATACAACCAACAAGTTAGGCTTTCCAAAATAAGGTTTCAGAGATACGATTTCGGTTTTGACCTCTGTCAACAACTTACCCCCGACTTTTGCGCTTGAAGACCGTCTTGAACCTTCTCGCTCCTTCTCTGCTCGCTCCATATTTTCTCTTAGTTGACGTGCCTGCCATTCGTTCACTTTGCTAAGAAAGGTACCTTGCCTTTGGATAAAGGGCTCTCCCCTTCTCACAACTTTCCTTATTTAGCATTACATAAGGTCTTCCATTACGATTTGTTTAATAACCGCATGTATGTGCAGTTACACTACTTTCTCCAACCTTTCCATTTTCCTGTTACACAACCACTCCCTACATTTGAATTTGAAACTCCCAACCGACATTGCCCCCATAGTTACCAAACCAATTTAAATGTACGTGCCATTTATCATCAGGGGGCATAATCCCCATAGTTATGCCCTTGGCACCATACATTTATGTCGCAAGCATCTTACCTTTCAATGTTAATGTCGTCAGCACTTTAACTAGTACACATTTTCTAACCCCATTGTAGGTATCCCCATTACATCACCAATTCGACTTCCATGGAACGCATCCTAAATATTCACGCGAGTTTGCCATCATAAATGTTCTCCACTTCATCATTTCAGGAACATTTACTTCGTTACAATGTTCATCAAGCATTGCATAAGTGTCAATGCTTTCGACATCTATAATGAATTAAATAATAACGCCAAAAGCATTTCACACATAAAGCATCCTCGCGCATTTTTTGCCAACAGCATCATACCATTACTACACTTCATCATCCAGATCCACATGCAACATTATGTGACAACATCGTCTACTTTCATTAAATCTACACAAATATTACAATATAAAAAAGATGGGAGTCTCCAGACCTTCCATGTTTGGTGCTTTCACCACCAATCCTAGCAAAACTCCCCCCTCTTGATAGAATATCACACTCACACTAAAGATCACTTCACAGTGGCTCCTACTAAATTTAAAACACATTGCAAAAAGGTGGAAACTCAAATCACCCAATACATCCTAGGATGCAATCATTTGCCAAAGGCATTACACACCCACGGTCACATGCTAAAGGCATCAACAACGTCACTGGCTATATGCTATTGGTAGACCAGTAGAAACTGATCCAGCAGTTGCGGTAGCAGTAGTCGCCGATGCCTGTGTGGAGCTGCAATGAGAAGGTGGGGGGCTATCCTCTACCGAGTCTTCACCATTGTTGTGCATCTCTATAAACATCTACCTCTTGATGTTCCTCAACTCCAACTTCACAGCACGGTTGGTGAGGTAATCGTTTCTATCCTTCATGTTGCTAACTTGAACTTGCAGATCTTTCTTCTCCGCCATTAACTCCGTCAACAACTCCAACGCATTTCCAAGCATTTTTGACATTTCCTTCAGCTGTAGCTTAAGCAGGTTCGGTGTCTCCGGAAAGCAGCTCATGGTAATCTCGTAGTCACATAACTAACAAATATAGCTTTATATATGTCGTTGTTATACGTAAAAAAAAAATAGCAATAACTAAGACAATCTTCTGTCATTTGTAATGTAACTTACGTCTTTTGCACAAGTATAGTTCATTGCCGTCATGGGGTCCCTCACAAAGGCCGACCTCTGAATAGAAACCTTTGGAAGTAATCCACAGTGGTAAACCGATGATTGGAATTCCATCTTTAGATTTCCACCTCCTCCACACATCCACCAATTGCACACAGATGTAGTAGATGCTTCCAGCAACTACTTGCCTAGCAGGGCGTCTGCGTCTCGATGGGAGCAGGGTTGGTAGCAGCAGATTTGGTGGTTTCAAAACTGGTGAAAGGGGTTACTCGTCTATTTATAGATCTATTTCAAATTCAAATTCTAGAGTCCACCTATGTTGCACGTGTAAAGATTGACTCAACGAGAAAAAAAAAAGAAATTATTTATTTATACACGTAATAATCTTAATAAGATTAGATATGATATCGAATATATTATAAAAAATTTATAATAGCACCCATCATTATTCCGACCAAACAAATCTCGCTAACCATTGTCATTAAAAAAAAAACCCGCTACTTATTTATTAAATCCCCCTTTTCCACCGCACTGCGGCCCCCGCTCACCTTCCTTTCCCCTCACGACGACCACCGCCCCCCTGCTCACCTTTCTTCCCCGCGCCTCCCCGCTCCCCCAAATCCACGATCGTTCTCATCTGTTCCTCGCCGACCCCCGATACGGCATCTCCTCAACCGCTCCTTCGACTCACCTGCGTGACCGCCTCCTCGCCCACGACATCCACACCGGCCACCTCCTCTCCGTCGACTCCCCTGCGGCGCCTCTCCTCGCTCACCTCGGTCGTCCTTGTCACCGGCCTCAACTACTTGCCTCGATTGCGCACACTCTTCCCCAACAAGCACCAAATCGCCCCTCTGAGGTATAACTTCCTCTCCTCTTCCTCCTTTCACTACGTCCTCTCCTCTATACTACCATCAAATATGCCAACTGCTAAATTCTTTTTGTCAAATGAGAAAGGTCATACCTTACCTGTTCCAAATCCTTAGTCCTAGTTGCTGCTATATCCATACAGAAAATAACAACAATAAAGCAGCATCCTTTTTCTTGAGGGTTTCCCATGAAGGAGGAGGGTTCCCATCAACAATAAAAAATCTACGACTAGTTCCAAACATACATAGGTGGTAACTTGGACATCTAGCAAAGTAGTGCAGTGTCCCAATCCAATGCCATGTCTACATATCGTACTATGGCTCATACTACCAACGAGTTTACATCTGCAACTCTATCCTTTGAAATGTCAGTATATCAGTTTAATTAGCTTCCATTTACAATGTATTATTGCAATAAAGCGGGCAGTCTAAGATGAGGTATTGGACCCAACTTGGCCAAACCAAGCTTGAATCTACTAATACCCGTTTTCAATGTGCCCAAAAGAATCAGGAAGTTAGGACCCAGACCTGATTTGAGCCCTGAATTTGGGGCAGAGTTCAAGCTAGGTTGGGCTTGTATCCAATTTTCTATGTAACTTCTTTAAAAAAGTAGATCGAACTAAGTACTGTTAAGATATTTTATATATCTAATAAGGTTTAAAATTTTGAAGATATACTTAACTGCAGACATCTATATAAGAATATGCAAGGCATATGCATATACACATATATACTACATATTTACATAGAGACAATGGATACATCCATATAAAATGGAGCTCGCAAGCCTGTTACGACCCAACCCGGCTTTACACGAGAACTGGGTCGGACTGCGTCCATTATCCTAAGACTTGGTCGTCCAATGAATAATAAACCAAAACAACCGCATTTTCCACACATGTACCATTGCAACAAAATAATGAAACGATAGGAAAGTAGTTGGAAAACCCATAGCCCGCAAGAGTTTCAGGATAATGGAATAGAGTTTACACATAGCCTTCACATCACAAAGATCAAATAAAGAGCGAAAGCAAAAACTAACAATTCTAAAGATAGAAACGTACTACAACAGAAAGAGAAACAACTAACTACAGTTGGGCATGATTGGGCCCAGCTCGATCTGCAATCGGTGGAGCTAATTGCTCAGTTCCCTGACTTAGGTGCAAGTAAAGTAGGCGTCAGCAAAAAGTTGAGTAGAGTGGTAATAAAGAAAATTAATTCGTGCAGGTATTTAATTATAGGTGAGAAAAATAATCATTACATGTGTCGTGTCTAGTTCCCATTTCTTTAATCTATTCTCGTCAATTTATTTAGTTTTCCTCCTACTAGTAGCCCTAAGGTTAGATCACCTTTCCTCTTATCGCACATGTCCCCTATTTGGGACGATCTTGTTGCGGTATTCTCATAATGCAGGGCCTACATGTAGTGCTCTCCTGGCTAGGAGAGCACCCCATGTTTGTCCTACATCCGGTCTATCACCATAGGGTCATGGATGCGACGTAGCGGTAACTACAGCTCACATAATAAATGCACAGGAGGTTACTTCACACTGGCACGTGATCAGTTGTTTCCTCTAACGTGTATGCACTAACAATATAGTACAGAACAACGTATGGGTTGTACCCCTCAGCAAGTTTGTGCACCCTCGCCCGACTATTCTGGTTGGTCCCACGCAGGCCCAACAAGAGTCTGTGCGAGAAGGCTGTTCCTATCCCAAGTCCCTACCCAGGTAGGTCAGCTCTCTTCCTGCACAACAGGGTAATCAACTCTCCTTAGTACACGTGTACTTGAGGGCCAGCTCATCCTCACATCCGAACTCAACCCAACACGTATCAGTGTCATAGTCATCAACCACTCACGTGATACTTCATTTTCAAGTTTCAGTTCAAATATCATTCTAGTTTTCCTTAGCGTTTAGAATAACTCTAGTTAGTCGCTAATAGTTCGACATCAACATGTTAGCATCTTCGTGTGTAAGTAGAGTTCTCTAGTTTACCCTAGTGTTCACCAACACCCCTAAGTGGTTACCAATGATTCAAACCACCAACCACTATATTCAAACAAGGAGACTAAAGGCAGTGAAATTCAATAATGATTAAATAGGAATTATTTATGAAAGCCTACGAGTATACATTATTCCATTCCAATCCAACAAACATTAGAATATTCGCTCTTGAACGATTAGGCATAACATTTCTTTGATCAAGACTACACCTTTAGGGATATTGGTCCTTGAAGGAAAAATGTGCAAAACTTGTAATTCAAAATAGGGCATTCAACGCTAGTATAAATAGGATAGAATTAACCACTTTACCTAGATTTTCCTGGGAGATATGGAGGCAGGAAAGCTAATCCGGGTGCCTCCACAGATCCTGCACGCCCTTCGAGGTAAGTCACACTCATATCGAACTTGAAACCTACGTCAAACCAGCGGTCAAACCAGGCATTAGATTCCTTGATCGGATTTTCAATATTCCAAACGAGCTTAAAACAGAGTAGATAAAGTTCAAAATATGGTAGCTTTCCAATGATACCTTGTTTGCGACCCATGAATCAGCCTCCAAAATCTCACTGGTCCACTTGAATCGGCCCTGAGCCAACCTGACCACCGGTTCAGTTGAACCGGTCGCGAACCGTGCCCACGTAGGCCACCCACGTACCCTTCGCAACGAGTCCTTCGACGTGCGTGCGTCGAGGTATGAGGAGCACGTCATCTTGCCTCGCTCCGCTCGCTATCCTCACCTACTATGCCTCGGGCAACGTGCTCTCCTTCCCCTTGTGCTGCGTAGCGCCTCGCACATCGCATGTTGATGCTCCTTGTGTTGCGTGTCGCCTCGCACACCACGCGCTACAGCACCTTGCCTCAGGACGCGGTGCTCCCACTTTCCATGCGTGTGGAAACCTACGTCCACCTTTCTCCCACACGTCTGTGATAAGCACCAGTTTATCATCATTCTTATGCCATAAAACTGATCTAGCTCTTAGGGTTTTAACTTCGCAAATGGATTTTCAGGCTGCATTTAGGCATCTACCTAGGACAGGCATGCATTTCATTTTATTTGTATTTTTGATGTGTTTATCTAAGTGTCAAGATTAGGCAGAGAGTCAGATCCTACATACCTTGGCACTTAAGAAGGTAGAAGATGAAGAAGAAGCTCCTATCAGCTGAATCTTAGCTGAATCCAGCTCATGTCAGCTGGATCCCAACTCCTTCTAGCTGGATCAACTCATCCTTAGCTCCATTCATCTCATCTCAGCTGAATGGTAGCTCAAGCTAGTCCATCTTAGCTCCATTCAGCTCATCTTAACTAGATAGCAACTCAAACTAGCTCATAACAGTTGATCCCAGTTCCATTCCAGCTTAGAACAGTTCATTGGAAGCTCAATCTGACTAAGACTAGCTACTACCATTAACTAGTTAGACCTAGTCAGCTGAAGAAATCATCAAGCTCAGGCCAGCTCAAGTTCAGCTCTCGGAGGCTCAACTCAGCTCAACTTAGTTGAGTTGAGCTACTTGACCTAAGCTATCTACTCTAGCTAGCTAAGTAATCTTCGGGAAGACCAGGCTCAGCTCACCTCAGCTCAGATTAGAAGAAAGCTGGCTCAGATTAGCTTGGTTTAGCTACTAGCAAAGAACTAGCAAGCTAAGCTAGCTACTGAGCTCCACTTCAGCTCCCTTCAGCAGACATCAATTACAGCGCAATCCTTTACAGCTCCATTCAGCTTCTCTCCTCTAAAACCCTAATTCTACCTCCCTCTCTCCCATTCATCTACTAACTAAGCTAGCTTAGCTTAGCTAATCCACCTCCATGCCATCCCAACCTAACCTTAAAACTCAACTAACTAGCTCCACCAAATAAGCCTACCTAAGCTCCACCTAAGCTACCCCTACTTCCACCTCATCTTGATGCCATGTCAACCACAACAATCCTTCACACCACCACCACCTCCAAAGGGCACCATATTGTTGGCGTCGATAAGCCCTACAACTACCCCTTTTGGCGCCAACAATTTCCCTCCAAAAACCCTCAAGATCCAACCCTACACCTACCCCCTAAAGCCATCCCAACCCTACACCTAATCCCCCTTCTAGAACCCTCCTATGGTGGTGCCAAAATGATGATGTCTCTCCATGGTGGACGGCCACCAAGGGGCACCTTAACCCCCATAACTACCCACCTATGCAACCCTACACATGGCACCAACTGATCCTATCCATCCATCCTACAACCACCCACCAAAAGTCAATCCTAACCCTCCATTCAAGGCCATGCCAACCACCCCCTCTCCACTTCTATATATACCCTCCTAACTACCACAGTAACATCATCTTCTCCATTAGTTTTAGTTCCATCTACACCCCTTACATTCCATGCCAAGGAAGAAGAAGATCAAGGGGTCAACCTACCCACCCCCTCGGTGCCTTCTTTCTCTATCTTCCTTTCCCTTATGCCACGCTAAGGAGGAGGTCTTCACACTTGAAGGGATGGCCAGGCAAGAGGAGGAGCAAGGTGGTTGACACCCACTTTAGAGGACAGCTTGGAGGACTACTTGAAGAAGAAGCCAAGGAAAACCCTTTTGAAACCCTTCTTCAGAGGATCCCCCTTCTTCTTCTTTATCTTTCTTAATTCTTGTATTAGCTAGTGTTGTACTTATTTTTATGTAACAAGCATTCTGCTACATTTCCTTTAGTTGCTAGTAATACAAGTTTTATTTTTCCTTCAAATTTTCATGTTTTCTAGCTTAGTGTGTTTTTCTTGCTTCTAATAGTTGTAGAGCACACTCTTCTCTTGTAATTACCCTAGGCACACTTGCCTATGGTGAGTTTAGAAGAGAAGATTTCGTTCTTGTCACTTAGGAGTAGTTGATAGGCGTAGCTTTAGTTAATCTTCGCTTTCAAGTACCCGATTGTTTTGAAAAATCCTAAAAATAACAAAACGAAAAATATAAAAATATAGGTATTGATTTGAGAGGTGAGAGAGAGAACCATCCTTGTAACTAACAATTTAGCCTCCTTGGACGACCCTAGATACTCACCATATCTAGGTTTTACAATTTTAAAAGTTGATTGCAAAGATATGCGTCTCAATGACAAAACACGCTTTTTACAAAATCGCGTATTTTTAACATCAGTCTGCGCACGACGAGAGAAGAAAAGAAGTGAGGAGGCGTACTTGTGCTCTCCCCTCCCTCTCGATCTATTGTCTTCCTCATTATCTCATCGACGAACAGAGGGGTGGATGGGTGCCTTGAGGTGTGTGTTGCACGAGGGTCGAGGGGGTAGGGTATTTAAGGGGGTTAGGGTAGGGTTTTAGGGGTTTTGGTTGGGGTCAGGTATTTTGTGGATTTTTACCTCAAAGATTTTGTTTTTTCACGTAGAGTCCCCAAAACAAAATGTTAGGATGTAATAATAGCATCCAACCCCTCAATGAAAGAAAAATCGCGAGGAGGTCCCTACGTGGATGTTCTCGTGTGCAGAATTTTGTCGAGGCCCTCGGAGTTTAGAAAAATCCTTAAAGCCCTTAGACAGTGAAATTTACATTCAGAAATTGTGGTAAACCCCTGGGAGTCTAGAAAAAAAACACAAAGTGACCCTCAGGTGGTTATTTTGATGTGTGAAAATTTCAAAGACCACCTCGGGGACTCAGGAATCTTGCGATGACCCCCGGAATCAAAATAGAACCCCGGGAAAGAGTCATTTCAATATAACAAACTTAAAGGGAGTTTTGCCTTCGAAACTTGGGCTCATCTACGACACGGAAGGAAAACAAGACGAGTGCATAACAAACTTAAAGAGGAATAAAGCAGTTAAGAATACATACCTGTAAAAAGCTCCGGGTACCGATCCCGCATCGCCGCCTCAGGCTCCTACGTCGCCTCTTCGTACCTTTGGGCTCTGACTCCTCCACAGGACCACCAGAGGCACCTCCTTCCGTCTCAGGCTCTTGACAGCTCGATCTAGAATCTATATTGGTATCTCTGGATAGGTCAGGTCGTCCCCAACCTATATGCTCTCGTGGCTTAGTACGTGGCTGAAGTCGGCGACATCTCTTCAGGTTGGCCACGTGGAACACGTTGTGGACGCTAGGCAACCGGGGTGGAAGGGCAAGCCTGTAGGCAACAGATCTAACCTGCTACAAGACCTCAAAAAGCCCTACGAACCTTAGCACGAGCTTCCCCCTCACCTCAAACTACTGAAACCCCTGCATGGGCGAGACACGGAGGAACACATGGTCTCCAACCTCAAACTACACCTCTCTACTCTTTTAGGCAACATAGCTCTTCATACTGCTCCTGACAGTGTGGAGTTGCCTGTGGATTTGCTCTATCGCCTCCTGGGTCTTGCAGATCAATCTAGGACCAACTTCCCACTTGGTTCCAATTTCAACCCAACTCAAAGGAGCTGTACACTTCTGCCCATACAAAGCCTTATAAGGTGCCATGTCGGTACTAGAGTGGTAACTGTTGTTGTAAGCAAATTTTGCCAGGGGTAGGTGTTCCTCCTAGGATCCTCTCCAATCTAATACACAGGCATTTAGGAGATCCTCGAGTGCCTGGATGGTACCCTCGGATAGTCCGTCGATCTGAGGATGATAGGCGATGCTGAACCTTAGATGAGTCCCTAAAGCCTGCTGGAACTCTTTGCAGAATTGGGAAGTAAAATGGATGTCTTTGTCGGATATGATCTCTCGAGGAACTTTGTGAAGGCGTATTACATCCTAGATATACCGCTTTGTCAACTATGCTGGTCCAAAGGTGACTCAGTTTGGCAGGAATCGTGTCGTCTTCGTCACCCTATCCACAATCACCTAAATTGCGTCGTGTCTTGCTGTGTAACAAGAAAACCAACCATTAGATCTATGGTAACACTCTCCCACTTCCACTTTGGTACGGGAAGTGGCTGTAATGGCCCTGCAAGCCTCTGATGTTCGGCTTTCACCTGCTGACAAACTAAACACTGCTGCACGAATTCTCCAACATCCCTCTTCATCCCCCTCCACCAGAAATCACATCGTAGGTCATGGTACATCTTAGTGTTCCCAGGGTGTATAGTAAATCTTGACCCATGTGTCTCTACCAGAAGCTCTCTCAATAGCTCCTTGTCCTTAGGAACACACAACCGCCCTCTCATGCATAGGATATCATCGGTGAAAGTGAAATCCCTCGGGTCTCTTGCCACTAGTACTTTATCCCACAGTGTCTACAAGTACGAATCTGTCATCTATTCAGCGATAATGCGGTCTAGGAGCTCAGGTTGTCATTGTCACTACCCCAAAGTGTCCACGTGACTCCTGAGGTTGCCAGCTACCAACATCCTACATTAGCTGCCAACTCTGTGCCTGTAAGCTAGCTAGGTGGGTAGGTGCCTTCCAGCTCAATGCGTCGACCATTACGTTGGCCTTCCCTAGATTGTATGTGATGCTACAATCATAATCCTTTAGGAGCTCCAACTAATGCCTCTATCTCATATTAAGTTCCTTTTGATCAAAAAGGTACTTGAGACTCTTGTGATATGTAAAAATCTCGAATGTCTCACCGTACAAGTAGTGCCTCTATGTCTTCAAGGCAAAAATGACAGCCGCCAACTCCGCGTCGTAAGTGGGGTAGTTTTGCTCATGAGGCTTCAGCTACCACGATGCGTATGCGACATGACCATACTACATAGCATACCACCCAACCCCTGCAAAGAGGCATCGGTATACACCACAAATCCACCACTACTATTTGGAATGGTAAGTGCAGGAGTTAAAGTCAGCTTCTCCTTCAGCTCCTGAAAGCAAGTCTCACACTTGTTAGTCCAAGTGAAGGGTGCATCTTCTTGGTTAACTGTGTCATAGGACGTGCAATCTAGGAGAAGCTCCTGAAAAATCGTCTGTAATAGCCTAATAGTCCCAAGAAACTGTATATCTCTGTTACTGTGCATGGCCTCTCCCACTGCGTACAACCTCAACCTTGGCTGAATCCACAGCTATTCCATCTCCAGAGATCACGTGCCCCAAAAATGTAACTTGCTTCAGCCAAAACTTGCATTTACTATACTGGTGTACAACCTGTGTCGTCTTAAAGTGTCTAGGATCATGCGAAGATACTGCTCATTGTGGGCTGGTCACGGGAGTAGACCAACACGTCATCAATAAATACAACCACAAATTGGTCTAAGTAGGGCCTGAAGACGCGGTTCATCAAATCCATGAAATCAGCAAGGGCGTTGGTCAGCCCAAACGACATGACAAAAAATTTGTAGTATCCATACCACATCCTGAAAGCTGTCTTGGAGAATGTTTCCCTAATCCCCAACTGATGATAGCTGGATCTCAAGTCAATCTTGGAGAATACTGTGGCATCTCTCAGCTGATTAAAGAGGTCGTTGATGCGAGGCAAAGGATACTTGTTCTCGATGGTGATCCGATTTAACTATCGATAATCATCACAGAGCCTAAGAGTACCATCATTCTTTCTCACAAATAAAACTAGGCCTCTCCAAGGGGACGCACTGTACCCACAAAGCCCTTCTCCAACAAGTCCTGTAGTTGGGACTTGAGCTCCCGCAACTCAAGTGGTGCCATCCTATATGGCGCAATAGAGATGGGGCTGATCCGCGGTATTAGCAAGATCTCAAACTCGATCTCGCGCTTAGGCGGTAATCCCATCTATTCCTCTGGAAATAAATTTGGGTACTCACATACCACTGGGATGCTTCGCAGGTCGACTCTCGAATTAGACTCTATCATGACACAACTAGGTAGCTCGCACACTCCTGGCTCAACAGCTTCGTTGCTCGAAGCGCAGATATGCACCCGAAACCCTTGTCCATTAGTTAACCATGGAACTCAAAAGAAGGCAACTTAGGGATAAAGAAAATAATCTTCTTCTCAAAACAATCCACCAAGGCATAGTACGAGGACAATTAGTCCATCCCTAAAATCATGCCAAAGTCCTCCATGTGGATCACTATCATGTCAGATGAAAGATTGTATCCTCCTATCGTGACCTCGCAGTTGGTAAAAACCTCCTCTACCACGAATAACTGTCCCCTTAAACCCTTAATCAAAAATGGGTCCTCTAGTAGTGTACTAGTTATCCTAGGCTGATGGCAAAGCTCGTGGAGACAAACAAATGTGTGGCAATAGAATCAAAAAGTATGTAAACTAAACGGCTGGAAACTGTAACCATGTTTGCTACCACTGAACCAGAAGCTCGGGCGTCTCTGAAAATCAGGGCGTTGGCACGTCCCTCAATCCTGGGTGCAGAAGATGCAGCCACACTTTGGGTCGAGCGAGTTGTTGCTTGCCTATATCCACCCCGTGACTGCTATCCTCCTCAAGGTTGGTACCCACGACTGCTAGCTCGACCTCCTGTGCTCAATGTGGGGAGCCTCTGGACTGCTTCTGCCCTAGACGGGTAGTCCCTCCTATGACCTGGTTGGCCACACTGGTAGCAGAGAGGGACATGACCTCCTCTCTTGGGCTATCCCCGCTGGTAGTTGAACTGGGGTCTGGTGCTGGCAGCCAGTCCCTACTTGGGGGCTCCAAAGGTCGCTGACGACCCTACAGGATGGGAGGCCTCTCCCGTAGGTGCAGTGTGCTGGGGCGAAATGTGCCTCCTCTCCTGACAGTTCTGGGAGTGGTCGGGCTGGTAAGGCCTCTTCAGACCCCCTCCGTCAACGTTTCGCACGGCTAGGTTGGTCACCTCATAGGTCATCGCCACCTCAACCACACGAAAGAAAGTGGGCAACTTCAAGGGCTTCACATACCCCCGTATGGCAGGTTAGAGGCCCTCAGTGAACCTCCATAGACACTTCTCAGTAACCACTGCAGACGAGGCGAAGCGTGATAGCTCCAGGAAATACGTGCAGTACGCGCTAACTACCATCTCCCCTTGGTAGAGAGTGTGGAACTCCCACCTCCTCTGGTCCTGCCACGTTTGTAGGAAGTACTGCTCGTAGAAGAGAGTCAAGAACCGGTCCCAGGATGGCTCCTCCCCCACCTGCCCTCGAATCTCTAGCGACAACCCGTGGCCAGCATTCTCCAGTTGGTACGTGGTAAAGAACACGCGACACTCCAAAAGAGGGTGGAGCATGTAAAAAATCTTCTCCATTTGCTCAAGCCAATCCTCTGCCTCAGACGGGCTTTCCTCCCCTTTGAAAGAATGGGGGCTTTAGCTTCCGGAACTGCGTGAATAGATTGTGGTGAAGCCGCACGAGGGCATGGATCCACCCCCAGGTAGGGAGGACTCTTGCTCGGTACTGTCTGCAGGTGGTGGGGGTGGTGGAGGGCTACCCCCCCTCCTTCAGCTTGCTTGGCGCTATGGCAACTCCCCTACCTCACGGAAGATTCCCCCTCCGCGTCCTCTGATGAGGCAGGAGGCGTGGAGGCAATGGAGGTGGTGGGTGCGGGAATTGCTCCTGCACAAGCTCCAGAATTAGCTGGGCGAGCTCTTCGGCCTAGGAACCCTGAAGGAGGGGCGAGACAACCCCTGCCTCAGGTCCGACTCGTCCGCCCCTACAACCTGCCTGCAGCCACATCCTCGGCCAGCCTTGTGAGCTACACGACGAGGCATCTCATGTAGAGATGAGAAATTAAGGATCAGTAGCAGCATAAAACCGACACGAGATTAAAAAATGAGGTCAAGAGGGAGTTTGTGATGGGTATTCTGGCTATAATTGCATGGGTGATTTTTTTGGGTTTGTTTTAGTTTCTTACTCAGGATGGCCTTGCTTTGATACCATTTTTGATACCTTTACATGAGAACCGGGTTGGACCGCGTCTATTATCCCAAGACTTAGTCGTCCAACAAATAATAAACCAAAACAATTGCATTTTCCACACATGCACCATAGCAACAAAATAATTAAGCGACACGAAAGTAGTAAGATGATCCACGGCTCGCAAGTACCAGGATAATGAAACAGAGTTTGCACATAGCCATCACATCACAAATAACAAATAAAGAGCGAAAACAAAAACTAATAGTTCTAAAGATAGAAGCGTACTACAACAGAAAGAGAAATAGCTAACTACGACTAAGTGTGACCAGGCCCAGCTCTGTTTGCAGCCAATGGAGCTGGCTACTCAGTTCCCTGACCTGGCTGCAAGTAGAGTAGGTGCCAGCAAAAAGTTGAGTAGAATGGTACTAAAGAAAATTAATTCGTACAAGTATTTAAATACAGGTGAGAAAAATAAACATAATGTATGTCACGTCCGGTTCCCATTTCTTTAATTTATTCTCGTCAATTTATTTAGTTTTCCTCCCACTAGTAGCCTTAAGGTTGGATCACCTTTCCTCTTATTGCACGTCCCCTATTTGGGACGATCTTGTTGCGGTATTCCCGCAATGTAGGACGTGCACGTGGCGCTCTCTTGGTTGGGAGAGCACCTCATGTTTGTTCTACACCCAGTCTACCACCCTGGGGTAATGGTCGCGATGTAGCGGTGACTACGATGTACGTGATAAACACATGGGGGGCTACCTCACACTGACACGTGGTCAATCATTTCTGTTAACGGGTGCGCGCTAACAACACAACACATAACAACGTAGGGGTTGTACCCCTCAACAAGTCTGTGCACCCTCACTTAACTATCCTGGTTGGCCCCATGCAACAGGAGTTGGTGCGAGAAGGCCATTCCTATCCCAAGCCCCTTCCCAGGTAGGTCAGCTCTCTTCTTGCACAACAGGGCAGTCAGCTCTCTTCCTGCACAATAGGGCAATCAACTCTCCTCGGTACATGTGTACTCGAGGGTCTGCTCATCCCTACATCCAAACTCAACCCAACACATATTAGTGTCATAGTCGTCAATCACTCACACGATACTTCGTTTCCAAGTCTCAGTTCAAACATCATTCTAGTTTGGCTTAGCATTCAGAATAACCCTAGCTAGTCGCAAACAATTCGACATTAACAGGTTAACATCTTCGTGTGTAAGTAGAGTTCTCTAGTTTACCCTAGTGTTCACCAACACCCCTAAGTGGTTACCAATTATTCGAACCACCAACCATTATATTCAAACAATGAGACTAAAGGTGGTGAAATTCAATCATGATTAAGTAGGAATTATTTGTGAAAACCAACGAGTATACATTATTCCATTCCAATCCAACAAACATTAGAATATTCGTTCTTGAGCAATTAATCACAACATTTCTTTGATCAAGACTATGCCAGTACAGATATCAGTCCTCAAAGGAAAAATGCGCACAACTCATGTAATTCAAAATAGGGCATTCAGCACTACTATAAATAGGGTAGAAGTGACCACTCTACCTAGATTTTCTTGAGAGATATGGGGGCATGAAAGCTGACACGAGTGCCTCCACAGATCCTGCACGTCCTTCAGGGTAAGTTTCACCCATCCCAGACTCTAAACCTATGTCAAAATAATGGTCAAACCGGGCATTAGTTGTTTTGACCGGATTTTCAGTATGCTGAATGAGCTTAAAATAGAGTAGATAAAGTTTCAAAAGATGGGAAATCGTGAGAGCTTTCCAATGATACCTTGTTTGTACGATTCCAAGTCTGATAGACCCCTGAACTGGCCTCCAAAAGCTTATTGGTCCACTCAAGCCGGCCTTGAGCTGACCCAGCCACCGGTTCAGCTGAATTGGTTGCATACTGCGCCCATGCAGGCCACCCATGCATCCTTCGCAGTGTGTGCCTCAACGTGCTTACGTATGAGGTACAAGGAATGCGTCGTCTTGCCTCGTGCATTGTCCTCGCCTGCCGCAGCGCACTCTCCAGCCCCTCGTGCCGTGTGGCACCTTGCACATTGCGCACTGCTACTCGCATCGTGTGTCACCTCGCACATCACGTGCCGCATGCATCGATGGGAGCCCGCACCCTTGCCTCCTCGCGCAATGTGCACCAACTCCCCACGCACTACAACACCTCGCCTTGGGATGCGTGTGCTCCCTCTTTCCACGCATAGGGAAACTGGCACCCTCCTTTCTCCCACGCATCTGTGCACAAGAGGAGGAGAAGTGAGGAGGTGCGCCTGTGCCCTCCCCTCCCTCTCGATCTCCCACGGTCTCCCTTACTATCTCATCGACGAACAAAGGGTTGGATGGGTGCCTCGAGGTGTGTGCGGCGCAAGGGTCTAGGGGGTAGGGTATTTAAGGGGGTTAGGGTAGGGTTTTAGGGGCTTTGGGTTGGGCAGGGTCTTTGTGGATTTTTACCTTAAAGATTTTGTTTTTTCACAGAGTCCCCAAAACAAAACATTAGGAAGTAATAATAGCATCCAACCCCTCAACGAAGGAAAGAAAAATTGAGAGGAGGTCCCTACATGGGTGTTCTTTTGTGCAGAATTTCATCGGGGCCCTCGGAGTTTCGAAAACTCCCTAGAGCTCTTAGACGGTGAAATTTACACACAAAAATTATGGTAAACCCCTGGGAGTCTAGAAAAACACATAGTGACCCTCAGATGGTTATTTTGCCGTCCAAAAATTTCAAAGATCACCCCGGGGACTCGGGATCTTGCGATGACCCTTGGAATCAAAACAGAACCCCGAGAAAGGGCCATTTCAAAGCCCAACTTGGGCTTATGGGTTATGGCATAACTTGGCACACAAAATAGAGTCCTAGATTGTAAGTGTGAGCCTGACCTATATAAGTTTTCACCTGAATTGGACCATGCTTTAGAGTACAGGTTTCAAACATGGGATCGAGTTAGCCTAACCTAGTGATCCACCCTGACATCCACCTTTATTGTCCACCAGTGTGCCAAGATAGACTATCACTTGATCATTCACTAGGAAGTTTTCTACACCTTTAATCTCTATTAATGAGCAACTTGCCAATATCGTAAAGGCTTTCCTAACTCAAAAATCGGAGTCTTGTATTTTTTTTTAGCAAGGAAATTGGAGTCTAGTCTATAAAATTGAGTGTGCATGATTTGTATGCTCCATCTTGATGAGAAATATTAGAATGAAGTTTGTTTTATCCTCCACTCGATGGGAGAATGAGGCATTCCATCATTCTTCCAATACCAATTGTTGAACGTGTACGAAGCTACGCTAACGTGTTCGATTTTGAAAAACTCGTCGTTATAGTTCGAAAGCGAAGGATTCGAGTTCAACAAATAAAATTTATACCGAAATTAAAATTCCAGGTCGAACACAGGGAGGCGAACGTTTGATTTAAAAAAAAAACTTCGCGTTTCGTTTTTATTTTGTCACGAAGAAATTCAATTTAAACTATCTAAGTATCTACAACAAATAAAAGAGAGAGAGAAAGAATACTACACATGGAAATCAAAATGAGATGTAGAATAGACAAGAAATTTATCATAAAAGAGTTCGTTCGTTACAACTAGAAAACATAAAACAATTACTCTAGAAAGCATTAAAAGAATGGAGGGAGAAATGTCCTCCTCGACGATCACTCGGAGGACGAATAGACTACTCTAGAAAGCAGTAAATCTATACTAGAAAGCAGTAAAAAGAATAGGGAGAGAGAATCCTCCTCGACGGTCGCTTGGAGGACGAGCCGGACGGGACGACGCCTGGACGAAGGAGGACGAAGCGGGACGAAGGAGGACGAAGCAGAAGAACGGGAACGGAGCAGCACGCCGTCGTCGTCGCGGGATCCACTTCCGAAGGGGGAAGAAAATTTGGACTTTATCTCGCGAGAAGCATCCCGGGTGTGGGACAAGCTTCTCTTGAGCTTTGGAGAGGTAGAGAGGAGAAGGAAGGGATGAAAATTTCGTATGGAGGGGGTCTCCTTTTATAGTTGCAAGGAGTGGGGGCAAAATTGACATTACATCTTCAAAATAATAAATAAGGGGTCTTTAGTGACGGATAAAACCGTCGCTAAAGCCCCGACGTCGCCGTCGCCGCCGCGCCCACGCGCGCCCGCTCGGCTGCCCGCGCGCGTAACGCCTACGCACGTCCGCGTAGTCTCAGCAGTCCGATCGTGAGATCGGACGGCTTAGATCGCGTCCGCGCCCGCTGCGTAGCGCGTCCGCCCGCGTGCGATCGCGCGTTACGCCCGGCGTCCAATCGCGCGTCGTCCTGATTGAGCGCGCGCGGCCGTTGGATCTCCATCTGACGCTCATCCGCGCCTGCTCAATCGCGCCTTCCGCTCCCTTGCCGTGGCTCGAACTCGCGCCCCGCGCTCGCGTAAGCGCGCTCGATCGCTGCGCTGCGGGGCGCGGATTGTCGAGCGCATGTTTTAAGCGCCGGGCGGCCACAGCCGTTGGATCGAGATCCAACGGCGGAGAGGAGACGGTGCGCGGTCTTCACAAGATGCATGCGGCTGATTGGGCGGCTGAGATGGCGCCACGTGGCGCCATCTTGGCCGTCCATCTTCTGGAAGTTGTAGATGGTGCCACGGATGTCGGATTGACTCGATTTTTGTGTCGTTGGGCTGCGATCGTCGATCCGAATTCATCCGTGCGGTCGGATTTATCATCTGAAGTGTGGATTTACACCATCCTGGCCCTTGATCTTCTAGGGTTCCCCGGTCTCTATCTGATGCTACGGATGCCTGATTAGGGCGATCTTGGAGTCGTTGAACTCCAATCATCGCCCTGATCACATCCATACGGTTGGATCTTTGATCCGAGGTCCCAATAAAATGTTTGTCCTGTCCAAGCACATAAAAGGAGACAATTAACCTCCATTTTATTCAAACTACTCTAAATGCAAAATGATGCATGTTATGCAATATTTATATCATGAAATGCAATCCTATGCTTAAGAACATGCAAAAATAGACCTTTTAAGTAGTGTAATTGTGTTTACATCACCAACAATGCCTAAATCACTTCGCGCTTGGCTTCCTTGTCAAGCTCCTTGAAGGAATTATTATGAACCATAAGCTTCTCTTTGAGACTATGGGTGCCTCTAGAGAATGATTCCTTGTATTTGGTAACAAAGTAGGATCGAACATTAGAGAGCTACGATGAACATTAAAACAGTGCAATTTTATAGTCTTGAGTCTCACCTGGAAGATGCTACAAACAACTTGGACTTGAGAGATCCCAAGAAAGAGAGTGATTGAGATAGTCGTGGATTTCGAGGACTTGATGGACGCACTGGACTAGCACGAGCACTGGAGCAGGGAAAAAGAAGCAATCAAATTTAGCTGAATGCTAGGAATGAATAAGGATGCCAACCAAGAGCAAGTTTCCTTATGCTCAGATGTGGTACCTTTAGTTGGAGTAGCCTCGTCTATTGTGAACAAAACTACATTCACTAACATGAGGTGAATTAGTTAAAGCCAAGGGCAACTCTCCTAGACTAGAATGATTAAGCATTGGAGACATATTGCCTTCTAGAAAAGAAGGTTCACCAGAATATTGACCATCCATGCGGCAAAAAAAATCACGTGAATAGGATGGAGTTTCTGGGAGTAGCTGTTGAGAATAATCCAGGAGCACATGCACTTCCTCTCCTACTAGCTAAACTGCAGTGTCTGCTCATAGCTGCAGCTTGTATGTGTTGCCTAATATGCTCATTGATATCAATACCTTCAGCATATTCGGAAGCCTAGAGTTTCAAGTGAAATTAATCCATTTGCAAAGCGAATAAACAAGAAAGTCAGCCTAGTCAAACCTTGCTCTAAGCATTGAGCAATTCAAATTCCTCAAAGGGTATGAAATGCCTTGTATGTGAGACTGGCCTTCTTGCAGTCCTCACAACACCTACCCCTGCTAGAAGTTCTTAGCTAAAAAGTGCATAGGCAACCACATTGATGTGAAATTTGGATTTTAAAAAAAAACAGAGTGGTTTAAAGCATTCATATTCATTGGTGCAGAACATTGATAATTATCTTTATTTCTCTACAAGCATGATGAGGACAATGGAAATCTAGATACCTGATGGGGTCACTCAAGGCAAGTGACAGCCAACATACAGGGCATTCTCTACTCCTCTGCAACCTGTTAAATATTGTACAAAATGTAAAAGATATTGAAAAAACCAATATATGCATAAAAAATAGATTAATACAAATGTGCATGCTGCATAAATTCTTAGAAGTCAAGTTCACATAGAATTATGTTTCAGACAACACATCTTATCTGGGCACTGGAAGACAAGGCCAAGGGCAGTCAAACTTACCACTCAATAATGCATTGAAGGTGATACTCATGGTTGAACACAATGACCTGCATAATAGAACCTACCACTTAACCACATCATATAAATCAAGGCTGTCAAAGGCGAGAGGCGCTAAAAGGCGAAGAGGGTCCAAAACACCCGAGGTGCTAGGCGCTTGCCTAGACGCTCGCTCAAGAAAAATGAGGCGCTAATACACACACACACACACACAGAGTAACCAAAATATGGATGTTATGATTACATATATATAATATACAAGATATATAAGTGATTAGATAAACAAGAGCAATGCACATACAGATGCACATTGATACATATCAGAAGTGCATACAAATATGTAAATGTACAAATTATATTTATATGCTATACTTATGCACATGCACACATGCGTATGTACATATATATTTGTATGTATAAGTTAACATGTGCGTACATGCATACAAAAAACATACAAAATATGTGTGTGCCTATATATATATATACACGCGTGTGCGCATAGATGTATGTTTAACTAAGAGAGAGTACCCAATAGTTAGGTGAAAAGAAATTAAAACCATTAAAAGTATTTTAAAAAATGAAAAACCGACAAACTTGGTTTAGGTGCTCGCCTTGGGCGCCTAGCGCCTTGGCTCAAGTGCTCGCTTAAGCGGTGCCTCAGGAAAATCAGGCGAGGCGAGCCTTGTCAAGGCGCTAAGGCCTCGCCTTGCCTCAACCTGGCGCCTAGGCGAGCGCCTTGACAACACTGATATAAAAAACCTAATTTCATTTTACTCTTCTTCACATTTTTTCTTCTTTGAAATAGTAGGAGGATAGTCACACAAGATGGCTGAGCATTTGCAATGCTACACTTTATGATTCAAGAATTTTTTGAACTCAACAAGGAATAATTATTTCAAATTTTGCTAACCCGAGAAAACTAAAACTGCAACTAGCCTTGCAAGAAGATTGTAAATTGCAACTCCTTGTTCTTTAGAGAGAGCAACAAGACAAAGTATGTGCGAGAGGGGGAGCGAAAGGGGGAGCGCGAGAAGGGAGGAGAGTGGGTGGGGGAGGGATGACTCTGGCTGGATGGCGGTGAGGAGGAGGTCGCGGAGGGGAGTGGAGCCGGTGCGGTGTTTCAAGTGCCTCGGGAGGGGGCATGTGGCGGCGGGTTGTAGGGAGCCGGTGAGGTGCCTGTGGTGTGGTGGTCTCGGACACCGGCGGTCGGGTTGTAGGTTACGTGGGTCGGGTGGTGGGGCTTCTCCGAGGAGGGCGAGGATGCTATCACCTCCCCCGGAGGGGGCGTCTCTCATGGAGGTTGAGGCGCCGTGGTCGGAGGAGATCAAGACCTTGAAGGGGCGGTTGGCGTCAGCTATGGCGGTGGTGGTGCTGGAAGGGGAGGTGGATGTGGGGGACCTGAGAAGGGCGGTTGCGTCGTTCTTGGGGATTGGCTGGGGGACCTTTGGTGTGGCTTCCCTCAGGAGTGGCTACTTGTTGCTTCTGGAGCTTGGATAGGAGGATCTACGATGCCTGGCCTTCAAGGAGCTGTGGTGTGGTGAGGTGGTGGTGGTTGGTGAGGTCGGATGGCACCATGGAGGAGCGACCGCCGGCTGGCGCGAGGTAGAGGGTGTTGATTGAGGGGGTCCCTCTCTTCCTCCGTACGGTGGAGGTGGCGGTAGTAGTGGTCGCTCCATTTGCGAGGCTCCGAAGCTGCAATGGCTTGGGTCTGAGATCAGTGGACCTGTTGAGGTTCGGGGCGTGGGTGGAGATGAAATCGGGGAAGCAGCTGGCGGAGAAGGTGGTCCTCAGGTGGGGGAGTTCCTCCTGGCTGGTTTGGGTCTCGCGGGGACCAGGAAGACCAAGGTCTTTCGCTGAGGTAGTGGTTGGCCGTGCGACGGTGGTCCTTGATGGCGGAGGTGGCGGGCAAGCGGATAGGGGGCGGGCTGCTTTTGGGAAGTCCGAAGGTCGCGGCAAGGTTGGCGCGGCGGTTGCGATCCCCGCAGCGCGATCTGGGGCAGACGAGAGGGCGAGGGTTTCAGAGGATGGTGCGGGATTTGCGGAGGAGGCAGTGGAGGAGTCTGCAGTGCTGAGGGCAACGGACCCTGCTGAGGTGGAGCGGGGTCTTAAGGAGTGTTGTCGTGACGGATCCGGGTCTGGCAGGTTGGATCCGATGGTGGGGAGCGGTGGCTTCAGAGGGGTATTCAATTTGAGCCCCGCTTCGCGTGAAGATCCGGGGCAGCCCTCCTGCGAAGGCCATGGTATGGGGAATGTGGAAGCGAGCCCTTGTCGCGACCTTGATCGGACCGACTGGGCAGCGTTGTGCGATGCAGATAGTGAGGTGGGGCGCATGCAGAGGTGGAGGCCGAGGAAGCCGATACCACAGCGGCTCACGTACAGGCCGCGGTGGTCCTATCGGAGGGGGCGGGCTGTGACTGCTTCGACTAGGAGCGAGGTTGGGGATGGCCAACGTCGGAGGATGGTGGAGTTGGGCGTCGATGCGCATACCGGTAGGCAGGAGGTGTCGGCGGTGGGCTTGGTAGGGGGTGGAGGTGAGGTGAGGGCTGCTGTTGAAGAGGTCAGGCAGCGGGTGGCTGGAGCTGGAGGAGGTGCTGGGGTGGTGGTGGGTGCGGCGGAGGTGGGAGGGGCTGGTGAGGCGGAGGCGCAGTCTGTGGAGGGGGTTGCCTCGCAGGGGGGTAGGTGCTGGAAGTGGTCAGGGCAGATACTGGGGGACCGGGTGGATCGAGGGGTAATGCTGGGAGGGGGTTGCCTGGTAGGCTTGTGGAAGTGGAGGAGGGAGAGGTGGACAGGGTGGCTGCGGAGGTGGGGTTTAGGAGTACGATGCAAGAGGGAGTTTCCCGAGGTTCTCCATGACTAAGGTCCTGTCGTGGAATGTGAGGGGATTAAATGACCCCTCAAGGCGGGTGGCTTTGCGTGGGTATATTCAGAGGTGGGGTCCTGAGGTGTTGTTTCTCCAGGAGATAAAATGGAGGAGCTGTGACAGGAGACTGTGGAGGGAGGTAGGGGGAGCGATTTTGGGGAATTCTTGGCCCTGGATGCGGTTGGAAGTGCGGGTGGAATTGTTGTTGGGTGGAAGGATGATGCTTTCTCCTTGCTGGACTCGATGGTCGGGTCCCATGTTGTTACTGTTAGGTTGCAGAGACGTCGGGACAATCTTTACATGCTCTTCTCCTTGGTTTACGGTCCGACGGAGGGTAGGAAGAGGCACGCCCTGTAGGAGGATCTAGGTCAGGTTATGGCAGCATATGAGGGGATACCGTGGTTGATCGGAGGAGATTTTAATATCACTTTGCTGGCGGAGGATAGACCAGATGACCGTGGGGGAGTGGACCAAGGTTCTGAGGCTTTTGCGAGATTTGTTGCGGAGCAGGGGCTGGTTGACTTGCCACCCTCCTCCTGTCACTTTACCTGGAGGAGCTCTGGAGGACAGCGGTTCAGGATTGATAGATTTTTCGTCTCGACGACGATGGCAGAGTCGTTCCCTGTGGCGGAGGTTAGACCCCTAGAGCGGCCGTTCTCGGATCACACTCCCTTGTTGTGGGTGACGAATGAGGGCTGGAGACATGGAACGTATTTTAAGGCCTGGATCCTTGAAGAGGGGTTCAGGGGGCTGGTAGAGGAGTGGTGGAGGTCGGTTCACACGGATGGCTCGGTGGCTGTCAGATTGGAAGTTAAACTGCGAGACTTGAGATCCTTCCTCAAGGCCCATAAGAAGCAAATTAAGGAGTAGCGTGGGAAGAGGAAAGATGAAGCTCTCAGTGAGATTGCACGGCTGGACTTGGTTGAGGATGTTGGTCTCCTTTCTGATGTTGACAGGGTGAACAGAGCGAAGCAATTACAGGTGATACAAGAGGAAGACCGGAAGGTGAAAATAGAATGAAAGGTGAGATCTAGGCAGAGGTGGCTCAAGGAAGGTGATTCTAACACTCGATTTTTTCATATGGCTGCATCAGGAAGGAGGAGGAACTGAATCGATAGGTTGGTGGTGGAAGGGGAGGAGTCTGTGGGAAGAGAGGTGGTGGGTGGGGCGGCTGCGAGGAACTTCAGAGAGTTTACCGGGAGAAGACATGGGGGAAGGTGGAGGTGGTTGGGATCCAAGGTGCCACAGATCGGGGATACAGAAGCCAGTTTCTTGATGGGTCCGTTTGAGGAAGATGAGGTTCACAAGGCAATCTGGGGGCTGAATGCTGATGGATGTCCAGGTTCGGATGATTTTCCAGTTGCCTTTTATAAAGAGTTTTGGCCGGTGGTGAAGGAGGATGTGATGCAGGTCTTGCAGGAGTTTAGAGATGGAAATTCGGGCTTCAACAGATTGAACAAGTTCTACATGTTCCTGTTGCTGAAGGAGGGTGCTAAGGAGATCCAAGAGTACAGACTGATAGCCCTCTCGAATGCTATCTACCTGATTGTGGCTAAGCTCTTGGCGAATAGGCTGAGGAGGACCTTGGCTAGGATTGTGGATCCGGTGTAGACGGCTTTTATCCCCGATAGAAATATTTTGGAGGGGTATGTGGTGGCCTCGAAGATCCTGTCATTTTGGAAGAGTAGGAGGAAGGCTTTTATGTGGAAAGTCGATTTCATTAAGGCTTATGACTCAGTGCAGTGGTCTTTTCTTTGGGCGTCCTTGATGAAGAGGGGTTTTCCATCGGTGTGGATTGACTGGATGAAGAGGTGTGTCACCATAACGTCTTTCTCGGTCCTTATCAATGGAAACCCGGCAGGAGTTGGATTCAGCTGAGAAGGGGGGTGAGGCAAGGGTGTCCTTTGGCTCCGATGCTCTTTGCTATTGCAGCAGATGCACTTGCAAGGGCGGCTAAGAAATCGTGTGAGAGGAACTTGGTGAGGGGTTTCTCTTTGGGAGATAGGACGAGTATTCCGTTACTGCATTATGCGGATGATATGATTTTTTTCATTGAAGGCAGGAGGATGCGGATCTTACTTTTCTTGTTTGGTGAAGTTTCAGGTCTGCAGATTAACCTGTCTAAATCAGAATTTGTCCCTTTTAATTTGACAGAGGCAGAGGCGAGATGGTGTAGCTTGGGTCTTAGCACAAAGCAGGTGAAGCTTCCGATCAGATACTTGGGTCTGCCGTTGACGGATGGTAGGATTATGGTAAAGGACTGGGCTCCGCTGGTGGAGAGGCTGGAGGGGAGGTTGGCGGGGTGGGCGTCCAGGTTTTTGTCGAGGGGTGGAAGGTTGGTCTTGCTCAAGGCGGTTATGGCGGGGATGCCGTCGTATTTCACCTCTGTCCTGAAGTTGCCCTGACAGGTTGTCTTGAGGATAGAGAGGCTTATGAGGAATTTCTTTTGGTCCAATCAGGGGTCGAATGGACCTGGTGCCAGGTTGGTGGCGTGGGAGGAGGTTTGCAGACCGGTGGAGGAGGGGGGCTTGGGGTGAGGGACCTGAGGAGGTCTAATGACAGCCTGTTGGTGAAGTGGGTTGGGTGTCTCTTGGAGTGTAGGGAGGACTTGGTGGGCAGGGTGTTCAGGATGACTTATGGTGGTCCGCCGCGTTGGGATCTACTGATATCTCCGCCGAGGGATGCTTCTCATCTCTTGAAAGGTTTGTCAGTGGTGGCTCCTAAGGTGTAGAATTGTTTTGTACCGGTGGTGGGGACGGGGGAGATTTTCAGGTTCTAGTAGGATGATTGGACGAGGCAAGGTGTGTTCGCTAGAAGATTTTCGAGACTTTTTGCTATGTTCCAGAGCAAAGAGGCGTCGGTGACTGAAGTTTGGGAAGGTGGGTGGTGCCCATCCTTTGCAGGGAATCTTTTAGATGCGAGAACTCATGATTTCCAGAGACCGCTTGAAGAATTAGAAGGTCTACAGCCGGCTTTCGGAAATGATATGTTTGGATGTGAGGAAGGTGAGTTCTCGGTGGGGGTTACGTATAGGAGATTGTCTGGCGGAGACTTCACAGGTGATTTGGATCTGGTGAGAGATTGTAGACATGTTTGGAAGGCAGTGTGTCCATTGAAGGTCAAGATTTTTGTTTGGCTGCTTAGGAGGAGGAGACTCGTGACTAAGGTTTAGAGGGCGAGATGGGCTTCTTGGGAGAGTAAGGTTTGCCCGTTGTGCGGAGGTGAGGATGAAGAGGTTGACCACCTTTTCTTCACCTGCCCGTTTGTCGTACAGATCTGGAGCCGGGTGGGAGCGAGGTGGTGGAATTGCCGGTCTTTTGATGGGTTTTGGTGCAGCTTCAGAGGTGGAGGGGGTAATGCTGAGCAGAATGTCTTCCGTACGAAGGAGAGGGCCAGACCATTGGCGGTCCTGTGGGGCATTTGGTTAGGCAGGAACGCTGTGGTCTTCAGAGGCCAAAGGCCTTATGTGGAGAATTTTGTGGAGTCTATTACTTTTTTGTTTAATCTTTGGAGTGGGTCCTTGTGAGTGAGGGGCCTTGTTGTTTGCCCTTTGTATTGATGGAGGCTGTTGATTCTCTCTTTAGTATATTTGGGTAATTATCATCCTAAATAACTATCCTTTCTTTTTTCAAAAAAAAAAAAAAACTAGCCTCGCAAGAAAAGGTTAGTGAGGCCAAAATCAACTTTAAGAAAAATATCAAGCAATGCTCTTGCTCATTGGTAGTTAAATGTAGCATGAACCAAGACACATTAAAGTGGTCACAAAAGTCCCAGTGATTGACCCTTATAGGCATCCATATTAGAGAAGGTTTTTTCTTTTCCCTCCTCCAATTTGAAGAACATTAAAAGGGTAAGGATGCTAAAGAAAAAAAGGGTTAAAAAAATCATCATCTTGGGAATGATGTTTCATGAAATCTTCTTGTTAGACAATAAAGTTTCATCACATCCTTATCAATCGAAAACACCTAAAATTTCAGGTGAGCTTGCCTAGTTTCAAAAGAAAATCTTTGTGAATTTAGGCTTCTATTTGGTGCATGAATACATACAACCATAGGCAGTCATCATCAATATTAATATCTTACACATCTTGCTCCCTCGATGATGAAATCCCAACAATACCATTGCCAATGCTACTCTATTTACTAGGCATATATCCGTAGCAAACCTCAATCCAAAATTGAATCCAAACTAATTTATCCATCAATTGCTTTTTGATATTTGGGGGCTTCAGCTGCAGGGAGCCGTGCCCTGCTACAAGAGCTGGGGCAGCCTCGTCCAACAATGTTTACATTATCCAACTTAGTAGAAACCCCACACAAACACCACCAAGTGTTACGTTCATGAAAACCACTCCCACAAAAGGGAAGTTTCTTCTTGAACTAAATACACATGTGAGAACCCATCCAACTTTGTCTTCTAAGGACATAGAGAACAGAGAGAAGAAAAAAGGGAAAAGGCATACCTTAATGAGCCTATACTTTGGCTTGTGTCATAGATCAAACTGAACCCTATCAACTTCTCACCATTGAAGTGTGTGTGGAACTTGAACAAGAACATCGTGTTTGGATCCTCGACCTCGTAGATCTTTGCGAGCTTCTGCTTCAGCTTCGCCTTCACAATCCCACACACAAGCACAATCATGTCAACACTCTCCAATACAAATGACTTGAAATCGCACACGGCCTGCCACCAAAATCATGCACACCTTGGTGATGTTCACCCTTCTAGGGTGAAGCTGAAGCATGCTGATGACCTGCGAGAAGAGCACCAATAACAAAGCTTGTATTTTTAGGAAAAAATTGCAAAGACCAACCTAAGAGACCCGTCAAGCAAGCATACACGTATCAACAGGACCAAAAGATGGAATACCCCATCTCATACACTACAATACTAAAAAAAATTAGGTAAAAAATTCTACCACCTAAAGAAGATTCGAACTTTGACCAATCCACACCATTACCTCCCACCGAAGAATAGAACCTACATCTCAAGGACAACCAACAACTCAAAATGGAAAGTTGGGTGTGGAAAAATCGACGAACATGTGAAGCAAACAATGCAAAAAAGTAACTTGAGCTTGTGGGTTCCTTGTGGGTTGAAGAAAGATTACCTTAGGGTAGGGAGGGAGAATAAAATAAAAACAACCATCACAACTAGCAACATAACGAGGAAAAGCTCTCAAGAACTGATAGAATTGGGAGGCTTGGGCATCTTATCAGGAAATGGGTTCACCTTATGGGACCACAATGTCTTCTCTGAAAGATAATCTAGTGTCAATCCTATGACCTTCTGCTTGGGGTTAAGTAATGGCCATATATTTGTTTTTTTTTTTTGTTAACTCCTACTCGATGCTACCTTCATATAGAGAAAATAAAATTTTATTGTGAGTCGATGTCATTGTACTTATTTTGGATTTTGATAATGTAAACATGATGGTGCTGACTTTTTGTTAGAATTATGTTTACTTTTGTGTTGACTACGATGGCTTTTGTATATGGTATGATGGCAGATTGTAAATGCTTATGTTGTGCTAATGAAAAAGTGATATTTTAGTGTTGTTTTCCTATCATTTTTCTGTGTTTTATTGCTTTTGAATGCAAGGTGTGCCTGCTTGTGTTTTTTCCCACTTTTCATCGTTTCGTAGTGTTGTTGCAAGGTGGACCCACACATATAATTTGTGATATGAATGCATAGATACAGTTGTAGGTATAAGTTTCGGAAAAATATCAGTTAAATAGGTGAAACTCTGTCAAATTTTCGAAAGATTTCGATCCTACGATTTATTTAACAATCAACTTTCCTAAGACATAATTGATTTAAATTAAGATACTTCTTTTTCTTCCATGTTTTCTATGTCATTATATTATTTTCTGATTTGAATTTCAATTTAGCACAACTATGCATAAGACTTGAATGTTTGAAGATAGAACAAGTCCAAAATATTTGCATGGTCTTACTCAATTTCTGGATTTCGCCTTTAGCCGAGCAACTAAATATGGAACCATCTTATGTCCTTGTAATAGATGTGCTAACCTAATTCGTGTTAATCGAGAAAATGCATTGCTACATATATTGAGATGACTTTTTACTTGGGTATACCAATTGGATTTTTCATGGAGAAGAACTTATGGAATTACACGAAATATCGAGACAACATGCTCAAGGATAAGATATGGTTCATGAAGAAGATATAGCCCATGAAGATAGGGATGATATGCAAAATAATGAAGAAAATGATTAAGAAGATATGCAACATCTTCTACGTGATATCTTTATGGGTGTTCAACATGCAAATAGTAAAACATGTAATGGACAAAAGAGAAAAAGAAGTCTCATTGATATCGAACAATAATTTGAATTTCTTGAAGATGCTGAGCAGGAGTTATATCCTGGTTGCAAGAAGTTTACAATATTATCATTTTTTATACATTTACTTCATTTGAAATGTCTTTATGGATGGAGCAATAAGTCATTTACTATGTTACTCGAGCTATTAAAAGATGTATTTCCTGAAGGGCAGATACTTCCTATTTCTTATTATCAAATAAAGAAAATGATGTCTAAGTTTGGTTATGATTATAAAAAAATTGATATGTGCCAAAAAAAAATGCATGATAAACGGTGTCACGCCCCAAAAACCTAGGGCCCCAAATAAGGGTCGGAGTTCCAAGGAATGGCAATGAAAAAGGTGTTGGTTTATTTAATTCAGGTTGTACCTAAGTCAAGTTATTAAAGAGTTTCATTCATTAAGAAAAATGAAAGAAAATATTAGGAGAATGGCACAATAGACATTGTAAAGGAGTAACTAAATAGAAATCTACTTTAAACCAAAGCATCCATTCAGTAGGCATCTAACAAACTGTAAACTTAGAACATAAAAGTTACCTGTTAATAGTATCATCAAAACTTGTACAGTGACGAATCCTGAGCGTCGACGACCTACGACGTCAACGACCTAAAAGTAGGTCACAAGGTAGGGATGAGCTAATCAGCTCAGTAGGGAACAAACAACTACTATATCGTAACAAAGACACAAGATAGTGTACAATTTTACTAACTAGCTAGATCCTTAGCCCACACTCAACAACCTAGGCTTTGACTCCCAAACCCGATGGTATCTGACCAACTATCACGATCTAAACCCATTAATCGAGTTGCCTCTTTTTCTCATTATTTAGTAACATGAAATTTATTCTCTCACCTGTCTTAGTGATTAGATTCTGGAATCATCCCTCCCTATCAGAGGAGATTGAGATAGATCCTTTCCTTGGATTTCCAGCTTGATAGTCTCACCTTAGCTAGTGGAGAGGCTAGCAAGTCTGTTGATCCTTAAAAAGGCGTGCCCATTCTTGATGTATCGAGAACGTTGCTGACCTCAGTCTGAAGAGTTGAGCCTCTTGGGAGCTACCTTAGCCTATACCTTGCGACCACGAAGAGCAAGCTTGGTTCGTGTCCAACAAGGACCGATCACAAATTAAATCAGATAATCATCGCAAGATGGGCCAGAATTTTTGAGCCACACCAATGCTCCTACCAGAAGTAGCTCCCCGTAGGAGCACAATCTTTGGGTGTGTCCTCTCAATCCGCCGTTGGACGAGATCTCAACCAATCCATCATGGTACCCAGGCGAATCCTGCTGCACATGCGGATGCCCACAAGCCTAGAGTCACGAGTACCTCCGCATCGAGTCGGATTCGAGTACATCCAAGTATCAAACATCGGTACAACCTAGGGCCTGTCACCAAACCTGGGAACTCTCCAAGTTCTGCGGCAAGTTCCTTGGTAGCCTAAAGCTACTGCAACACCTTGGGTCCCTACCCGAGCAGTGAATCCATGGTTTACCAAGGCAAAGGGTGCAACCTTACGAGCTCACCTTGTAGACCTACTATCATTTAATTTCATTGGGTTCTGTGTTCGAAACAAATTCTTAGAGACCTAGTGAATCACCTGGGACCTTACCTAAGACCTTAGGATCCAAGCACACTACAAAAAAGTTGTCCTACACTGACGGTGTGACTACATCGACATCAAACGTATGTCACTGTAAGTTATACTATAAGTTGCTAACATTAATTACTACATTGATGAGCACCTATAGGACAAAAGGAAAATGAGGGCAAATATGTCCTCTTTCACATCCAGCCCTTTCCAATCCAAACCCTCAAGCTCTCCTCCCAACTTCTCCTCAAACCTCAGAGTTGACGTCATTTCTACCGATTGAGCTCCTAAGGTGACACCCTTCTCCTTGCTGCTCTCGATCGATTGCAGCCTTACATCCCAGTCGACTTAGGTTAGTTAAAGTTGTTTCTCTCTCTATTCTTACGCTCGATCTTTTACATTCTTAGCCCTCGTCAAAGACCACCAAAGGAGGAGAGATCTTTCTTAGGGTTTTGGATTAATCTCACTCAAATCTACACTCAAATCTAATCTCTCGCTTAGGTTTGCACTCAAATGTAATCTCTCACTTAGATTCTCTTTATACATTTATGAAATCTACACTCAAATCGATCCCTCTCTCAACCTCTCTTGTTGTTCCATCGATCGGATTCCACTTGATCAGATCTCTCCCACTCAACTTGACCTCTCAGTCGATTTTTCTCTATCAATCTCTTATTGTTCCTTCGATCATATTTATGATTGATTAGATCTCTCCAACTTGATCTCTCTGATTTGCTCTCTCTCTCTTTGTCTATTGATGTTTGTTTCTTTGATCTGTATTTGAATAGATTTGATGAGATCAAAAATATGACTCTTAAGTTCACTATCATTATGGCCTTCATCGCGACTTCTCTTCTCCTTGCCACGATAATAGTTTTCTGCTAGAGTGAATCTCCTTGGGAAGCTACAGTAATTGATTCAGCTTCTTAGTCTTTGTTATCAATGCTAAATCAATTTAGGTGCATGTGGATCGATTCTTGCTTAATTTCTATGGTTGTTGACAAAACTTGAATTTTAGATTTGAATTTCATGAATGGGATAACTTTCTTGCCTATGATAGGTCAAATTAAACATTCTTTAATTTCTTATTCTTGTATTTCTTCTTGTTTTGGATGTTGTGCTACCCATTGGTTTGATGGAGATTTTAGGTATTGGATCTGTTTAATGAGTTGTTAGAGATATGCATTTGATTTTGACTGGAGAAGTTTGTAGGTTTTGTTTTGGCGTGTTGAATTTTGTATGAATTGCTTATCACAATGCTACTTTAGATTCTCTTGTTTTTGGTTCTCTTTGTGGATGTGGTAATGCTAACTAGGTTGATGGAGATTTTGGGTATTGGATTAGTTTAAGGCTTTTTTTTTGGCTAGGCGGGAAGGGGAAAGGATGTCTTTTTGAATTTTTACTAGAGGAGGAGTTCATTAAGAATGTTTTCATTGTTGTTCGTGTGTTAAATTCCTAGAGATAGTCTTGTCTTCTTGACTATGATAATCAAGTGTGTGTATAGGATGTCTATTTTTCTGCTTTTAGATGCTCTTTTTTGGGATTTATGGTTTTTTTTATGTTTATGGTTGTGGTAATGCCAATTAGGTCATTGGAAATTTGGAATCTTGTGGTTGTTCACTGCATTGGAGATTATTCACTTGAATCAAGTGGAACGAAGAGTCCATGTTTTGTGTTAATTTATTTTGGAGTGGTATCACAACAAGAAAATTATCCTACACCAAAAATATACTTACACTGACATCTAATATATGTCGCTGCATATTGTTTTATAAGCTACTAATGTTCGATACTTCACCAGCGGTAACTTCAAGGAAAAACCAATCATAAGGGCAAAGGTGTCTCATTCTTTCACTTTCACTTTCGTTAACCCTAGAGCAATGCCGCTTCTCCCCGATGATGCCACTCTATCCCCAACCACAGATCAACGCCACTCTCATCCTCGACGTCGACCTCAGAGCGATGCCACTTGACCTCTGATCTTATCCTCGACGCCAACCTCCGAGCAACACCACTCAACGGAGTTGACGCTTCTTCCTCCTGATCGAGCTTAGAGGCCACACCATGGTCACATTCTCGGATCTTAGAGTCGCCGCCCCTGATTGATCTTTGCATTCTCGTCGACTTAGGTCAGTTAAAGCTCTCGACCCCTCATATTCTGATATGCTCTCATCGGAGATCATCGAAGGTAGAGGTCTCTTTTAGGGTTTTGGATCAATCTCTCACTCAAATCTAATCTCATGATCAGATTTTCCCTTTTCAATTGATCCCTCTCTTCCTCGATCTTTCTCATTGTTCTATCGATCGGTTTCTACTCGATCAAATGATCTCTCCCACCGAAATCACTTTCATGTTTACCTGATATTCCTTGGAAGATACCTGTTATAGAGTTTGAGAGGAGGAGAGACTTCAGGGATATTTGTACTTTCACCATTGATCCATCTTCTGCAATTGACCTTGATGATGCTTTATCCATTGAAAAAATATCTGATGTTGTGTTTCGGGTTGATGTCGATATTGTGGGTGTTTCATACTTCATTCATCCTGGCTCAGCTTTAGATGAAGAAGCCAAAAGTCGTTCCACAAGTGCATATATATCACAACATAGGCTGCCCATGCTGCCTCCTCTGCTATCTGAGGAGGTGGGTTCTCTTAATCCTGGTGTAGATAGGCTTGCTTTTTCTCTTATGTGTGATATTAGTGATACTGAGGGCATCATTAACAAATGGATTGGTCATTCGGTTATCTGTTCACGCTGTAAGTTATATCCTATGAACATGTCCAGACAATAATACTCCTGAGGCTATTTTATCTGAAGATAATGCTGAAGTTGTATGGAAGGATGTCAGAGAGTTTGTGTTGATTCTTCACAAAATTTCTAAAGGGCTAAAGGAAAATAGATTCAAGGATGGGGCTCTTCGATTGGACAGTGGCACTCCATATGATGCATGGGACCCTTTCTGGACAAAAGGAATCAAACTCTTTTGTCGAGGAATTTATGCTTCTAGCAAACAGAACAGTTGTAGAGGTCATATCTAAGGCTTTAATGAATGTTCGTTATTACGCAAACATCCAGAACCTAACATGCATAAGCTGAAGGAGTTTAAAGGATTTTGGAAGAAGCATGGATTTGAGTTGGACATTTCTTCCTCCACTAGGGCTACATTATTCTTTATCAAAAATCAAGGAAGGGCTAATATTATTTGACATTCTTATTTCCTATGCTTCAAAACCAATGCAGTTGGATATGTACTTCTGTATCGGCGATTTAATAGACAGGGAAGATGAATGGGCACACCATGTGTTGGTGCCACCATTCTATACACATTTTACCTCGCCTCTTAGAAGATATGTGGATATTGTAGTATATAGGACCCTCTCTGCAGTGCTCAAAGCTAAGAAAATATTTCTACAAGATCAATGGATGGTGGCCAGTCAAGATCAAGTAGGCAGGTGTTGTACAGCACTAAATTTAATATAGAATCAGTGGAATCACAAGCAGGTAGGAAGGCACTAGCCACTGCAGCTTTGGAATGCAAACTTCCTGGAACACAAGCCCTATCAAAAATTGCTGCTCATTGTAACAACAGAAAACTAGCTAACAGGCATGTTGAAGAGTCTGGGAAAAATGTTTGTCTATAGGCTATGTAGAGAAAACTTGCTAGCATGCATGCTTAGGAAAGTTGAATTTGCAGCAGTGTCAAGGTAAGTATCTTGTTAGCTTCAGACAATAATGAAATCCAACACTTAAATGGCATTTTTTGGGCATCTTTAGAAGTGTACCCTTTTATTAAATATTCCATCAAAATTTTCAAGCTTCATCTTGTTTCAACCCTTCTGTGGGCGATTGTCAAGTCATTAAATGAAGTCCTCCCTTTTTCCGGAGGTGTTGATCTGAAGTGAGGCAGATATTGCTAAGTGATTTATTTATGGTAATGACAACATGTAGAAGGATAGCAGAAGTGGAGACGATGTAAATGCAAGTACATTCCCGAGCTTTCAAAAGAAAAATTACATTCTTGAGCAGTAGTCAAATAGAGGCGGGAATGGAAGATGCCAGTGGAATGATCGGACAAATAGGGGTGGGATATCTTTTTATTGCATCCTGATTTTTGTGTTAGAGAGGTGTGGATCAGAAAAGAACAGGAACTTGGTCAACCATTATAAAGCATTTGAAGCAAGACTGCACATTCAAGTGATCCTTGCCAAGACACAGGAGCATTTGGTGGAACCAACCAATCGCATGTCGCTCCTCTGCTAATGTGGGGGATGGAGGGCTGTTGGTAAAATAATTAGACTTAAAATAAGGCTATCTTATGTTCAAGACCTTGTATTGTCCAACTATGTTAATTTTGGGAAACAAGAGAGCTGAACTTTACAAGGATTTGAATATGAAGAACTCTGTTTTGTACTTGAAGTTGTAAGAAATCCATCCCCTTAAACTATGAGCCATTTGTTACATGTAAATGCTATAGCCAATTTTCTTTGATATTGGTGTTGATTCGATTTATTTTCTTTTTATGAGAACCCATTACTCCATTTCTTTTATTTTGTTCAAGATCTTATAGTGTAGCAAATGTGCACAAAAGAAGAGAATGCTTATTGATTTATCTTGAAAAGTCTCCCGAAATGTTGCCTAATGATATAAGTCCCAAATTTGTCTTTAACAAATCATAGATAGGAGTATTTACATGTTCTAGCTTTGCATCTTCATAATGAAAAACTCATTTTGGATTTTATGAATTGGTCTCCTCAGTTTGGAGTAAAGCTTTTAGTTGATATACATGCAATATTTGGATTGGTATAGCAATATATGGAGTGATATTTTTTCTGCATTTTTATACTTATTAAGGATGTAAGAGGTTTTGATATTTTTTCGTTGGAATGGTATATATGTAAATCTCCGTAATGCTGATGAGGTCGAGGGCTTGTAACTTATGAAGGATGATAATATTTACTCACATTAAAGAAAGCATAATTAACCATTGGCATCTAACACTACAACAAAATAAGATTTTAGCAACTATCTTTTGAGGACAGATATTCTTTTGGAGACAAAAAATAAGTGGGTGACAATTAAATCATCACCAAAAATAAAATTAAACCAATTTATAGGAACGGGTAAATGGTTGTTAAAATTCGGTGACACTTTCCATTTTTTTTTTTCTCATGTATGTAAACGAATTCGTGGCCCAACCTCCCACTCCCGCTTGCCTAATCCCTTCCGGCTCACGTCTTACGCCATGCCCGTAAACCACATTTGATCTTGTCCAAACCCTACATCCCACGTGTGACCTCTATTTCTTAAGAATTGGATTTCCTCCCACTACCCATTGTCACCATGCATGTTATTGTTCAACCACCATTATTTGAGAAGCACAACAGTATGTATTTATTTTTTCATTTTATATTTTCTGTTAGGAGATGATAATTGTTGAACTTTTGTTATCAAAAATAAAAGAAAAGAGAAAAGACGGAACCTGCTTGCACATAATTGTAGTAAGTGCTCTGTAATTTGAATAGATTTGTTTAATGGTGGCTTTAATTTGTTGCCAATGATTTCAGTAGTATCTTTTGGTGCAATTTGTTCATAGCTTTGAAAGGAACTTCTGCATCAATCATCATTTTTGTATCCAAATCCGTTTAACGTGGCTTTCTAACTTGTTTAGCATTACTTTGTTCTTATGCTGCCATGGAGCTAATTGAGAACCTATGAGTAATGAGAGACAAATGCACTCTTGCAACAAAACCTGTAAGTTTCCAACAGAAATAATTTTGATACCTAGCACAAAACCAATTAAAGATTGGTTATATCAGTGGCAAAATTTTTACTGCATCAATGTAGAAATTTTACCATTTATAAAACATATCTCTGTTGCCCAAATGCAGCCTGTCATTTTAGACTTGGAACTTGAGCATCAGTGTCTGCAATAATTGTCCAATCTAATTATGTTTCATAGATCAAGTCCTAAGACTAAATTATGCGTGAATTCTAATATCATATTGACTCTCTTTTGCAGGTTGTTTCTCCAAGTTCTTTGTCTAATCTAGATGATCTTGCGAGTACCTTTTCTAAGGTAATTTTTTAAGTTGAATCCAGGTAGTTTGCCTTATCACAGAAGTGTTTTTTGAAAGAAGTTTGCCATATCACAGAAGTGTTTTTTAAAAGAAGTTTGCCTTATCACAGAAACTGACTCCCATAATTCAATAGGTCCTACAAATAAAATAGAATTGCACCTTTCATTTGCACCATATCTTTTACCTAGAATGGCTTTATCAGAATCAAGATTATTATTGTTGTTTGGGTTGCTTCTTGTACATATGTTTGTAGGCACAGTTTATAATACCACAAATCTCTTTATTCAGTCCCCTTTTTCCATTAGGAAGCATATTTATACCATACCTACTTAGGTCTCTTATTCCATGTTCTTTATGATGTCTGGTGTGTTATACTCCCTGGTTTTATTGCATTTCTTCCTCCAAATGCAAGGTGGCTTCATCATGTTCCCTTTTTGTCTTTATCAAATCATTATCATTTCCTTCACATCTATCTTCTCACGGGGGGATGGGTGGATATTAGAGGAAGATGAGTTCTTTGTGAAGTCAACTTGTATGGGGAGGGGATGCCCAATGATGCTAATTTTCTTGGAGAATGCACTCTCATTTGGAAGCTATTCGCTCCGTTTGGAAGTTAGAATCCGTGCTTGGTTGGTGAGAAGGTAGCAGTTCTTGTAAAAAGCTCATCGTAGGAAGTTTGCCTTGGTCTCAAATGACACTTGCTCCCCTTGCAATAATGAATTACAGTTATCCTTTTTTGGAACATAGGGGATGCCTTCCTAAGTTTTTGTAAGCTCTCTTGACCCCTTAATGAATATGAAGGGTCCCTAGTCTCAGGCGACCCTCCTCTTACGTTTGAAAAAAAAATCTGGGTTAACACCTCAAGTGAACAGGATGTTGATCCAACTAAACTAGCTACTAGCCTGCTATTTGTTTACAAACTTTTTAATCATTGCTTGCTTTAGTGAATGGAAGCCAGTTATCAAGTTTTTTACTCGAAGAGCTTGGTTAGCGGCAGCACATTGTCCTATTCCAAGGGAGGAGCAGACTATTAGATCTCTATGCTGATGCTTCACAACTAAAGGCAATGGTAGTGGTCCTTCTACAAGCTTAGGTTCTAGATCCTGCAATGTGGTAATGTGATAAATAAAAGAATCGGGAGCTGACAATTGGTTAGAAGACAATATACACATAACAAGATAAGTTGCTAGGTTAGTCATTTTCTTGGAATATGCTGCATTGCAAGTGAACTATCTTAAAAGCTTTCTATGTGTTATCTGAATCCTGTAGCTACACATTTAAGTTGAAATTAATGCTTCCTGTTTTGTTATCCATTGAGTGTAAGTTGTAGAAGTAGGTACTGCAGGGTGTATAAAAATCTCAAGTGTAAGTTGTAGAAGTAGGTACTGCAGGGTGTATAAAAATCTCAAGTCCACTAGTTGAAGAAATATCCAATGCAGACATTAACAGGGTACATGAGATATTTATTGAAAAAAGAAGGTGATTTTTTTTTGGAAGGGAAAGAAAGAAAGGTAGAGAGGTGATTTTCTGTCACCCACCTTAAAATCTGTCCCCATAATTTTCACTTCTGTCCTCAAAGATCGTCACTACAAGTGTATTTTGTTGGAGTGTAAATCTTTCTTAAAAAAATGAGAAAACCTTAACATCCAACTTTTCTTCTGAAGATGACAAACAACCACTATTGAAATTCTTGTTAGATTGAATTTATTCTTATTTTCATATGACTATAGATATATGCTGTGTCACTTATGCGATGCGCACAAATTTCAGCTTCTTACCTTGTGGTGGAATTAAGCAACAACAGCTCTTTTTCTCCAAGGGTGCCTACACTAGATGCAAGTGAGTATGATATTCTCCGATAATTGGTATTTTATGTTTACTCTGCTTATGAATACATATGGTCTATGAAACTTGCATACTAGGGGAAAAGAAGAAACAAGAGAATGACATAAAAAATGATCTACACCCTCATATTGTTAATAACTTTTTTTTTACAATATAAGAGGAAAAGAAAAAAATAAGAAGAAACAAGAGAATCACAGATCAGTGGTCAGTTAATTTGCATAGGAACTTGGGTTCCAGCTTTCTAAAATTTCCAAAAAATAGTGGGCATTTTCCTGTGTGCAAGCCTTTGGAACTTTCATGATTCTCCCACAAGTTTGGGGTTCTGTTTGGACCTCCACACTGTATGAGCAGAGTTTATCAAACTACTATAACCTTTCTCACTGGTACTTTACATAAGTGCTTTTGGTGGGTGGCTCCATTTTAGTTTCAATTTGCTTTAAGATCTTTGTAATTACTCCTGTGTACATACACATACATCCATACCAGGTAGATATGGAATCTATTATCAATATATTCCAGTCCCAGAGCACATTCACACACATAATATGTGGACTAGTTAAGTTAATACATGCCCTGTTCTTTCTTGCAATTGCTTTCTTAAAATCGTTTGTTTACTTTTATAGTTATATATTTTAACTGATTCCTGAAATTGATACCTGATTTTCATTTGATTATCGATTTATGTAGATTCTTGTTGAGTTGATACATTCTTGAATGCTTTTGATGCAGGTACACAATCCACCATGGAGTGAAGGCCAAAATCAGTTAAGAAATCCTCCTCCATTGGTAGTGGGGTTAATGGCCAGTTTTTGACATCTGGTTCAACCCATAATGACAGCACCACACAAACTAACGTTGAAGGCACTTTATCAGATAAGCTTTTGGATGTTAACATTCATGAGAATAAGTATGTAATTATACCCAATCATCTTCGAGTTGCAGAGGCAGACAAGGTGCATGTGACATTGGGCAATTTGGAGTTGCATCTGATTCCTCAAGTGATGCTGCTACTGTGCTCACTTCCTCAAAAAATTTGGAAGATTAAGTAAATTTGTCAGATTAGCTTATGATCATTACATCTAAGATTAGTTGTTTTATTGAAACTTATTTTGAACAATCCAAAATCAAGGCACTCATTAACTATCAACCAATGAATTGCATGGAACTGAAGGGATATCTGTTTTTTATTGAATAATGATTGTTCATAACTTCCATTTAGGCATAGCCACGTGGGTGATGGGAAGGGACCTTTACTATGTATTTTCTATTTTTTTTTTTTTTGTGGAAAAATGTAAGTTCTTGCTTGTTTGCATGAGCATCATGTTTTTCTATATGCTCAGTAGCTATAACAAAATGATTTATCCCTTACATAATTACATATGTGATTTTTATCTCATACTTTGCCAAAGTTCTTTTCTCTCTTCACACTTTTTTGACCGGTTGCAATATGGTGGCATCTGCTCTTGAAGGATCAGATGGCGATGCTTCTATTGAAGGCAGGGTGGAGTTGGCTGAAGATCGATCCATGAATTATAGATTTGAGTCTCCTACATCACCTTCTCATTCTAGGAAGCCAGCCTTGGAGGATGTTAATTCACAGACTATGGAAAATTATGGAGATATTGGATTGGTTCAGAGCCATGGTCAATCCCAGACATCTCCAGAGCCATGTGACATGCAAACCTCCCCTAACTTGCCCACGCTTTCGGTTTGTTAAAGTTCTTGGCTTGTAAATTGGTTTTGTCTTAGTTATCTTTACACTTGTTTGCTGTTTTTGTTCTCATGAGATCAATTGTTTTGAGCATTTGGGCTCAAAATCTGCATTGACCATTTAGTTGTCGGTGTTGGTTACTTCTAGTATGCATCATTGATTGTATCAATTGAATCATTGGTTTGAAGGACTAAATTAATTTTTCTTATTTAATTTAAAGGAGGCTTATGACATCCAACAAAACTATGAGGTGTCATTTCTTAGAGAAATAATTGAAGATAACATACAAACATAAGGATTGGCCTCTCTACCTGCGGTATGCTTATCTTTTTATTTGTCATTATCAATTGTACAATCTAGTTATATGAACTAGGTATTGTTTGGTAATTAGGATAAGGTGGGGTTAGTTACAAAATTTCATGTTATTTTTATTTTATCCTTTCCTTATCAATCCCTTTAAAAAGGTCTTCTCCTTATTAATTGTATGCTACAAATACTTGTGTAAGGTCCATCTTCTATAATTGATACATGGTTTACCTTAGAAAAAAGATAAATGGTCAAAAATACACACATTTTGTTTTTCTTTCATTTCTTATTGAGATAAAAAAAGATGATTTTTAAGGTCAATAAACATCCATTTCATGAAACACTAACCAGCATCAATTATAACTATTTCCATTTCATTCAATATTGAAGCTTTATATCATTATTATTTCAAAATTATTAGGAATGACTTTGAAAATATTCATCTTCTGGTCACTCTTAGTTTGTGTTATTTTAAGTTTATGAGACATGAATAGCACTAGCGATCTAGTGGTAGAATAGTATCATTCCATAGTACAGACTCGGGTTCAATTCCTGGCTAGTGCATCATTTTTGTGTTGCTTGAGAAGATGCCAAATGAATTTAACATTTTTGTATCGAATCCTGTTGGTGATGCACAGGCTATATAGGGATTTCCTCAAATGTGTCCTTGAGTGCTGCCTGGATATGGAGAGGTATGAAACATTTGAAGATATATAGCGTCACCTAAGTTGCAATAATCTTACTACTTACCATTTCTAATGTAGTTTAGTAAAAATAAGTAGATTCTTTTACATGCTTTTGCATTATGCGAAAGTTAGTTGCTTATGGTTGTTAGTTACTTACAGATCTAGATGTAAACTACATGTATGATTCTTCTCAAATTGATTTATAGTTCATTCTGAAGCATTGTGCAACGTGTTCTTTTTTATTTATAGTTTATTCTGAAGCATCATGCAACGTTGTTGTCATGATTTATAGTTCATTCTACAGAGACTACCTTTGTTGCTATAGGTGATCGTTCTATAAACTTTTGACCTACAATTGTATTTAAAAGATCATATTATACTCCTAGAAACTTTTTGGAATTTTGACTTGAATTTGTATCTCCTGTGACCAGATTCAGTTGGCTCTTTTTAAAATGAAGAGCCAATGTAAATGTTGTTTTCACAAGTCTTTGGTGCTAGCTGATGTTCTGATAGAGCTAGATGATTTTGAATAAAGATCACACTAATGCAATTCATTTGGCCTTAACTAATAATTTTGTTTATATCTATAGATTGCAACCTAGTATTTCCTACTTGAACTGGTTGGCACACAACGTACATTAAAGCACTTTGGTTGTGTCATCTATTTGAGGCATGCCATATACTGGAAGATGCAGATCTGTTATTTTGGAATAGTAATTAGTTGATATATGAATTCTTATATTTCGATGATGTTGTGAATGCTTGGGGACAAATCAGATTCCATGATATTACTTTTTTGGAAGTTCTTCTTTCAATTAGGATGATGCATTTTGTATTATTGCAATCCCTCATTTTGCATTATCTATGAATAATTCATTTTTAATTTTGGCTTTAGGTTAAAGAATATTCCTATTTAATATAATGAACTTTCATGTAAATCACACATGATGTTCTTCTTGAGATATTACTTTATTGTTTTACTCATTTGGTTAAAGGTTTGCTTTTATTTAACATTTGTTGTTGTTAACTTCGCCATTATCGATCCCTAGCCCGATTAAGAAAGAAGGGGAAGCAACTAATTTGTTATATGTTTTTGACATTATTTTTATGTTGTCTATGTAATTATCATATTATAAAATTATGTGAGATTAGTTCATTCTAGAAAATCTAAAATCTAATGTATTGTACTTTTATTTTGTGAAATGTTTGTATCTACGTTAATGGATATAACGATAGAAACTTTTGTTGGTGTACATTTCAGAAAAACTAAGAACTAGCTTCACTGATGACTTTATTCGTCACTATATTAAACAAATATTGGTAGATATACGTGTCAAGAATGTTTTATACCAATGGACATTATAACTTTCACTGACACCAAAAATGTTGCGATTTCTACAATAATTAAAACAACTATTCCTCATCAAGTTGACCGTTGCTATATACCTTGCGGTACAACACCGATGGTTTTATCGTTGGTGTACCCTGCAGCGATGTGTTTTAAGAAGTTGCTAAGTTTGATCGTCAGAATAGGTTCCAAGATCTACAATAATGGTATTTTGGATCTATACCAATGGTTATTGGCTGTCGATGCAAGTGAAAACTGTTATGGCATTTCCTCTTATTAGATTTTAGTTGAGTCACGGATATCATCATGTGTAGTTCAAGTCATTACTTAGTTAATCTAGATTACTTTTAATGCAATTAGGGAGCTTCAAGCTCAAATTAAAGGTACATGCACACACACGTTACCCATTTAGGGTTTATAGCAATTTCTCCATTAACCCCACCCATTTGGGGCATCCATTAAAGCCTTAATTAGGTTTCACCGTTCTTTAGGAATCCTAGTGTCAGGAATCCATATTTCATGCTAATTAATAACTTCAACAGATTACCTAACATTAGGAAACCCTCCAACAGCCACCCATCATTAAGTAAACCTAACCTAATGCACCTCGAATTTAAAATTGTAAGACTCGCCTTTTGTGCACGAAACACGGGTTTGTGCTAAGCCACTTGCAAACTTGACCACCAATACACAGGTATGCTAGGTACGTCTTGAACCCAAGAGACCCATGATCCCAATATTTTGGATTTAATCCTTTACTTAGTTGGATTCAATCAACTTTTAATCTTCTTTTTAGAGTTCAGGAGTTCCTTGCCTTCTAACTCAAAAAAGGTGGAACAAGTACACCTGTATCAATACAAAGCTTCTTGTTTATTTTATCTATGATTTATTTACACAGAAAATCCCCACATCTTTATGGCTGAACAAGCCTCATTGAGGCTCCATTTTGGGTTCTCAAACTCTAATTCCAAACTTGGAACAGGATTTAATACCTTCATTCCTTGGTATAAGGTATGGATTAGCTAATTAAATCGAGTTTCCAGTCCTCGTGAGGAATTCCTATATGAAATGGGATCACACGCATCTTATTAGACGTCCAACACCAGTGTCAGATGTCAAATAAGGAAACTTAAGTCGTCTGACAAATTCCCTAGATGTCTACGGGCTACCCTTTGGGAACACCAACCCCTATCAACAAAATTGGACGTCCAAACTGCAATTTAGAACCTCATCTGGGTTGGGAAATGTGATTGTTCTCATATCAACATATAACCATACAAATCTAACTCAAGCAAACCATCTTTTAAGATACGAATCAATCTATAATCACCTAAAACCAGCTAGGTTTCATAGGTGTCATCAAAAATCAAATCCCAACAGACATCCCCAAATGTAACTCATTGATTTAGCCCAAATTTGAAGGGTAACCCACCTGCCCCTACATGAAACCACAACCTAAGCAAGTTCATACTCCTCCCATGCTCAACCACCACACTCCATAATCAAAATGTGAACCTACATGTTATGGAGTATCAAAAGAACACATATAACAAGATAAAATCAGGGAAAACCTTATCCATTCATTGAAACCCCAATAATCAAGATAAATCCAACATTAACACATAAGGAGACCTGGCTTCCAAGCAACCCAAAACCACACTCACACAGACTGATTCCCAACCCCCAAATCTTATCTCAATCAGTCCCAATCATATGAAATCAAAGAATGTAAACAAGGAGAAAGAACCCTACCTCAACCAAGCCAGCCACTACCGGTACTAGCTCTTAGTACTGGTATAGGGCAACTCCAGTACAATTTTCACAATACTAGCTATTACTAGTACTGAACGTTAGTAACGATACTGAGCACCCCCGGTATCATTTCACAACACCAGCTAGTATCGATATTAAATACCAGTTCCGATACTACGCACCATTCACACCTTACCAAGTAACTCGACTAGTATCGATACTGAGCACTAGTACCGGTACTAGGCACCCATAGTACCAATTTACAATACCAGCCAGTACTGACACTGAGCACCAGTATCTATACTGGTCGCCATCAGCCCTTTCCAAGTTACCCAACCAATAGCGGTATTAGACACCAATATCAGTACTAGACAACCACAATTATGCCTCTTATTAGATGGTTCTAAGTCAACTAATACCAGTACTGGTCACAAATACCAGTACTAAGTGCTTCCAACACCCAGTTCGAAAGCCAAACATCCATTTTATTTTTACACAAAACAACACAATTTGCATGTTTAAAATATTTCCTTTAGCATCCTTGATCATAGGAAACAAGAGATGAAACTAGAAGGGGAGGTCCCTACCTTTGAGGAAGAGCTCGTTCTCTTTCTTCTTAAAGCTAGCAGCAACAACAATGGCAACAACAACTGGAGTAGTGATAGCAGTAGTAGGTGTAGCAGTGGTAGTTGCAGCTCCTCTTATTCTTCCAGCGTCAACAGTAGCAACAATAGCTACCGTAGCAGTAGCAGTTGCAGCCGTAGCAACTCCTCTTCTTTTCTTTTCTCCTACAGCAACTCCAGCAGCAATGGTGGCAACTGGTGGTCAGTAGTTGGGAGAGGAGATGAGTTGCTTCACCAATGGAAAGGGGAGGGATTGGCTTGAGAGGGAAAGCAATGGAGAGGATTTTCTTCTCTTTTATTATTTCTTTTTTTTTTATTGGCTTTTATAAGGGGTATACATTTTGCACCCAAAGCCCCTCTACTCCTTACCTTCCAAAAAAGGCCTCTAAACACTATTCTCTCACAAATGAGCTCTCAACTTACCCTTGTTAATTTTAATTAGTAATCTTTAAGGGGCTCCTCATGCCCAAAGGCTTTAATCCATTATTAGGCAACCAATTAAGATTTTAATTAGTCCATTAAATGTACCAAACATCAAATTCCTTACATACCGGAAGGACAGAGCAAGTGATACTTCATGTTATGTCTATCAAGCTTCGAGATGGAAAGAAGGTTCAGAAGTAGCAGAAGATGATTTTCTAACATCTAAGAGAGACAAAATGGTTCTTGCTCAAGTAATGTGGTATTTCCCTTTAAAGGCAAGATTACAAAAGTTGTTCATATCAACGAAACTTCTTCATTAATGAGATGGCATATTGAAGGAAGGAAAAAAGATGGAGTTCTTAGACATCCTACTTGGAAGACTTTTGATACTTTATATCCTCAATTTTCTTTAGAGCCTCATAATGTTCATCTTGGCCTAGCAACTAATGGCTTCAATCCCTTTAGACCAGTGAATGTAAAACATAGTACTTGGCTTGTTATCTTGATGATTTATAATCTACCTCCATGGTTATGCATGATGCAACTAGATATATTGTTATCTACATTAATCCCTAGTCCTTCTAGCCTTAAGGCTCACACAGATGTATTCCTACAACCTCTTGTTGAGGAGTTGAAAGAGATGTGGGTTACTGGAACACCAACATATGATATTGATCACGGTGAGACATTTCAATTCCATGCAGCATTACTATGGATTATAAGTGACTTTCCTGCTCATGCTAATATATCTGGAGAGAGAACTCAGGGATACTTAGCATGCCTATCATGTAATGCACATACAGATTCCCAGTATCTAAATGCTGGTCGAAAGATTTGTTACATGGGCCATCGTCGATTTCTTCCATTAGATCACAAATGTCTAAGCGAATCAATAGCTTTTAATGGAAATCAAGAAAGAAAGTCTATGCCTAAGAGGATATCAAATTCTGTTATTTTTGCTCAGGTGAAAGATATCCCTAATATAATTGGGATGATTCCTAAAAGTAAGGCATAAAAGTATGATCCTCATTGGATAAAGAGAAGCATTTTATATGAGCTAATGTAATGATCCGTTACATTTTTAGCCGGATAAGACGTTTGGAGTTTTAGTCAGACGTCTGTCCAGATGTTTGGACACGTGCGCAGACGTCTGAAAGTGAGTTTTTCGTACTGCGCTTTGTACTCTGCACACGGGCGATGCGCAGAGACCCGCTCTCTCTCCTTCACCCCTCACTCAAACCTTAACCTCTCTCCTATATAAACTCCCTTCCTTCTCTCACACCACTCAAGCCACCCCCACCTCCACCTTCTTCGACAGCTGCGTTCCCCTTCGTCTCTGCTGCAGCCGCGGCGAGGAAGGAGAGCCACCGGCGAAGGGAAAGCAGAGAGGAGCGAGAGCGAGAGAGTGCGAGGGAGGAGGGAGACGACCGCGGGAGCTCGGTGGAGCTTAAGGAGGAGCTCGTAGGAGAGGAGGATGTCGGCGAGGAGCTGGTCAAGCTCCTGTAGCTGCCACTGCGGGCGGAGGGCGAGTAGCGTGAAGTTATGATACTGGAAGTTTCCAACATCAAATGTCTGGAGTTAAGTCCATACGACTAGCGAGGCATTAGGACGTCCGGATCTAAGGCCGGACGTCTGAAAGCACGTATATCGCGAGGTATGTATCTTTCTGTGCTATGTAGATCATAGCGCAGGGGATGTTGGCTGACCGTTGTGTCTGCGGGTGCTCGTACGCAGGTGCAGGCTTTGGGAAGGCACGCGGTGCACTTTCCCAAGTACTTTTGGACGTCTGATCATGTCGCTAGACATCCGGAGGTGCTTCCAGACGATCGGAAACCTTGTCCGACGTCTGAAACTACCTCCAGGCGGTCGCAGAGGGAGTGTAGACGTCTGAATAAGCCGCAGGAAGGGTAAGGTGAGTTCTGACGTCTTTTAAAACGTCTGGGGCTAGTCCCAGATGTCTGATTTTGGTCAATAATCGTGTTTTTGGCTTGTTTAAGGCCCAAACAGAATCAGATTTTCACAAATGAAGTACCGTTTTCCACTCGAGTTCCTCTACGTATTCGTGTTAAGTATCTACTGTTTTGAGTTCGTTTAATGTACATTGGTTGCTGGTACAGGTTACCAACCAGTGGCGTATTCGGGGTCCGCGGAGACGACAAGATCTACGACATAGGCCTCCATTCCTCCCATGTTACCCGGTAGAGTGGTTTAATTTAGTTAATATTTAAATAAGAATGCATTTGGGTGGAATAGTCGGATTGAACTCTAGGATGTGAAATGAATGAGCTTGTTTGAGCTGTACTGTTTACTCGAATGCATGGTTAAGATAAATTGCTTGCAAATGGATTTAATATAATTACGAGATACATGTTAAAATACAAGTTCCCTGTATGTAAATGAGAAATTGAACTATGAAACCACAAGTTGCATGTTTATGATTGAGAACTGAATTATGAAAACACGAGCTGCCTATATATGGATGAGAAACGAAATATGAAATATGAGATCTGGATTTGGATAAATGAGATGAATATGAGCATGAACTCTACGGGGAATTAGGAGTAGAACTGTGGATAAACGGAATCTGGAATGTAGACGAGAAGTATGCTGACCCTTGTGTACGCGGTACCAAGGAGAGCAACTGTCCCTTTTTAGTGTAGAGCAGAGCTAGTCTCTCTTGGGTTGAGACCCGGGGTTAGGATTGGCCACTCTACACTGACTCCTATTGGCCTTCGCGTATGTGGTACCGAGGCGTGCTACTAGTGTAGGGAGGGAGCTAGTCACCCTACGGGATTCGGAGTTCAGCTAGTCACCTTACACCGGCTTTGTTAGGTTCTTTGGACAAATCGGGGTAGTCAGACGAGAGTACGTGGACTGTGGAGGGGCGAGATCCCTGTTTGGTTCTGAGGTGCGAGACCTCTGTTCTGAGAGGGTAAGGTCCTATACTATTTTGTGCTATACTTTGGGCGTACCCGCTAGCGGAAACGATTGGCTGCATATTAGTGTGGGATAGCTATTCGTGCACTTATCACGCGTGCCCTGGTTATCGCTACGTCTTGATAGTGACCTCGGGGTGGTTGACTGGGTGTAGGATTACCACGAGGGAATCTCCCGACCAAGAGAGAACCACATGTACTTTCTATTTTACAAAAAAGACTGCAATCAAGATTATTCCCACGAAGAACATGTAAGATCAAGAAATACCTGGGCAATTTGAGAAATAGATGAACTAGGAATACATAAATGAGATAAATAGAAATAAGAAATAAACCTGTTGTTTTACTGTACTTGCACTTAAATAATGTAAACACCACTCTACTCAGCATTCGTCGACTGTCTTTTCATAACCCTGTTCAGGACCAGAAGTTGAGCAGCCCAAGTTCCTGGCTATTGAAGGTGCTGGGCCCATCCGAGTCCTGCCGTAGTTCTTTCAGCTCTTTCATTTTTTTACTGTTGTAGTGAGTAATGGACACATAGTTTACTGTTCTTGTTACTTTCCATTTCCTTTCCGTTTTTTATTGTTATTGTGGTGGTATGTGTTATGTTTTGAGACTGTTCTATTTTCTTTACTGCTTCGTTCTTTTCTTCTGCTTAATTATATTGTATGTGTGAATGTGGTTTATTTTCGTGCTTTTGATTTTTTCTTGTTGGATGACTAAGTCTTGGAATTAGTTGAGGCGAGCTAGACTTGAGTTTTGTAGAGATCTGGGAATTGTGTCGTAACAGCTAACATATTGGAAAACTAATTTAATACATCATAATTTGGATATTATGCATATTAAGAAACATGTCTACGATAAATTAGTTGGAACATTGTTAGGGTTGTAATAAAAAAATAAAGATAACATAAAGAGTTGCCTAGAATTATAGTTGATAAATATTATGCATGATCTTCATCCAAATTCCATCGGTAATAAGATTATTTTACCTGTTGCTTGATATACATTAAAGAAAGAGGAGAAATTTACCATTTGTGAACTTCTAAAAGGGATAAAAGTTCTAGATGGATATGCATCTAATATTTCAAGGTGTGTAAAGTTAAACATTGTAGCTTATCAGGAATGAAAAGCTATGACTGTCATGTGTTGATGCAACAAATGCCTTCCTTGGCCATACGAGTTGCACTGCCAAATGAGAAAGTGAGATCAACAATAATTGACTTATGTAATTTTTTTGGGGAATATTTTCAAAGGAGATTGATCCAAAGATTATGGAACAATTAGAGTAAAGGATTGTGATAATATTTTGTCAAATGGAAAAGATCTTTCCACCCTCCTTTTTCAATGTTATGGTGCATTTGCCTATTCACTTGGCTACGGAAGTAGGGCTAGCAAGTTCGATTCATTATTGTTGGATGTATCCTACGGCTGTGAAGGGATATCTTGTAGATGAGTATCTCATATTTTGTTCTAGATACCTTTCGAGAGTTAAGATTAGATTAAATCAATCATTGAGAAATAGTAAAGACCAATTTTGGTCTTTGATGAAGAATGGTCTATATTCTCTCCAAAAGGTTGTGCCTTAGGGAAAAAAAGAGCAAAAGGATTAGATGCAAAAATATTGGAACAAGCATATGGGTACATCTTAGCAAATTGTGACGTTAGCATTCCATATAAATTTTGAGTATAACTTTTTACTTTTCATCATAGAAGAATATCATATAATATGCTTTTTCAATGCAGAAAAAATCATAATTTACTCATGAAAAAGCATTATCGAATCAATCAAAAGAGATGAGTAATCTTCATAAAAAAAAACTTTCCTTTATAGTGTAAGACTCATGCAAGCTTTTTCTTATTAAAATATCTAACTTTCAAATTATGGTTGACTAAAAATGTAATATATACTTTATAGAATGAAGAAAAAGCAAAAGTTGAGAGCATTTCAGAGAACCTTAAAGTGCTTGCATGTGGTCCTCATGAGATGGTAGTTTACTACGATGGCTATATTATCAATAGTTTCAATTTTCATACAACAATGAAAAAAAGGTGAAGAACACAAAATAGTGGTGTTATTATTAATGCACATGTTGACGATTTCTTTGAAGTCAAGGATGCTAATTCATCAACTGGGATTATTGAATATTATGAAGTACATACTGGCATTATTGTAATTAATTATTATGAGCATTTCAAGGTAGTTTTATTTAAGTGTGATTAGATGAAGATCAACTCTCGAGATGGTTTACATATTGATAAGTGTGGGTTGACATGTGTAAATTTGCAGTGCCTAGATTTCAAGGATGATTCTTTTGTATTAGCATCTCAAGCTAAACAAGTTTTTTATGTATAAGATCCCAATGCTACATATTGGCACTTTGTGGTTAAGACAAAGCTTAAAGACTTATTCGAGAAAGAAATAAGCTATTTAGGAGAAGATATGGAGATATTATTTATGATATACCGATATATATGGTGAAGATAGTGTAGACATTGATATGGTAAGGGTTGACATTAAAGGCATGGCATTTCCAAGAGAATTTTTTGAATAGCAAGTTAAAGTAATTGGTACTCATAATGCTGACATAGAAGAGGTAGAGACGGAAGAAAGTGAAGATGATGACTAATTTAAAAGTCAATAAGTAAAATTTCCTTGCTTCTATATTTAGCATAGTTTAGTTTTTTTGTACTATATGATGTGTTATTTTTTAGCTTAAATATATATCTCTTTTTTCTTGACTTTCAAAATTTATAGGATGTCAAAGGCACGCAAATCCTTAATGGCTAAATTTGATGGGCCAGATTCATCGCATCTTCTACCTACATCTCAAGTTATTCCACCAGTAGGTTATCAATCAAGGAAAATATTGGTAGCCATGAACCAATTACAAACAAAGAACCATTCTGCTGCCTAACACACAACAAATATATAAAGATGACTCTCACACCTTGCAAACTTTGAAAAGAAAGCTTACAAGTACAAAAGATGTTTCCTTAAAAAGAAAAAAAAGATCGAAAAGGATAAATACATTAACCATCATGGTAGAAAGTCTAACAAAAAAAGGATAGATATCAATTAATCCTCATTTGGAAAGAAGCTTATCTCTTGAATTAATTTCCAGCTGAACCAATTACAAGTTTTGAATTAGGAGTTGGAGAAAATGATAAGAGTGCTTGTATAAAATTTGATATTTCTTATTATTTCACAAGTCCTTTGCTTTTTTCTTATTTATACTTATTTTTTTCTTTTCAATTTCTATAGAAGTAGTTGCAACATTTTCTTCTTCTACAAATGTGATATAAAATGAATCTTTACCTACAGATACTAATTATCTTAAATGTTGAACTCTTTCATTGAAAGCTTTTTTTAATTTTTTTTCAAGGAGATGTTAAATAAATTATTATTCATTGTATCAAATCGTTTTATTTAAGTCATTTGAAATCTTCATTTATTTTTGGTGAAGACTTGTTATACTTATTATTAATATGATTTTAAGAAATTTGACAAATAAGGCATGAAGACGTGGCCATAATGTGAGCAAAAAAAGTATGGAATGCAAAGGATGGGAAAAAATATTTGTAGATAAGAATGATTTGTATCGACCAATTGGAAAACTAAAATGTGGTCTAACAACATTTTTGGGCACCATTACTCGCAATCCTAGCACCATTACATCATACTAAGTGGTGATTAATGCCATCGGAATATAAGATTAGGATGCTAGAGTTTGTTAAGGTAACATTTAGTAGTTAGTACATAAAGTTTTATGAGTTATGTAATTATTATTTTTTATTTTCTTCCGGCAAACAAAGTTCAATTTGATAAAGTATTAGAGAAACCAATCTTGAATTACATAGTAAAAAGTTGGAGAAATTTCAAGTCATCCTTGAAAAGAGATTATTTTAAACCAAATCTACCTTTTGAAGAAAGAATGGCACATCAAGATTCTATGGAAGATTTTGAATGAGTATTGGGATTCAGAATCATCTAAGGTAATTTTAGTTAATGAACTTTTTATCGTTACTGGTAACTAACAATAAGATGAATTATAAAATGCAAAAAGCATTGTGCCATTAATATTGAAAATAGGAAAAAGGTCCAGTGGAATCATACTGCAAGTACAAAGAGTTTTGCTTGTGTTCAACATGAAGAAAGTATCAATTGTCTTAATTAAATTTTTGAACTTATTTATTTCTTATAAAATATTTATTCTCTCTCAAAAAAAATATTTATTCTTTTGGTGTTGTCAAATGGAGATGGAAAAAGGAAAGAAAATAAATCGAATTGAATTATTTGTGAATGTTCATAAGAAGAAAGACGGACAACCAATTAATGAAGGTGTAGCAAGAGTGATCGTAATATTATTATTTTATTATAAAAATGTATTATTATTTTTATTATGTTGCACTAACATTATTATTTTTTTATTAAGGCACAATTTGAAAATGAAATGGAGAAGATGGATGATTCTAGAGATCCTAAATAAATTGAGGAAGCATATGAAAAAATAGTATAAAGTATATTGGTCATGCACACGCATTACGTCAAAAATTATACAGCCAAACAAATAAGAAGCAAAGACAGAATCAAGAGTTGATTATTTAACTTGAAGCTCAAAAGAAGCAATTGGAATCACAAAGTAAAGAGATTAAGTTATTGAGGGAAAGTCAAATGAATATTCAAGAATTGGTTCAATTAATGACTGCTTCACGAGTCGAAACAGTAAGACATGCAATCCAAATTAACATTAGTATAATAGTAACATTGATACTTTTACTTTGAAATTATTTTTTTGAATAATAACATTGTATATGATGCATGTTGTGGTAAGTTTAGGAAATTCACCATGATGGAAGACATGAAGATGTCACTTTCAAATAAGTAATAAACCGTCTACATCCAAAGTCTCATAGCCAATCATTATTTATGAATGGTGTTACGACCCGAATCCAGCCTCTCTGGGAACCCGGAAACGACTTGCTTCGACTAACCTCAAAACCCAATTGTCTAACGAGAAATTAACTTATATGCACGTAACCAATACAAACCACACATGCAAGTAGTTAGAATAATTAAAGGAATCAGCGAAAGTAACTGAAGTTCAAAAAAATAGTAAACATAATCCAAAACTAGCCATCATGACAACAAAAGTTCACACCGAGTCCAACATGAAATAGAAACACTCACTACAATAGAAAAGATTGAAAGAGTACTAGTACTGGAAGTTAAGATTGGGTTCAACTGGGCTCAGCACTCTCTGCAGCCGGTGGTGCTGGCTACTTGACTCCCTAACCTATATATGGTTATATATAACGGGGAGTCAGCTTATGCTGAGTAGAGTGTTATATATAACAGGTATATCATTTACACAATAAAAAAAATCATAGATTTACATGTAATTATCTAATTATCTGAACAACAGTTAATTTAGCAATTAGTGTTTTTCTAGCAACAGGTGCACTGTCTCTTAATCTTCCTGTTCCCTAGGGGAACGATCTTGATTGCAGTTTTTCCACGATGTATGACGTACATGTGTTACTCTTTTAGTTGGGAGAGCACCCTGTGGTAGTCCTACACTCGGTCTACCATCCCGAGGTCACGGTTGTGATGTAGCAGTGACTATGGCATGTGCGATAAGTGCACGGTAGCTACCTCGCACTGGCATGCAGTCAGTCGTTTCCGCTAGCGGGTACGCCCAAAAGTACAACACGGAACAATACAAGGCCTTGCCCTCTCAGAATAGGAGTCTCGTCCGTCCACAATCAGTGTACCCTCATCCGATTATCCTAGTTTACCCAGTGGGCCTAACAAGAGTCGGTGTAGGGGGGTCAGTCCTAACCCCGTGCCTCGTGGGGTGGCTAGCTCTTCCCCTACACTAAGTACTGTAGCTCTCCTCGGTACCGTGTACGCAAGGGCCAGTTACTTTCCATCGACATTTATTCCGTACATGTGAGTTCCTCTTCTGGCTCCCCGTAGGGTTCGTGCATAGTAATTTCTTACTTCCATACAGTGCACATGCCTCTATTCATATCATGATAAATTTAGAGTGCAACTCATGATTTCAAAATTCGATAATTATCTCATCAATCAAGCTAAATAGGATACATGTATTTCAGTTCAAGTCATGATTCAACGAATGTAGACAGGTAGCTCGTAATTTAGCATATTCGGAAACAATATCACAATTTAACATTCATGGCATGTATAATTATTCATTTTTCTATCTCAGCCCTAAGGTTCATTGTACATCATAGGATTCAACCAATTAGTTCTAAATAACATGTACTTTCATCATTTAATTCATAAGGGATAGTAAGGACCACTCTACCAAAGTAACCGAAAGGTGTGGGGGCACGAACGGTGGACCACATAGCCTATGCGGGTCCTGTGCACACCACAGACGAGCATCCTATTAATATGGACGGTCAGGTCAATCATTTCAAAATTTCTCGAGACCAGAAAAAGAGTTCCACAATAGTTAGAATATGGCTTCATCACATGGGGATTTCCAATAGGAATCCAATGGTACCTTAATTACGAAAAATCGACTTCGTTAGGGCCTTGAACCGACCCAAACACCTTTCCCGATTCACTTGAACCTGTCCAGGCAGGCTGGTCCAATTGGACCGGCCGCCTGGTGCCTGATTCCATCAAATCAAACTGACATCAGACGTCTTAAACGGCAACAGGAAGATCACCTTGTGTTCTGAGCTAATGGCCAAATGTCTAGAACTCCTCACGGTCGTCCTAGGGTCTTTCCAGACGTTTGGCAGTGCACTCGGACATCTCGGACGGGTGTGAGTCATTTGGAGAGACATCCAGATGTCGTAAAGTGTTTGGGACATTGCACCTGTGCAACTTCCCAACGGCTCTGCATGCGCACAGTGATGTACAGTCACTCGCAGACAACATGTAGGAAATAGGATGATAGGACCTTACCGTTTGAATTTGCTTTATCGGATGTCTGGTGCTACCTCGGGATGTCCAATCAGACGTCTGTTGAGAGATATAGATGTTTGATATGCAGAGAAAACTCCTCCCAGAGCCCTTCACGAACCTTCTCCTCACGGGAAAAAGCTGTGCCCTGTGCATCACACATACACTGAGGCGGTCAGTCCTTCGTCTACAGTGTAGAGAAGGAAAACACTGAAACTCACACACAAGTCCCAAGCAAGGCGTTACCTCAGATTTTGTGCGGTATCAGACGTCTGGTGGAAGCTCCGGACGTCCGATCAAACATCTGTTGGACTTCCCAGACGTCCGGTTCTGCGGAAAAATGACTCCGCAGAACTATTTGTGAGCTTTTCCTCGCAACAACCCTGCTCCTCTTCGCGCAAGAGCCGCAATAGCTAGCTCCCAACACGCTCCCAGCTCCCCACGAACTCCTCGCAACCAAGCTTCAGCAGCTCCTCCAGGCGAGCTCGAGCTCCAGTAGCTCGGCTCGTTGCACGGTAGAGGAGACATGGGAAGAAAGGGGGAGGAGGGGGGTTGAGATGGTGCCGCAGGGAGAGGGAGGGTGTTAATGTAGGGCACGGGAACTGAGAAATGGGGTAGTTTTATAGGTGTGGATTAGGGTTAGGGTTAGGGTTAGGGTGTGCCTTGGAAAGGTGTGAGGTTGGGGTAATTTGTAAAAATACCCCCCCACCAGTCCTATTTTACCCGTAGGAACCCTAGACAAGTTCCAGGTGGTTGCAAATTGCAACAAACCCCTCACAAACTCCCAAAATGGTCTAATGATTCTTGGGAAGGGTTGTTTCAACATAACAAACTTAAAGGAAGTTTCGCCCTCGAAACTTAGGCTAAACGGGATGTAAAGATAGATAAAGTGCGCATAACTTAAAGAGGATCAAACTAGGTCAAAAATAACATACCCTCTAAAATCCCCGGGTACCATTCTTGTTTCGCTGCCTCGGGCTCCCAAGTCACCTCCTCATGCCACTGGATTCTCCACAGGACCTTCACCAGTGGCATCTCCTTCCGTCTCGGACTCCGAATGGCTCTATCTAGTATCTACACGGGTCTCTCAAGATATGTCAAGTCATCACCCACCTCGATGCTCTCATGGCTCAAGATGTGGCTGAGATCAGCGACGTACTTCCTGAGGTTGAACACATGGAACATGTGTACTTTAGAAAGCTGGGGAGGAAGGGCAAGTTGATAAGTAACAGGTTCAACCTGCTCTAAGACCTCAAAAGGTCCCACAAATCTCGACGCGAGCTTCCCTTTCACCCTGAATCACTGTAGGCCCTTCATGGGCAAAACACGAAGAAAGACGTGATCCCCAACCTCGAACTGTACCTCTGTACGCTTCAGATCAACGTAGCTCTTCTATCTGCTCCTGACTGTGCGGAGTCATCTGTGGATCTGCTCGATCACCTCCTAATTCTAGCAGATCAGGCTAGGACCAACCTCCCATTTGGTCCCCACCTCAACCCAACTCAGGGGTGCCATACACCTCCTCCCTTATAGGGCCTCGTACGGTGCCATGCCAATGCTCTAGTGGTAGCTGTTGTTGTATGCAAACTCTGCCAGTGGTAAATGCTCCTCCTAGGAGCCTCTCCAGTCCAACACGCAAGTGCGTAGAAGATCCTCCAGCGTCTGAATGGTGTGCTCCGACTGTTCGTCGATCTGGAGGTGGTAGGTGGTATTGAATCTCAAATGAGTCTCCAAAGCCTACTGAAACTCTACCCAGAAATGGGAAGTAAAATGAGTCTCTGTATGAAATGATCTCATGAGGGACTCCATGAAGGTGAACTATGTCTCTGATGTATCGCTTGGCCAACTGTGCTGGTCCAAAAGTGATTCGGATTGGCAGAAACCATGCCATCTTTGTCAACCTGTCCACTATCACCCAGACTGCATCGTGTCCTCGCTGTGTAACAGGCAACCCCACTACTAGATCCGTAGTGGCACTCTCCCACTTCCATTCCGGCATGAGAAGTGGCTACAGCGGCCCTGTAAGCCTCTAGTACTTGACCTTCACCTGCTGGTATACCAAGCACTGCTGCATAAAACTACCAACATCCTGCTTCATTGCCCTCCATCAGAAGTCACGTCACAGGTCATGGTACATCTTTGTGTTCCTGGGATGTATGGTGAATCTGAACCCGTGTGCCTCGGTCAGGAGCTTTCTCAACAACTCCTCGTCTCTAGGAACGCACAAACGTCCCCTCATACACAGGACTCCGTCAGTGAAAGTAAAGTCTCCTGGGTCCCCTGTCAATGCTCTATCTCGTAGTGCCTGTAGGTACGGGTCGGCCATTTGTCCCTCAATGATACGATCCACAAGCTCTGGTTGCGTCTGCCTTGACACTGTCACAACCTCGCAATACCCTCGTGGCTCTAGGGGTTGCCAACTACCCAACTCCTCCATGAGCCTCCAACTCTGCACCTGCAAACTAGCCAAGTGGGTGGGCGCCTTTCGGCTCAAGGCGTCAGCCACCACATTGGCCTTCCTTGGGTGGTAGGAGATGCTGCAGTTGTAGTCCTTCAGGAGTTCTAACCAACGTCTCTATCTCATGTTGAACTCCTTCTGATCAAAAAGGTATTTGAGGCTCTTATGGTCTGTGAAGATCTCAAAAGTCTCACCGTACAGGTAGTGTCTCCATGTCTTCAATGTGAAGACAACTGCTACTAGCTCTAAGTCATGGGTGGGGTAGCTATGCTCATGGGGCTTTAGTTGCCACAACGCATAAGTGACAACGTAGCCTTGCTGCATGAGCACACCATCCAACCCTTGCAATGAGGCGTCGGTGTAAACCATAAATCCGCCACTACTGTCTAGGATGGTGAGTATGGGAGCTGAAGTCTACCTCTCCAACTCCTGAAAGCATGACTCGCATTCGTCCGTCCAGGTGAAAGGCACATCCTTCTGAGTCAGGGGTCATAGGACGCACGATCTGAGAGAATCCTCCGATGAATCGCCGGTAGTAGCCTGCTAATCCCAAAAAGCTGCGTATCTCTATCACGGTACGTGGCCTCTCCCACCTGAGTACCCCCTCAACCTTGGTTGGGTCCACAGCCAATCCGTCTCCTAAGATCACATGGCCCAAGAAAGTGACCTGTCTCAACCAGAATTCGCACTTGCTCTACTTAGCATACAGCCTGTGCCGTCTCAGAGTATCTAGAACTATATGTAAATGCTTCTCATGTTGCGCCTGATCCCGAGAGTAAACGAGTACATCATCAATGAATGCCACGACAAACTAATCCAGGTATGGTCTGAAGACATAGTTCATCAAGTCCATGAAAGTAGCGGGGGCGTTGGTTAGTCCAAACAGTATAACCAGGAACTCGTAGTGACCATATCGCATATGGAAAGCTGTTTTGGAGACGTCCGTCTCCCCGACCCTCAGCTGATGGTAACTTGACCTCAAATCTATCTTGGAGAACACCGTGGTGCCTCTCAGTTGGTCAAAGAGGTCGTCAATACGAGGTAGCAGATACTTGTTCTTGATGGTGACCCGGTTCAGCTATTTGTAGCCGACACAAAGCCGAAGGGTATCGTTCTTCTTCTTCACAAAAGCAAATGGGCTCCCCACGAAGATGCACTGGGTCTCACGAAGCCCTTCTCCAATAGGTCCTGTAACTGAGACTTGAGCTCTTGCAGCTCAAGCAGGGCTATCCGGTACGGTGCCATAGAGATGGGGTTGGTCCCCGGTACCAGTGAGATCTCGAACTCGATCTCACACTCTGGCGGTAGTCCTGGTAACTCCTTTGGGAAAATGTCGAGGTACTCGCAAACCATCGGAACACTCTGCAAGTCAGTTGCTGGGCTGGGCCTGCTACAACACAAACTAAGAAACCCTCGCACCCCTGATTCTGTAGCTTCGTTACCTGAAGCATGGAGATACACCTGAACCCTTCGTCCACTGACTGGCCGTGGAACTCAAAAAGAGGCAACTCAGGTATGGAGAACAAAATCTTCCTCCCAAAGCAGTCCACCAGGGCGTGATAGGCTGACAGCCAGTCCATCCCAAGAATCACACCGAAGTCCTCCATCTGGATCACAATCAAGTCAATGGGAAGACCGTGTCCCCCTAAGGTGATCTCACTGTTTGAGTAAATCTCCTCAGCCACGAACAACTGCCTACCTGGGCCTCTGATCAAGAACGGATCTTCCAACAAAGTGCTGCCTGTCCCCAAACTAATCGCAAACCTCGTGGAGATGAAAGAGTGTGTGGCACCAGAATCAAAAAGTACGTAAACAAGTCTGCCAGAAACTGAAATCATATCTGCCACTACGGAGCCTGAAGCTCTGGCGTCTCTATGAGCAGGGCGTTGACACGCCCCTCAGCTCTGGGTGTGGAAGACGTCGCTATGCTATGGACTGGACGGGTAATAGCTGGCCGATATCCTCCCCGTGGCTACTATCCTCCCCCACGGGCCTGGTACTCACGGCTGTCGAATCAGCCTCCAGTGCTCGGAGCAGGGAGCATCTGGTGTGCTCTAGCCCTAGACGGGCAGTCCCTCCTCATGTGGCCCGACTTGCCACACTGGTAGTAGAGAGGGGTGCATCCTCCTCCCTTGGTCTATCCCTATTGGTAACTGGGTGGGGGTCAGGTACTAGCAACTGGTCCTTGCCTGGGGCCCCCAAAGGCCATTAGTGGCCCCACAGAGCGGGTCGACTCCCCTGCAGGCATCACGTGCCTCCTCTCCTGGCGGCCCTGAGAGTGCTCAGGCTGGTAGGGCCTCTTCTGTTCTCCTCCGTCAGTGTCTCGCACGGTCAGGTTGGTCCCTTCGTAGGTCATGGCCGCCTCGACCATGCGAGAGAAGGTAGGCAGCTTCAAAGGCTTCACATACCCCCGAATAGTAGGCTGGAGGCCCTTAGTGAACCTCCACAGGCGCTCCTCTGAAGTGGCTTCTGACGGGGCAAAATGTGACAGCTCCAAAAAACGCGTACGGTAAGCGCTGATCGTCATCGCCCCCTGGCGGACAGTATGGGACTCCCACCTCCTCCGGTCCTACCAAGTCTGTCGAAAGTACTGTTCGCAAAAAAGTGCCACAAACCGATCCCACTTCGGCTCTCCTCCCTCCTGGCCTCTGACTGCTCTCCACCACCTGCGGGCTGCGCTCTCCAACTGATACGTGACGAAGGCCATGCGACACTCTGCAGGAGGGTGGAGTGTGTCGAAAATCTTCTCCATCTACTCTAGCCAGTCCTCGGCCTCTGACGAGCTCTCCTCCCCCTTGAAGGAGGGGGGCTTCAACTTTCGGAACTGAGTGAACAGGTTGTGGTGGAGCCGCAAAACGGGTACAGGTACGCCTGGTGGAGGATCACCCCCTCCAGCTCGTCCAGCGTTGCGACGGCTCCCCTGTCGCATAGAGAACTCTCCCTCCCCATCCTCAGGAGGAGGTGGCTGAGGAGGAGGTTGCTGGAACTCCTCCGAAACGATGTCGCAGATTAGCTGGGCGAGGTTCTAAGCCTGGATGCCCTGGAGGAGGGGTGGATCGACCCCTGCCCCAGGTTTTGCACGTCTGCCTCCGCAACCGCATCCACGGCTACGCCCACGATCGATTCCACAAACTCCGTGACGAGGCATCTCCTACACGGAGATGGAAGAGAAACGAACAGAGATTGTCAAAGATACAAGTTTGAAATAAGACTCAGATGTATAATTCAAGAAGGCATGTTGTGATGGTTATCCTAGTTACACACACGTGTGGTTACTTTCAATCCATTAGGTTATCTTTTGGGACGACTTTGCTCTGATACCATCTTATTATGACCCGAATCTGACCCCTCTGGGAACCTGGAAACGGCTCGTCTCGACTAACCCCAAGACTAAGTTGTCCAATTAGAAACTAACCTATATGCATGTAACCAACATAAACCACACATGCAAGTAGCTAGAATAATTAAAAAAAGCAATGAAGGTAACTGAAGCTCAAAAAGACAGTAAACATAATCCAAAACTAGCCATCACGACAATAAAAGTTCACACCATCTAGTCCAACATGAAATAGAAACACTCACTACTGTAGAAAAGGCTGAAAGAGTACTAATACTGGAAACTAAGGCTGGGCTCGACTGGACCCAGCACTCTCTGCAGTCGGTGGTGTTGGCTGCTCGACTCCCTGACCTATACATGGTTATATATAATAGGGATTCAGCTTACGCTGAGTAGAGTGGCATATACAACAGTTATATCACTTGCACAATAAAGAAAATCACAGATTTACATGTAATTATCTAATTATTTGAACAATAGTTAATTTAACAATTAGTGTTTTTCTAGCAAGAGGTCCACTATGTCTCTCAATCTTCCTGTTCCCTAAGGGAACAATCTTGATTGCAGTTTTCCCGCGATGTAAGATGTACACGTGGCACTCTCCTGATCAGGAGAGCATCCTGTGTTAGTCCTACGTCTGGTCTACCACCCTGAGGTCACGGTTGCAATGTAGCGGTGATTACAATACGCACGGTAAGTGCATGGGTAGCTGCCTCGCACTGGTACGCGGTCAGTCATTTCCGCTAGCAGGTACGCCCAAAAGTACAATGCGGAACAGTACAAGGCCTTGCTCTCTCAGAACAGGGGTCTTGCCCCTCCACAGTCTACATGCCCTCATCCGACTATCCCGGTTTGCCTAGTGGGCCTAACAAGAGTCGGTGTAGGGGGGCTAGTCCTAACCCCAGGTCTCATGGGGTGGCTAGCTCTCCCCCTAAACTAAGTACAGTAACTTTCCTCGGTACCATGTACGCGAGGGCTAGCTACTTTCCATCGACATTTATTTCGTACATGTGAGTTCCTCCTCTGCTTCCCGTAGGGTTCATGCATAGTAATTTCTTACTTCCGTACAGTGCACATGCCTCTATTCATATCATGATAAATTTAAGGTATAACAGGTAGCTCATGGTTTCACAATTCGACAATTATCTCATCAATTAAGCTAAATAGGATACAACATGTATTTCAATTCAAGCCATGATTCAACGAATATAGACAGGTAGCTCGTAATTTAGCATATTCGGAAACAATATCACAATTTAACATTCACGGCATGTATAATTATTCATTTTTCTATCTCAGCCCTAGGGTTCATTGTACATCATAAGGTTCAATCAATTAGTTCTAAATAACATGCACTTTCATCATTTAATTCACAAGAGATAGGAAGGACCACTCTACCAGAGTAACCAGGAGGTGTGGGGCACGAACGGCAGACCACGTAGCCCCTGTGAGTCCCATGCACACCATGGATGGGCGTCCTATTAACACGGACAGTCAGGTCAATCATTTCAAAATTTCTCGAGACAGGAAAAAGAGTTCCAAAATAGCTAGAACAAGACTTCATCACATGGGGATTTCCAATAGGAACCCAGCCATACCTTAATTACGAAAAATCGACTTCGTTTAAGCCCTGAACCGACCCAAACACTCTTCCCGGTTCACTTGAACCCGATCAGGCAGGCTGGTCCAGCTGGACCGGCTGCCTGGTGCCTGAATCCATCAAATTAGACTAACATCAGACATCTGGGAGAGGTCCCAGACATCTTAAACGGCAACAGGAAGCTCACCTTGTATTCTGTCCTGAAGGTCGAACGTCTGGAACTCTTCACGGTCGTCCTGGGATCTTTCTAGACGTCTGGCAGTGCACTCAAACGTTTAGGACGGGTGTCAGTCATCTGGAGAGACATCCAGACGTCGTAAAGTGTCTGGGACGTCGCGCCTGCGCACCTTCCCAACGGCTCTGCATGCACACAGTGACGTATAATCACTCGCAGACAACACGTACGAAAAGGAAACAGGAGGACATGACCTTACCGTTTGAATCTGCTTTATCGGACATCTGGTGCTACCTTCGGACGTCCGGTCAGACGTCTGTTGAGAGATACAGACGTCTGATATGTGAAGAAAACTCATCCCAAAGCCCTTCACGAACCTTCTCCTCATGGGAAAAAGCACGTGCCCTGTGCAACACACATACACCAAGGCGGTCAGTCCTTCGCCTACAGTGTAGAGAAGGAAAACACTGAAACTCACACACAAGTTTCGAGCAGGGCGTTACCTCAGATTTTCTGCGGTATCAAATGTCTGGTGGAAGCTCCAGACGTCCGATCAGACGTCTGTTGGACTCCTCAGACGTCTAGTTCTGTGGAAAAATGACTCTGCAAAATCGTTTGCGAGACTTTTCCTCACAACAACCTCACTCCTCTTCACGCAGGAGCTGCAGTAGCTAGCTCCCAACACGCTCCCAGCTCCCCACGAACTCCTCGCGGCCAAGCTTGAGCAGCTCCTTCACGCGAGCTCAAGCTCCAGCAACTCGACTCCTTACACAGCAAAGGAGACACAGGAAGAAAGGGGGAGGAGGGGGGTTGAGATGGTGCCGTAGGGAGAGGGAGGGTGTTAGTGTAGGGCACGGGAATCGAGAAATGGGATAGTTTTATAGGTGTGGATTAGGGTTTGGGTTAGGGTGTGCATTGAAAAGGTGTGGGGTCGAGGTAATTTGTAAAAATACCCCCCCACCAGTCCTATTTTACTCGCAGGACCCTTAGACAAGTTCCAGGGGTTGCAAACTGCAACAAACCCCTCACAAACCCCCGAAATGGTCCAATGACCCTTGGGAAGGGTTGTTTCAGATGGATAGGTAAATTACAATATATTGGGTTTCAAATTTTTGTAGAAATATGGTCTATTTCATTCTATTATGCAAGAAATTGAAATGTTACTTTCATATTTTGTAAGATGTGTTTCTATTGCCTTATAATGATCTTGACATAAAAGTTACACTTGGATTGATACTCAGTACAAATCCAGAGGACAGAGTTGGAGATTCAATTGTAAGTTATAAATTTACAGGAGTTTATGTTGAAGTCGTAATAGATGAAGGTCAAGATTTAGTTAGCCCATATGGACAATTCGAGAAAATAGGAGATGTAATTGGAAGAGTCCTTGCTTGGCCAAAAAAGCAAATAGTTATAAGGTAATTGGATACTCGTATCTTTAACTTTATTTCTAAGTTTTAAAATATGTTATGCTCATTAAAATTAATACCAATATCATCCTATAAGATTCATTTATCTTTATAATTTTTCAGGGAGTAGAGAAAATCTCATATCGACAATGTTGAAGTTTCACTACAAATAATAATGTCATGATAATCTACTTGATCATGGATAAAAGGATGAGTATATTTCTAAAGAAGTATTAATAGATAGGAGACGTTCATTTTGTTAAAGTTTTAGCATCTCAGAAGTTATGATTTATTATTATAGTGTGGACTTTCATTTTACTTTAACCTTTTATGTATTTCGGAATAAATATTTGTTAAATAGACATTATGTTTCAATAATTTTATTTAATTATAGATGTTCTTTTCATTAATCATTCTTAATCAGAATGTGATGCAGGTTTAATATTTAAAGTATATTAACATTGTAATAAGATATAGTGACAAAAAAAATGGTGTGTCTCATTAACAAAATTGTTATAACGACAAAATTTATGACATATATTTATATAAACATCATAGTAATGAAGCAATATACTAGAATGGACTCATTGACAATGAGAATAATTGTAACTAAAAGTAAATAGCGATGAAAATTATAGCATTCATAACTATCATTACATAGTAATACAGTAACAAATTATCACCATTCAAGTTTCACTATAGGTAATATATAGTGATACTTGGCGATGTATTTTTTTGTAACTATAGGTAGACCTTAGGAACAAAAATTGCAACGATTGTGTTTGACTCTATATGTTTCTATAGCAACGATTTAGTAACAATTATATTTAACACTAAATTATTATATAGTGATATTTTGGTGATGTGTTTTTTTTGTAGTTATAGGTAGACTTTAGTGACAAAAATTGTAACAATTGTATTTGATTCTAAAAGCTTCAACAGTGATGATTTAGTGACAACTATATTTGATAGTAACATCATCATCCTTTTTATCTAGCTCAATTTGATTAATTTTCAAGGCTAAATTCACCTAATTAATCAATGAAAGGGTATAATTCAATCTTGACCTAATTAAGAGGAATTAATGTAAATTAGGTTAATTCGATTATTTTAATGGGCATTTACAAGTGTAGAATAACCTAGGGGTAAACCTATAATTGATTTAAGGTCAAATAAGCTTAAAATTCAAATAAGAAGACGTGCATTGATTGATTTAGGATTTATATGAAGAAATCAAGCTAATTCATACATTAAAAATCCTAATTTCAGTCTCACTTTAATTCAAAAGGTTTGATAAAAATAAATTTAATTTAAATCTTTTAAAAATTATTAAAAAATATTCCTTAAGATTTAGAACATTCAATTTGAACTTCTTTTTACCAAAAACAAAGACCTAGATAAATATTTGATATATTTCAGGTTAAAATGTAAATTAACCGATCAATCTTCATCAAACCCAAAACTAAAATCACCATTAAATTTCTTGGGTCTACATTAAGTTACCATAAATATTTGAGCTCATTTAGACTATGTCTTGAGCTACTTTACAATCAAGCTCTCAATTTTTGAATTTCTCTCATTTTGGTCCAAATTTCGTTCATTCAGGTCCCTGCCTGACGTCAACATGACATCACCCTTCTTCACCTCATGAACGAACAACAAGGTCTTCCCTTGCTGGAGCTCAATTGGTAGCGGCTTGAGGACTTGATTATCGCGGCCAAATCCCACCAAAATTGGTGGGATTGATTCCCGCATCTTTGCAAACTTGGCAAGCATATTTTCTATAGCAGTGCATGGCAATAACAGCGATGCGAAGGCCAAGATTTTAGGGAGAAAATTCCCGTCGATTCCATGCTCCAATCATGCGATTAATGCAAATTGATGTGTTTTTCCACTCTATTTAAACTCTGGAGCACGACCACGCATAATTCGTGTAGATTTTTGGCGAAAAATCCTTCCTCTCATTCTTCCTCAACGCCATTAACGAGCACCTTGGAGCTCCTCGACCTTGCTTCTTCACCATGCTTCGCCATCAACCGAGGTCATGGTTGCCTACCCCACATCCTTGCCAAGCTTCTCGTCACCAAAGTCAACCCTCAACCCCCCTCGTCACTCCAATTCAACACGCCTGACCTCCCCGTCTTCTTTGCGTTCTACTGGCCAATTGCAAACGCAACCTCACCTCATCGTCGTCCATTAGGTAGTCCTCTATCTCCCTATCTTCCCGTAGAGTTGTTTAGGCCTATCAAACATAGGAATCAATGCCTTCACCGCCCACCTTCGCATCATCTTCCTTGTCTCTGGCATCACCTTCGACAACACCCTCTGCCCCACTTCACACATCATCCACCACCGCCGACCACCTCTCCACCTTCATAAGGCCACAGCGAACAGAAGCCCTCAAGAAATTGAGGGCCTCGACGCTCTCACCCCTCCACCCGATTCCACCTACTTCCGTCGACTCCTTGAGTCCAGCATGCATCAGCAACGCCATGCTAAATCAATGTCGCTGCCACCTTCGCGAGGTTACGACAACCGTAGCAGAGGCTTTTCCACATTTGATTTAGGTCGAGAGACCTGTATTTCTCTTGCAGGTGCTCACCGGATCCACCATCTTCCCCAACGTTGTTTGCCACCGCGCCATCTCCGATCGTAAGGCCACCTTCGCCATCACATCGGCGACCAACCAGCGACATTGCTCTACCTTTCGTCAGAGTCATCCATGGGTCGCCGACCAAGTCTGACATAGCTCCAGCGTCTCCTCTGACGAGGAAGAAGAGATCCTTTTCTTACTGCTGGCAAGGACCTCTTTAAAAGAAAAAGAAATCTACAAGAGCTGAATTGAACTCTTTCAGGGACCCATTTGAGATAAAAGTTTTATTTCTAGGGATTGATTTGTGATTCTATTTATTTAATGAACAATTTGATTGTAGTATTGAAATATTATGTGCAAACATTATTGTTAAAGATTATTTTGTGCTCAATCTCATTATTCTTTGAATTTTTTTTAGTGAGCATTAAAACATAAAAACTTTTTTTTTTTTTTTAAACAGAAAACATAAAAACTTTTTAATCTCTTTGTTGTTCATTCATTGCACTTAATCTTGAATTTTATCTTTATATTTTGTGGTTTAATGTGCAATTTAGGATTTGCGAATTTTTAAAAAAAATTCAACTCTACTATAAGTTCATCAAAGTTTATTATAATTAATTAAATAGTGGTTTGCACACATTTAATTGTTCCTATAGATCTTATATTTTCAAAGTAATATTTTCGAGTTAGAAATTTAAGTGTTGATTTCGCCATGGTTGATTATACTACAATGCAAGTTGTGAAATTCAACTCAGCGATCTTAACAATATTTGACACTAAAATTGTTATTATTGTGATGATAAAATTTGTTGCAAACTTTTAGTTGCAGCATTCTTAGCATTAGTGCAGTGACAAATTTTTTAATTATCGCTAAAGTTTTTTAGTGACAAAATAATTACTTTTAGTGAAAAATATTTTTTGTCACTAAAGTCTATTTTTGGTGTAGTGCTTGCTTTTCAAGCAATTGCCTTTATAATGAACTACCTTCCTTCTCCTATAACAAATCATTTTTCTCCCCATTAGATATTGTCTAGCACAAAACCATATTATCACTTCCTTGGAACATTTGGCAAGCTCAAGTCCTGCTCTTCTCTCCATATTTTCCTTGGCTATACACATGCTATAAAGCGATACCCTGTCTCAACCCTATCACTAATAAAATTATCATTTCCTCGCATGTTATGTTCAATGAATTTTTTTATCCTCTAAAAGCAATGCCAACAACACCACCAGTATCTAATTTACCTTCTCCTACCACCTAGTTTATCCCTACACCTTCTAATATTTTTCCACCACTGTCAAATCAACTTGTGACACACCTTGCTCCTCGAATCCACCACTATCACCCCAGTCATCACCATCTTTTCAGCCTCCTTCCATCTTAACACAAAATCGGTGTTCATCTCCTGTGCCATCTTCACTAAATATTCCCTCACCACCAAATACTTCTCTCCCACTAGCACCACCTCCTTAGCCAAATGTACCTTAAAGGACTCACATCATGGAAACTTACTCCACTCATGGTATTAGTAAAATCATCTTCAACCACTCTTTCCATCCTCTTCCAACTGTCTTGCAACTTCTCTATAAGGAATAGGAGCCTTCTAATTATACCCAAGTTGCTAAGAAAAAACCTTGGGTTGATGCCGTGTTTGAGGAATTCAATGCTCTTCAAAAGAATCAAACATAGACTCCTGTTCCCTACTGACGTGCCGTAGTGCGTGTGTGTTAAGAGGTGTCGTTATGGTTGCACTTGATACGTCGGGTTTGAAAGAAGTAAACGGAGGTGAGTCCGAGTGTCGGTCTCAGGGAGGCGTGGAAATCGGATTTTGTTTACCACTTGTTGTCACGAAAAAGGTGGAGTTTTGCTTGCGAAAGAGACGATTTTGAAAAGCGAGAGATAGAGAGAGTTTAGGGTTAGAAAGCTCTTAGTTTTGATCATGCACTTTAAACAGAAATTAAAATGGCGACTAAACGGAAAATAATTTCATTAAACATGCATTCATAGTTCATGGTTTACAACATTAAATACATACTTCAACAAAAGTAAATGAAAGCTTAAAAGAGAGAGAGAGAGGTAGAGAGAGTGGAGAGCGACGAGGCAGCCACGGCGGTGGAAGAGGCTCCGTCGGTGGCTCGTCGTCTCCGGCGATTACAAGAGTGCCTAAAGCTAGCTAGGAGAGGAGTGGAGTAGTTGCAAGTGGGAGAGTATGCATTGAATGGTGGTAGAAGGGGGTTTAAATAGAGTTAAGGGCTTCCTAAAAGAAGAATGTGCTTTAGCAACGTCCAGAACGTCGCTAAAATTGCTTCCAGATACGTCGGTGAAGCTCTCCTGCCGCCGGTCAGCTGCCCACCCCGCTCTCTCTCCATGCGCGATCCGTGGACGTTGAACGAGAGCCGTCCGATCGAAGATCGGACGGTTGAGATCCTCCTGCGCCCGCGCTTAGATCGCGCCTCGGGCGCGCGTGCGCGCGTTTCCGCCCGGCGCGCGCGCGCACGTGGGCGCTCAGGACCTGTCATCGCGCCGCGTGGCGCGATCTTGGCCGCCCGCTGCTAATCGGGCGGCCCAATTTTGCCACGCCCTTCGCTCGCGCTTGATTTTTGCTCTGCGCGATTCGAACGTGCGTCGCTGCGATGCGGGCGTGCGCGCTAGCTGTTGCGCCACGCCCGCGCTTTGTCGCGGCGACCGCGGGCTAGCGCGCGGATCTCGACCGTTCGATTGAAGATCAACGGCCGAGGTTCATCCTTGGCTGGCTTGAGGGCATGCGAGCGGTGGGGGCGGGGCGACGTGGCGCTTTCTGGGCCGTTGATCTCCAGATCAACGGTCAGAATTTCTTGGGCCCATTGTGGGAGCTCCGGATGTCGGATTTGGCCGATCTTGAGTCTGTTGGACTCCGTTCGTCGTTCTGAATCCATCCGTGCAGTCCGATCGCTTATCTGGGGCCTGCTTTGACACATGCTTTACACAAATGGCCATTAATGCAGTTTATAAGCAATCTTGCTACTTGATGCATGCAATGCTCCTATTCTACTTTATGTTGTGCCTTTTATTCTAAAGATGGGACATATTCAACCTAATTACTACCCCCTTGCGTGGTGTTATCATACCCCCATGCTTACTCCTTGATAGTCCCTAGCAAGGTTTATTCTAGCCTTTATTTCTTTGGAGAATTCAAGAAGTAATTGCTTAGGCACTTTGTTACTTGTCAATAAGAGGAAATATACGAAGATCTTAATCTACAAAGACTAAGCAGCGCCCGGGTGTCTGCCTAAATACGAATCGCCCGAATCCTTGCTTTGTATATATAACTATACATATGTATACGTATATATCTATATATGTCTTTTTAGAATTTTCAGAATTCAGTGTGGGTTGGTAACTTTTTACGGCTACCCAACCCACCAAAAACTCGGTCAAAACCCTAAGTGCTAAGCATCTTGGTGTGAATGTTGTGATAGGCTCACTTAACGGTAATTGAGACAGACTTCGAGTTTCTACGCCTCTAGGTGATCGGAAAAGAAAATAAATTTTTTCCTGAAGGTGTATTTGTTCGATTGGTAGCTTTCTCCCTACGTTCATTTTACTTGGGGTCAACACAAGGATTTTCCAGTGTATATCTCCCCGGCTTGTATTACTTCCCCGCTTCGTCCTTAGGTGTTTTGGTCTTTTTTATGCAATTATTGAGCTGGGCTCTGTACAATCGACCAATGGGCTGTTACCCACGATCACTTGCCAGCTATACTTGTGCGGTGAAGTGTGGTTTATTTTCTTTTCTTCTCTCTTTTTTTTTTTCGTAGGTGGCTTCCCTAATCTCAAATGTACCTAAAGGCAGTGAAAAAGAAATGGCCTGTGGCTGGGTTCTGGATAACCTGCCAATGGGCTTTTACCCACGACAACTTGCCAACCATACCACCCTAGAGAGTTCATTAGCTACCCAATTTCTGTCAAAATCTCCGAGAAATGAGTCTGTGCAAAAATGTGTGTAGATGCTTAGACTCAAAGTTTTCCTGAGTTAGAGGGTGAGTTGATAAGTCGTATACTTATTACCTTATTTATTAGCTGGATTAGAATAGCTTAAAGTTACAAGGATTCGCCGCTAAATCCATATTTTAACGGACACCAGGGCTGATTAAGCCTAAAGGCCTGAAAAGTCTAAGTGTTTAAGTTCTTTTTGTATTATTTCCCACTATTGACAAGTTTCTAATGCCTAAGTTTTTCTTCCTAAATTCAAAATTTTTTTTTTAATCAATTAATTTTTTCATTCAGACTGATTAATTAAGCTCAAGATTATGCAATTTACCATCCCCCCCATGCTTAAGTTGGACAATGTCCTCATTGGCAGATGTATGGATGCAGAAAGGTTCAAAAGATAGTACCTGAGTGACGTAAACTACCAGATCAGTCTGAATCCGCCGGGTTGCCTCCCAGGAAGCGCTGAGTTTAACGCCTCCAGCTGGGCGGTGCTTGGTGTCAGCCCTCAACAAGGGTGACACTTTCCTTGGGGGGTACCTGGGCCAGGAAATGCTTCAATCTTTGACCATTGACTGTAAAGGTGTGCCCGGTATTAAGATCGGCGATTTCAACTGCCCCATTGGAATAGGGTTTGACCACCCGAAATGGTCCTGTCCATTTGGACCTAAGTTTCCCTGGGAAGAGTTTCAGGCGTGCATCAAATAGCCAGACTTGTTGGTTTGGCTCAAATGTTTTCCTATGAATGAGTCGGTCGTGGACGGCTTTCATTTTCTCCTTATATAGCCGACTATTGTCAAAGGCGTCCCGACGAATTTCTTCAAGCTCAAATAATTGAAGGGTCCTTTGCGCACCAGCTAACTGGGGATCCATGTTACATTGCTTAACAACCCAGTAAGCCCGGTGTTCCAATTCGACAGGGAGATGGCAAGCTTTGCCAAAGACCAAGCGGTAAGGTGACATGCCTATCGGGGTCTTAAAAGCGGTCCTGTATGCCCACAGGGCATCATCAAGTCGTGTGGACCAGTCTTTCCTGTCAGGTCTCACAGTCTTCTGTAAAATGTTCTTGATTTGTCTGTTTGAGACCTCAGTCTACCCATTTGTTTGTGGATGATACGGGGTGGCAATGCAGTGGTTTACCCCGTATTTTCTAAGTAGGGCACGGAACTGGGAATGGATAAAATGGCTTCCACCATCACTGATCATGGCCTTGGGTATTCAAAATCGGGAAAAGATGTTCTTCTTCACAAAGTCCATGACCATCTTGTGATCGCATCGTCGGGTGGCGACGGCTTCAATCAATTTGGAAACATAGTCTACCGAGACCAGGATGTACTCGAAGCCGTTGGATGGTGGAAAGGGGCCCATAAAATCGATACCCCAAACGTTGAAAATTTCGACAATCAAAATGGGCTGAAGGGGCATCATATCTTTTTTGGTCATGGTCCCTAGTGTTTGGCATCGTGAGCAAGTCTTGGCGAAGATGTGTGCATCCTTGAATAGGGACGGCCAATAAAATCCAGACTGCAAAACTTTTGCAGCTGTTTTCTTGCCAGAGAAATGGCCGCCACACGCTTGGTCATGACAAAAGGAAAGCACACTCTGAACTTCGTCTTCGGGGAGGCACCTCCTGATGATCTGTTCAGCACAGAGGCGAAACAGCATGGGATCATCCCAGAAATAGTGCTTGGCCTCAGCCAAGAACCTGTCCCGTTGCTGTCTGGACCAGCTGTGCGGGGTTTGTCCTATAACCAAGTAGTTGACATAGTCAGCATACCATGGCATTTTCTTGTCTTGCACGGCTAGGATGTGTTCATCAAGGAAGGTATCAGATAGAGGTAGGGAGGGTCCAATGTGGTCTGGATGAAGTCTTGACAGGTGGTCAGCCACCACATTTTTGGATCCGGCCTTGTCTCTGATTTCCAGGTCAAATTCCTGCAAAAGCAGGATCCATCTGATGAGCCTGGGTTTTGCATCCTTTTTGGCCAACAGGTGCTGGATGGCTGAATGGTCGGTGTAGATAGTCACGTGGGATCCCAACAAGTATGATCGGAATTTTTCCAATCCAAAGACTACAGCGAGCAACTCTTTTTCTGTGACCGTATAATTATGTTGGGCCTCGTCCAACGTTTTGCTCGCGTAGTAGATCACCACGGGCTTCTTGTCTTGCCTTTATCCCAGGAGAGCGCCTATGGCAAAATCTGATGCGTCACACATAATCTCAAAATCTTGGGACCAGTCTGGGGGTTGAAGTACAGGTGCGGTGGAGACTAAGTCCCGGAGGGTATGATAAGCCTGGATGCAATCGGGAGACATGTGGAAAGTGGCGTCGTTGGCTAGAAGGTCGATCAAGGGTTTGGAAAGTTTGGAAAAGTCTTTGATGAACCTTCGGTAGAAGCCAACATGTCCTAGGAAAGAACGAATCTGCCGGACCGAACTAGGTGGAGGAAGTTTGGAAATTAAATCAACCTTAGCTCGATCTACCTCGATGCCCCTATGTGAAATGATGTGTCCGAGGACAATTCCTTCTTGAACCATAAAATGGCTCTTTTCCCAACTTAACACCAAGTTAACCTCGATACATCATTTCAGGATTTTCTCCAAGTTGCTCAAACAATGGTCGAATGAATTCCTGAATACAGAGAAATCATCCATAAAGACCTCCAAGTATTCACCCACCATTTCTGAAAAAATGGCTAGCATGCAACATTGGAAGGTCGCGGGTGCGTTGCATAACCCAAACGGCATTCGACGGAATGCAAATGTGCCATACGGGCAAGTGAATGTGGTCTTTTCCTGATCTTCCGGAGCAATTGCGACTTGGTTATATCCTGAATATCCATCCAGGAAGCAAAAATACTTCTGCTCTGCCAATCTTTCAAAGATTTGGTCAATGAATGGCAAGGGGAAGTGATCCTTCTTAGTGGCTTCATTAAGCTTCCTATAATCAATACATACCCGCCATGCGGTGGTGGTGCGGGTGGGGATGGATCGCCACGATCATTAGTGACAACGGTGAGTACAGCCTTCTTTGGAACCACTTGAGTGGGGCTCACCCAGGGGCTATCAGAGATAGGGTAAATGATGTCGGCGTCAAGCCACTTGATAATTTCTTTTTTAACGACCTCCCGCATGTTAGGGTTTAATCGTCTCTGCATCTAGCGGGAAGGTCGGGCCCCGTCTTCCAGGTAAATCTTGTGGGTGCAATAGGTGGGGCTAATTCCTCTTAGATCCGAGATGGTCCAACCAATGGCGGCCTGATGTTCTGAAAGAGTTGCAGTCAATCTTAGTTCCTGATCCTTGGTTAGATGGGAATTAATAATCACTGGGAAGGTCTGGTCAGGTCCCAAGAAGACGTACTTGAGATTCTCGGGCAATGGTTTAAGTTCAGGTGCGGGTGAGACCACAGTCGATGGGAATGGAAATGGCGGGAGTTGATCAACATCGATCTCTTCAAATGGTGTCATGTGATGGTTCTCAGCCTTACAGAGGTCCATGGGTAAGCATGGTGACAAGTTGGAATCGTCACTACAGGTTTGGTGGTTTGAGACAGAACTGAGGGTAAGGCATTCCCCGATTAAAGTTTCCACGGGATCATGTTCCTCAATGTAATCACAATCAAAAGACTTTGTCGCCTAGAAGATATCCAATTGCATTTTCCTGTCTCCGAAGGCGATTTCCATATATCCCGTGTCGCAATCGATGTTTGCTTTAGCCATAGCTAAGAAAGGTCTGCCTAAGATTATGGGTGCGTTCTGTAATTTTTCAGGGACTTCCATGTCGAGCACCAAAAATTCGACTGGGAAATAGAAGTCCTTGACCCGTACAATCACGTCCTCGACAACCCCCTTCGGGGTTTTCACTGATCTATCCGCCAGCTGGATGGTGACAGGGGTTGGTGCCAGCTCCCCAAAACCAAATTGGTGGTACAAGGTTGTGGGAATTAGGTTGATAGAAGCACCTAGGTCCAAGAGCGCTCTATCAAATGTCATGTCCCCGATGTTGCAGGAAATCAGGGGCGCTCCTGGGTCAGTTCGTTTGAGTGGAAGGTTGCTTGATATCACGGAACTGGCTTGCTTAGAGAGTACAACCTTCCTAGGTGCTTGAGGTCTCGGCTTACGCTTGGGTGTACAGGCATCCTTTAAGAACTTGGCGTAAGCGGGGATGTGTTTAACAGCTTCTAGGAGCGGAATATTAATCTGTACTTGTTTAAAAATTTCCAACAGCTCAGTTTCCACAGTATTCTTCTTTCTCTTGATTGTTTCCAAGGCCTCAGGATAGGGTGTCTGAATTGGTTCCATGTCTGGGTCCTTGGTTGGTGCTTCTTCTAAGTCGGGTATCTCAGCAGGTAAAGTCTCAGGGAGAGTCGGCCATTTGGGCTCCTGGGTTTTGGTGCCGCTTCTCAAGGTCACCGCATTCGCAGAGGCATTGGGCCCATGGGGTGATCCTTGAGAAGACGAGGATGAAGAAGCGCCAAACCCAGGAGGTGTTTGTGGGGCTGGCTGGACCATATGAGCCTGCCCGGGGTTGCCTTGGAACCCTTGCGAATTGGGGCCTCTGTTAATTATGTTTCGCGAGTTCGGTTGCGGTTGGGAAGGTAGAGATCCTTGCTGTTTACAGTCCAAGAGTTGGCTTAACTGTCCCTTTACCAAGGCCATTTCTTCCTGATGTCTTTGGTTCATGTCAGCCATCATCTTTATTAGGGTGTTCATTTGGTTTTGTGGGGGAGGGGCCGTCCTATTCTGGTTATATTGGGGTCTAACTGGTGGTCCTTGCTGATAGGGGGGCAACTGTGGCTGTTGGTTTGGCCTGGGCTGATTTTGGAATTGCGGTGGTTTCTGGTTTGTCCAACCAAAGTTGGGGTGATTACGCCAGCCGGTGTTGTAAGTGTTGGAGAAAGGGTCAGGTTTTGCATATCCTTGGACGGCTTGCACATCTTCTAGAATAGCCGATGTTGATGAAGAAGGAAGGGAGTAATCAAGGGTCGAGGGAGCAAAGATCCCTCCCTGGAACGTGGTCAGGGGTTGTTCCAGGTTTAATTGGGTGAAGGGTTGGACCAGGTCGACATTATGTGCTCCCTTTGCTAGGGAGAAAGTCTGCAAGGGGTTCCTGGTCTGGTTTAGAAGCTCATCAATCTTCTTGTCCACCAATTCCACTCGATCCAACTTTTTGGCAATGATGTCCATGGCAACCATTCCAGAATTTGCTTGCACCTCATAAATCCCGCCACGGGGTTGACTGGAGCTGTTAAACTGGTTCATGGAGGTATTGTTGAGCGAATTCTCGCTCATAGACTCAAAGAGCTCAAACGCACTCTCCTCGTCTTTGTTTAGGAAGTTTCCCCCACATGAGGCATCGACGAAGTTCCGTAGGTTGCTGTCCAGACCGTGGTAGAAGATCTGGGCCAATTGCCACCTTGGAACTTCGTGGCGTGAGCATTTCCTCAAAAGTTCATTGAATCTTTCCCACGCCTCATGAAATTGTTCCCCACCCTGGAGTGTGAAGGTAGTGATAGCTCTTCTGAGGGCATTGGTCTTTCCTATGGGGAAGAATTTCTTTAAAAATGCATGCCTCAGTTCTTCCCAGGTTGTGATGGGTCTACCTAGGGTTCTAAGCCAATGAGAAGCCTTGTCTCTTAATGAGAAAGGGAACATCTTGATTAGAACAATGTCAAGGATAATGTTCCTAGGTTTTACTGTTCTTGCTATGCGGTCGAGATCTTCTAGGTGCTGAAAGGGGTCTTCATTTGAGCTTCCGTGAAAGTGGCTCTGGATTAGACTTAATACATTAGGTTTTAGCTCAAAATCGTCTCCCCCTTCGGGGATCCTAAGGTGTGGCTCGACTCTAATGGCAGAAGGGTTATAGAAATCACGGAGGGGTCTTGGCTGGTCCTGAAATGGCGGTAAATCAAGTGGTGGTTGTCCTGGTATGTCGTGGAAAGGTGGTGGTTGTTCTTGCGGGTTCTGTAACCGTTGTATGGCTTGCATGATGGTGTGGATTTGTTGTTGCTGAAGCCGATGGTTAGCATTGATTTGAACTTCGATGATGGCCATAGCATCTGGTGGGGGTTGATCTTCAGCCTCATCTACCCTAGGTTCAGCCATGTTTTCTACAGAATTACGTCGCCTAGATTCCTGCCCTAAAACATACAATTCGGGATGCAGTGAGCGCCTCCCGTGCATACACTAGAGAAGAACATGAGGGGATGCGGAGGGTGACAGATGTGAGAAATGTGTTTCAATCAAGCACGCAAGCCTAATCCTTATGGTGTATTCCTTAGGAGACCTAGAAATCTCACAAAGGGTGATTAAGTCCGTAAGCACTGGACTCCCCTTCCCAAGGCTAATCTGGCCAGGTTGATTACGAAGGGATTGCAGGGAAGGTTCTTCCTTTGGCTTGCGCCTCCGGTTCCATAGACCCCACAACCGCAGTCGTTTGACACTGCCCCGCAGCCTAGTCACCAGATTCTACCAAGGGAATGAAAGCTAAGTGCCTAGCAAACAAAACCTCGCCTTTTGAGACTTAACTTAGTCCTGCCTAGGGCACGTCTACTCAGTTTTAGAGGGTTAGGATAGTGCTTGTGCTTAGGGTGATGTGATGAGGCGTTGATTGGGGTGGTGCCTCTTAATTTTCCACTTTCAAAGTGTGTGCTTCTAGCAAAACATGGTTTTCAAGCAAGGATTTTTAAGGTGTGGTGCCTTTTAGTATTTCAACCTTACTTTAGTGCTTTTTAGGGTTGACGTGTCTTAATATTTTCAACCAAGTTTCAGTGGGCACGTCAAATTCTACACACAATTTGATGAAAGTAGATTTCCTTTTTATTCTGTAGAGGCTCTAAAACTCTAGTGTACTCATCCTAAAGATCGTGCAGCTTCTATTAGATGAGTCAGTTTTTAGGGTTGAGTGGTGCGGCCCAGGTCAACTCACGGTGGCTTCGCAAACACCACTCAAGAGAAAAAGAAAAGAACACTCCAAGAATTTATTCAGCATATTAGAGTGTACATTTTTTTTGTAGGGTGATGTGTTAAGAATGTGGGTCAATTAATCATTCACTACGCCAATTTTTTTCAATTTTTATGATTTTTTTTAGCTTTTTCACGCAAGCAAACAATGAGAGAGAGGGTACTCACTATCGGTCCTCGAGGTGCCTACTCCCTTGCTATCGTCGTGGAATGCGTTGCTTCGCCGTCCATGCGCCGAATTCCTGCAACCGTCAAGTAAAAAGGAAAATAGGGCATTAGACGATATGAGAATGAAGGTGGAATGGAGGTGATAAAACAAATCCGTTGCCTCCCCGGCAACGATGCCAAAAACTGACGTGCCGTAGTGCGTGTGTGTTAAGAGGTGTCGTTATAGTTGCACTTGATACGTCGATTTTGAAAGAAGTAAACGGAGGTGAGTCCGAGTGTCGGTCTCAGGGAGGCATGGAAGTCGGATTTTGTTTACCACTTGTTGTCACGAAAAAGGCGGAGTTTTGCTTGCGAAAGAGACGGTTTTGAAAAGCGAGAGATAGAGAGAGTTTAGGGTTAGAAAGCTCTTGGTTTTGATCATGCACTTTAAACAGAAATTAAAATGGCGACTAAACGGAAAATAATTTCATTAAACATGCATTCATAGTTCATGGTTTACAACATTAAATACATGCTTCAACAAAAGTAAATGAAAGCTTAAAGGAGAGAGAGAGGTAGAGAGAGAGTGGAGAGCGACGAGGTAGTCACGGCGGTGGAGGAGGCTCCGTCGGTGGCTCGTCGTCTCCGGCGATTACAAGAGTGCCTAAAGCTAACTAAGAGAGGAGTGGAGTAGTTGCAAGTAGGATAGTATGCATTGAATGGTGGTAGAAGGGGGTTTAAATAGAATGTGCTTTTGCGACATCCAGAACGTCGCTAAAACTGCTTCCAGATACGTCGGTGAAGCTCTCCTGCCGCTGGTCAGCTGCCCGCCCCGCTCTCTCTCCATGCGCGATCCGTGGACGTTGAACGAGAGGCGTCCGATCAAAGATCGGACGGCTGAGATCCTCCTGCGCCCGCGCTTAGATCGCACCTCGAGCACGCGTGCACGCGCGCATGGGCGCTCGGGAGTTGTCATCGCGCCGCGTGGCGCGATCCTGGCCGCCCGCTGCTGATCGGGCAACCCAATTCTGCCGCGCCCTTCGCTCACGCTTGATTTCTGCTCCGCGCGATTCGAACGCGCGTCACTGCGATGCGGGCGTGCGCGCTAGCCGTTGCTCCACGCCCACGCTTTGTCGCGGCGACCGCGGGCGAGCGCGCGGATCTTGGCCGTTCAATCGAAGATCAACGGCCAAGATTCATCCTTGGCTAGCTTGAGGGCGTGCAAGCGGTGGGGGCGGGGCGACGCGGCGCTTTCTGGGCCGTTGATCTCCAGATCAACGGTCAGAATTTCTTGGGCCCATTGTGGGAGCTCCGGATGTCGGATTTGGCCGATCTTGAGTCCGTTGGACTCCGTTCGTCGTTCTGAATCCATCCGTGTGGTCCGATTGCTCATCTGGGGCCTGCTTTGACACATGCTTTACACAAATGGCCATTAATGCAGTTTATAAGCAATCTTGGTACTTGATGCATGCAATGCTCCTATTCTACTTTATGTTGTGCCTTTTATTCTAAAGATGGGCCATATTCAACCTAATTACTGCCCCCTTGCGTGGTGTTATCACCTACCAATTGTAAGTTTGCACTAAAGGAGAGGTGAATAGTGCAGTATAAAATTTTAATACAAATGAAACAATCACACAAGAATTCACCACAACAAGGCAAGTATTTTTAGGTGCAAACCCCAAGGATACAAACCACCACCTAAGTCACCCCAACTTAGGATTTCTAGATTGACCTAGTTGATCAAATCCACTATACCTACCACTTAAAACAAGAGTGACACAACCTCAACACTTCCACACTACTTTAGATCGAGGGTAGTATACCTTAAATCCCTCTTCTTCTTGAAGAGAATTTTGTCTTACGAGAAGATAGGAATTTGTAACATGAATACCCAACAAAAACAAAGTACCAATACCTATAGAGCCCAGATATAAAGTTGAACCTAAACTTCTATAGGTGAAGACGACTTCCCTGATGCAGAAGAGATTGGCATGATGGTGCAGCTTAATAGTGCTCTCTAATGTGTAAACCAAGGATTGAAGAGCAAGGACTTCCTTTAGATCTTCTCACAATGTATATAGAGTGGGAAATATTGTTTCTTTGTCTATTTGGAAAAGGAGGGGTTCCAATCTATTTATAGATGAGCTAGGAAGGTTCAAGAAGGCTTGCGAGAGGCTTCGTAATTGTTAGAACCAAATCCAAGAAGATTTGGCCGAAATTCAATTGATAGAAAATCAATTATTACATCGATAGCATAATTAGACGTTTGATAAATTAATTAGACATCTGATTAAGGTACATCAGACAACTGATAAAAAAATTAGACGTCTAATTCTGTAAGGTGGTCTTCCTGGAATTGGATTGAATCTTGTATAGGGATCATGGTGTACATCATTGAATGTCTATTGGACGTCTGATTGTAGGGTTGGATGCTTGATAAAAAGTATGTTGCCAAGAATCAAATTTTTTGTAAGTTGGGAAATTGTGAGTTCATCTAATAATAAGATTTGGATCAAATTTAATCACAACGGTCAACTATTGGACATCTGGAAATGTCTCTAGACGTTTGGAAGAGGTTTTGGATGTCCGAAAGCAAATGCCACAGACTCAAGTTTTGAAATTCTGGTTATTAGACGTCTGATCAAATGTCTATACATCTTAAAATGAGTTATTGGGCATTTGATAAGGCTTATTGGAACTTTGATAAAATGTCTAAATGTCTAATAAGGCGGACTATTTGCTATTTTAGCTTTTTAACTTGATTCTAGGATTTGCCTAAGTGTCAAAGAGTTAAGTAAGTGTGTTTAAGACTTAGGTTATTATGTTTTGCGCTCTTTAACAACTATGTAATGGAAGAAAATGGCAAAAACAAATACATAGAACAAGAACAAAATAGTCTATTGTATTCTTCTTTCTTCTTTGTCTTCAAGCTTTAACTCCAACCTTTAGCTCCATTGCTCCTTAATGCTTTTGTTCATCATCAAGTTCCTCCATCTGCATGGATTGAGAACTTGAACACCTTCCAAATCTTCTAAATCAATTGTATTAACCTAAGAGCTCATAACTCAAATGCAATTGTTAAATACACTTTTGTTTTGTTATCATCAAAATCAAGGCCAAGGTGCATTTGCACCAACACCTACCATCCTCTATGAATGTGGTAGGTAACAAATGGGTCTATTGATTAAAAGGAAAGCCAGATGGTTAAATAGACTGTTACAAAGCACTGTTAGTTGTGAAAGGATTCCATTAGATTGAGGGGGTTGATTATGCAGAGACCTTTAATCCTATTGTGAAACCTACCACCATCAGATTAGTATTAAATCTTGTCTTAACTAACAAATAGTTTGTCACTCAATTATACATCCACAATGCCTTTCTTCATGCAAAATTGGATGAAGATGTATATATGGTACAACCTCAATGTTTTGTCCATACAGAATATTCGTCTTATGTTTGTAAATGTGAGAGCCCATTAGCAAATGTATATTAATTATGAGGTTAAAGGTGAAACTTGTTCTTCTTAGATGCCAATTAAGGTCTTAATCACCTAATCATGGAAATAAGGAAACCTAAGTCATGTTTGTATTGAGGGAAAGGCCAAGTCTTGATCAAAAATAGGAATTGATCTTGGAAAGGGCTTAAGAGTAATGAAACCATTGCCTTGGTAAGGTGGAATCAAAGACCTTATAATTTGTGGAGCACCTGGTGATCCTTCCAAGCCACTTAAAAATAATAGCTACGATAAGGATGAAATTCCACCAATACTCCTGTGTGAGAGAGTGGAGAGTAGGGTGAGAGAGAGAGCTCTAGTTGCCATAGCAGAGAGAAGACATCACAAGCAGTAGTTGCTCATCATCTTGGCCTCTTCCGATCTCTGCATCAAGGTAATCTTGGGTTTGGGTTTCTTTAAAGGCATGACCTTCCCATTGCTTACATGTGTGGGATTTAAAGAGGGAAAGGCTCAAGACTTGTTTTCCCCAAGTTCGATGATGAGAAATCTGATCTTGCATGTTTATTTTGATCCAATCAAGGTTTCGGTGGAGTGCAACAACAGGGAGGATAAGAACGGTTACATCAACATTTGGGAAACATCCGACCATCAATTAAGGAATCTAACCTCTTGATTTAAGGTTTAGAGCAGCATTTCAATAGAAATGTTGAGGTTGGATTAGGGATCCATGATATGCATACATCTAAATGATCTAAAATGCCTATTGACGCATGTTTCTTGTGTCATAGAAGCATTTATGTATTATAAATATTGCATAACATGTATCATCATGCATTTAGGTTAGATTGTATAAATTTTATATTAATTTTCTCTTTTTGTGGTCAGAGAACAGGACAACATTTATCGTGGCCTCGGATTGAAGATCCACCTATACAGATCTAATTAGGGCGACGATCTGAGTCTAATGCCTCTGAGATCGCCCTAATCAGACCTCTGTAACATCAGATGTAATCTGAGGAAGACCATAGGTCAAGGGGCAAGGTGGTATAAATTTCGAACTTTAGATGACAAATCCAACCGCACGGATGGGTTTCGATCGATGATCGCAGCCCAACGACATTAAAATCGATCCAATCTGACACCCGTAGCACCACCTATGTTACGACCGGATCCTAGATCCCTACCGGACCCAAGATCGGCTCACCTCGACTAATCCCAAGACCCAGTTGTCTAACGAGAAATAATCAAAAGCATGAAAATATTCCACAACCACACATCTAATGTAACTAAATAGAAATAACTAAGTGACAGTAAATGAAACAGAACGAAAAGTCTCACAATGTTACATGCCATCATAACCACAATAGCAGAAAGTATCTACCGGTTGAAAAAAAACATGCCATTCTAGCAGGTAGCTCGCGTTTTTACAACTGCAAAAAATATCACATCAAGTATCTATACACTTTCTAGCAATTAGGGTTTAACAAGTATCTCAAAGTAAACAATGTAGCTCAAGCAATGTTCATTCGCCTCTGCCCTAGGGTTCATTTCACATCCTAGGGTTCAATTAAGTTATTCTAAACATGCACTTTATTTATTTAAATTTTAATATTAAAGTAAACCACTATGTCGGAAAACACAGGATGAATGGGGGCTAAAATCGTAGATCCTGTTGTCTCCACGGGCCCTGAACATACTACAGGTTGGATACCTATACCAATGACTAAGGCACATCAGACGACTTCAAAATAGTATATATTTGACACTAACACGTAGAGAAACTTGAGCGGAAAATAATGGTACTTCATTTGCGTAAATCCGACTCTGTTAGGGCCCCGAACAGGCCAAAAATGTGCACACAGACCAAAATCAGACATTTGGGAATTGGCCCAAACATCTTAAACTACATTCGTAACTCACCTTGTGTTCTTGCATTACTGGCGGACGTCTGGAACCCCTTTACAGTCGTCCTGGGTCTTTCCAGACGTCTGTCAATGAGCTTGAATGTCTGATAGATCTGTCAGACGGTTGTGGAGACGTCCAGACGTCCTAAAGCGTTATGTACTTCACGTATACTGTTTAAGACGTATAGATCTATCAGCGTGCTGACATGCCTTTCCAAGGTCTATACCTACGCATGCGTTCGTAAGTTTAAGACGACGATAGCGCATCGTTATGTACTTCACGTATGCGCATGCATGAGTGTACAAAACACATACCTCGGCACTCTACGTATTTTCAGACGTCCGACTTCATCTCCAGACATCCCGCTACTGGTCTAGACGTCTGGTAGATGCCCCAGACATTTGATACTGGAAAAATCTAGTACGTAGAAGCTCCTCGCGATGTTTGTCTTCTCGCGAGCCCCACCCGCAGCGCCTGCAGCAACTGCTCCAGCAACTGCGGGAGGTTGCATAGCCTCCTCCTGCGGCCTCGTCTCCTCTCGCACGAGCTCCTTCGAGCTCCCGCGGCTCCTTCCTCTCACAACCCCGGAATCCTCGGAGGTCCTCTCACCTCCGAGCTCCTCGCAACTCCCCCGCGTGTGAGCTCTCCTGGTCGAGCTCCTCCGACTACGTACGCTTGAGCTTCCTCGAGCTTTTTTCCTGTCTCCCACGCCCTCGCTCTCCCTCTCTCCCTCGCCCTCGCTCTCCCTCTCTCCCTCTCTCTCCCCTTCCTCGTGAGCTCCTCTCCACCACACGTGGCCGCAAGTGGAGGCAGGAAGGCTATAGTTGGTGGTCGCCGACTGCAAGGGAAGGAGGTGGAGGTGGTGGTGAGGGTGTGAAAATGGAGAGGGGTATGGGGGGTTTTAAATAGATGTGGGGTTAGGGTTTTGGGGAGGAAGGGGAGATGTGTGTGCGTGAGTGTGTGCATAGGTGTGTGAGTGGGAAGAGAGAGAGAGCGAAAATGGTGTGATTCTCCCCCAAAGTTTCCTCTTTTCCCGTAAGCCCCACATGCCAAAACCCAAGGGGTTTAAAATGTCGCTCACGCCCCTACCTTTTCCGAAAAGCCTCGTATAACCCTTGGGAAGGGTCATTTCAACATAATAAACTTAAAGGAAGTTTCGTCACCGAAACTTGAGCTAAGTGGGGTGTAGAAATAACGTAAAAGTGCATAACAAACTTAAAGAGGACCAAAGTAAGTCAGAAGAGACGTACCCTCAAAAAGCTCAAGGTATTGCTCCCTCATCACTGCCTTGGGCTCCCAAGTCGCCTCCATGTACCGTTGGCTTCTCCATAGGACCTTTACCAGTGGTACCTACTTTCGTCTCAAACTCTGGACAGCTCTGTCTAGTATCTGCACTGACCTCTCAGGATAAGTCAGGTCGTCTTTCACCTCGACGCTCTCGTGGCTCAGAACGTGGCTAGGATCAACGACGTACTTCCTGAAATTGGACACATAGAGCACATCATGCACTTCAGAGAGTTGGGGAGGAAGGGCAAACCGGTAAGCAATGGGTCCAACCCTCTCCAAGACCTCAAAGGGTCCTACAAACCTCAGTGCAAGCTTCCCTTTCACCCTAAAACGCCGCAAGCCCTTGATGGGCGAAACATGGAGGAAAACGTGATCCCTAACCTCGAACTACACCTCTTTACGCTTCTTATCAGCATAGCTCTTCTGCCTGCTCCTGACAGTACGGAGTCATCTGTGAATCTGCTCTATCACCTCTTGAGTCTGACGGATTAACCTGAGACCAACCTCCCACTTGATCCTCACCTTGACCTAACTCAAGGGTGCAGTACACTTCCTCCCATATAGAGCCTCGTAAGGTGCCATGCCGATGCTCGAATGGTAGCTGTTATTGTATGCAAACTCTACCAGGGGTAAACGCTCCTCCCAGGAGCCTCTCCAGTCTAGTACACAAGTGCGTAGGAGGTCCTCGAATATTTGTATGGTGCGCTCCGACTGTCCATCGGTCTGAGGGTGGTAGGCGGTACTAAACCTCATACGTGTCCCCAAGGGTTGTTGAAACTCTGACTAAAACTGGGAAGTGAAGCCAGCATCCCTATCGGATACGATCTCGCGAGGGACTCCATGCAGGTGCACCACATCTCTGATGTATCGCTCTGCTAGCTATGCTGGCCTAAAGGCAACTCAGATCGGAAGGAACCGTGCCATCTTCGTCAACTTGTCTGCTATCACCCAAACTGCGTCGTGTCCTCGCTGTGTAACTGGTAGCTCCACTACTAAGTCCATGGTGATACTCTTCCACTTCCACTCTAGCACAGGAAGTGGCTGTAATTGCCCTGTAGGCCTCTGTTGCTCAGCCTTCACCGCTGTCATATCAAGCATTGCTGGACGAACTCACAAACATCCCTCTTCGTCCCTTTCCACCAGAAGTTGCATCGCAAATCATGGTACATCTTCGTGTTCCTAGAATGTATGGTGAACCTAGACCCATGCGCCTCAGTCAGGAGCTCTCTCAACAACTCCCCGTCTCTAGGAATGCACAAACGTCCCCTCATGCGTAGTATCTCGTTAGAGAAGGAAAAGTCTCCTGGGTCTCCTGTCAACACCCTCTTATAATGATACTCTATCAGCTTTGGTCGTGCCTGCTACATCACTGTCACTGCCCCGTAGTACTCCCGTGACTCCTGGGGTCGCCAACTGCCCACCTCCTCCATGAGTCTCCAACTCTGTGCCTGCAAGCTGGCCAAGTGGGCGGGCGCCTTCCAGCTCAAGGCATCGACCACCACATTGGCCTTCCCTGGGTGGTAGGAGATGCTGCAGTCATAGTCCTTCAGGAGCTCTAACCAACGTCTCTGTCTCATGTTGAGCTCATTCTAGTCAAGCAGGTACCTGAGGCTCTTATGATCTGTGAAGATCTCGGACATCTCCTCGTACAAATAGTGCCTCCATGTCTTCGGCACGAAGACAACTGTGGCCAACTCTAAGTCATGGGTGGGATAGCTATGCTCATGGGGCGTCAGTTGTCGCAAAGCGTAGGCGACAACGTTTATCTTGCTGCATGAGCACACCACCCAACCCCTGTAACGAGGCGTCGGTGTAGACCACAAACCCGCCACTGCTGTCTGGCATGGTGAGTACAGGAGCTGAAGTTAGTCTCTCCTCCAACTCCTGAAAGCACACCTCGCAGTTGTCGGTCTAGGAAAAGGGCACGTCCTTCAGGGTCAGCTGGGTTATCGGACGCGTGATCTAAGAGAACCCTCTGATAAACCACCGGTAGTAGCCTACCAGTCCCAGAAAGCTGCGTATCTCTGTCACTGTGCGTGGCCTCCCCACCTTAGTACGGCCTCGACCTTGGCTGGATCCACAGCCAATCTGTCTTTTGAAATCACGTGGCCCAAGAAGGTCACCTGTCTCAGCCAAAACTCTCACTTACTATACTTGGCGTATAACCTATATCGTCTCAAGGTATCCAGTACCATACGTAGATGTTGTCCATCCTGTGTCTGATCCTGAGAGTAGACTAGGACGTCGTCGATGAGTACCACCACAAACTGGTCCAAGTATGGCCTGAAAACACGGTTCATGTCCATGAAAGCAGCGGGGGCGTTGGTCAGCCCAAACGGCTTGACCAAGAACTTGTAGTGCTCGTATCGAGTACGGAAAGTTGTCCTGGAGACGTCGGTCTCCTTGATTCTCAACTGGTAGTAACCTAACTTTAGATCTATCTTAGAGAACACTGTGGTATCTCTCAACTGGTCAAAGAGGTCATTGATACAAGGCAGTAGAAACTTGTTCTTGATGGTGATCCGATTCAGCTATTGGTAGTCGACACAAAGCCGCAGGGATCATCCTTCTTCTTTACAAACAATACAGGGGCTCCCCATGGGGACACATTGGGCCTCACAAAGTCCTTCTCCAACAAGTCCTGTAACTGAGACTTGAGCTCTCGCAACTCAAGTGATGCCATCCTGTACGGTGCAGTAGAAATGGGGTTGGTCCCCGGTACTAGTGAGATCTCAAATTCGATCTCACGCTTAAGCGGTAGTCCAGATAGCTCCTCTGGGAAGACGTCGGGGTACTCGCAGACCACCGGGATACTCTAAAAGTTGGTCATGGGGTTAGACTCTGCTACAACACAAGCTAAGAAGCCCTCTCACCCCTGGCACAAAAGCTTCGCTACTCGAAGCGCGGAGATACACTTGAAACCTTCGTCTACCTATTGCCGTGAAACTCAAAGGGAGGAAACTCCGGTATGGAGAAGACGATCTTCCTCCCAAAACAGTCCACCAAGGCGTGATAGGCAGACAACCATCCATTCCTAGGATCATGCCAAAGTCCTCCATTGGGATCACGATCAGGTCGGTGGGAAGAATGTGTCCCCCTATAGCGATCTCGTAGTCTATGAAGACCTCCTCTACGACAAACAACTGTCCACCTAGCCCTCTAATCAGGAATGGAACCTCTAATAGTACACTGCTCGGCCCCAAACTAACGGCAAAACTCGAGGAGACAAAAGAGTGTGTGGCACCAGAATCGAAAAGAACGTAGACTAATCTGCCAGAAATGGTAACCATACCTGCTACCACAGAACCTGAAGCCCTGTCATCTTTATGAGTTAGGGCGTTGATACGCCCTTCAACCATGGGTGCAGAAGAAGCGGCCACGCTCTGGGTCTAGCGAGTTGTAGCTGGCCGGTACCCTCCTCGTGACTGCTGTCATCCTCCACACGCCTGGTGACCACGGCTGCCAGATCGGCCTCCAAGGCTTGGTACGAGGAGCATCTGCTGTGCTCTGGCCCTAGATGGGTAGTCCATCCTGATGTGGCCCGGCTGGCCACAGTGGTAGCAAAGAGGGGCACGACCTCCTCCCTCAGTCGATCCATGTTGGTAGCTGGGCGGGGGTCCGATGCTGGTAGCTGGCCCCTATCTGGGGCCCCCAAAGGCCACTGGTGGCTCCACAGAACGAGACGACTCCCCTGTGAGCACCGTATGCCCCCTCTCTCAACGGCCCTATGAGTACTCTAGCTAGTATGGCCTCTTTCGTCCACCGTCAGTGTCTCACGCAGTCGGGTTGATCTCCTCATAGATCATGGCTGCCTCGACCACGTGAGAAAAAGTGGGCAACCTCAGGGGTTTCACATACCCCGGAATCGCAGGTCGAAGCCCCTCAGTAAACCTCCACAAGCGCTCCTCCTCAATAGATACAACTGTCAGAGCAAAGCGTGACAGCTCCAGGAAACACGTGCAGTACGCACTAACTGTCATCACCCCCTGGAGGAGGGTATGGAACTCCTGCCTCCTCTAGTTTTGCCAGGTCTGCAGAAAGTACCACTCGCAGAAGAGAGCCATGAACTGATGCCACGACGACTCTCTCCCCTCCTGGCCTCTAACTGCCCTCCACCACCGTGGGCTGCGCTCTCCAACTGGTACGTGGCAAAGGCCATGCAACACTCTGTAGGAGGGCGAAGTGTGCCAAGCACCTTCTCTCTCTGCTCCAGCTAGTCCTCTACCTCAGACGAGCTCTCATCCCCTTTGAAGGAGGGGGGCTTCAGCTTTCGGAACTAACCGAAAAGCTTGTGGTGGAGTTGCAACGAGGGAATAGGTACACCTCCAAGCAAGGAGGACTCATGCTAAGAAGTGTTTGAGGGTGGTGGAGGGACACCCCCTCCAGCTCGTCTGGCGTTGCAACAACTCCCCCGTCCCATAGAGGACTGTCCCTCCACATCCTCAGGGAGGGGTGGCCGAGGAGGAGGCTGCTGGAGCTCCTCTCGTATTATATCTCAGATCAGCTGGGTGAGATCCTGGGCCTGGATACCCGGAAGGAGAAGTAGGTCGACTGATGCCTCAGGTCCGACACGTCCACCCCTACGACCCCACCCACGACACGTCCGCGGCATACCTCGAGAACTCCTTGATGAGGCACTCCTACAAAGAGATACAAGAGAAAGATCATGGATTGTCAACGATACCAGGTTATATAAGAAATAAGACTCGGAAGCGAAGGTCAAATTAATGCGTTGTGATGGCTATCATAGTTACATGCACGTGAGTGGTTACTTCCAGACCATTTGGTTCATTTCCTGAGACAACCTTACTCTGATACCATCTTTATTACGACCCGAACCCAGATTCCTACCAAACCCGAGATCAACTCGCCTCGACTAATCCCAAGACCCAGTCGTCCAACGAGAAATAACCAAAAGCATGAAAATATTCCACAACCACACATGCAATGTAACTAAGCAGAAATAACTAAGATACAGTAAAGGAAACAGAGAGAAAGCTCTCACAATATTACATGCCATCACAACTATAATAGCGGAAAGTAGAACAGAAATGTAACAGAAACAGTTTTACATATATCAAAGTACTCACTACTACAACAAAAAGAAAATTCTGGAACAGGAAAGCAACAACAGCTATGGTTGGGATCGACTGGGCCCAGCTCCCTCTGCAGCCAGTGGTGCTAGTTGCTCAACTCCCTGACCTGAACAAGGTTATAAAATCTGTAGTCAGCTAACGCTTAGTACAGTGGTGGTTAAGCCATTTACATGCAATTAACATAAGATAAGCAACAAATTAATTATTTATTTCCATTTAGCTCAACTAAGTGGTTCTGATTTGTTTATTCTCTTAAGAAATCGGTCATTTCTTGATCTTGTCTATCCCTCAAGGGAACAATCTTGATTGTAGTATTTCTCGTGACGTAGAATGTACACATGGTGCTCTCTTGACTGAGAGAGTCCCCTATGATAGTCATACACCCGGTCAACCACCCCGTGGTCATGGTCACGACGTAGCGGTAACTACGACACATTCGATAAGCGCACCGGTAGCTACCCCGCACTGACACGCAGTCAGTCGTTTCCACTAGCGGGTACGCCTAAAAGTACAACACGGAACAACATAGGACCTTGCCCTCTCAGAACAGGGTCTGGCCCCTCAGAATAGAACCGGGGTCTCGCCCCTCCACAGTCTGCGTACCCTCATCCGAGTATCCTAGTTTTCCCAGTCGGCCTAATAAGAGTCGGTGTAGGGTGGCTAGTCTTAACACCAGGTCCTGTGGGGCGGCTAGCTCCCTCCCTACACTAAGTAGCTTACCTCGGTACCACGTACACGAGGGCCAAACAGGAGTCGGTGTAGAGTGACTAGTCCTAACCTTGGGTCTCAACCTAAAGGGGCAGCTAGCTCCCCTCTACACTAAAGGAACAGTTGCTCTCCTTGGTATTGTGTACACAAGAGCCAAATCAATTCCCGTCTACTTACAAGATTCTTTCCATTTATAGGAATTCGTCTCCTGGTTCCCCGTAGGGTTCATGCTCGCATTTATTTCCTTTCGTTTCTCAACATGCATATCTCGTTGTTCACCCTCTGATTCTCATTCATATAGTAGGCAGCTCGTGTTTTTACAATTGAAAAAAACATCACATCAAGTATCTATACACTTGCTAGCAGTTAGGGTTTAACAAGTATCCCAAAGTAAACAGTGTAGCTCAAGCAATGTTCATTCGCTTTTGCCCTAGGATTCATTTCACATCCTAGGGTTCAATCAAGTTATTCTAAACATGTACTTTATTTATTTAAATCTTAATATTAAAGTAAACCACTCACTGGAAAACATGGGAGGAATGGGGGCTAGAACCTCAGATCCTGCTGCCTTCGTGGGCCCTGAACACACTACAGGCTGGAGACCTATACCAGTGACTAAGTCACATCAGACGAGTTCAAAACAGCATATCATTAACAGTAACATGTAGAGAAACTTGAGAGGAAAGCAATGGTACTTCGTTTGCATAAATCCGACTCCGTTTGGGCTCTGAATGGGCAAAAAATGTGTACACAGACCAAAATCGGACGTCTGGGAATAGGCCCAGACATCTTAAATTGCGTCAGTAACTCACCTTGTGTTCTTGCGTTGTTGGCGAACGTTTGGAACCCCTTTACAGTCGTTTTGGGTCCTTCAAGATGTCTGTCAGTGTGCCCGGATGTTTGATTGGTCTATCAGACAGCTGTGGAGACGTCCAGACATCCTAAAACACCTCGAAGAGCATGCTTGCATGCCTTTCCAAGGTCTGTATCTGCACATGCGTTCGTAAGTTTAAAACAACGACAGCAAAGCGTTATGTACTTCACGTACGCGCATGCATGAGCATACAGAACTCATACCTCGACACTCCGCGTATTTTCAGACGTCCGATTTCAGCTCCCGACATCCTGCTGCTGGTCCAGATGTCTGGTAGATGCTCCATACGTCTGATACTGGAAAAATCCAGTACGCAAAAGCTCCTCGTAACGTTCGTCTTCTCTCAAGCTCCGCCTGCAGCGCTTGCAGCAGCTGCAGGAGGTTGCGTAGCCTCCTCCTGCGGTCTCGTCTCCTCTTGCATGAACTCCTCCGAGCTCCCGTGACTCCTCCGACTGCGACTCCTCACTCTTGCAACCTCGAACTCCTCGGAGGTTCTTGCACCTCCGAGCTCCTCGCAGTTGCAACCGTAGCTCCCCCGCGTGTGAGCTCTCCTGCTCGAGCTCCTCCTGCGGTGCACTCGAGCTCTGTCCTCTCTCTCACACCCTCGCTCTCCCTCGCCCTCACTCTCCCTTTCTCCCTCGCTCTCCCCTTCCTCGCAAGCTCCTTGCCTCCACGCGTGTGGAGGCGGGAAGGCTATAGGTGGTGGTTGTCGGCTGCAAGGGAAGGAGGTGGAGGTGGTAGTGAGGGTGTGAAGGTGGAGAGGGGTGTGGGGGGTTTCAAATAAATGTAGGGTTAGGGTTTTGGGGAGGAAGGAGAGGTGTGTGTGCGTAGGTGTGTGCGTGGGTGTGTGAGTGGGAAGAGAGAGAGGGAGGAAAATTTGTGTGATTCTCCCCTGAAGTTTCCTCTTTTCCCGTAAGCCCCACACGCCTAAACCCAAGGGGTTTAAAATGTCACTCACGCCCCTACCTTTTCCAAAAAGCCTTGTACGACCCTTGGGAAGGGTCATTTCAACCTATGAGCAATTGAAGATGGACGACTCAAATGGCGCCATCCAAGTCGCCTACGGCTGTCGCAGCTCTTCTTCATCGGTTGATCAACGCATCTCAACCATTGGATCATCGATCCAATGGCTGAGATTCAATCTTGGTTGTGCATGACTCAGCTGAAGGCAAAGGTCGCACGCCCTCAGTCATTAGATCTTCATTCAACGGCCGAGGGTGTGTGAGCGTTAATTTGTAAACACGACATAAAGAGAGGAATAGCGCAGCGGTCAAGGCATTTCGCCATAGATGGATGCGCGTTCAAGCTGCCCACGCTGCATTCTCCCCTTGCACGCAAGAGCGCAATTCGACTGCTCAATCATGCACCAACAACTCAAATCGACCGATCAGATGGACGCGCAATTGGACTCCCGATCTCACGCCTGATCACACACGTTGGAGGCATGCGTTGTAAAGGCATGCGAGCATGAGTTTTCAACCATTGATGCTTGATCTGACTGTGGGAAGTGCGGCCGCATCGCCTCTTAATGCACGAAGGGGATGAGGCGCGCGTGATCTTAAGTCGTTCGATGTTGAGAACGTGAGAACCTGGGTGAAGGCACGAACGGCTGGAGCTGAGGCGATGTCAACATGGCACACTTGAGTGCTTGGATCCTCATCGCACGACAGAGATGGTGTGTGCAGGTACAACATCGTGCACCTACAGTGTCGCTCATAAACGTCACTAATGGTCCTTATTTTGATGTTAAATCTTATAAAAGGGCCTTTTTGCCCCCATGGATACACCTATAAGAGGCCCTACACCATCCACATTTTGATCATCTCTTCCTCTCTTCTCTTACCCCCTCCAAAGCTCTACGAGCTTACTCCAAACCTAGGATGCTCCATTAGAATTAAAAATAAAATTTTTCCACCTTCTCACCTTGTTCGTGGAGCATCCCACATTGTCCTCTCACCATCATTCAGGAAGTGGATCTCGCTGCAACGTCTCCCTGTTCCGTCCTGCATCCTCCGTCTTCATTATCCCTCATCTAGTGTCTTACCACCTTAATCCGAGCACTCCGTCAATGCAGCTCGTCCTCCAAGCAGCCGTCGAGGAGGATAACTTCTCTCCCCCTTCTCTTTTTACTACTTTCTAGATTAGATTTCTCGCTTTCTAGTGTAGTATATAGATGTAACGAATATAATTATGTGGTTATGAAATATTTGTCTATTCTCTCTCTATTTTCTCTTTATTGTATTATTCTTTCTCTATCTTCTATTGTTTATTTTTTAAGTAGGATAGCTCGGGTAGATTTAATTCGACTAGCTACTCTGCTTCGTGACAACAAATATAAATACGATTTTTGATCAAACATATGCCTCCATGTGTTTGACCTGGGGCTCATCAGAGTTTCGGTTAAATTTTTTGTTTGACGGATTTTTACGCGACTACAACAACAGGGTTTTTAAAACTCAAACTTTTAGCGTACAAATCTCGATCAACATTTGGCGTTGTTGCTGGAGAGGTAATGCCCTTTGTTTTCTCGCATTTTCCCACCTTATCTTTTACCTCACTTTTCTCCTTTCTTATTGTGATTGTAGGTACTCTCTCGAGGAGGGCAAAAGTAGTAGATTTGAGTAAAGTGCAGTTGAAGGGTCTGTAAATATACCCCACCTCTCATCCCCTAGTTTTCATTCCATCACCTAATAACATAAACCCTAATTAACCTAGGAGCTTTCATAAACCCTAAGGTTAGTTTTAGTTGTTTGTTTGTCACCTCCACCCACCTCACTCTTCATTTAAAAAAAAAATCTAAAAAAATCTCACAGAGGTACACAACCTCTTCTGATTCTTCATACTCAACTGGTGGCCCGATCTTTGGAACCGTTACACTCATCAACACATAATTGAGGAGAAATCAGATTAGGTAATCACTTGTGTGCCTGACTTAGTGGTGCATTAAGGTCAATTATTTGAGTTGTTTGGGCCACACCACTTCATCTAAAAGCAGCTCATTAAGTAGCTGCCTCTTACGATTCAACTTTTAGGAATTAACCAGGCACTCCACATTCTTTCAAGTTTTAAAGGATGACATCTTCACTTGTGCTTTAAAAACCTAGTGTGCCAGCTAAACTTGATTGAATACACCTAAAGTTGAATCCTAAAAGCTACTAAGCAAAATTTAAACCCTAAAATTCACTACATCCAAAAATAATCTTGCTTGAAAACTATTGCTTGTGTACGCACACACATCGAAACTAATCATTAAGGGCACAACCCAGATAAAAGGTCCATTACATTCCAAAGTACATTTGAACTCAAGCCTAATTAAAACAGAGTAGACATTAGCCTTAATGGTTGGACTTGCTCTTCGGAGCCAAGATCGAGATTATTTTTTATTAATCTACTTCTCTCATTTAATATGATGTCTAGTTAGGGGAGTAGAGTCAAATGACCGCAGTTGGGGGGTATTAAAGGAACCTAAGGCAAAAGTCGAGGGAAGAACCTTCTCCCCAACCCCTCCCTCTAACTGGTTGGATTAACCAGAAAGAACTAAATCAAATCGTTCTTTTCATCTCAAGACGGGTTCTGCGGGTCTGTAGATCTTTAGGCTATTCTACCTAAGGATAGGTTTGATTATTTGTACTACAGGGCACCTTTCTTTCTCCCGCTTTGCCATGGATGCTTCCACATCCTACTCTCATCTCCACTCTCATCCTCCTACCACTACTTATTCCCAAGATGATTATTATCCCAACCAAACTTATTCTCACCCATCTACTTGTTGGGATAATCCTGATTGGGGATACAATTTTGAACCTCCATTTTCAGGGTCTATCCCTGGACACCATGATCTTGATTTTTATCCTTCTCCAAGCTACATCAATTATAGATCACTACCCTTTTATGGACAACATAATATAATCTACAATCAAGAAAGATATGCTGATCCTTACCTTCCCCTTTATTACACTGCATATGGGTCACCACCCCTCTATGAACAATCTGATATGACCTATTATCAAGGAGGATATCAAGAACCTCAAATTGTTAATTGTTCTAGATTGAACCCAAACCCACTCAACCCTGAACCAAAACATTTGGTTCAGGTGAATCAGGTCTAAGATAGGGTGTTGGCTAACTTAAGGAATACCATTCAATCTTTAGAAGCTCAACCAATACCCTGTATTGAAGAATTGGAGCCTTTAATTCAAATGATTGACGATCTTAACAAGTATTTGTTGGATTGGCTCCAAGATGTTAAGGATAAAGACCCTTGTGAGTTTTTACTTGGGAAGTTATCGAAATTGAGGATGAAATTTGTGGTTGTTTTAGTTCAATCTTGGGATGATTCTTAAGATGAACCCCCTTCAGGAGAGCCAATGTTAGAATCTGCTCAGGCATCTATAAGGGAGGACATGTTTTACGAAACTGGGGATGACCAAGTTGTTCTAGAGCAACCCATTGTGGATGAATTGATTACTTCACCCGAGATCCATAAGCTAGGGTACGGAGAAAAGTATGTCTCCATGCACTAGGAAATGATCAATGATTTTGAGACATATATAAATGCGGATTCAGAATTCTTTGATTCTGAAGGTGAAGAATCATTGTGTGAAGTCTCACCTGAATTTGAGGAAGATAACTTTAGTGATACAAACGGGCATGTGGAGTATGATCAATCTTTTGATAGCCTTATAATTAAAGGAATTTGATGCTGTTGGGGCTAGCATGATCGATTCCAATCCTAATTTCATGAAAGATTCAATTCATAGCCCCATTTCTAAATCAAACCCTATTGAGCATACTGACGATTTTGATTTTGAGATCACAAAACCCAAGTCAATTCTGATTTAGCCATAAATCTTGGACTTGAAAATTTTAGATGAGGTGATTAACATACAGGAGTTTGATGACTCTACAATTATTAGTGTTAATATTATAAATTACAGTCAATTTTGAGGGCACATGTGCATTAATGTCATATTATAATGGGTTTGGGGGTATTGCATGCATTATACATTACTTTACGTTAACATTGCTGAGAATCAACGTTTAATGACCATGTATACAAGTCTATATTAAAACAGGTCTCAAATGAGCAATCGAACCGTACAAATGGATTCGGATCGATGAACGAAGTCCAATGGACTCAAAAATCACCTAGATCCGACCTCCGTAGCTCCCACAAGTCCGAGGAAAATCAATGGTGAGGGGGCAATGTGACATCCTTATGGGTTTTGGATGAAAAATCTGACCGTACGGAAGGATCTAGAGCAACGATCGCATTCCAACAATGCAAAAATCATCTCGATTGAGCACCATAGCATCCTCTACAACAGAAACAAAATGGACGACCCAGATGGCACCACGTGGCGCTATCTAGGCCACCCAACATCGCCCAACGACCCTACCACCAGCTTCTCTTCATCTGCATCATTGATTCTCGGTGGTTGGATCTTGATCTAACGGCTGAGAAGCCATCCTTGCCATGCTTCAAAAGCTCCTCCTCGCGACAACTTCATGGGTGTAGCATGGCGGCGAATAAGATGATGCGGGTTCGAAACCCATGACCCCCTCAATTTCCCAATTGCGTGGAGCAAGGCTCAAAGTAGCAGCACGCGTGAGCATGCGCACAACAGCAGTAGCAGTGCGTGTGCATTGAGCTACTCGAGCCAACGCAGCGCCTGCACATGCGTGCGACACGGTGCGGGCGCGTGGGCCAGTGGGTACGAGAGTTGGGCTTCAGCGACATTTGAGGCAGACTTTTAGTGATGTCTTTAAGGTGGTTTTTAAGCAACTAATTATGCCAAACCACTATTTACTTAAGTCGTTTGACAATTGGGCCTCCCAACTTAGCACCTTTTGGAGCAAGCAGATGTCACTAATTCGCAATGCATTCAGGAAAAATACCCAGAAATGGACTCAATGATTCCTAGGACCAAGGTCTATTCAATTTTAATTTAAGTCTAGGTCAGTGCTTGTGCTCAGGGATTAAGTGAAGGGCATTGGGGGGTTGATGCCCGTAAAAATTCCAATTAAGCTATGTGCACAATTGGGTGCAAGGTCTCAATGCCAAAGCAAGTGTTATTTATTAAGCAAGATTGTGATGAATGGCTTTTAAAATAGCTTTTAAAATTTGAACCTTACTTTATTGGATTTTAGGATTTCACTTCTTTACAGATTCAATCAAGATACAAAGATGTAGTCACAAGGTTGGTTAAGATTGATTTTCTTTAGGGCCTTTTGTGTAACTATAAAGTTAAAAGCACCCTAGTGTGGAAGATCTTAGGGCGTGCAACTTCTAATGAATCTTTTCTAGACTTTATCAAGGAGGGTCTAATCAAAGCAAGTAATAACCCTATCCTAACCAAAATCGAACGAGCTTTTCAACAAAATCAATTTCAGAATTTTTCAAGGACGATAGACCACCCAAATTCACATTTTTCCAAGAGAGGGTCAATTTGTCCAAAACCTCTAGATCAGTGCGCAAGTATAGGAATTGAATTAGATCATGCACTAACTAATCTTTTTCAAATGCAGAAATACTCTTCATAAGAAATGTAGAGAATTTCAAGTTCTTCCCAAAAATATAAATCTCTTACAAATCCAAGCTACGTGGAGTTCGCAACAATAGAAACAACCTACAGGTCTCCAGAAATCAGGACAACCTTATGCACTTCTAGGAGAGAATTTTTCACGGCCAAACCACAAAGATTTTGGCTATGAAATTTTAGATGGAGTTTGCCCACTGGATGGAGCACCTCTGAGATTTTTTTAAGAATTTTTAGAGGGGTGAAGGGTCCTCTAATCGTGTGCGCAACCCGAGTCCAGAAAATAGTGTTGCAAAATTAACGGGTTGAGAACTTAGTCGTGGTGTTTCCTTCAACAAACACAAGAGAGGGTTTTTTTATAGCACCACCACTTAGATCTTTTCCTTGGACCAGAGATGAAAGGTTACCTTTGGATCGTGGGAAGATAAGATATCAAACATTCGAGTTGATGGCGGTCTTCTCTTACGCATCCTTTGATCTAATCCGATCCACTCTCCTTCCCTTGCCGATGTACGAGATTCCTGCAACCAATAACAAGAGGGAAAGGCAAGTTAGAAAACACATGTATGAATACTGCCCAAGGAAATAAAAGCAAATAAAAGATCCATTGCCTCCTCGACAACGGCGTCAAAAATTGACCATTTGCAACTGTCACCATATCGATTGGTCTTTGGCAAAGCTTGCCACCTTCCAGTCAAGTTAGAGCACTGAGCATATTGGACTGTTAAGCAATGTAATATGGATTCCTAGATGGCCGGAACTCAAAGGAAGCTCCGACTCTCCGAGCTCGAGGAGATCCGTCGGGACGCTTATGAGAACAGTCGACTATATAAGAAGAAGATGAAAGCTATCCATGACAAGCACATTAATAGAAAAACTTTCGAGCCGAATCAGCAAGTCTGGCTTTTTGAAGCAAGACTTAAGCTCTTTCCCGAGAAACTAAGATCTAAGTGGACGGGGTCGTATCAAGTGGTCAGACCTTATCTCAACGGGGTGGTAGAAATTGTTAATCCCAAGATTAGGCAAACCTTTATAGTTAATGGTCAAACATTGAAACACTTTCTTGCCAAGATTCCCCCGAAGGAAGTTGTAACCCTCATTAAGGGTTGAACTGGAGCTACGCCCAGCTGGAGGTAGTAAACTCAGTGCTTCCAAAGAGGCAACCCAGAGGTTTCAAGCTGACTGGATACACGATTAAAACTCAGGTGATTTCTTTCCTTGCCCTCTTGCATACATTTAAATTCCAATGAGGACATTGTCTAAGATAAGCATAGGGGCTGGTAATTCTCATGATCTCAATACAAAAATTTTTAGCTTGAATTAATTTTTATTTCTTTTTATTCAAAAAGAAAGGAGAAAAGAACTTAGGTATTAGGAGCTTGTCAACTTTAGGAAATGATTCGTTAGGGACCTAAACGTTTAGACTCTTCAGGTCCTCGGACTTAATTAGTCCGGGTGTCCACTAAATTGTGAACTTGATCTCAAGTCCTCGCCACCGTAATTTATATTAATCTGATCTATAAAGTAGGGTGATAAGTATACAACTTATCAACCCACCCTCTGATTTGAGAGGATTCTTAGTCTAAGCATCCACACATGTTTTCCACTGACTCACTCATTGGTGGTTCTAACGGAGATTGAGTACCTAATGAACCTTCTAAGGTGGTATGGCTAGCAAGTTCTCATGGGTAATAGCCATTGTCCGGAGCCCAACCACAGGACCATTCTCTTTTACTACTGACTTTAGGTAAATCTTATATCAAGAAAGCCACCTACTTAAAAATAAACAATAAAAAAAAGGAAATAGGAAAAAAGAAAAGGAGAAAAGGAAAAAAGAAATAAGCCACATTTCACCGCACGAGTATAGCTGGCAAGTTGTCATGGGTAATAGCTCATTAGCCGGTTGTCCAGATCCCAGCTCATAAACTGCACAAGAATTTCAAAACACTTAAGGAAGAAGCGAGCAAGTAGCATAATCTAGGGAGATATACACTGGGTTCGCCATTGTGTTGACCTTACAAAAATAAAAAAAGTAGGGAGAAAGCTACCGGTCAGATAGATACACCTTTAGGCAACATTTTCTCTTTTGGGTCACCTAGAGATGTAGAAATCTGAAGTCCGTTTTAATTACCATTAAGCGAGTCTATCACTTTCATAATAAGATGCTTAGTACTTAGGATCATTTTCAAGTCTTGGGTGGGTTGGGTAGCCCTAAAAAGCTACCCCAAAATCCTTAACTCCAAAAATCCAAAAAACCTAGAAAAGATGAAAAAGAAAAAAAAAAATTTGTTTCCATATAGAATTAGGTGAGGACTCGGGTGGTCTGCATTTTGGCAGGTAACCCAAGCACTGTTGAGTCTCTGCGACTTAAGATCTTAGTAGAAATTTCCTCCTGTTAACAAGCAACTTCTACCAGAGTGACCAATTCCTAATTTCAGTTGTAAATAGCATTTAGGTTAAACCTTACTAGGGACTAGCAAGGGGTGGGCATGGGGGTATGATGACTCTACAATTTTTAGTGTTAATATTATCAATTAGAGTCAATTTTGAGGGTACATGTGCATTAATGTCATATTATAGTGGGTTTGGGACCATTGCATGCATTCTGCATTACTTTACATTAAGATTGCTCAGAATCAATGTTTAATGACCTTGTGTACAAGTCTATATTGAAACAGGTCTCAGATGAGCAATCAGACCATACGGATGGATCTGGATCGATGAACGGAGTCCAACAAACTCAAAAATCACCTCGATCTGATCTCTGTAGCTCCCACAACAAATCCGAGGAAGCTCAATGGCCAGGGGACAATGTGACATCCTTACGGGCTTTAGATGAAAAATCGGACCGTACTTATAGATCCGGAGTAACGATCGCAATCCAATAACGTAGAAATCATCTCGATCCGAGCACCGTAGCATCCTCTACAACAAAAAGAAGATTGACGACCCACCGACCAGTAGCCCCACTATCGGCTCCACTTCATCTGCATCATTAATTCTCAGTCGTTGGATCTTGATCCAACGGCTGAGAAGCCATCCACGCCATGCTTCCGAAGCTCCTCCTCGCGACAACTTTGTGGTTGTAGCACGGTGGTCGACAAGGGCACTCTCAAAGAGAGGGAGCAAGTTTGAAACCTGCAACCCCCTCTATTTTGCAATTGCGCAGCGTAAGGCACGGAGCGTAGCCCGCATGAGCGTGCACATAGCAATGGCAGCAACGTGTGTGCGTGGAGCGATTTGAGCCAATGCAGCGCCAACACAAGCACGCAGCATGGCTTGCGCAACATAGCGCGGTCACGTGGGCCAGCGAGCCCGTGAGTTGGGCTTCAACAACATTTGAGGTGGACTTTTAGCGACGTCTTTGACGTTGCTGTTGACTCGAAGATTATTTTTGGCCTTTTTCCTCCATTATAAAAGGACCCATCCTCCTTCACTTTTGGGGGCATCTTCTACCTAGCAAATCTCCCACCTCCATTGAGCTTCAAGGAAGGTCCCGGAGCTGTCGAGCCGCCGATGGAAGCCTCCACCGTTGTAGCTGCCTCACCTCTTCATTAGCTGTTAGTTTTCTTTAATGTTTATGTTCGATTAAGCATTCCTCTAGCTTTATTGTTAGGCTTTTGTGCTTATGCAATAGAATTCGTTATCTTGTTCCATATTCTACTATTCTATGTTTTAAGCAACAATATTAGCCTACCTTCTTTTAACATCAATTTCTCCTATGGGTTTCTAACCCTATCATCTCTCTCTCTCTCTCGCAAGCAAACCAAAACAAATATCTTGTGACAATAAAGTGATTAAACAATCTAATTCTTTGCCTCCCTGTGTTCGACACTCATACTCATGTACGATTATTCTTATTAAAATTGATGTTGTAAAATGTGCTATAACGAACGATTTAACATAACGCACTTCATCGACGTCAGGTTTTGGCGCCATTGTTGGGGAGGCAACAGATCTTTTATTCACTTTTATTTCCTTGCGCATCATTCATACTTATGTTGTCTAACTTGCCTTTCCCTCTTCTTATTGGTTGCAGGAATCTCGTACATCGACAACGGAAGGAGAGTGGATCGAATTGGATCAAAAGAAGATCGCCATCAACTCGAAGGTTTGACATCTTGTCTTCCTACAATCCAAAGGTAACCTTTCATCTCTGGTCCAAGGAAAAGATCTAGGTGGTGGTGCTCTAGAAAAACCCTCTCTTATGTTTGTCGAAGGAAACACCACGACTAAGTTCTCAACCCGTTAATTTCGCAACACAGTTTTCTAGGCTCGAGTTGAGCACATGATTAAAGGACCCTTGACACCTCTAAAAATTCTTTAAAAACTCTCAGAGGTGCTCCTTCCAGTGGGTGAACTCCATCTAAAATTTCATAGCCAAAATCTTTGTGGTTTGGCTGTGAAAAATTTTCTACTAGAAGTGCACAAGGTTGTCCTGATTTCTAGAGGCTTATGGTTGTTTGTATTGCTGCGAACTCCACGCAACTTGGATTTGTATGAGATTTATATTTGTGGGAAGTTGTTGAAATTCTCTACAATTCTTATGAAGACTATTTCTGCATTTTAAAAAGATTAGTGCTTGATCTAATTCAATTTGTAAACTTGCGCGCTGATCTAGAGGTTGACCTCCTCTTGGAAAAATGTGAATTTGGGTGGTCTATTGTCCTCGAGAAATTCTAAAATTGATTTTGTTGAAAATCTCATTTGATTTTGGTCAGGATAGGGTCATTGCTTGCTTTGATTGGACCCTTCTTGATAAAGTCTAGAAAAGATTCATTAGAAGTTACACGCCCTAGGATCTTCCACACTAGGGTGCTCTTAACTTCGTAGTCACATAAAATTGAATAGACGTTGGCCCTAGGATTGATTGAGTCTGTTTTGAGGTATTTTTCCTGAACGCATTGCGAATTAGTGACGTCTGCTTGCTCCAAAAGGTGCTACGTTGGGAGGCCCGATTGTGAAACTACTTCAGTAAGCAGGGGTTTGGCATGATTAGCAGCCTTCGAGACACACTCCCCCTGCTTCACCTTCCCAACTTTACCACCTTCGAGAGTAAGGACAACATCGAATTCATCGTGTGGTCGGAATTTACTTTTGAAGCATAGGTCACCTAGGTTTACACTATAGGACCTAGATTTGTTTGCTTAGTTGTGCACACACCATTCTCGCATCTATTTCCCTTCGCATCCCTCCTTGTTCTTCTCTAGTGTATGCACGGAAAGCGATCACCTCATCCTGAATTGGTTGCTTTAGATAGAGAGACTAGGAGACTTGATTTTTCAAGGGGTAAGACTGAGGAAATGGCCAACCCAAGAGTTGAGGAGGTTGAGGACCAAGCTCAACCCAATGCCATGGCCATGATTCAGGCTCAGATTACAGCCAACCACCAACTTCAGCAACAACAAATCCATACCATCATGCAAGCCATACACCGACTGCAAAACCCTCAAGGACAAAATCCTCAAGGGCAACCCCCACTGAACCCGCCTAACCCACCACAACCCCTTGAGGGCTAATCAAGGCCTCTCTGTGATTTCTACGATCTGTCTGCCATCCATGTTGAACCATACCTTACGGTCCTCGAAGATGGAGATGATTTTGAGCTAAAGCCCAATGTCCTTAGCTTGATTCAAAACCATTTCCATGGGAGCTCAAATAAAAACCCTTTCCAACACCTGGAAGACTTAGATCAGATTGCACGGACTGTAAAACCAAGGAACATCCATTTGGACATTGTTTTAATCAAGATGTTCCCGTTCTCCCTGAGAGACAAAACTTCTCATTCGCTTAGAACCTTAGGGAGACCCATCTCCACTTGGGAGGAATTTAAGCATGCTTTTCTTAAGAAGTTTTTCCCTATAGGAAAGACTAATGCCCTTACTACAATCACCCTACAAAGTGGAGAGTAATTCCATGAGGCGTGGGAACGATTCAACGAATTACTAAGAAAATGCCCATACCACGAGGTTCCAAGGTAGCAATTGGCTTAGATTTTCTACCATGGTCTGGACAGCAACCTTAGGAATTTTGTGGATGTCTCATGTGGAGGCAATTTTCTAAATAAGGATTAGGAAAGTGCGTTCGAGCTCTTTGAGTCAATGAGTGAGAACTTGCTTAATAATGCCTCCATGACCCAATTTAATCGGTCCAGTCAACCCCATGGTGGGATTTATGAGGTGCAAACTAATTCTGGGATGGTTGACATAGACAATATAGCAAAGAAATTTGATCGAGTTGAATTGGTGGATAAGAAAATTGACGAGCTATTGAACCAATTCTGAACCCCATTGCAAAACATCTCCCTAGCGAAGGGAGCACACAATATTGACTCGGTTCAGTCTATGAACCAAGTGCACCTAGAACAACCCCTGACCATATTCTAGGGAGGGACCTTTGCTCCCTCAAACCTTGATTATTCTTTCCCCTCCCCTTCGGCACCTTCTACCTTTGAATATGCTCATGCCATCCAAGGATATTCCAAGCTTGACCCTTTCTCCAACACTTACAACTCTGGATGGTGCAACCACCCTAATGCCTTGTCAAACCAAAAACCAAACCAACTTCAGAACCAACCCAGGCCAAACCATCCCTCCTATCAGCAAGGTCCACCTATTAGACCATCCTATAACCAGAATAGGGTGGCTCCGACACAACAAAACCAATTAGACACTCTGATCAAAATGATGGCTGATATGAATCAGAAACATCAGGAGGAGATGGTTTTAGTGAAGGGACAATTGAGCCAGCTGTTGGATAACAAACAATAGGGGCCCCTTCCTTCTCAACCACAACCGAACCTGAGGAATATAATGAACAGAGGCCAAAATCCTCAAGGGTTCCAACCAAATCAGGGGTAAGCCCATATGATTCTATGAACCCCTCAGGCACCCCCTAAGTTTTCCACTTCTTCTTCTCAAGGACCTAACCCTAGTTCCAATACCTTAGCCAATGCGGTTACCTTGAGAAGCGACACTCAAACCTAGGACCCCAATTGGCCGACCCCTCCCATGACCCCACTACCTGAGATACTTGATTCTGAGGATGAGTAGGAGGAACCCAAGGATTAGGAACCTGACCCTACCTTGAAGCCTTGGATAAGGTAAAGAAGAAAAATATGGCTAAAAACGAGGAGTTGTTAGAAATTTTCAAGCAAGTACAAATCAATATACCTCTCCTCGAAGCAATCAGGCATATCTCGGCCTACGTGAAATTTTTGAAAGATGTTTGCACACCCAAGCGTAAGCCAAGAACCCAAGCACTTAGGAAGGTAGTGGTATCTGAGCAAGCAAGTTTAGTGATATTGAGCAGCCTACCTCCTAAAAGGACTGACCCCGGAGCACCTTTGATCTCATATAATATTGGTGACATGACCTTTGATAGAGCACTCCTGGACTTAGGTGCTTCAATTAACCTAATCCTGACTACCCTTTATCACTAGTTTGGGTTTGGAGAATTAAAGCCCACACCTGTGATAATCCAACTGGCCGACCATTCTGTGAAAGCCCCAAAGGGGGTAGTCGAGGTTGTAATTGTTCGAGTCAAGGACTTGTACTTCCCAGTTGACTTCTTGGTCATTAACATGGAAGTTCCCGAACAACTACAAAACACACCCATCATCCTAGGCAGACCCTTTCTGGCTAGGGCCAAGGCCAACATTGATTGTGACACGAGATGATGGAAATCACCTTTGGAGATAGGAAGATGCAATTGGATATCTTCAAGGCGATTAAGTCTTTCGATTGCGGTTGAGTCAAGGAATACGATCCCGTGGAAACCCTGGTTGAAGAGTGCCTGACTGTAAGCTCTTTAAAGGACCATCTGATTCGACCAACTGTTGACTACCCTAACCCATCCCAATCTCTGGAGGTTGAACTCTGCAGAACTGATTACCACCGACAACCTCCATTTGAGGAGATTGATGTCACTCAACTCCCTTCCCTTACCCATCAAACATTGTTCCACCTGCACTTGAATTGAAACATTTGCCCAATAACCTTAAGTACGTCTTCTTAGGACCTGATCATACTTTCCCTATGATTATCAATGCACATATGACTAGGGACCAAAAACTTAGGTTGACTACTACTCTTTCTGAGCATCGGCTAGCAATTGGGTGGATAATTTCTAATTTAAAGGGAATTAACCCTATTTATTTCACTCTCAAGATCTATTTGGAAGATGGGGCTCGACCTGCTCACCAGATGCAAAGGTGACTAAACCCGAACATGCGAGAGGTCGTTAAAAAAGAAATAATCAACTGGCTTGATGTGAAAATCTACCCGATTTCCGACAGCTCCTAGGTGAGCCCTACTCAAGTGATACTAAAGAAGGTCAGGCTCACCGTGGTCGCAAATGACCAGGGCGAATCCATCCCCACCCGCACAACCACTGCGTGGAGGGTGTGTATTGACTATAGGAAGCTTAATGAAGCCACTAAAAAGGATCATTTCCCCCTGCCATTCATTGACCAGATTCTCGAACAATTAGCAGGGCAAAAATATTTTTACTTCCTAAATGGATATTCAGGATATAACCAAGTTGCTTTTGCACTCGAGGACCAATAGAAGACCACGTTCACTTGCCTGTCTGGCATGTTTGCATACCGTCGTATGCCTTTCAGGTTATGCAACATACTTGCTACCTTTCAGTGTTGCATGTTAGCCATCTTCTCGAAGATGGTAGGTGAATATTTGGAGGTCTTTATGGATGATTTCTCCATTTTTGGAGACTCATTCGACCATTGTCTTAGTAACCTAGAGAAAATCTTAAAATGATGTATCGAGGTCAACCTAGTTTTAAGCTGAGCAAAGAGCCATTTTATGGTTCACGAGGGGATTGTCCTCGGTCATATCGTCTGGCATAGGGCCATAGAAGTTGACCGCGCTAAGGTTGATTTAATTTCCAAAATTCCACTTCCTAGCTCGATCAGGCAAATTAGATCCATCCTAGGACACGTTGGCTTCTATAGAAGGGTTATAAAAGATTTTTCCAAACTATACAAGCCCTTGACTAACCTTCTAGCCAACGATGTGCTCTTTGACATGACACTTGATTGCATCAAGGCCTACACTACCCTTAAGGATGCAGTCTCGACTGCACCTATTTTACAACCCTCAGACTGATCCCAAGACTTTGATATAATGTGTGATGCATCAGACTTTGCTATTGAAGCAGTCCTAGGACAAAGACGAGAGAAGAAACTCGTGGTGATATACTACGCGAGCAAAACCTTGGATGAGTCTCAACGAAATTACATCGTCATGGAAAAAGAGCTGCTCGCTGTAGTTTTTGGATTGGCAAAGTTTCGATCGTACCTTCTAGGATCCCATGTGATCATTTACACTAACCACTCGGCTATCCGGCATTTGTTAGCCAAAAAGGATGCTAAACCCAGGCTAATCAAATGGATCCTGCTCTTGCAGGAATTTGACCTGGAAATATGCGACAAAGCTAGATCCAAGAATGTTGTAGTCAACCACTTATCCAAACTTCAACCGGAACACATTGGACCCTCATTACCCTTAACTGACACATTTCCTAATGAACAAATTCTAGCTGTGCATGGAAAGAGTCTATCCTAGTATGCTGACTTAGTTAATTATTTAGTGGTAGAGCAAACTCTGCATGACTGGTCTAGACCGCAGCAGGATAATTTCTTGGCTGAGGCCAAACATTATTTCTGGGATGATCCTATGCTGTTTAGACTTTGTGATGATCAAATCATCAGGAGGTGTATCCCCAAAGAAGAAGTTCAAAGTGTGCTATGATTTTGTCGTGATCAAGCCTGTGGTGGCCACTTCTCTAGAAAGCAGACGGCTGCAAAATTATTGCAGTCCGATTTTTACTGGCCATCACTATTTAAGGATGCACATAACTTTGTGAAGATTTGCACTAGATGCCAGACCTTAGGGATCATGACTAGAAAAGATATGATGTCTCTACAACCCATTTTGATCAACAAAATTTTCGATGTTTAGGGCATCAATTTCATGGGTCCCTTCCCACCATCAAACGGCTTTGAGTATATACTAGTCTTAGTGGACTATGTCTTGAAATGGATCAAAGCCATACCTACCAGAAAATGCGACCATAAGGCTATCATGAACTTTGTTAAGAAAAATATATTTTCTTGGTTTGGGATACCTAAGGCCATGATCAACGATGGTGGGAGTCACTTCACTAATGCCCAGTTTCGTGCCTTACTTAAGAAATACGGGGTCACTCACTACATTGCCACCCCGTATCACTCGCAAACGAATGGGCAAATTGAGGTCTCAAATAGGCAGATTAAGAATATTCTGCAAAAAATTGTGACACCTGACTAGATGGATTAGTCCACACAATTGGATGATGCCCTTTAGGCATAAAAGACCGCTTTTAAGGCCCCGATAGGCATGTCACCATATCGATTGGCCTTTGGAAAAGCTTGTCACCTTCCAGTCGAGTTAGAGCACTAGGCTTACTGGGCCATTAAACAGTTTAATATGGATTCCTAAATGGCCGGAACTCAATGGAAGCTCCAACTCTCCAAGCTCGAGGAGATCCGTCGGGTTGCTTATGAGAACAGTTGACTTCATAAGGAGAAGATGAAAGCTATCCACAACAAGCACATTAAAAGAAAAATTTTTTAGCCAAATCAGTAAGTCTGGCTTTTTGATGCAAGACTTAAGCTCTTTCCCAGGAAACTGAGATCTAAGTGGACGGGACCATATCAAGTAGTCAGACCTTATCCCAACGAGGTGGTAGAAATTGTTAATCACAAGACTGAGCAAACCTTTACAGTTAATGGCCAAACATTGAAACACTTTCTTGCCCAGATTCCCCAAAGGAAGTTGTAACCCTCATTGAGGGTTCAACTGGAACTACGCCCAGCTAGAGGCAGTAAACTCAACTCTTCTTGGGAGGCAACCCAGAGGCTTCAAGCTAATCGGATACACGATTACAACTCATGTGATTTCTTTCCATGCCCTCTTGCATACATTTAAATTCCAATGAGAACATTGTCTAAGATAGGCATGGGTGGTGGTAATTCTCATGATCTCAGTACAAAATTTGTTAGCTTGAATTATTTTTTATTTCTTTTTTTAAAAAAAAAAAGAAAAAGAAAACTTAGTTATTAGGAGCTTCTCAACATTAAGAAATGATACGTTAGGGACTGAAACGTTTAGACTCTTCAGATCTTCGGATAAAATTAGTCCGGGTGTCCACTAAAATGTGGACTTGGTCTTGAGTTCTCACCAACATAATTTGTATTAATCTGGTCAATAAAGTAGAGTGATAAGTATACGACTTATCAGTCTGCCCTTTGATTTGGGGGGATTTTTTGTCTAAGCATCTACACATATTTTGCACTAACTCACTCATCCACGGTTCTAACGGAAATTGGGTAGCTAATGAACCTTCTAGGGTAGTATGGCTGGCAAGTTATCATGAGTAACAACCCATTGGCCAGTTGCCCAGAGCCCAGCCATAGGACCATTCTCTTTTACTACTGCCTTTAAGTAAATCTTAGATCAGGAAAGTCACCTACTTAAAAATTAAAAAAAAGGAAATAGGAAAATAGAAAAGGAGAAAAGGAAAAAAGAAATAAGCTACACCTCACCGCATGATTATGGCTGACAAGTTATCGTGGGCAACAGCCCATTAGTCGGTTGTCCAAATCCCAGCTCATAAATTGCTTAAGAATTCCAAAACACTTAAGGAAGAAACGAGGAAGTAGCATAATTCGGGGAGATATATACTGGGTTCGCCCTTATGTTGACCCCACAAAAATTAAAAGTAGGGAGAAAGCTACCGGTAAGATAGATACACCTTTAGGCAAAAAAATTAGAAAAGATGAAAAGGAAAAAATATATATTTGCTTCCATATAGAATAAGGCGAGGACTCCTGTGTTCTACATTTCGGCAGGCAACTCGGGCACTGTTGAATCCCTGCGAGTTAGGTTCTTAATAGAAATTTCCTCATGTTGACAAGTAACTTCTACCTGAGTGACCAATTCTTAATTTCAGTTGTAAATAGCATTTAGGTTAAACCTTGCTAGGGACTAGCAAGGGGTGGGCATGAGGGTATGATGACTGCAATTATTAGTGTCAATAATATCAATTAGAGTCAATTTTGAGGACACATGTTCATTAATGTCATATTATAGTGAGTTTGGGGGCATTGCATCCATTTTGCATTACTTTAGATTAAGATTGCTCAGAATCAATGTTTAATGACCTTGTATACAAGTCCATATTGAAACAGGTCTCAGATGAGTAATCGGACCATACGAATGGATCCGAATCGACGAACGGAGTCCAACGGACTCGAAAATCACCTCGATCCGACCTCCATAGCTCCCACAACAAGTCCGAGGAAGGTCAATGGCCAAGGGGCAATGCGACATCCTTATAAGATTTGGATGAAAAATCCGACCATATGGATGGATCCGGAGCGACAATCGCAGTCCGGCAACGTGGACATCATCTCAATTCGACCACCGTGGCATCCTCTACAATTGAAGAAGATGGACGGCCCAGATGGCCCCACGTGGCGCCATCTAGGCTACCCAACACCACCCACCAGCCCCATGACCGGCTCCTCTTCATCTGCATCATTGATTCTCAACCATTGGATCTTGATCCAACAGCTGAGAAGCCATCCTCACCGTGCTTCAGAAGCTCCTCTTTGCGACAACTTCGTGGGTGTAGCATGGTGCTCGACAAGGGCACTCTGAAAGAGAGGGCACAAGTTCGAAATCCGCAACCCCCTCAATTTGCCATTTGCATGGCACAAGATGCGGAGCAGCAAAGCGCGTGAGCGTGCGTGCAGTAGCGACAGCAGCACGTGTGCATGGAGCGATTCGAGCCAATGCAGCGCCAGCGCATGTGCGCAGCATGATGCACGTGACACGGCGCGGGGTGCGTGGGCCAGCGAGCGTGTGAGTAAGGCTTCAGCAACATTTGAGGTAGACTTTTAGCAACATCTTTGATGTCGCCATTGACACGAAGATGATTTTTGGCCTTTTTCCTCCATTATAAAATGACCCATCCTCCACTTTTGGGGGCATCTTCTACCTAAGAGTTCTCACCACCTTCTAGAGCTGAGAGCAAGTCTTTGGAGTTGTCGAGCCATCGATGGAAGTCCCTTCACCGCCATGGCTACCTCACCTCCTCCTTTAGCTACTAATTTCTTTAGTGTTTATGTTTGATTAAGCATTCCACTAGTCTCTATTGCTAGACATTTGTGCTTATAAAATAGAATTTATCTTGTCTTATATTCTAATGTTTTAAGCAACAATAATAGTCTACCTTCGTTTAGCGATCAATGGATTTCTAACTCTCCCTCCCTCTCTTGCTCTCTCTTTCTTTCTCTATTCTTCTTGCGAGCGAACAAATCGACATAATCGGTGACATTAAAGCGAGTATTTGATCCGATTTCACGCCTCCCTGTGTTCGACACTCAGACTCACATCCGATATTTTTAAATAAAATTGATGTCGTAAAACATGCTATAACAAACGATTTAACCTAATGCATTTCGACGTCGTCAGAGGTCCTGGAATCTGAAATCCTGATTATGGAGGATAGGAATTTGGAAATGAAGATATGAGAAGTCAATTCTGGGGGAAGTAGAAATTTGAGTTTAGGGGTTCCTATAGACCTGAAACCACCAACCTTCTACCAGGACCCTTATGACATTTTTGAATCTGAGGATGTGGAACCCAAGCACAAATTCACTGATTATCTTTTTGATATTGATTGTCTGATTGTTTGACTTTTTGGATGTGGGTTGCATCCTCACAAACCGCAGGCTTGACCTCGCTTGCATGCTGATCTTAGGTTCTGGGTAATTTTTATTCAGAACGTTAGATACACTCGACCATAGGGCATGGGTCTACATCACAACCTCGTCCACATCTGTGGACATCTCCTGGCAGGTCCAAAAATAGATTTTCTTATCTTGATCCTAACCTGTACCTGTGAATTTTTTATTTCTTTATTTATATAATGTGCTTAGCTGAAGGTACTAAATTTATCACATATACAGTCTCTTTTTCATCTCAGAGTCGACCTGTTAATCACGTCATTCAGGTGCTTTCTACTCTACTCCACTCTGTTTCATGTATTTTTAATACAATAAAGACATTACATTAGATAGGCATGAGGGGTGGATATCATTATCTAAATCATTTTGTTAGCTTTGTAGATTTTTTTTATTTTCTCTTTATTTTTTTTTGAAAAAAAAATTTTAAAAAATATTGAATTAGGAAAAGAAAACTTAGGCATTAGACTTTTTCAACCTTAAGAAATAATATGATATGACCTGAACACTTAAACCCTTTAGGTCTTAGGGCTTAATCAACCCGTGTGTCTACTAAAATGTGGATTTGTTTCTTGAGTCCTCGCCATTATGAATTTATTTCAAATTGGTTAAATAAGTTGAGGTGATAAGTACACAACTTATCAACCTAACTTCTGATTTGAAGGGACTTTAAGCCTAAGCATTTCCACACTATTTGCACTGACTTGCTTTTTGACGATTTTAACAGAAATTGGGTAGCTAATGAACCTTCTAAGGTGGTATGGCTGGCAAGTTGTCGGTAGCAACAGCTCATCAGTCGGTTATCCAAAGCCTAGCCACATGACCATCCTCTTCATGTTGCCTTTAGATAAATCTTAGATCAGGAAAGCCACCCACTTAAAAAAGAAAAAGAAAAAGAAAAGTATCTAATTGCACAGCATTCATGCTTCTAATTTGGCCATCTTATGCTATTTTCTAACATTAGGCAACTAGATTAGATAGTTATGTATGCATTATGTAAATATTCACATTTGTGTATCTTATGAAGAGAAAGATAGAGAGAGAGAGAGATTGAGCATCCATTCAATTCATTTCATCCATCCATTTCCATCTAATCCCATCACTTATTCCACCTAATGAAAGCCTACATTAATTTCCTAACACCTCATGTGCCTACACGCAAAAATCCCACATCCCTACGACATTCCCTTTTCGTCTTCTGTCCCCCTCATCTATATAACCTCCACCACGTCACTCCACACAAGTAGTCGGCAGCCATACCTCACCTCACCTCACCTTCAGCCATTCCATCCACCTCCATACACCTCAGATGCACACACTCACATCCAGCACACACAACACACACAGCTGGCCACTCCTCTCCTGAGCTTTCCTCTCTCCCTCTCTTCCCCTCCTCATGCTCAACACCCTTTCACAAGTTGAGAGGGACATTGAGAATAGAGGAATTCTCTCCTGTGACTGCATCCACGACAGTGAGAGAGCATCACCGCCTAGCTCCATCACAAGTAGGTGGGCATGGTGTATTCTCCTTTTTATTTATTTTTGTTAGTTTTGATTTATTTTATTTTTTTCTCTCTATTTTTTTTTTCTTCATCACCGTTGCCGAGTAGTAGCAAGCTCTGAAGCTTGCTTTGTTGAAGCACATGTGCTGCCACGCACTCCAGCCCTTCCCCTCACACCTCCATGCACCTCACCATCCCTTCCGTGTGCCTCACCATCCCTTCCGTGCACCTGTGCGCACCTCCCTGCCTCTCCAAGCCCTTCATCACGTGCCTCCTCCGTTTCCTGCGCGTAGCTCAACTGGTCGCATCGCACAGTCCCAGTCACCTTTTTACCCTTGGTACAGTAGCCATGACCTCACGTAGCTACAGTGCGATGACTATGCGTTCCTCAATTATCCGATTACTACGCATGCTCTCTCTCCTTCCGCGACCCGCTGCAGCCGGTTGCAGCAACCCTCCCCCGCCTGCGCGTCTCTCTTAGCGCTACATAGTGCCTCCTTCAGTGCCTGCACACGTGCCCATCTCTCCCTAGCACGCTACGCTCTCCTTCTCTGCCCGTTGCGCGCGCCGCACTCCAAACACACATACACACATGCTCTCTTGCACAAACACAAACACACTCACACATAGACATACACACATACATATACATATATACATACATATATATACATGTATATTTACCTATATAAACATATATATAGATAGATGTACATATATATATACATATAGGTAGATACATACTTATATATATATATATATATATATATATATATATATAGACACACACATATTTACACATCTATATTCCACTTCCTTTTTCATACATTCACCACATATCTCCCATTCACAATACTGTGCACATATCCACTTACCACGTATTTTATCGCGGGAATATTCGTGTTGTAACGCTTTGTCGGGCTTTTTAGATGAGTATAAGTTAGTCGCGTTTAGTATAGGTGACCAAGCGTTGATAACAAATAAGAATTTATTACTCGAAAACCTAAGTATCTGAGGTCGAACACAGGGATCAAATAGAATTTATTCACTAATCTCAATAATGTAATTGAATACTTAGAGTTACTCAAAACCTAATTTAGAATATAAATACAAGAGTTTATGAACTAAAATTATAACAAAAATAGAAGAATTGGACGTCTGATTCGATGATCATACGTCTTAAATGATGGCCCTTCTTTCTGCCTTCTCTTCTTCTTCTTTCTTTATCTCTGGCTTTCCTCAGCTCTTTTATTCTTCTCTGACTTTAGCCGTTTGCAGCTCTTCTTCCTTGTCTCTTTCTTTCTTCTCTTACACAATGCCTTTCTCCTTCTGCGATCTTCATCTTTCTTCCTCAGCCGCATCTCTGCTACAATGCTGCTCCTTCCCTTGGCTTCAGCCTTACTTCTTCCTTTTCCTTCCTTGGGTTCTGCCTTGATTTCCTTCAGCCTTAGCTCTCCTCTGACTTTCTCTTCTTCTCTTTGGCCTTCCTTCCTCTTCCTTTCTGCGGCTAAGTGTCCTAGCTTCACCTTCCTCTTCCTTCTTCTCTGCTTCTTCCCTACGCATGCACACACAGAAGCAAAACCTATCCCCTACCCTCCCCCACGTCTCTCTCTCTTTATTTCTCTCTTCGATACGCTCTCCCAGAGACGGGTAGTTAGGTCGGGTGCCTGCCTGGGTCCAGGCGCACCGGCGTGGGTGTGGTGCGCGAGGAGTGCTAGGCTTAGGTAAACAGGTCGGGTGCCAGATCCGCGAGGGTAGGTTGCGGATGAGGCATGAGGGCGAGGGACCTCACCCCTATGTGACTCGAGGCAAATAGCTGAAGGCACAAAAATAATTTAAGTGTTGCCACTCACCTGTGAGTTTAGGAGGTGGGACTAAATGTCCCACCTGTTTCTTCGCTCACACCTGCAAGAGACCTTCGCCAATTGCTGCTGCTGGGTTGCTTCGCCAAGCCAATTTCCTAGCTGTGTACATGTGCCAAACCAACCTACTTCACCTAGAACCCTAACACCTGGAGTGTGCGGCCTGGAGCGAAGCTTGCGACCTTCTTGCTGCGTGCTACAATGGTGGCAGGTGCTCAAATATGACATACACAGATACGGCCTAGCGACCCCATTAAAACACATGGGAAGCCTCACCATGTCGAGGCAAAGGTAGGACGGTAGGTGGCAAGCCACGGGGCGACCTAAGCATGCATGCCTAGGTCACCCTGTGGCTGTGCTTATGGGTTTGGTCGGGGGATGTTTGGGGAGGTGATGGTGGTCGATGGCTGGGCAGAAGGTGATCAGTGGACTGTAGCGGAGGTAGTGAGGTATCTGGCGAGGCGTGTGGAGGTGTGAAGTGGTGGAGGCGCCTCGCCGGTCGACGGCCGGAGATGGAGAAGATGGTGGTGGACAGTGGTTGCGAGGGGTCGAAAGGGAAAATAGAGAGGGGAATTTAAGAGGGGATAAAGAGGAGTAATTCTAACCTAACTAAGTGGATGAAGGGAGAGACGATGGTTGTACAAGCTGTCGTCGGAGAAGATGGTGTCCAGGGGGAGGGGTGACGGCGATGACGATGGGGCTAGAGGTGCGTGCACGGGTGTTGCGCGATGCGGAGGAAGGTGGGGAAGGTGACTCTGCCACTGGTATGGTGGCATAGCGACGAGAAAGAGGAGGGGGGCTCACCGGAGCTCGCTGGACTCCTAGCGGGAGGAGAAGATGAAATTGGGGTGATTCTCCAGCCAAGTCGAGCTGAAGAGATGCGGCTGGGGTTGAGGATCCTTTTATAGATGCTGGCAGGGGTTCTTGTGCTTGGAAGACAAGCTTCCAAGCGCGAGAGCCCTCGCCGGAGAAGGAATCCGCTGGATACCCAAATCTCTCGAGCCTTTGCATGAGAGATTGGGTGCAAATCAGATATTAAAATCACGCTAAAATGGAAGGGAATTCCTCAGAGAATCTCCCTTCCAAATCTAGGAGGAGATCTCTGAGGAATCAGGGAGTACTCCCCCTCCATTCCTCGCTGGAGTAGGATTTCTCCCCATTAATGGCAGAGGGACCTGATTGTAAAAGTGGGGATGAAGTTACGGGGTCTGCGCAAGAGTTTTCAAAAGTTAGGGGTCAGAATGCAATTTGGTGGACTATTTTGCAAAGTAGGTTCAGATGACTTCCCCTTAGGTCCAAATTTTGGTACAAACCTAATTTGGACCTAAAGAATCCAATGATGAAGTTGGATTTTAGGTTTGACCACATTTGACTAGACATTTTACACAAAAACCCAAATTAGGCCAAATAATGAGCTGAGACCCCAATCTAGGTCAAAAGAGGTTCCAAAGATCGAATTGAAAGTTCTAAACCCTAGGGGATATTGTTCCATGAATTTTAGAGGATTTAGTTGATTTTTATCATGACCAGAACCTTGTTGAATTAAGCAGGTCTGTTTTAGGGTTACAGAATGTCATTTAATTCTTGGATTGCACAATAACCCATTTCTAACTGAACTAACCTACTCTTTATCTTATTTAGACCATTTGACTTATGTTTTTATCTGAGAAATCCCGTTTATATACTACAACAATAAAATTACAGTTTTAACCTTTGTTTCATATTTTCTTCTCAGAACATTAATTCCTTGAATTAGGTCCTTCTCCAGGTTATGTAGGAGCTCTTATTCTCTTCCATAGGTCAAATTGAGATAGTTAAGGCTCATGATGAGGCTCTCATCAATTCACACCAATTGCGTGTATTTTCCGATATTCGTGCATATCAAGCCTTCCACCCACAGTTCCACACATCCGCCCTACACTCGCACACCGCACATAGCTATGTTAATCCCGTCTTTTTAGGCAACGGTTAACATAGTATTGTGCTACATTTCTATTGAATCCTAGATTCAATATTCACTATCCTATCATCTTGTTATATATACTTATACCTATATATATATATATATTCTACATATATATATGCTAAGTATTTCCATACCTTCTTTTCACAGTTCTTTTCCTTGTCTTTTATTTTGTTGATAAAGAAAAGAACAAAAAAAACCTAAAATAGAAAGATAACTCTTGTCTTTGCAGGTACACAATCTTGCATGTAGTAAGATCCATTTTGAACTTGATTTTTGGCGAATCACCAAGGATCACCTTTTGGCAGTAGCCAAGAACAATTTTTTGAGGGTGTGCCTCAAGGACAAGATTATCTCCAAAAAAATCTAAAAATCAAGAAAAATCCAAAAATAGAATAAGCAAATGGAATTGATGCGAGTCATAGGAATCGCGTATAAACAATTTAACCCCAAACCCGCCTCCTCGAGTTTGACCCTAGGCCTAAAACTGACAAGTTCAATTTGATTTAGTCCAGGTTAATAGAGTTTGGCAAACTATATAGATTCACCCGTAGGTAATTACTTCTACTATATACTTTACAACGCTAATATCACCATATTAAATAACCCTACCCACGTTTTAACAATATCCAAAAAGAAAAGACAAAGAAAAACAGGAAAAAGAAATAAACCACACTTCACCACACAAGTATGGTTGGCAATCTATCAGTGGTATCAACTCATCGACCGGTTGTCCAGAACCCAGCTCACAAAAATGGATGTTTAATTCCAAACACTTAGGAAGAAGCAGAGAAGTAGAATAAGCTGGGGAGTTATATGCTGGATTCACCCTTGTATTGATCCCATAAAAATTAAAGTAGGAAGAAAGCTGCCAGTCGTATAGATATATCTTTAGGCAGAATTCCTTTTCAAGGTCACCTAAGGGCATAGAAAGTCGAAGTTCATTTTGATTGCCGATCAGTGGATCTATCACATTTCACACAGAAAGATGCTTAGTACTTATAGTTCTTTTCGAGTCTTGGGTGAGTTAGGTAGCCATAGAAAGCTGCCTCGAAATCCTAAACTTAAAAATCCAAAAAAAATTTAGAAATGAAGAAAAAGAAAAAGATGATTCTACTTTTGAATAAGGTGAGGGCTTGGGCGGTCAGCATTTTAGAAGATACCCGAGTGCTGTTGTGTCGCTACAGTTCAGGTCCTTAGTAATTTGATCATAGTGTTGAAAAATAACTTTTGCCCAAGAAACCTGATTCTAATTCTTTTATAAATAGCATAGAGTTTTTCTAGGGACAAGCAAAAGATGGGCATGAGGGTATAATGTGCAAACATCTAAATGATCTAAAATGCCTATTTATGCATATTTCTAGTGTCATAGAAGCATTCATGCATTATAAATATTAAGTAACATACACCATCATGCATTTAAGTTAGATTGTATGAAGTTTAGATTAATTTTCTCTTTTTGTGTCCAAGGAACATGGCAAAATTTATCGGGGCCTCGAATTGAAGATCCAACCGTACGGATCTGATCAGGGAGACAATCGGAGGTTAACGCCTCCGAGATCACCCTGATAAGACTTCCGTAACATCAGATGCAGGCTGAGGAAGACCATTGGTCAAGGGGCAAGGTGGTGTAAAATCCAGACATTAGATGACAAATCCAACCACACGGATGGTTTTGAATTGACGATCGCAGCCCAATAGCGCAAAAATCGATCCAATCTGACAACCGTGGCACACCTATGAGCAATAGAAGATGGGCAGCTTAGATGGCACCACATGGCGCCATCTAAGCAACCTACGGTCGCCACATCTCTTCTTCATCGATTGATCAACGCATCTCAGCCATTGGATCATCGATCCAACGGTTGAGATTCAATCTTGGCCGTGCATGACTCAGCTAAAGGCAAAGCTTGCATGCCCTGAGCCGTTGGATCTTCATCCAATAGCCGAGGGTGCGTCAGCGTTAACTCGTAAACGTGACATAACGAGAGGAGTAGCGCAGCAATCAAGGCGCTTCGCCATAGATGGACATGCGTTCGAGCCGCCCGCACTGTGCTCTCCCCTTGCACGCAAGAGCGCAATTCGACCACTCGATCACGTGCCAACGGCTCAGATCGACCGATCAAATGATGCGTGATTGGACTCTCGATCTCACGCCCGATCACACGCGTTGGAGGCGCGCGTTGTAAAGGGTGCGAGCATGAGTTTTCAGCCATTGATGCTTGATCTGACGGTGGGAAGGGAGGCTGCATTGCCTCTTAACGCATGAAGGCAATGAGGTGTGTGCGATCTTAAGTCATCTGATGCTGAGAACGTGCGAACGTGGGTGAAGGTGCAAACGTCTAGAGCTGAGGCGACGTCAACATGGCGCGCTCTGAGTGCTTGGATCCTCATCGCACAGCGGAGATGGTGCATACGGCTACAACGTCATGTGCCTACAGTGACTCTCACAAACGTCACTAACGGTTCTGATTTTAATGTTAAAGCTGGTAAAAGGTTGTATTTGCCCCCATGACTACACCTATAAGAGGCCCTACACCCTCCACATTTTGATAATCTCTTCCTCTCTTCTCTCACCCCCTCCAAAGCTTTACGAGCTTGTCCCAAACCTGGGATGCTCCATTAAAGTTAAAAATATAATTTTTCCTCCTTCTTACCTCGTTCATGGAGCATACAAATCCTGTTCAACAATTCCCCTCTGATGGTAGTGGTTGTGTGGTGGTGGTAGAAACCATCATGAGGGGTTGCATAACAATGGATTTGATTTTGGAATGGCGATTTTGGTGACTATTTTTAGAAATGGTTAGATCACATTTTTATTTCCTCCATTTGCATTCCAAGGGATTAAATGTGGTTTAGGGTGAAGTGTCCTAAGAACAGGATGCCCAAGCAACTTCAAGCGATGTCTGATTATGCAATTAGATGCCTGATGCCTGAGGGTCAGACGTTTGGACATTTGATTAGACAATGCCTAGAGATGAGTTCATCTCCTTGATTTGAGTGAGTTACAGTAATAATAGATGTGTGACCCATGTGCTAGACGTCTAATTCTTAGCTATGGGACGTCTGATGAGAAAATCAGATGAGCCTTATAGTGTGTACCACTCTTGGAGTATGAGTGCTGGACCATCAGAAGTCTAACAATGTTGTTAGACATTCGGAGAGGGCTCTAAATATCTGATCAAGTGTTTGGACGTTTGATGTTTAGGGTATTTGGGTCCTTTCAAGGGTGGGCCCAGATGTCTAGCCAAGAAGGAGGGATATTTGTCAGTATGTAATGTTTGAAAGAATATCCAAACATCTGATTGACTTTCCTCAGGTGTTTGATTTCAGGGACAAACATCTGATATGTGAAGGTTAAGAAGACCTATTGTGGTACACCACCAAGTGACATCTCATTTCGACATCATATATCTGATAAGGTGCCACCAGACATCTAACCAGGGTACCAAATGTCTGATTCTGCAGGTAGTGGTGGGTGTAGGTCTTTGAGAATAATATCATCATTAGCCATATCTAGCTTTATTTAGTCAATTTCCATCAATAAATGCTTCTACATAACCATCAAAAGGCCATAATTTACTGCAAATCCTTTCAGAGAGATACAAGAAACTAGTGTTAAATTGTAATTTACCATCATATCATGAATGTAGAATAACCGCGGGTTTCTCCAGGGGTTAATTAAGGTTCAAATGGTCTTAAGAGTCTAATAAGTGGGTTAGTACGGATAGAAAATGGTTTTCGCGTATTTTGAGAACTAAATGACTTTCGAAACCTTAAAAACAGACCTGCTTAATTAAGTGAGGTTCCGATCAGGATAAAATTTACCTAAACCATCTAAATATCATATAAAAATATTCTCTATAGTTTGATATGCTTGATTTGACCATTGGAACCTAGTTTGACCTAAAACAGAGCCACAGACACTCTTGCCCTAGTTTGGATAATTGTGCAATTTCTTCAGTCAAACTTGGTAAAAATTAAAATCTAACTTCACCATTGGATTTCTTAGGTCAAAATTAGGTTTGTACCAAAATTTGGGCCCAATATGAGAATGTCTTGACCTAGTTTGCAATTTGGTCCTATCTAACTCTTTTTTCTCACATGTATGCCCCTAACTTTCAAATAAATTATATTTGGGTCCCCAACTTTATCATCTTCTTCTTCAAATAGGTCCCTTCGACCCTCAACTCCTAATCCTAAAGCTCCAGCGACCTTCAAATGAGAAGACCTCCATGATTTCTCCCTCAATCCCTTCCAAAATTGGAAGGGAGATTCCTTGAGGAGTCCTCTTTCCAATGCACCCGTCCTTGAACCCTACAACCTTCCCAATCTCTCATGCGAACGCATGAGAGATTCGGGTATCTTTCGAGTTTCCTACTTCAACGACCTTCCAAGCTTGGGAAGCTTGCTTCCTAAGCTCTAATCACCCTCTAACGACCTATATAAGGACCCCCAGACCTTGCCGAGTTCCCCACGCTCAAATTCGACCGGATTCACCTCTAATTTCATCTCTCCTCATCCAGCCGAAGCTCCTCGACGTCCGGCGACTTCTTCCTGTCTCCCCTCGTCGTCTGACCACAATACTTTCAGCAGACCGTCCTTCCTTACCTTCCTCCACGTCAAGCAGTACCAGTCGGCACCTCTATCTCCTTCATCCTCGTCGATTCTTTCTCACCAGAGCATTTTCTTCCCCGACGTCGGCCATACCATAATCGGCGCCGCTCTGTCCCCTTCATCCATTAGATTAGGATTAGTTTAGTTAGGTTAGTATCTTAGGTTAGTTTACTCCATCAAAAACCTTGTTTCGACCCTCAACACGACCGTTCACCATCATCTTCTCCGTCTCCGACCAAACCTCCGACAAGGCGTATTCGCCGCTACACCCCTCCATCCGCCTCGTCAACCACCTCATAACTTCCACCACACCACCCTCTACAAAACCCCTATCCTTATTTGCTGCTCCACTCACCCAAATCCACCACCAAACTCACGCACCTCCGTCTACCCTTTCCGAGGTCATACAACTCCACACACACCTTCACGACACGCCGCACCCACCACCACGTTCGTCGTCTCACGGCAATCCTGCCGAACGTTTCTGACAAGGCCAAAAACCTGTTCTTGTGTTTACAGGTTTCAGGAGCCATGCCATTGCTGTAGCAGTTCCAGGTGAAGACTTCAGGCTGTGTGGATTCATTCTAGGATCACATCCAGCCAGTCAATTAGAACTTCAGAGCGCTCCTCCACCTGCAATTAGCCAATCCTTCAGCAGAAGCTACACGTGGTAGAAAGCAAGGACGTTTAATCCCATATCAGAAACAACAGAGTCACTTGAGCGATATAAATTGAATAAGTCGCATGGGCTCTTCACCTCCAAACACGGGGTGAGGTCCCACTACAGCCCTCTCACCCGACATCTGCCTCGCCCGTGACACGCATCACGCGGGCCTGGCTCCGACTTGACCCGCCTAACCCCCGCACACCTCGGCTGCTACCCCACGCCAGCAGCCCTGGTCCCGGGTGCGCTCTAGACCCAATTACCTGTTACTGTGGAAGGCTCTGGGAGAGTGGAACCCAGAGAGAGAAAGAAAGAGAGAGAGAGCACGAGGACAAGGGGGTTTTGCTCTCACTGGCACCTGTGCAACACTTAGTCTCGAGGAGAAGAAAGGCTGAAGAAGAGAAGGAAGAGAAGAGACAAATGCAAAGAGAAAAAGAAAGAAGAAGAAGCAGAGAGAGAAGGCAAGGAAGAAGAAGAATAGCAGAAGCAAAAGAGAAAAGGATCACTGTAGCAATGCAGTTTTAAGACGTCCGATTCATTAGTTGTTCACTTAGTTCTATTTGAGTAAATGCTATATATGTTAGACTAATAATTGGTAATCCAAGTCATCATTATTTTGTCTATAATTCTTTTTACACTTCATATACTCATTCTATACATTGTAAACTAGATTTTGAGTAATTAATTGCACTCATTTACATTAATTGTTGAGATTAGTGCGTGAATTTCTACTTTCTCCCAGTGAATGATTTCGGTCTTTCATTCGAATATAAATTTTATCTGTTTTCAAGCGATTTCGACCTATACTATGACACAGCTTTTATAACATCGATTTTGCTCGTTAAACAGTCTTGTAAGGGTCATCTTGGACCCGACTAACCTATGAAATCAATCATAGGGGAAACTGACATGGCAAGCTACACTCAAGAAAGGACCAGGGGCTCAAGAATGACTACTCGAAAAGGTAATCCACGTTAGGAACTACTTCACTGATTGTCAATAGTGAAATGCTATGGTTGGACTTTGGATCTGGAGGGTTAGCCATAGGTGGGTTATGATAGACCCACTTTCATGGACCAAATTAGAGGCTAAGTGCATTAATGCTGATATGGAATTTGAGTTAAAATAGGCATTACATTGAGCAAATTAATTCAGCTTTGGATTTAAAGATTCATTACATTTCATTATGTGATTTGATTAATTATTTGATGCACATCATTTTTAGGATCCCATATGGGCAAATAAAAATCCCTCTAAGATTCTCAATATCCCCTGAATCTCTCTAGTATGCGATAATTTTCCCCTTCCCTTATTCTCTCTTTCTTTAACAGGCACATGCAGAGACACGGGAAAGGCCATCTTCCCCTATGCCTCCCCCTTAGGACTCCTCTCTCCACAGGAGGAGAACCACCACAGCCACCCACCGTGAGCCTACCCTCCATCATCATCTTCTTCTCACAAACCGCAAGCACCCTCTCCACCTCCATCATCTTCCTCCTCCCAATCCATTGCGTGCTTTCCCCCCACCACAACGACCACTCATTGCCACGACCACGAGCCACCATCGCGAGCCTCCTTCCCATGAGCCACCATGAGCCAACCTTCATCTCCTTCCCGCAAACTACCAGGATAGCCACACGGTGACAGTGTGTGGCGACCACCTCACCACTGCAACATCAACAACCTCCATCTTCTGATTAGTCTCTCTTCTCCACGATAGCAGCAATGGCCTCGACTCCTCACCGCACTCGTCCCGACCACACCCTCAACACCCTACCACTGTCGACTGTGACCCTCGTCTCCTGCCTCTCTGACAGCAAGCACCACGGCCCCTGTCTCTGGCCACCTCCCATCGAACCACCACCGTCTACATGCTGCCCTCAATCCAGACTCCCTTCCCTGACGACCACGTCTCCAGCCGACATGCTCCGTGCAAAGTGAGCAAGGAAAGTGAATCCCCTAATTTGGTTGTGATTAAATATTACATTCACATGCCATCGAGGAGAATGGGATTTTTTATCAATCAATATTCTATTCTGGAGGTTTTATGGTGAAGGCCCTTCTCTTTTTACGTAAATATTGTTTCATGTGTATCTTATCATTGTTAGCTTAATTCAAAGGGGTTTCTTGGTTCAATTTCTTGAGGAATCAATGGTGAGCAATAGTTTTCGACAGTTACGAGTTTAAATAGGCGTGTGCCTCCCTGTGGATACGACTCGCTCGCCTGTGAGTAGTTTTATTTTAATTGTTGGTCAATTTTCCACCACTCAATTTCTACGTCAACGACCTATTTTCTTTTGCGAAAATTATGTCAAAGTGGAAATCGACCCGTCAAATGGCGCCATTACCAGGGAGGCAACAGACGTAATAGATTTACATGGTCATTTTGCTGATCTATTCTGAGGTGCACATTGATCTGACCAGCTGCTATCTTTTCTATGCGAGAAATCTGACAAGGTAACAAACACGACAATGTCGACCTTGCGCAACGCCCCCACACGTAGAGAGGACTCGAAGAGGAGAACTGGATCCCGCTTTCCCAAGGGTTCTCTTTCATCGCGAAATTTATTTCATTTCAATCTTCTCACCCTTGTAGCATCGGGGTTGATTTTTGAGGGTCTGTTCCCACTTTCTTTTGCGACTAGGGCAATTTATCTATGATTCTCCGCTTGCTTTCCCTAAAAGAAAAGAAAAAAGATATCGAGCTGCCTATTAAGGAGTTGCATATCTTTAGGTGCACGCATTTAGGGGTGATTGAGCAGCACGTTAGATCTCATTTTGCATTGCGTCCATTATTTGCACCAAGATTGCTAGAGTCAAGGATGCCTTTCTATTTTTGCATCCAGCTCCTGTCACGCATTGATTGGGATTAAATCTCAAGACCACTAAATTGATTGAATTGACCTAATTCAATGGTCGCCTAACTGAAATTGGGACTGTTAATCAAATTCAATCTTAAAATCAAAATCACATTTAATCTGATCAAAAGGGACTTGTGTGCGATTCTTCTAAAAAATAAACTGATTTGAGGTGTAATGCACACTTCTGGCACTGAGCACCCACACTAGACACTACACTAGGTCTCGGTACCTTAGGGCTATATGCATTGATCTCTTTATCGATGCAGACCCTTCTATTTTACTTTGTCGTGGTGATACTATCCTGTAACCAAGTGTTTTGATACTTCAAGGAGGGGGGCACCCCTTAAAGGAATAAAATGGTAGTTAAGAGGCACCACCTTTGCATCGCCTCAAAGGAGGAGTTTACCCTACTTGCATCCCTTAGTTCCGTCCTTGAAGTAACTTCTCACTAGATCACTTGAGAGTATCATTAAAGAAAGCTATTGGTCCTAGGGCACTCGAAGGTTGGCTTAGGTCATGTAACTGCACTGAATAACTTGTTTAGCCACCTATAGCAACCAATTCTACCTCAGCCCCCCTTGAAACAAAGTTGGACAAGATCTCAAGTAGCTACTTTCCTCGAATTAGTTTAGGTAGACCTAAATGTTGCCCAAGGGTTTCGTCCACCTCCCAGGAACAATCCTTTTGAAAACACCTACAATCCTAGGTGGAGAAACCATCCCAATTTCTCATGGAATTAAGGTGATGCTTACAACTCAGGGAATTCAAGAGCCCAACCGACCCAACCCTTTCAGGCACAACAATTCCAGCCTCCTCCTCATTCCAACAATTCTAAGATGGATAACCTTAAAGCTATGATGAAGGCCATGCAAGAAAGCTAGAGTATGATCATTCAATCTCATAATAAGGCAATCCAAGAAACGCAATCTCAATTGGCCATCTTATTGAGGTTGTTAGACAACGTGATCCTGGGAAGTTGCCCAGCTCATCTGAGGAGAATCCTACGGGTAAAGGGTCCTTCATAAGGGAGCATGCTAAAGCTATGACCGTTCTGAGGAGTGGCAAACAATTCTCCAAACCTGAACTCACTCCTACAGTCACCCCTCCGACCAACCCGACGACCACTTACACATCCACCGAGGAAGAGCCACTCAACCCCTCCTCGCTTGAAATCAACCAACTGGAGGATGTTGTCCGCGTTCCACCTCTGTCCCGCCATGACAACCCCTCCAACCAGAGGCTGAGAGTGCCCTTCCCTGAGCACTTATCCGCTCCTAAGACACCTTTTGTTGGCTCATCTAGAGCCAAAGATAGGATGGAAGAAATAATGGAGACATTCAAGCAAGTTCACATTAACTTGCCTCTATTGAATGCTATCAAGCAATTCCCATCCTATGCTAAATTTCTAAAGGACCTATGCATGCAAAAGAGAAAATCAAGGAAATAGGTCCAAGATAAGGTTGTCCTGCTCGACCTAGTCAGCTCGATCCTACAACAAGGTATACCCCCCAAAATGAAGGACCCACCTATATGTTTTTGTGGTCATTCGAGAGCAACACATCGATGAGGCTCTTCTCGATCTGGGCGCGGCAGTTAATATATTGTTGAGCTCGGTCGATGAGCTATTAGGAGGAGGTGAATTAAAGCCTAATCTGGTTATCCTCCAAGTAGCTGATAGATCATTGAAGACATCACGTTGGCTTTTAGAAGATGTCCTGGTGAGAGTGGAGGACTTATTTCTCGTCGACTTTTTGATATTGGATACTAACCCATCCAACATGCCTACCAGACCTTCGATTATCTTAGGGAATCCCTTTTTGGCTACAGCCAATGCGTCCATCAATTACAAATCAAGGGCGCTCAAGATGGGCTTCGGGAATTGGAAAATCCGGCTTAATGTGTTTGATGGCTATAAACAACCCATATTGGAAGATTATTCCCAAATTAAAGTGATCGATGAAATTGTAGAGAAGACAACACCAACTCTTTTGTGATGATCCCCTCCAAATGGTCATTTCTAAGGACCATACCCCAAATCTTGAAGAAGGAGAGGGAGATATGCCGGAATTAGTAGAGCTATTGCCTGTCAAAGTCGAGTCCCTCTCCCCGCCATGGACAATCAAGGTAGATCCGCTACCGGAGGTAGGGACATCAAACATAATTCCCTCGATTAAGAAAGCTCCCAACTAGGAGCTTAAACCACTTCCATAGACCCTCAAATATGTTTTCCTTAGGCCCAATGATACGCTTCCTGTCATCATCTCAACTGCTCTATTTGAGACATAGGAGGGAGCATTGATTGAATGCCTAAGACAGCACAAGGAAACCATTGCCTGGACTATAGCAGACATCAAAGGAGTTGACTCAACTCTCTACATGCATCAAATTTACTCGAATGACTCTGTGAAACCCTTTCGAGATATGCAGAGTTAGTTAAACACCAACATGCAAGAAGTGGTGAAGAAGGAAATCTTAAAATGGTTGGATGCGAGGATAATTCTACCCCATTTTTGATAGCAAATGGGTCAGTCCTATTCACGTAGTGTCCAAAAAAGCGGGATTCACAGTGGAAACCAATCAAAAAGGGGAGAAAGTCACTAACCAACCCACAATAGGATGGAGGGTATGCATAAACTACCACCGCCTTAACACCACCACCCAAAAAAATCACTTTCCTCTACCATTTATTGATCAGATACTGGAGAGATTGGAGGGGAATAAATACTTCTATTTTCACCATGGATATTCTAGGTACAATCAGATTGTTGTCTTCCAGACGACCAGGAGCGCACTACTTTCACGAGTCCTTATGGCACATTTGACTTCCGACGGATGCCATTTGGACTATGTAATGCTCCGGAAACATTTCAGCGGTGTATGGTGCCCATCTTTTCAAACATGATTGACGAGTTCGTAGAAGTTTTCATGAATGACTTTTCCATATATGACTCGTTGTTTGACCACTATCTCTCACCTTTAGAAAATGTTCCCACCCGCCGCGAAGAGACAGGATTGGTGCTTAGCTGGAAAAAAGCCATTTGATGGTCCAGCAGGGTGTTGTTCTTAGGCATGTAGTGTCTGTGCAAGGTTTAGAAGTGGATAAAGCTAAGGTTGAGTCCATTTCAAGGCTTCCACCACTCACCTATGTCAAGAAGATCCAATCATTCCTGGGTCATGCCAGCTTTTATAGGTGCTTCATTAAAGACTTTAGTAAGATTTCTAGGCTACTTTGCGACTTACTGGAGAAGGATATTGCCTTCGTTTTTATGCAAAGTGTGCTGAGGCCTTCCAAATCTTGAAAGAGGCCTTAATAACCGTGTCTATCCTGCAAGCACTTGATTAGATCCTCCCATTTGAGTTGATGTGCGATGCCTCGGATTTTACCATGGGAGCAATCCTTGGTTAGAGGGTTGATAAAAAGCCTCATGTGCTATACTATGCTAGCAAAACCCTTGCTAATGCACAACAAAACTACACTATGATAGAAAAAGAACTTACGATAGTATTTGCTCTGGAGAAGTTTAGGTCTTATCTTCTGGGATCTAAGGTTGTGGTGTATACTAATCATTCAACCTTGAAGTATTTGCTCGCTAAGAAAGACACAAAACCTAGGCTGATTAGTTGGATTCTGTTACTTCAAGAGTTCGACCTGGATATCCGTGACAAGAAAGGGGTTGAAAATGTGGTCGCCGATCATTTATCCAGGATCCTAGTTAAGGCTTCAACCCTGTCAAGAGACCATCGTGACACCTTTCCTAACGAAGCGATGATGGCAATATAACCGACGACCCTTGGTTTGCTGACGTCGTCAACTACTTGGTCACAGGCAAAACCCCTAGTATGTGGAATAAGCAGCAAAGAGATAGATTTCTCGCTGACACGAAGCATTATCACTGGAAGGACGTCGAGCTATTTAGAATAGACCGTGAGTAGGTCTTACGTAGGTGTGTTCCAGAGGAGGAACAACAGAGTGGTTTAAATTTCTATCATGCACTGCACTATGGAGGACACTTTATTGCGAAGAAGACTACGTATAAGGTTCTCCAGTCTGGTTTGTGGTAACCCTCACTATTCAAGGATACACATACTTATGTGTGGGTATGTCTTCGTTGTCAATAGACTGGAACAATCAGGAAGCGGGATGAGATGTCCCAGCAGCCTATTCTTCTAGTTGAGATATTCAACATCTAGGGCATAGATTTCATGGGCCCCTTCCCATCATCTCACGGCTATGAATATATCCTCGTGGCAGTTGATTATGTGTCAAAGTGGATATAGGCTATTCTGACTAGGGCCAATGATCACTCTGTGGTCCAAAATTTCATTAAGGCCAATATCATTTCCTGATTTGGTTGCCCGAGGACGATCATTAGTAATAAGGGACCTCATTTCAAGAATGCATACTTCACTTGTCTACTAAAAAATCTTGGTGTCACCCACAAAGTGGCCACCCCATATCTCCCGCAAACAAGTGAACAGGTCGAGGTGTCCAATAGGGAGATCAAGCGGATTCTAGAGAAAACTATAAGACCCGATAGGAAAGATTGATCGAAGAAACTAGATGATGCACTATGAGCTTACAGAACTGCTTATAAGACCCCTTGGGGATGTCTCCCTTTTGTATAGTGTATGGCAAAGCCTGCCATTTGCTTGTTGAGATTGAGCATAGGGCTTATTAGGCTATTAAGAAGGCCAACATGGATCTCGAGAACGCAAGCAAAGCGTGCTTATTAGAACTGATTGAGCTTAAAGAGTTGAGGAATGAGGCTTATCAAACTACTCAAACTTATAAAGAGCACACTAAGGTCTTTTACGATAAACACATCCTTCGCAAAGCCTTTGAGCCCAACTAACGGGTCTAGCTATTCAATTCTAGACTCAAACTATTCCCTGGAAAACTAGAGTCTCGTTGGGATGGACCATTCACTGTCACGCAAGTGTTCCTGCACAGTGTAATTAAGATCCAAAACCCCTCATCTGGTGAGACTTTGAAGGTAAATGGCCAACGTTTGAAACCGTATGTTACTCTTTCTGATGGCCAGGTATTGGACACCTAAGCTGGAGGAGCCTTGGCTCAAAACACTCTCTACCTTAGGTAATATCTCTCCTTGCCTTTGCTTTCCAATGAGGACATTGTCAAATTTGGGCATGAGGGGGTATAACCTAAGGTTGTACATAGCATTTATATATATTTTGTATACGTGTAATTGGGACTTTTACGGCAAAAAAAAAGGGGAAAAAAGGGGGACAAGAGAAGGAAGGAGATGAAATATTTGCGAGCTGAAGTGTAAAATTATTGAGGAAGAAAAAAGAAAAGGCAAACATGGAAAGAAAAGGAAAAATTGTGTTAGTCCCAGTAGTTGAGTGTGGAATGTACCTAAGTTCTAGGTTGGATCGGATGATGAATTAAGTCCTGAAGTGCTAAAGAGAAGGAGTTAAGTGAGAGATACCAACTTTAGGCCTCCTGGGTCTATTTTAGGGCTTAAACACTCATGTATTTGTTAAGGTCTAGACTATTCCTCAAGAGGTTGAGGAAGATGCGAGGCTAGTGTATTAAGTCTATGGCTTAGGGATTATTCAGCCCCTTTGCCCGCCCTTTGGTTTGTAGGACTTAGTAACTTAGGCACCCAAAAATCACACATCGGTATGGTTCAGTACGCGTAATGAAAATAATGCTAAAATGTGTTCTGTTTTGAAAATATTTTCCCAAATATTTGACTTAGGAGCGACTCAAAGACACAAGCTAGTTGGACGAGTTCCCGACGTGGAGAAGAGGAATGAAAAATACTCCCTTCGAAGATGCATTATAGCATACCATCTCCTCAGTGCTTGTCTCATAGGATATCTAAATGTCCTACCGAGGGCACAGAAGCATCTTGTGCAGGTTCAGATACCATGGGCGGCATTATCCCAAAGTGTCGATTGCCAGGGTCTGAATTTGGCTACAGAGTACCATGGACGGCACTACCCCGAAGTGTCGTAAGCCAAGGTTTTGGGGGTGCCATGGCCAGTGCTATCCCAAAACATCGATTGCTAGAGACCCTGCGATGATTGATGGCAAGGATAAGGAATCCAATATAGATCGTGTTTACGGCCAATCCGATGTTAGATTTAGGAGAATTTAAAAAGAAAAGAGAGAAAACTCTCAAAATAAATATTACTTTCTCTCCTGTCAAAAATGCATTGACAAACTGAACCTGGACTTTTTCCACATACGCACGAGTGCTTTAATTGCTGGGGCCAACGAACCTCTAGGTAGTTTTTGCGGGCCCTAGAAACCTTCATTGCAGACCCAAGGCTGAGGCTGGTTAGGTCCGTATCTTGGCTGGTACTTGAGTACATTTAGGCCTATAATTGGTATTTCGATCTAGTCTCTAGAAGTGCGTCATGATAAGGCATCCTGACGATAAAATCTGACCTAGAGACCTGGTCTGTTTCATATGATTTTGCACAAGACTAGCAAAACTTAGGCATGGGGGTATTTGATAAATTCACTTTCGTGGACCAAATTGGAGTTAAAATAAGCATTACGTTGAGAAAATTAGTTCAACTTTGGATTTAAAGATTCATTACATTTCATTATGTGATTTGATTAATTATTTGATGCAGATCATTTTTAGGATTCCATATGGGCAAATAAAAAATCCCTCTAAGATTTAGAATATCCCCTCAATCTCTCTAGCATGCGATAATTTTCCCCTTCCCTTATTCTCTCTTCTCTCTTTCTTGAACAGGCACATGCAGAGACATGGGTGTTGCATCACTTTTGTCATAGTTTAAGAAATACATCATAGTATAGTCAACAAAAGCGATGCAGCATTTAAATTTGTAAGTGCTCCAAAATAAGAATGAGTTTGAGGTCGTTCACAGGGAGCAACTTGAGCAAATCAATCACTAATCACAAAATTAAGAATAACAATTTGCAAGAGAATCAGATAACTAGAAAGATATGCAATATATGTCAAAAAATGTATCTCAGAAAGTGGCTATCAAAGTGCAAAAGGATCGAATTAAAAATGGTGGTTTGAACCACCAAATTTAACCTACAATTAAGCACTAATTAATATCTAACCTGCAACCACTAATGTTAATTTCCACGTAGCATGGATGTCCATAGTAATAATCAAAGCCAAGCCAAGGCCTCAGAAGTACCAGCAGAACCAAAGGCAAGCACAACACAGAGGCACAAGGGCCTCACAAGCCTTAGAAAGCTAAGTACTGAGCACGGAGAGGGGGCGAGCACGATTCCTGAGGTCACAGCATTGCAAAACCCTCCCCCCTCCTTAGATTTCTCTCTCTCAAAACCAAGTCGAACTCGGGTAACCGGCTAAACGGATCCAACCTAGACTCGTGGGCGTGATCGCAAGCGAGGGCACGTGGGCGGGCACATGTGAGCGCATGCATGGGGGCGTGGAAGGGGACCTCATCCCGTGCGTTTCGAGGAAAACAGCTGAGAGCAAGATTTGCACTTATATGCCTTCGAATGCCTTCACGTTTCTGAAGTAGGACTAATCCCACCTCTTTCCTTCGCGTGAAGCTCTATGTGAGCTACACCAGATGTGTCGAGGAATTAAGACTGTTGTTGTTGTGGTGTTGCCCAATTGAAGATGTAGGAAGCTTCGCGAGGTTGTTCCACACCTATCGAATGCTATGGCAATGGCAAAGTTCATTGAATAGTGGCGAGCAGCATCGGAGCGAACGTCAATAGCGAGGAAATTCCCTAAAACAAAACACGAGCTAAATGCCCCAATTAGATGGTTCAGGAGCTTCGTGGTGAAACAAGGAATGCGGTGGTGGTGTTCGTGTGATTATTGGATGTGCGTGGAGGTGTGTGTGACTCGAAGATGGCAGTGGAGTGGTGGGTTGTTTAGGGAGGTTGATGAGCAGTCGAAGCTCCAAATTTACTTAGGGGTTTCAATCTAGGAAGGGTGAGGAGGGTTTTGGTGGTAGCAGTGGGTCGTTTGGTGAATGGTGATGCCAGCATGAACTCGCCGGAGTTGTGGCCAGAGTTGGGGAAGATGATAAGGGTGAGGGTGATGTCATGCTTGAACCTAGGATCTAAGAGGGTAGAAAGAGTTTGGAGGTGGAGAGGGAGTGTTTGAGGGACTTAGGGAGAAGCGAGTGGGCAAGATTCGTCTGGCGTTGGCCGGCAGGACACGAAGAAGACAAGACGTACGGCGAGGTGTCGGTGAGGAAGAAGAGGCCGGAAACTCTCCCTCTTTAGCTGAAGAGACATGCAATGAAGAGAGGAAGCCAGAGGGTCGTCCAATTTAATAGTTGGATAGTTGGAGGAAAGGGTTGGAGAAGCTCGCTAGAGCTCAAAGAAACGAAGGTCGGAGGAGAGAAAGGTGAGGTATTTCCAGTCGATTCTTGGCTGAGGAGGACGGTAAGGGCATCAGGGCTCTTTATAGAGCTCCAGAATGAGCTCTAAAGCACGGAAAAAGGCTTGATTTGCTCAAGATTTCAGGCAAAATATCCCCACATTCCCTCGTGTTTGCCTAATCTTCATGGATTGAATCGAGTCTCAATAAGTGGTACAATGGATTAGGAATGTTCTTGTGGTCATTCCCTCCAATTTTAGAGGAGTTTGGCTCTGATTTGCAAGAGAAAATCTCTCTCGAATCTCATTGCAGAAGCTTGGTTCACACCAATGGCAAAAGGAACCTAAGTGAAGAAAATGACGAGAAGTTAGGGACCTAAATGTAATAAACTTGAAACTTGAGGGGCTAAATGTAAGAAATATAATTTTAAAGGGCTAAAATGCAAAATAGGTCAACATGGACTCTGATTGGGCCCAAATTTTATCCCTAACCTAATTTGGACCCAAGGAATCTAATGGTAAACTTGGATTTGAGCTTTGACCACGTTTGATTGGGTAAATTGCAGAGAAGCCCAAATCAAGGTAAAATCCTATCTGAAACTTTGTTCTAGGTCAAAATAGGTTCAGATGGTCACACAAAGGGTACCAAATCTCTTAAAATAATTTATTACAAATTTGAGGAGGTTTAAATTAATTTTATCCTAACTAGAACATCTTTAATTTAAGTGGTTTGATAATTAGGGTTTTGGTGTTGTTTTAACCCTCGAAATGCCTGAAACCCCATTTTTGTCATTGATCTACTTTTTAGACTTTTGTCCTCATTTGACCTCCAGTTAACCCCTGAGTGATCCCGTGGTTAATCTATGTTTGTGATGTGTTGTTAAAATTACAGAATTAACCATGATTCTCTATTTTCTTCTCAAATTAGAATGATACAGAGTTGTAGCCCTCGGATGATTAGGTAGGAGCTTTTATCAATCAAACCTGACTAAATGTGGATATTTAGGGCTCATGATGATGTTACCATCAACAAGAAAGCCATCTTCCCCTTATCCCCCCTTGAGACTCCTTTCTCCACAAGAGGAGAACCACCATAACCACCCACCGTGAGCCTACCCTCCACCATCATCTCCTTCTCACAAACCACAAGCACCCTCTCCACCTCCATCATCTTCCTCCTCCCAATCCACTGTGTGCCTTCCCCCCATCGTGACGACCACTCACTGCCATGATCGCGAGCCACGACTACGAGCCACCATCGCGAGCCTCCTTCCCACAAGCTACCGCGAGTCGAACTTCATCTCCTTCCTGCAAACTACCACGATAGCCATGCAATGACAACGTGTGGCGACCACTGCACCACCATGATGTTCACGACCTCCCCTGCCATTGCGTACCTCATCACCATTGACGACTGCGAGCACCATGCCTCGACACTCCTCGTTGACCAACCTTGTAGCAGGAAGCACCTCCATCTCCTACTCGACGCACGCAAACCCTCGCCAAAACCTCCTTGCTCAGGCCCTTCTCTCTGTTTACTTTGATGCACCACCACTGATCGTGCACCAGCACCATCCTCTCTACAACAGCAAGCTGTGACCACCTCACCTTCAGCCCTCGGCCACCTTTGCCTTTCCTGAGCAAAGGCCCCGCGTGCCACAAACCCTCGCGCATGCCCTTGCACGCGAGCACAGCTAGCCACCTCAGCCACCAGTCCTCGCGCGAGCCCTCGCGTGCGACCGCTCCACCCACTCGACTCCTCGTTCATGATCTCCGCAGCAGGGCCGAAGGAACCCATCAACACCCGTGACCTTGATGCAACCACCACCATAAGTCATTATTCCTCGTGCCATCGATGTCATTAGACTCACCTCAACTCCACCAATGTGACCATGCCCTCAGTCGCGACTTCCGTGACTCACACACGTGAGAGTGACTACCCATTGCCGGCAAGTTCCTCCACTCTGGACGACTGCCTCCGGCCACCTCCCACCGTGGGACCACCACCATCGTGAAGCCCTCTGCATCCTCGGCTTCCTTGGAGCCTCCCACGACCAGTCATCCATTCCTCTTCACGTGCACATAAGGGGACGGATTCCCTTGTTTCCCAATAGTGAAGTGCCAATTAGTTATTAAGATCAGTTGCCACTGCCACAATTTTTTCTATTATTTTAATATTATGATTTATTTGCGAGAATCCCTTCATCTTTGATTAAAATGCAATTTCAGTAAATCCACGCACTTTATTCCTAAGTAAAGAGGGGTTTTGGCTTGATTTCTTGAGAAATTACTTTGTGAGCAATATTTTTAGACATTTGCGATTGTGGATGCAAGATATTTATGCGTTTAATGGTATGTTCCTCCCTGTGGATACAATCTAATTCTTCGTGGTTAGTTTTCACTAATAAATATTTTTGATCTGGGATTTTTTCCACCATGTGATTTATACTGCAATGACGTATTTTTCTGACACATCATCTCATTAAAGTGAAGATCTCTCGATCAGGTTATAACCCTTAATCCTACGGCCTGCCTTATAGCTCCAGGGCTCTAGGAGGCCTATTTTGGACCTATCCTCCTTCTGGAATTGGCCACAAGGGGAGCCCTTAAAGGTCAACCCAATGATCGATGGGGTAGGAATAGACAGGAGGTTGGACCTCTAATACTTGCGATGGGTGATGTAGACACATCTATTTAGGTTAAAATTCCTTTTCATGCATGTTCCTAAACTTAGATTTGCCTTTCATGATATAAATATTGCATAGCATACATCATTCTGCATTTAGAGTAGTTGTATATATTTTAGGTTAATTTGATCCTTTTTATGGTCAAGAGAGAAAAAGACTTATTTCAGGGCCTCAGATGGATGATCGGACCATACAAATTTGATCAAGATAACGATCGGAGTCTAACGCCTCCGAAATCGTCAAGATCGGAGTCCCGTAGCACCTTATGCGGTCTGAGAAAAATCAACGGCTAGGAGGACAATGCGACATCCTTATGGACTTTGGATGAAGAATCCGACCGTACAGATGGATCCGGAGCAACGATCGCAGTCCAGCAACGCGAGAATCATCTCAATCAGAGCTCTGTAGCACCCTCTATAAAAAAGAAGGACAGCCCAGATGGCACCACGTGGCGCCATCCAGGCCACCCAACATCGACCAGCAGCAGCCACAGGCACCTCCTCATCATCATTGATCTTGCACCACAACCATTGGATCAACATCCAACAGCTGGGGTTCGTCAGCACCCTCAACGTCCATGCTTTCCTTGGGACTCAACCGCGCCCTTGCCTCAACGGTGAAGCTCTTGGCCTGCAAAGAGGGAATGCGGGTTTGTGACCCGCGGAGCCCCCAATTAGCAATTGAATGCACCACGCACAGCCGCAACTGCACTCAACAGCAGGGCAACGCTAGCACGCGAGCGTGCGCACGCGACAAAGAGCACGCGATGTGCGCACCAGCGAAGCATGAGCAGTGGGGAGGGCGGATCTTCAGTGACGCAGGCCTTTAGTGACACTTGCAGCTGTCACTAATGGCCCGTGCGCGCCAGCAAAGCAATTGAAGGTGCGGATCTTCGGTGACAAAAGGGTAGACCTCTAGCAATTTTTACGAATGTCAGTAATGACCCAGATGCGAATTTGTTCTTCCTCCACTATAAAAGGACCTACCCACCACCATTCCAAACCGTCTCTTCCTTTCTTCCTCTCACCACCTCCAAGGCTCTAGAGAGAGCTTATCCCAAGCCCAGGATGCTCCTCTAAAGTAGAAAACTAAATATTTTTCCCTCCCCTCATCCCCATTCATGGAGTATCTCGTGGCTATCCTCTCATCACCCTTCGGGAAAAAGATCCTCACCACGATGTTGTATTGCCCCATCCTCTGTCCTCTGGCTCTGTCCTCCTTCGTCCCGCTCCTCACCACCTCCCTCCAGGCAACGTCAGAGTGAGTTGTCTTCTGAGCAACTGTCGTGGGGGATTTTCTCATCTCCATCTATCTTTACTACTTTCTAGTGTAGTTTTTCCCACTTTCTTAGTTGCAGAAAACATTGGATTCAGAAATATATGTGATTCTCTCTGTCTCTCTGTTATATTTTTTTTGCAAGTAGATAAAGTTTTCATCAACCTAATCTCTTGCGTGATAAAAAATAGCAAAAAATTAGAAAAGATAAAAACGACCAAAAACAAATAAAAGTGAAGCATGGATTTTTATAAAACCAAATGTTCACCTCCCTGTGTTCGACCCAGGACTCACTTTTCAAGTTTTGGTTATAAATTTTATCTGATGGACGTGTTTTGTGACTATGACAACGGGTCCTCCAAACTCCAATTCTAATATGCAAAGCACATCTCGATCATTTTGACGCCATTGCTGGGGAGGCAATGCTCTTTGGCTTTTTTTCGTGTTTTTTCGGCTTACCTAACTTTTATCTCACTTTTTGATCTTGCTGTGATTACAGGTACTCATCCTAGGCAGGCCAGAGTAGTTAGATCGGAGAAAAGTGCGGATGAAGTTTTTGTAAGTTTATCCCCACCACCCCCACACTAGTTTTCATTCCATAACCTAATAACTCAAACCCAAATCAACTTTGGTGCTTGTATAAACCCTAAGGTAGATTTTGGTTGTTTGATTGTCACTCCACTAACCTCACCCACCCACATATATCAAAAATAATTATTTAATATTCTTCTCTTGTGGGATTTAACTGAAAGCTACACACTTAACACCTACAAGCTCTTATCCTATGGCGCACAATCACTTTGATTCTACCACTTAGCCGGGATCTGACCTGTGGACCCGGTACACTTCAACTCAATACACATAAGTGAGTAGAAATCTGAATAGGTTAAACATCTGTGTGCCTTAATCAAGTGGTGCAACAAGCCAATTGATTGAATTGTTTGGACCGCACCACTCAATTTAAACCTGATCCATCAAGTAGCTTCCCTCTTAGGGTTGATTTTTAGGGCTAAACCAGGCACTCCACATTTTTTTCTCATTTCTAAAGGAATATATCATCACCAATGCTTGTAAAACTTGGAGAGTTCTACTAAACCTTGATTGAACCTAAGGATTAAACACTAAAATTTACTAAACAAGGTTAAATCCTAAAAGACACATCATCAAATAACCTTGTTTGCAAACCCTGATTGTGCATGCACACACACCTTAACTGATTATTAAGGGCACAACTCATCTAAAGGGCCCATCACATTCCAAGAGCACAATCATCACAAGCCTAACTAAAACTGAGTAGACGTTGGCCCTAAGGATTGATTTACTCTTCGGGGCTCAGATTGAGATTTTTTTCGATTAATCTGCTTCTGCTGGTCCATCTGATGTCTAGCTAGGGGAGTAGCATCAAACGACCACGGCTGGGGGTTACACTAGGAACCGAAGGCACAAGCCAAAATAAGAACCTTCTCCCCAGTCCCTACTTTTAACTGGTTGGATTGACCGGATAAAAGAAGACCAAATCGTTTACAATCTCAAGACGGGTCTTGGGAGTCTGTAGGTCTTCAGGCTGACCCATCTAAGGACAGGGTTGATTGCTTGTATTGCAGGGCTCCTTTCTTTCCTCTGATTTCCCTCTTATTCTACCATGTATCCTTCCACATCCTACACTCATTTCCCATCCTACCCTCCTACCACCACTTATACCCAAGATGATTACTATCCTGACCCAACTTATAATTACCCATCCACTAGCTGGGATAACTTTGATTGGGGATACGATATCGGACCTCAGTGTCCAAGGCCTAACCCTGGATAACAAAACTATGATTACTATCCTTCCCAGAGCTATAATGATTGTAGATCTCCACCCTTTGATGATCGAACCAACCCGATCTACAATCAAGAAGGATATGTTGATTATAACACTTACCCTCCCCAGTATTCCACTAAATATAGGTCACCACCATTCTTTGAGCAACCCGTCACGACCTATCATCAGGGAGTGTTAGTTGCTCTGAAATGAGTTCTAAAATCATCGTGTTGTAGTATAACTCGAATCAGTGAGAAAACATATAAAATTTATTACTCGAATGAAATCTGAGGTCGAACATAGGGAGCAAGTGGCAATTTAATACTCTAGATCACAATCAAAGATATAAGAATTTGCAATCAAAATTAATTCAGAATGATCTAATCAATAATGTCAAGTATCAATGTGCAAAAAGAATGGAGTAAAATGGTGATTTAAATCACCAATTACTCCTCACAATAATAGCAATTAGATCAACAGTATCAATCAAGGAAATAAAGCCTCAAATGTATGCAATTAGGCGGCAGAGGCTTGTATCAGACACCTTAACGGAGGCAAAGGCCTCTTCCTTTTTTCTCTTCAAGACTCAGGGAGAGGCTTCTTTCTGCTTCTTTTCCTCTTCTCCTCTTTCTCTCTTTCTCTTCCTTCTCTTCCTCCTTTCTCATAGAAGGCATAGCATACGACTTAGCACGCCAGTAGAGGTAAAGGCCTCTTCAGATCTCACAAGAGTCAAGAGGAGGGTGGTACAGCAAAACCCCTCCCCCCTCTCTTCTCTTTTTCTCTTCTTCCTTTCTCAGACCAAGCAAACCAGACCAGACCCGGGCATCCAAGTAAATGGACCAACTTCAGATCCGCAGGGTGTGAGCGCGGGCAAGGGCATGCGTGGGCACGTGCGAGGGGACATCACCCCATGCTTACTAAGGCAACGAGACTGTAGCACAAAACCAATTTAAGTTCGCGCATCACTTTGTCAGCTACCGAGGTAGGACTAAAGTCCCACCCTTTCTTCGCGTGCGCTGCAGCAATGAAGATGCCTCAGATTGGCGCAACTGTGAAGGACGACGCCTTCAATTGGTGCCCTGGGATCCTTCCTGGAGGTGTTCCACATGACCTAGGCATAGCGCCTGGAGCTGTGAACTCAAGAACATGATGAAAATTCGCTTGAAGTAGCTACGGCAAGGGCGGCGAAGGTCCTGAACTTGAAATCCAAAGAACGGTCTTTTGACCCAGTTAAACCATCTCAGTAGCGTCGCTGGACGATGACAAATGTGATGATGGCCGTGTGGAGGTGTTTGGTGGGGTGAGGAGGTCGTACGACCTCAAAACGTGGATGCGGTGAACGTGGAGTTCGATGGAGTTGTAGAGTGGCGAATAGGGTGAATTGGTAGAGGGCTTTTGTTGATTGGAGCACGGCGGAGCTGATGGAAGTGATAGCGGCGAGTTTCGAGCAGTGTGGCGGTGTGTAGGCATCGCCGGAGCGTCATCGAAGGCGAAGACGGTAAAGTGCGGGGGCAGTGGTTGGCAGTTGTGCGTGTGTCGTAAGTGTGGGAGAGTGAAATAAAATGAGAGAGAGAGAGAGCAAGAGAGGGACTTAGCGAGGTGGTAGAGAAGTAGAGAGCTCCGGTGCTGGTCGACCGGAGCCAGAGAAGGAAGTAGAGGCGACGATGCGGCACGATGAATCAGATGGAGGAACGCCCTCCCTTTGGCTGAGGAGGGTTGCGAGGAAGAGGGGAAGCTAGTCGGCTATCCAATTTCATGGTTGGACGGCCGAAGGAGGGTCGAAAAGGTGCCAAAGTAGGGGTCTACGGTGGTCGAAGGTAGGTTTCTAGGCCATTTGACGCGCCAAGACTTACCGAAAAGCTTGGTCGTGAGATAGGGGTTCTTTTATAGGCCACAAAAAGCCCTTCCAAGCTTGGAAGGTATTTGCGAAATAGGATACCTGAACCTTTGGAAGGTTCACATGGCCTTTTGGGAAAGACTCAGAGAGCAATGAATGGCTCAAATGGAAGGTAACTTCCCAATGAATCTTTGGTTCAAATTTGAGAAAATTTGATTGAGAATCGAGCGAGAAATCCTCACTCGAAACTCAACGGCAAAGCTTTAACCTTCCAAAAATGGCATGGGGACCTATTTGTTAAAACTATGACAAAGTTAGGGGGTTTTTTCTAAGGATTTTGAAAGTTAAGGGCATATGTATGATAGAAAAGAATCAAACAGGATCAAATTGTAAACTAGGTCAAGATGATCTAAAATTAGGCCCAAATTTTGGTACAAACCTAATTTGAACCTAAGGAATCCAATGGAGAAGTTGGATTTTGGTTTTGACCAAGTTTGACTAGGTAATTTATGTAAAAATCTAAATTAGGGCAAATGTCTGTCTAGGACTTTATTTTGGGTCAAGACGAGTTCTGATGATCAAATTGAAGGTACCAAACCCTAGATAATATTTTTCTATGAATTTTAAAGGGTTTAGGTGAATTTTATCCTAACTAGAACTTCAGTTAATTAAGTGGGTCTATTTTTAGGGTTTCAGAAGTCATTTAATTCTCAAAACAAGCGAAAATCATTTTCTGTTTGTTCTAACCCACTTGTTAGCCTTTTAGGATCATTTGACCCTTAATTAACCCTTGAGAAAATCCATGGCTATTCTGCATTCAAGATATGGTGGTAAAATTTTAGTTTTAACCCTATTTTCTTGTCTTTCTCTCAGAATGATTATGCAAAGAATTACAATCCTCTGGCGATTATATAGAAGCATTTAATCCTTGATAATGACTAAATTGAGCTAGTTATGGCTCATGATAGTGTTTCCATCAGGGAGGGACCCAAGAACCTCGATATCTTGACTCCCCTAAATTTAACTCAAACCTACCCAAACCTGAATCGAACCATTCGATTCAGGTGAACCAGATCTAAGACATGGTGTTGGCTAACTTAAGGAATACCATCCAATCTTTAAAAGCTCAGCCAATACCATGCACGGAAGCATTGGAGCCTATGATCAAAATGATTGATGAACTTAATAGTTCTCGATTAGATTTGCTCCAAAATGTTAGGGATAGGGGCCTAGGTGAGTTTCTACTTGGGAAATTATTGAGGTTGAGGATGAAATTGTGGTTACCCTAGTCAAATCTTGGGATGATTCTCAAGATAAACCCTCTTCAGGAGAGCCAATGTCTGAACCCGATTAGACGTCTATCGAGGGGGATACATTTTCTAAGACCAGGGATGACCAAGTTGGGCTAGAGCAACCCATTGAGGATGAACCGATTGACTTACCCAAGATCCCTGAGCTAGGAAGTGAGGAAAAATATGTCTCTTTGAACCAGGAAATGATAATCAATTTTGAGATGTATATAAATGAGGTTCATGAATTCTTTGACTCTAAGTTTATTGAAGAATCTCTTAGAGAAGTCTCACTTGAGCGTAAGGAAGATGATTTTAGTGAGACAAACAGGCTTGAGGAATCTGATGAATCATTTGATAGCCCAATCATTGAACAGTATGATCATGTTGGGGCCAACTTGGACGATTCGAATTCTGATGATTCAATCAGTAGCCCCATTCCTCAACAACACCCTAAAGAATTGAATGATGATATTTTTTGAGATCACCAGATCCAAGTCAATCCTGATTTAGCCACAATTGGACTTAGGCATTTTGGATGGGGTGTACAACGATCTGGAGGTCCAGGAAACCTTGATCTTGGAGTATAGGAAGCTGGAAATAAAAATCTGGGAAGCTACTTCTGAGGGAACTATGAGTTTGGATTTAAGGGTTCCTATTGACCTGAAACCACCTACTTTCTACCAGGACCCTTATGATATCTTTCACGTGCAACCCAAGATCGAAATAACTAATTATCTTTCTGAGCTGAACTTTAAGAGGACATCCGAACCTATTGAACCATCTTTACCCATTGTCTGACACATTGGTCTTGGGTTGCATACCATAAAATCGTATGTCCAGCTCCGCAAACACAATAATCTTAGGTTCTGGGTGATTTTCATCCGGAACCTTAGAACCACTCGACCCTGGGGCATGGGTCTGCACTATAACTTGGTTCACATCTGTGGACATATTATGTTGGTGGGGCTGAGGATCAATATTTTTATTTTGATTTTGACCCGTACTTGTGAATTCTCAATTTCTTCTTTGTATGTATATTATGCTTAGCTGAATGCATTAAACTTAGCATATGTGTATACTCTCTTCTCTCTACAGAGCTGACCAGGTTGTCACGAAATTCAGGTGACATTCTATTTCCTCCTCCCTTTTCATGTTTTCGTTTTTACAATGACATTACATCATTTAGGCATGGGGGGTGGATACTTTGTCCTAAAATCATTTTGTTAACTCTGTAGAATTTCTTTTAGTTTTTTTGCAAAAAAATAAAAAAGACAAAAAAAAGAAAATAAAATAAAATTAGGAGAAGACAACCTAGGCCTTTACGTGTTATTAACTTTAGGAAATGATACGAGAGGACCTAAACACTTAAGACTCTTCAGGTCTTCGGACTTAATTAGCCCAGGTGTCCACTCGAATGTGGACTTAGTCTTGAGTCTTCGCCAAGTAATTATATTTTAATTGGTCAATAAATTGGGGTAATATGTATATGACATATCAACCTGTCCTCTGATTTGAGGGGATTTTAAGCCTAAGCATCTACACACTTTCGGCACTGACTCACTTTTTGACGGTTTCTTCAGAAATTGGGTTGCTAATGAACTATCTAAGGTGGTATGGCTGGCAAGTTGTTGGTGGTAACAACTCATCGGTCGGTTGTCCAAAGCTTAGCCACAAGATCATTTTCATCGTACTGCCTTTAGGTAAACCTTAGATCAGGGAAGCCACCTACTTACAAAAAATAAACAAGAAAAGAAAAAAATAGAAAAAAATAGAAAAAGGAGAAAAAATAAAAAATAAAATCGCACATCACCGCACGTGTATGGCTGACAAGTTACCATGGGTAACAGTCCATTAGCCGGTTGTCCAGAGCTTAGCTCACAAAAATGCACAATAATTCCCAAAACACTTACGGAAGAAACAAGGAAGTAGAATAAACCGGGAAGATATACACTGGGTTCGCCCTTGGTTGACCCTATAAATAAAAGAAGTAGGGAGAAAGCTACCGTTCGAAAAGATAAACTCTAGGCAAGGTCACCTAAGGTCGTAGAAATCTGAAGTTCGTTTTAATGGCCGCCTAGTGAGTCTTTCACTCTTTCCACTAGATGCTTAGCACTTAGAGTCCTTTTCGAGTCTTGGGCAGGTCGGGTAACCGTAAAAAATTACCCTAGAACTCTCAAACTCAAAAGGTACAAAAAAAATTAGAAAAGAAGAAAAATAAAAAAATGCATCTTCCCCTTGCAAATAAGCTGAGGACTTGGGTGGTTTGCATTCCGACAGACACTTGGGTACTGTTGAATTTTCGTAGTTTAGAACCTTAGTTAAAATTTTCTATTGTTAATAAACGACTTAGGCCTGAGCGATCTAATCCAAATTTTGATTTTATACATGGCATGTAGTTCAATTTTGCTAGGGACTAGCAAAAGATAGCCATGGGAGTATGATGTAGACACATCTATTTAGGTTAAAATGCCTATTCATGCATGTTCCTAGGTTTAGATTTGCATTTTATGTTATAAATATTGCATAGCATACATCATTTTACATTTAGAGTAATTATATATATTTTAGGTTAATTAGGTCCTTTTATGGTCAGGAGAAGAGAAGACTTATTTTAGGACCTCAGATGGATGATCGGATCGTACGGATCTGATCAGAACGACAATCGGAGTCTAACGCCTCCGAAATTGTCTAGATCGGAGTCCCGTAGCACCTTATGCAGTCCAAGGAAGATCAATGAGCAAGAGAGAAATGCGACATCCTTATGAGCTTTGGATGAAGAATCTGACCATACAGATGGATCCAGAGCAACGATCGCAGTACAGCAGCGTAGGAATCATCTCAATCAGAGCTTCGTTGCACCCTTTACAAAAAGAAGAAGATGGACGGCCCAGATGGTGTCACGTGGTGCCATCCAGGCCACCCAACATCAGTAAGCAGCAGCCACAGGCTCCCCCTTATCATCGTTGATCTCGCACTACAACCATTGGATCAAGATCCAATGATTGGGGTTCGTCCGTGCCCTCAACGCCCATGCTCTCCTTGAGACTCAACCGCGCCCTTTCCTCAACAGTGAAGCTCTTGGCTTGCAAAGAGGGAACCCAAGTTCGAGACCCGCGGAGCCCCCAATTAGCAATTGAACGCACCGCGCACAGTCGCAACCGTGCGTAGCAGCAGCAGCGTAGCGCCAGCATGCGAGCGTGCGCGTGCGACAAGGAGTGCGTGATGCACATGCCACCATAGCATGAGCAGCGGGGAGGGCAGATCTTCAGCGACGCGGGCCTTTAGTGACACTTGCAGCTATCACTAATGGCCCATGCACGCCAGCAAAGCAATTGAAGGCGTAGATCTTCAGCGACAGAACCGGTGGATCTGTAGCGACGTTTACAGATGTCAGTAATGACCCAAATCCAAATTTGTTCTTCCTCCACTATAAAAGAACCTATCCACCACCATTTCAAACCATCTCTTCCTTTCTTCCTCTCACCACCTCCAAGGCTCTAGAGAAAGCTTGTCCCAAGCCCAAGATGCTCCTCTAGAGTAGAAAACCAAATATTTTTTCCTCCCCTCATCCCCATTCGTGGAGCATCTCGTGATCGTCCTCTCACCACCCTTCGGGATGATCCTAACCATGGCGTCGTTCTGCCCCATTCTTCGTCCTCTAGCTTCGTCCTCCATCTCGCTCCTCACCACCTTCTCCAGGTGACATCAGAGCGAATCATCCACCGAGCAATCGTCGAGGGGGATTTTCTCATCTCCATCTATCTTTACTACTTTCTAGTGTAGTTTTTTCCGCTTTCTTACTTGTAGAAAACATTGGATTCAGAAATATATGTGATTCTCTCTCTATTATATTTTTTTGCAAGTAGATAAAGTTTTCATCGATCTAATCTCTTGCGTGATAAAAAATACCAAAAAAATTAGAAAAGATAAAAATGACCAAAAATAAATAAAAGTGAAGCATGAATTTTTATAAAACCAAACGTTCGCCTCCCTGTGTTCGACCCGGGACTCACTTTTCGAGTTTCGGTTAGAAATTTTATCTGATAGACGCGTTTTGTGACTATGACGACGGGTCCTCCAAACCCTAATTCTAATTCGCGAAACATGGCCCCCATCAATGGGTAACCAATGAGTTGTGCCAAAGGGTACGAGCCAGGGACCCATGGGTATGTAAGGCGACTCGAGAGCTGGGGAGGTGGTAACTTGGGGTCATTTGGTGATGTCTCTATGGGGAATCACCCGCATGATGGGATGTAGCATTCACCCACTAGGTAAGGATGTTGATTGTGTTGGGGAAAACCTCGAACCCTACTCAACAATTGAACAGGATAGGGAGTCAAACAATTTGATTCTGATTCCCCGCAGCATTTAAAAAGAATGAAAACATAGGAGTTTAAAATTTTCTTTGAATCAAATACTCAGGTCAATGCCCGAATAACCTAAATTACAGAAATTGAGAAATAACAGCCTATGTAATCGAAACTGCATGGGAAGAACTAACTTCTTCTGATTTCGGGATCCCTACGAGTAACGAGATTATACTTGTAGGTGGCATAGCACAACACCCCACGTGTTGTACCTCCTCAAATAAGCCCCTTCTAAAGGGACTCGCTTCTTCTCAACAAGTGGATGAGACACTCTACATCAAGAACACTTCATTTCATCATGTGTAATGTGAATGTTTCATGCCTTGCGAAATCTTTAGCAAACCTCAAAGCAATCCTCGCCTCGAATCCTCCAAGAGAAGGCTTATTGTGACTTCAACAAGCCACTGGGATGCAATAGGGAGTTTGAAATGAAGGCCATCAAATCAGATGGGAGATTGAGTGGGTTTTGCATCTGGTGGAGGAGGTGTGTCCTGCAGTTAGTGGATGTGTGGGAGGGGAGATACACAATCTCATGCAGATTTACTAGGACTTCTGATGACAGTACATTGTGTGTGACGTGCATGTATGTGCCGTGTTCTCAGAATGATAGATCGATTCTGTGGGAAGAATTGGGTTGTGTCTCCTTGTGGGCGCAGGGGGCTGCTTGGCTTATTAGTGGTGATTTTAATGCCATGTTATCTTTAGATGATAGGCTTGGTGGCAAAGTCGATTCTTCCTTATTTGGCTTTCATTGCGCCTTGTCTGATTTGGAGTTGGTGGATTTGCCTACGTCAAGGACTCTATACAGATGGAGGAATGGGAATGGATGGATGTCGAAGATAGATTACTTTCTTTGTAACGTGAGTCTTTTGGGGATGTTTCAATTGGCGTCGGTGGTAGCATTGGGTCATCCATTCTTTTATCACAACCCTCTTGTGTGGGAAAGTGGGGAGGAATCTAAGCAAAGCACCTACTTCAAGTTCCAAAAGTCATGGCTTAAGGAGGATGGCTTTAGGGACATGGTGGCTTCGTGGTCGCAGTCCTAGGAGTTGGGGGGATCATCTATGAAGAGGCTTGCAACCAAGATGAGGGGGTTGCGGTTTATGTTATTCGAATACAGGAAGTCCTTGGCCAGGATGTGTTCCCAAAGGAGGAAGGATGCTATGGAGGGTGTAAAGAAATTGGATGACAAAGAAGAGGTAGGGGGGTTATCTGTGGAGAAGACCCAACAAAGGAAAGAACTTCTAAAGGTTGTTTCCAAAGAAGACTTATAGGGGAAGATAGATTGGCGTCAACGCTCACGTCAATTATGGCTGAAGGAGGGTAACTCCAACATGAAGTTCTTCCATGCAGCGGATAAAGAAATGATTCCCCCTAAAGGAAATGAAATCAAAGAAGGAAATATTGACTTCAAGGTCCTATTTTGATCAAGCCACCGACCTATTATCAGGACCCCTACGACCTTTATGACTTAGATCCAGGGAGGAATAAAAACCCTAAATTAATAAAAATGCTCCATCATCACCTCGAAACTAATTTTCTATGGACAAAAGCTAATTATTTTGACAATCTACATGTTTGACATTATAGATTAGGGTTGCATCCATCTAAGAAAACCTTTGGTCTGCATGCCCAAAGGAAAAGAGACGAATAGACTAGGGCATGCATGACTAAAGACTTTCAGAGTTCCCGTCCCTTAGGGATGGGACTACACCATAACCTTATCCGCATCTACGAACTTCTGACTCTAGGCCCAGCAAACTATTTCTTCCCATTCTTGACCCAAACCATTCAATTGAATGATCCTTTATTGTTTGTGTACTGTGCCCAGTTGAAGACACTAAACCTACCATCTGTATATACTATGTTTTTAACTCGAAGCTGATCGGACTCGTCATGGAATTCAAGTGCTTTCCTGTTTACTCCGTTCCTTTTATGCCTTTATTTTTACAATGAAGACATTGCATTATCTAGGCATGAGGGGTGGATATATTTATATCTGAATTATTTTATTAGCTTCGTAGATTCTTTTTATTTATTTTCTCTTTATTAAAAAATTAAAAAAAAAAAGAATTAGGAAAAGAGAACATAGGCATTAGAAGTTTTTCAACGTTAGGAAATAATATAGTACGACCTAAACACCTAGATTCTTCAAGTCTACGGGCTTAATTAACCTAAGTGTTCACCAAAATGTGGATCCATTTCTCAAGTCCTTACCAATTTTAAGTTTATCTTAATTGGTTGAATAAATTGGGGTGATAAGTATACGACTTATCAACCCACCCTCTAATTCGAAGGGGCTTTTAGTCTAAACATCTACACACATTTTGCACTGACTCGCTTCTCAGGTGCTCTTAACAGAAATTAGGTAACTAATAAATGTAATAAGGTGGTATGGCTGGCACGTTGCTATGAGTAACAGCTCATAGCCAGGTGTCTAGAGCCCAGCCACGTGACCCAATCTTTTACTATTGCCTTTAGGTAAATCTTAGATTAGGAAAGTCACCTGCTTAAAAAAAAGGAAAAAAAAAAAAGAAAACACCCAAAAAAAAAGGAAGAAATGGAAAAAAGAGAAAAAAATAAATAAGCCACACTTCAATGCATGGGCATGGCTAGTAAGTTCCATGGGTAACCCTCCATTGCCGTTGTCGAAAACCTAGCCCACAAAAATACACAAGTTATCCCAAAATCTGAGAAGCAGGGAAGTGGAATAAACTGGTAATATATATATTGGGTTCGCTATTGTGTTGACCCCACAAAAATAAAAGTTGGGAAAAAGCTATCAGTCAGAAACATAAACCTTTAGGTAGAATTTTTCTTTAGGGTCACCTAGGGTTTGTACATACCTAAGGCCCGTTCTGTTTCAATGTTTAGGGAGTCAATCACATTTGCACAATAAGATGCTTAGCACTTGGAGTCTTTTTGAGTCTTGGGTGGGTTGGATAGTCATATAAAGTTGTCCCAAAACTCTAAACTAAAAAAAAAACTCCCAAAAAAAATTAAAAAAGAAAAAAAAGTATTCTCTTTTGTACAGAATAAGGCGAGGACTTGGGCGATATGCATTTTGGCAGACACTCGAGTACTATTGAGTCTTTATAATTTCAATCTTTAGTTGAAATTTCTTATTGTAGGTAAATAATTGTTGCCTAAGTAATCGGATCTTAACTCTGTTTATAAATAGCATCTAGTTTAATTTTGCTAGGGACAAACAAAAGGTAGGCATAGGGGTGTGCCGTAGATACATTTATTTAGTGATAAAATGCCTATTTATGTGTGTTCCTAAGCTCATAGAAGCATCTAGCATTATAAATATTGCATAACATGCATCATCATGCATTTATAATAGATTGTTTAATTTGTACATTAATTTTTTATTTTAATGGCTATGGGACAGGGTAATCATTTCTAGGTCTCAGATTGAAAATCCAACCATACAGATTTGATTAAGGAGATGATTGGAGCCCAACACCTCCGAAATCGTCCTGATTGGATATCCGTAGCATCATGTGCAATACGAAGAATATCAACAGCTAAGGGATAGGGTGATGCGAATCTAGACCTCAGACGACAAATCCAACCGCACGAATGAATTCAAGTCGATGATCGTAACCCAACAACATGAAAATCATCTCAATCCAACATTCGTAGCATCACCTTTGAATGAAAGAAGATGGACAGCCTAAATGGCATCACGTGGCACCATCCAAGCAGCCCAAAATTGCCCAAGGTCTACCATTGCCTCCCTCTTCATTCGCGCCATTGAATCTCATCCATTGGATCTTCATCCAATGGCTGAGACAAGCTCACGCCCTCCCCTTCACAACCTAAAGGAGAGCCAAGCCACGTTAGATCTCGACCGTTGGATCAAGATCCAAGGGTCAAGATCTCACCACCACCACCGCAACAGCTGCCCTTCACAAACTCTAAAGGGCGCGCCTCCATGTAATGATAGTCGTCCGATCATCGCATCAACGGCTGTGGTCGCTGCTCATCAAGTGCAGGTTAGTGGCGAGCTGCAACACTCTCAAACAGGGAGTGCAGGTTCGAAACCTAATGTGTAGCACACACCTCAATGATATTGGGCTGCTCGGTTGAGGTCGAGCGACGGATATGTGCCCACGTCATGCAATTCGGGCACCTCATTCTCTCAACAAACGCAAGAGGTGCGATCAGCACCATTCGATTGAGATCAAGCAACACAGGAGGCGTTTATGTGGCGCCACGAATTAGGTGATGCAAGATCACGTGCGATCATACACGTGACTTGCGGAATCTAAAGGCGGAGCGAGGTGTGATCTGATCCCTTCCTCAGGCATCCAATAGCGGAGGCTCTTCCCAACGCTACCTTAGCACCGGTGAATGGGTGTGCACGTGTTGTGCACAAGAGTAGGGTGTGTTGTGCACGCTACGTGTCCCCTACGTGGCTTTAGTGTGCCTTTTGTCTAATGATTCACCCATGGCCTCTCCCCTCCACTATATATACCCCATACCCCCTTCCCTTGCTCCACATCCCTTCCTACTCTCTTCTCACCCTCTCTAAAGCTCAAGAAGCCTCTTGAGCTTGTGTCACAAGTTCCGAGATACTCCACTAGAGATAAAAATAATTTTTATTCCTACTTCTAACCCCCATTCGTGGAGCTCCAGCCGGTCATCCTCTCACCTCCATTCGAGAAGTGGATCTCGCTGCGACACCGTCCCACTTCATCCACCCTTCTTCTAGCTTCGTACACCCTCCTCCAACTCTTCACCACCTTTTTTGGGTGCCACACCAACGTGGTTCATCCCCTAAGCATCCGATGAGGGGGATTCTTCTACCTTTTCTTTTTTATTTCTTTCTAGAGTAGATTTTAATTTCCCACACTTAGTTTTGTAATAAACATTTGAATTGCCTATAAAATATTTGTTCGATCTTTCTCTCTCTCTCTCTCTCTCTCTCTTTTATTCTGCAAAAAGAGTAAAGTAGCTTAGAATTATTTTGATATGATTTCCTACTATAAAAAATACCAAAAAAATAGAAAAGCACAAAAACACAAAAAAAAAACCAAATGCGAATTTCTAAAATCGAATGTTGCCTCCTTGTGCTCGACCTGAGATTCATCGAGTCACGGTAAATTTGTCTGATAGTCGAATTTTTTGCATGTACTATGACGTGAGTTTCTCCAAAACCCTAATCTTTACTTTTCTTCGGGAATTTTTTGACTCATTTGGTAGTTATTGATATGCATTACTTTCTAAGAACCAAAATCAATTTCTCATTCCAAAAATATGAAGAATATTTACAAATGAATTATGTAGAATCTATACAATTTATACACATCAAAACAAGCTAAGTCAATTATAAACAAGTTAGATTATATGAATAGAGGTTAGTGACTTGTTTATTCATGTAATGCCTCAAGAATATATGCACAAATCAAAGGCATAAGAAAATGAATTTAACCTAGATTAGGTTATTCACACCTTATATCTATATACAAATAAGAATATACAAGTGTCTATTTATTTACACTAAACTAGCTATATACAAGTTTATCCAAAAGGAGATAGATTTTACATTCTATTTATATAGATATAGGTTAGTTTCTTTATTCTTATTCTTTCTTGTTCTTCTCTTTTAATCTTTTCTTCCCTTTCTTATGTTTAATTTAGTCTCAGCTCACGTTACTTTCTTCTCTTCTTTCATACTTAAGGCTATTCTCTTCTTACACTTAATGCATGCTCTACCTAACTCTTCTTAACTTAGAATTCACCTCAGTTGTCATTAGTCCTTGATTATTTCTTTAACTCTCTCCTTTCTCGCACATCAAGACCCATAAGCATAGACCCTAAGCTCTTCTCTCTTTTCTTCCTTAGGCCAACAAATGGTCCTAATGGTCCCAAAGAATCCCGCGCTAATGGGCTGCCCAATGGGTCACTCATTGCACAAGATACTCAAAGAAGAGGGTAGTATAATGGTCAGGCACACCCGAAGGCGTTGCAGGCACCCAAGTAGCCTACAAACGCGATTGTTAAAATATCATGTGATGGTAACACCATCATTAGCCATACCTAGCTTGAATTAGTCAGAATCAAGAGACAAATGTTCCTAAATAATTGCCTAAGGATCATAATTCCACATAGATCTGTTTTGAGGAGAAAATAATAAAAAGGGTTAATTTTGCAATTTTGACATCACATCATGTAGAGTAACCACGAGATCACTCAAGGTTAATTAGAGGTCAAATGGGCATTAAAGTCCAAGAAGTGGGTCGACATAGACAGAAATAGGGTTTCATGCATTTCAAGAACTAAACAATATAGAAAACCCTAATTTCAGACACGCTTAAATTGAAGAGGTTCTAGTTAGGATAAACTTCATCTAAACCTCCTAAAATTCATAAAAAAAAAAAATTTTAATAGGTTTGGTTCCCTTGGTTTGACCATTTAAACTCATTTTGACCTAGAATAGAGTTTCAAATGTCATTTCACCCTAATTTTGGCTTTGTGTAAATTGTCCATTCAAATGTGGTCAAAACTCAAATACAAGTTCACCTTCAGATTCCTTGGGTTCAAATTAGGCTAAGGCCAAAATTTGGGCTTAATCAGAGTCTATCTTGACCTAGTTTGTAATTTAGCCCTTTAAAACTCTATTTCTTACATTTACCCCCTTATGTTTCGAATTCTTTGCAAATAGATCCCTAACTTATCGTTATTTTCTTCACCTAGGTCCCTATCGCCATTTACGGTGGGAATGCACCTTCAGCGAGATTCAAGGGAGGTTTTCTCCCCCGAATCAAAGCCAATCACCTCCAAATTTGGAGGGAAGGACCTAAAGGAGATTCCTAATCTCTCAAACCGCCTCTTGATCTCCAAATCAAGCTCTAGAGCTTAGACGAACTTAAGATTTCAAGGATTTTTTTCCTTGGAAACCCAAGCAATCCAAGCCTCCTTCAAAGCTTAGGGCTCGATCTTGAGCCCTATAAAAGAACCGCCAACCCCAGACCGTCCTCCTTAGTAAGGTTTCAAGGCCAGAACACTTCTTCCTCGGCCTACTCCGACCAAGCTCTGGTGAACTCCTCGATCTCCCTTCGTCGCCCTCTGCCATCTACAATAAGTAGAGAGAACTTCCTCCCCGAAGTCTTCCGCTCCTCGTTGTACCAAGCAGGAGCCGCCTCGACCTTTCCTCCTAGCCGTTCTCACCACTGGAGCATTTGTCCCCTCAGCGTTGGCCTATCATAGCCGGTGCCAAATCCTCTCTCTCCTCGTCCGAAGTTAAGTGCTTTCTCTTTCTCTCCCTCTCCACTTCACCTCCACTTATTTAGATCTTAGGTTCAACCCCAAAACCACCCTCAACCCCGTCGCCTTCCTTATGGCCGGCACGAGCTCCGGCAAGCTTGCGCCGGCACCACACACACACAACTGCCCTTCCACTACCACCACCACAGCCATCCACGAGTTCCAGCGACCAAAAGCCTCAAGTTTATTAGGGGATTTGTCCATTGAACACACCCACACTCCACCTACACTCTCACACTCCGCCTGCACTCCCACCTTCACTCGACCTCGCACACCACTCAATTCACCTCGCTACCACCTTCATCACCTCCCTCATCTCACGGAGAGGCCTTTGAGCCTTTTAATTGCGGCATTTGGCTCGCATTCTTGATTTTTAGGTTTCACCGAATGCTTCTTCGCACCGATAACTCCGCCTTCGTCCGTCAAGCTCCGACCGATCAACAACGAAGGACTCACTTGCAATTGCTGCGGAACCATTTGGAGAGCACACCTGCAACTCCAATTAGATGAAGTAGTAGCGCCAACAGCTTCAATCAACTAAGAACCTTGCTACTGCAGTGCGTGAAGGAAGCGAAGGAGAAGAGGCATCCAATAGTCCCACATCGTATGTGGGTGAACTACAAACACCGTATAAAAGGAAAACATGTCATTGTCTTATTGCCTCAACACACAAAGGGGTGAGGTCCCTCCCTCACATGCCTTTCACTCCTCACCCACGATACATTACTCGTGGGTCTGGACCCTACCTGGATCCGATTACCCACTTGTAAACCCGATTACCTGGTCAGGAAATGAATAGAATTTAAGGAGGGTCGGGGTAGGTTTTGCGCCTCAATATGCATGCATGCCCGCTTAAAACTTAGCATCTCTAGAGGCTTTTGTGTTGTGCTGATGCCGTGTGTTGTTATCACTTAAGTCATCTGGGAGTTACTCCCGACGTCTGATTTGGCACTATTGAAATATTTGAGCTATTATCTGACGTGGCTATTTGAAGATAAGTGGTTCAAAGACCATTGTTGGAATATTTGATTGGTTGATGTTACGACTCGATTCCCGAATCCCTGCAGGACACGAGACCGGACCGACTCGACTGATCCCAAGACCCAATCGTCCAACGAGAAAGTAACTAAAAAGTAGTAAAATATACCACATTCACCATGCAAGCAACTAACAGTAACAAAAGTACAGCAACAAAGAAACAAACTACTACAGTACACACCACCACAACAGTAGGAAAGTAAACGAGTACAGGAATATAAAGTTCACAATGAAAGAGTACAAAAGTGTAATAAACTACTCACTACAACAGGAAACGGAGTACAACAAAAAGCTACAACTACTAGGCTCTACTGGGCCCAGCACCCTCTGCAGCCGTAAGCTCTGGCTGCTCAACACCTGGACCTGAAAAAGGTTATGAGTACAAAACGTCAGCGAACGCTGAGAGAGTGGCAACTAACTAACTAAAATAGTAAAGGTGGACAGGTACCTGTTGTTTTTTAATTTCTTTCTTTCTTTAACTAGTTATTCTTTCTTCCATCACTTGGTTTATTTATCAGGTCTCTTTCTTGATCTCGAATGTTCCTTGTGGGAACGATCTTGATTGCAGTCTTTTTTGAAGAGTAGAAGTCGCACGTGGTGCTCTCCTGGCCGGGAGAGTCTCCCGTGGTGGTCCTACACCCAGTCAACCACCCCAAGGTCATAGACAGACGTAACGGTGACTATGGCACGCACGATAAACTCATGGGTAGCTACCCTGCACTGGCACACGGTCAGTCGTTTCCGTTAGCGGGTGCGCCCAAAGCACAGCACGGAACCAGTATAGGGCATAGCCCTCTCAGTAAAAGGGGTCTAGCCCCTAAGAACTAAATAGGGGTCTCGCCCCTCCACAATCCGCGCACTCTCGCCTGACTACCCTGGTTTGTCCAGTGGGCCTAACAAGTCGGTGTAGGGCGGCTAGCTAAACCCTGGGCCCCGTGGGGTGGCTAGCTCTCTCCCTACACTAGTAGCTCTCCCTGGTACAATGTACACGAGGGCCACAGAGTCAGTGCAAAGTGACCAATCCTAACCCCGGATCCCAACCCAAGGGCGGCTAGCTCCCCTCTACACTAAGAGGTAACATGCGCTCCCCTTGGTACCACGTACTCAAGGGCCAGCACACTTCCCAGCACATTCCCAGATCCATTCCATTTAATTCCAGGAGCTCATCTCCTAATTCCCCGTAGGGTTCATGTTCATATTCCTCAGGCCATTCCATACCAGGTTTCATCATTTATATTTCCATTATCAGGTTATACACATGCAAATTGTAATTCTATTGTTCACATTCCCATATTCAGGTTATTCACAAGTAGTTCGTATTTCCAACATTCACCTTTCCATTTCCAATTCATATACATGCAGCTCATATTATGTCACTTCACGGTACGATAGGAATGTTACACTCAGCAGTTAACTAATGCAAATATTACATATTTCGCAGGCAACTGTTATTCATTTACAGGCAATTGTTCTCATTCTATCTACTCATTCAAGACTGCAATCCATGCATTCAATACAAACATTCCAGTATTTCTAGTCCTATGATTCATGCCATATCCTAGGATCTAATCATTCATTCCACACTTGCATTCAGGTTTGTAATTAAACTAGGGGAAGCCACTTTACCAGTTAACCTAGGAGTAATGGGGGCTTGATCGGCAAGTCCACGTGCCTCAGCAAACCCCAAACCCGCAATGAAACGAGGTCTTATCATAAGGATCAATCACAAGAGACTACTTAGAATAGTATAGAAAGTATTCCAATAAGTATAGGAATTCATATGGGAAACAATAATATCTTAAATGCGAAAATCAGACCTTAAATGAACCCTAAACGGGTCAAAAATAGGGATTCTGACTTAAATCAGACGTCTGGAACACCTCCCAGACGTCCTAAAAGAGTCCAGTAACGTACCTAAGCCTGCGTCAATCCTCAGACATCCAGGAACTCCGCTGGATCGTCTGGACCTAGTTCCAGACATCCGACCACCTCTTCGGACGTCTAGAAGCGCTTCCCGTCATCTGGTGCCTCGCCCAGACATCTAAATTGCGTGGGAGGGCGTGTCTCACGCCTTCCCAAAGCAAATCCTGCACGCATCAACGAAAACCTTCTCAATATGGCACGAAACAGCGCCTCGGCGGAACGGCCTGCATGGCCGTATCTGCAAAGAAGGTGTACGTCGCAAAGCTTACCTCTCAGTCATCTAGAACCTCCTCCAGGCGTCGTCTACGTCGTTTGGACGTCGATCCAGATGTCTGATTCTGGGAAAAACCCAGAATCAGAACCTGCCTTCGCCTTCTCGCGCCGCGCGTGGCTGCATCGCGCCCGCTCGCTTGCTGCTCCGGCTGCAGCAGTGTTGGGGAGGATCTCCCCGACGCACCTCTCCGCCTCGTGCACTCACCGACCGGCTGTGAGCTCTCCGGCAGGCTCCCACACGAGCTCGCGTGCTTGCTCTCCTCTTTTCCCCTCGCTGCTCTTCCTCTTCTCCCACATCGCTCACGCTCGCTGCTCACTGCTCTTGCTGGAGGAAGGAGAAGGGTGGCTGGAAGTGGGGTGAACGAGGGAGAGGAGCGGGTTTAAATAAGGTGTGGGGTTAGGGTTTGCGTCGGTGAGAGGAGAGAGAAGGAGAAGAAAACGAGGGTCGCATACTGTCTATGTGCAACACGCGCGCAGACGCGAGGACGTACACGAAAATTTTGATTTTCAAACGTTTGGGAATGAGTCCAGGCATCTTGCAAGACGTCTAACCCTCAGTCCAGACGTTTGACCTAAAGTACGGACGTTTTAAGAAGGCTTAATGACACGGGTCTTAACAGTTGATATGACTGGGATATATGTTGAAATTAAGGATCTTATTGGTGATTTAAATCACCATTTTTTTAGAATCTTTCTATTCTCTTTATCCCTTTGTTTCCTGAGATATAATTTGGACTATTACTGAATATATTTTGATTACTAATATTCATTTCATATCTGCATTATTGTGCTCATTATTTTTAATTACGATTAGTGCATGAATTTCACATTTATTCCCTGCGAACGACCTCAGACTTATTTTTTGTTTTCAAGTACTTTACAAATTTAAATGTTGCAGCGATTTTCGTCACTATACTACGACCCGATACATACTTTAAACGACGACTCTCACTCCATCAACATCACGCCAGTGTGTTTACTGCCCACGACGTGGGACTAAAGGAAGCTACTCGTAGCGCTAAATTCTGATTAGAAGTTTAAGTGGGTAATTAGAGCTTAATTAGTGATGTTAATTATAAATTGAAGTTACAATAAGTTAATTGATATATAAAACAAAGTATTACATATTTTTAATTAATTTAATTACCATTCCTAAGGTATATTTACAATTGGTGTTAAGTATGTACATTTTAACTTAAGCTAGGATATATACACTTATGTACACTAGTTAATTATGATATAAATATGTTAATCTACATACTAAATACTATAATTAAGGATTTTAAGTTATTTAATTAGATTAACTAATGTATATACATAGTATACATATATGTATAGGATATGCACATATTATACATATAATTAGTTTAACATAATGTATATACTATTATACAATATAATTTAGATTATAAATAAACTAAGAATAAGTTCGAATGTAAGTTATAGTGTACAAAAGAGATTAACTTCCTAAATAGTTAACTTACTAATATAGATTAGGCTAAATTAATTAATTTACATTAATAAATTAAGATTATGTACACTATATACACTATATAATAAGGGTTTTTTAAGGATCTTTTAGAGTTTTTCAAATTTTGTCATTTATTTTGGGTGTTAACTAAAAAAAAACAAAGATAATGAAACCTAAGGAAGGGGATGGAAAGGCTTCTCTTTGTATTTTTGTTTTTGGACTTTTATTTCTAAACAAAGAGGAAACCTAAACTTCTATTGGCATTATCTCTAAGCTAAGCACATAGAAATTCAAATCTAATGACTTACACAAGTTTAATATAGTCAACTTTCACTCACTACATCTTTTGTTTAGTTATTTACATTATTTTTCTATTTTTCACACTAATTATAGTAACAAGGCATAAAATGGGCCAAATAATGGTTGGAAGTTCAAATCAAGCCTTAAATTTCCATAAAACTTATGGAAAGAAGGATTTAGACATGACAAACTTCCAAGCATTGATAAACACCAGTATCTAACACAAAAACATGATTTATTCATCGAAATCAACACTAAGGCATTGTTCAGATAGAATTTAACTTCAATAGTTGTTGACAAAAGTTCATACAGGTTTTAAAATGAATTACAAATCATTCCAAATTCAAGTTAATTCTTATCCCAAGTATATGAAAGTTTGTTCTACATCAAACCATCTTAGAAACTCATGTTGAACTCCATTTGCGAAAGGCTTTGAAATCAAATTTTAATCTAGGTTGATGTTTCATACTCTACTCAAATGAAGTTGGAAATAGATATAAGCAAAATCTAACCTAGAAAAACCACTACAAGCATAAATCGCTCAAAAACCATTTTTATTTCTCGATCAAACCCATGCTCAGTTCAATTCAGTAAACAGGTCTCACTGATAAAACATTTCTCAGACCTGATCTAGAGACTAAAAACATCAGTTGATCATTCAAGTATTCTTTCAGAAACGTTAGAACTCATTTCAGGAATCACTTAAAGCATTAGGAATCAACTCAAAGCCTTAGGTCTTCTAGATCGATCTAGAATCTGAGGTTTGAAACCAAGCATCCTAGATCAAATTCAAACCACTTACAGGTCAATTTTAGATGTCGTAAATGATCAAAAGAAACTCTAAAACTCCATAGAACTCCAATCAAGGCTCAGAGAACCTAAAGAAACCCTAATCAACCCTCCTACCTTGCCATGGACAATGCGAGAAGGATGGATCCAATTAAGCATAAAAATCACTTGAAAATCGATTTATAATCTTCATTTAGACCTTTTAGACCTAATCCAACCCCAAAATAGCAAATTGAAACTCATTTCGATAGGATCAAGCTGTAGGTGGGCTTTCGATTTGGGCTCGTTATGATGATATAATCATCTAGTCTCCCTTCACACCATTGATCGGTGTTCAGAGGGTCTAGGCAATGCTTAGAAATCAATTAGGTCATCTCATTGATCTCCAGTCCGTCCATTGGATTTTTCCTCAATCAATGCTACCTGGGTGAAGAAGAACAGTGCTTATGATCCAAATTGGGTGCAAATTCAAATGGCAATGAAAATCTGATCAGATCGATTCAAACCATTAGCAATAAGCTCAATTAGACATCTGCAACCTTAATCCATGCAATTAAATCAAATTGAAACTCAATTGCTCGTAAAATCCTTTGATCAAGCAATGAAACCAAATTGTGATCAAACAATCAAATTATGAAATTCTAGGGAGGGTCTTTGTGATCATATGAAGTGTATGGGAAACCCTCCAAGTGGCATTAGCGCACCATAAGTCTGAGAGCTAACTAGCTTCAAATCTTATGGTGGCACAACAAATGAAATGAATTGCGATTAAATTGGGGAGGAAAATGAATGAAGGCAATTGTTGAGTGAGGAGGAAGATGTATGGATCAGTGTGGATGAATGGTTTAACCTCTCTGTTCAGGATTAATCATAAAGGGAGGATTGTAGAGTACATGACAGTGAACTACAATTAAACTACGCTAAACAAAATTAATGCAATTAAACACTAATTCTAATCTAAACGATCTATCTATTATACGAAACTAAACTATGAAAGCAGTCAAACCTAATCTAATGGACAAAAGGGACCTCAAGATCCACAGCCGGTGGTTGTGGCGAGGAAGGGGGATGAGAGGGCTTCCAGCAAGTGAAAGCTCGAAGTGAGGGAGCTCAAAGACATCTTTGAGAGTTACAAAATCCATAGTGGTGTGGATGAATTGAGGAAGAGGATTCAGCCTCTATCACAGGTCGCGAGTGAAGAGGAAGGAGAATTGGATGGTGGTCACTGATCAGCTCAGGGGGGAGGGAGTTGATGGGGTGTTTTGCTCATTAGGAAGCTCTATATATAGGCAATGGAGCTCAGGGGTGACTAGGTAGTGTAGGTAATGGTCGTTTGTCATCAACAGTCTTGGAGGGATTTAGGGAGTGTGAGATCAATGGGATTGAATAGTAGCTATTATATGTGATCTAAATGAGGGGTGCAAAGATGTGTTCATTGGCTCCAGCAGGTTAGAGAAGAATCGACCGTTGGATCAACTTATGATGGAATTAGCCGCTACAACACACGTGTTCTTCTCGCAAGCAGCAGAGAGCGTGCTTAAGTCTTTTGTGACAATTGCATGTGAACCCTTTAAGTGAAATGGTATGACAATTACACAGAAGCCCATAAGTGGCAAGTTTTTCATACAAAGAGGTCCAACAACTTTCAAATAGGCCCCTAGTGCCTTTTGTGTTAAGAGAATGAAAGGGTTAAAAAGGCTTATAGGGACCTAAATGTAAATCATTCAATTTAAGGTTCAATTGATGTCAAAACTTGATGAAACTTTTATGGAAAGTATTTTGAACTTATTAAAAATTATTCCAACAATTAATTTGTGAATTTGACCTCATTTTGGTGTTCATTGACCTTTTTGTTCAACCAATTTACAATCTTGATACAAAATCTCTTTTATTGACTTATTTTCGCCTTTTTAACACAAATTGGATGTTTTAGGTTATTTTCCATTAATTTCACACTTAACCCTTTTATTGAGTTAACTATTAGTGTTTTGACTAAAATTCCAGCTTAACTTAGGCATATTAGCTATGATGTGGCACACTTGATCAGTATTTAGTCGACAAGTTACAATATATTTTCAAGTGTGAACAGAAACCCTAAAATTCTAGATTTTTCGAAAAAAAATAGATCAATCAAACCTCTAATACCACTATTGGGATCATTCATAATGACCACATGATATTGCGGAAGTGTGAAAAATAACATAATAGGCATTTTAAAGATTTTTGCAAGTAAGATTGAAATGATGCAAGAAATCGATCAAGTAAAATGAAAATGAAACACCTAAAATCAGAACCACATGGGAGGAATTAGCTTCCTCCCATTCCAAGATCCCACAAGTAGAGGAATTATACCTTTGAGGTAGCATGGCGCAGCACCTTATGTGGTGGTGCCTCTTCAAACAAGTTCCGAGAGAAACATCTTGCTCTCCTCGATGGGTAGATGAAGCTCTTGTGTCGTGGAAGATGAATCTCACTGGAGATTCGCAAATTCCTTCACAAATTGAGGCAGCAATTGCCTCAAAATCCTAATCAAATATCAAGAACAATTTCTAGAGATGTAACAGCAACTACGCCCATAGTACCTAGTTGACGTCCATAAGAGTTGGTGGACTAGCTACAAAGGGGAGCAACAGGGGGTGCAACAAAAGGGGGGTATAGTGATATAATACACTAGTTAATCCTAAAATGCATGCTTGGTCCTAAATGTATGAAATGCTAACATATATACATCATGTGTGCTATGAAACTAAGCTAAAATAAGCATTTAATATCAAGTAATTGTATTCTGATCATTGATCCAGTCTTCTCCTTAGGGTTTTGCATTGGGTTGAGATTGCCTGTTAACTATCTCGTGCTAGTAAATTTGGTCAATATGGACCGATTGGTAAAATCTTAAGCTTGGGGCTTAAGTAGTTGTTTTTATCCGAAAAGGTTTTCCACCGTAAAATTTTATGTACTTTGTGTGATTGCTTTTATTTATTTATCTTTACATCACATTGGACATTTTATGCATGCTTTTGCTATTGTGAATAAGTAAGATCAATGAAAGGCTTCCAACAAATCTCAAAAAGTATTATGCTTCAACACAAATTTAAAAGATAAAGCTTTTGAAAAATTATAAGTACTTGTAAATGTTGTTCACAAATTAGAAGTTTTGTAAAAGTAGAAAAATATTAAAGGTATGTGCTAATACTAACTACTATTAGTTTAGCTAAATGACTACACTACAAACAAAATAAAAAACAAGCACAAAATAAAAAATGTTTATTAAGTTTACCAGCCCAAGAAATAATCCTGAATGAAAACAAAAAAGAAGAGATCGGAAAAAGGGATTCAGATCCTATAACACTAATTTTCTCATTCCAATATTACTTGCTTCTCTTAGGCTTTGCCTTCAGACCTTCTAGCCACTGGAGCATCAACTGTTGGAGAAGCTTTGAATGGATTTTGAATAACCCTACATCAAGTTTTCTTTCAAATTCTTTAGATATATCCAGAAGTTGTAGTTCAAATAGTTGCTCCAAATTGAACTTCACCCTTCATTCAACCCACAAGCATTAACCTTACATTAGAATCAATTTGATAAATATATTCATTCCTATACTCTGCAATCTCTACATCAGTGATATATCTAAAATAATGATTGATGTTATCCAGGGTGATGGAATTGTTGAGGTTCTCAACTCCTCACTCCTTTTTCTTTAGTTCCTCCTCCAAAGATTTCTTTCTCTTTTCTTCTTTGTCCATCTTAGCGTTTACTTCAACTAAGTGCTTTTTTAATTCTTTACAAAGATTGAGAAGAACTTTACAAGAACTTTTTTTCGAACTTAACACAATTGATAAATCATATTTTTCTCGAGTAAGGATTTTAATGGAGAAGATGATCAGCGTTTATCTTTTCAAGGCTCTATTTTGGGTGTATCTGTCACATCAAGAAAGATATGACTACTTTTTAGCCTTACCCTAGCATTGATTAACAATTCAAATCATGTGACTAATAATAATGCACTATGTCGATTTTGAAAATAATATTGAAAAAATATGTTTACGTGAAATGATATCTTTAAATAAATAATCTATATATTTATGCTCTAGTAATAAATACCAGGGGCATTTATTTTTAATGAGTCACGACAATTAATTCTTTACATTTAATAATATTAAACATGAAATGGGGGTAAAACATGGCCAAGAAGCCAAAATTTTTCTTATCCACTTCTTATCCAAGATCACAATTTTCACTAAGGAGTGGGGGAAAATAATAAGGGATAAAATTGTCTCAATTACTTAGTATGACTATTTGCTTAAGTATTTAAAATTTGTATACAATAATTTGAGTAAATTTATCGAGAAAGCATGGAAGCTTCGTTTCTCAAATGCTCTTTCAAAGATATAGAATCATGGGAAAGATGTCTCTTGAAAATGTTCCAATTCAGATCCTTGATGTATAAATTCTTCGGGAGTTAACTATGGTCTCACCTACAAACAAGGAGTAACAGTTTGGGGGAGTTGACGTCAGTTTTACTTGAGCAAAGGAAAGAAGAAACTCAAGGAGTTGACAACTATCACACTCGAAGATAGATCTTACTTGAGAAAATACATGGGAATGAAATCCTAGAACAACTACGATAAGAAGACTCTTCATTGAGTCCAAGAAAATTATGAAAACACAACAAACATTGGAGTTACTTTAAGGATCGATTTCTTAGATATTTATTTGATAAAAAATAATGAGGAACTCTTGCTATTTAAGTGCATGAGTAAAACTCCACCATATAATAGTAATCATCTCGAAGATTAGTTTTTGACACTTAGGATGCTTGAGTATCCTCTGTTATGCAAAAGGAGAAAGGCCAAATACATAAAGAATCAAATCTTCGATATTTTTCTTGATAAAGTGTTAGGTCTTGTTATACTAGAGAATGATTAACTAAGTATGAATGTTGTAGGAAGATGAAAAAATGAATCACGTCCAAGACTTGCTTTAGAAATCTTCCAAGTAAAGGTTGGAGACTCAAGAAATAAAAGACTTGGAAAAATAAAGACTTAGGCTACAATGTCTCAGGGTAACTAAAGGGAAATCTATAAATAGGGAGGTGGTTCCCTAGAATTGCCATCGAAAAACATTTTGTCAATTTTTTCTTCTCTTTATTGTACTTTGCGCAATCACTTCCTCTTTTCCTTTCTACCTTCCACCATAATACAAACTTTGTGGAATAAAGACAATTTACATATTTGACATCTTGTTCATGTCTTCTATTAGTACTTGGGGAAAGATTTTCTTATAAATTCAACAAATCCATTGGAAACTCTTTCAATAGGAAAAGAAAAGAAGAAAAGATTAGCTGTTATTCTAATTGGTTGAACATGGTTAACTACAGATTGGTGTATTGGGATTGGTTAGGACTCTGTTGAACTAGTGGTTGACTCCTCTCCATAGCCTCCTTTGAGGTCATGCCCTCTTACTTTTGCTAGTAGTGGGTGGCTATAGCAAGCCCTTGTCCCATCCATACGGTGATTAGGAGCATGGAATCAATAAGGGATTTTAGCATACTAGTGCTAAGTGGTTTGACATTCTATAAGGTAGGATATTAGCTTCCCCTTAAAGGCAAGCCCTCCTTGTACCGTCTCCTACCTCAATTTCCTCTTTCACACAAATGGGGATTTTCTTCTTGTCTCTTAGCGTGGATCTGACAACAATTTGTAGAACCTATAGGCAATAAGGTTAAGCTTAGAGGCAACTCTTTTCTCTCATTCATTAGAGGTTATTAGGCTCTTCAACTTTGAGGATACTTGTTAAATTTAATCTTGGGGCATCTCCATGAACTCAGATGTTATGATGGAAGGTTAGTTTGTGATACTATTTATGTCCTAGACTCCTCATCCTCCTTTGGATTCATTTGATGACTATAGTTAGGTATCTTAACTAATGCCGTTCTTAGGCCAAGTTGCCAACCGATCTTGGCCCATGCCAAATCTAGGCTTAGTTTTTCCTTTAGACAAATTCTATATGTGATTTAAGAATATCTAGCCCTATCACTGGGTAGAACTACTTTGTTTTTTTTGCGTGTAACTTGACATCTACAATCTAATATGTTCTTTAGCATTCTTTTAAATGCTAGTTTCCCTTTTCTTTTGATGCTTTTCCAAAGCTTTTAATTTAATGTTGGTAGGCTTGTTTGTGTGACCATCTGATGCTTACAAGGACCAAAATATTGAGATGCGACTCACCCTTTATTAAGACTATTAAATCTACTTACACTTTGTTGTAGGATGATTTTAATCATTTAATTTCATATTTGAAATCAAGTGACATTTTGGTGATTTTTGGAACCAAGTGTATGGTAAGAAATTCTTTGTGATATTAATTAGCAATAAAGGTATATAGTTTCTAAAAAGTTATAGAACTATAGCTTACTTTATCTTGCTGTTAATCTTATGAGAGTCTTGTAACGAGAGGGATACCGAAAAAATGCTATTAAAAAAAACACATTGACTAAAAATATCTTATTATGCTTAAGTTAATTTTGTAGCTATAGATTTGCAACTTTTTAACATTGCACATATAACGTGGTTGTTTAGCATCCTTTCACCATCTATATGTTCAAAAAATGAAGGATAAAAGGCAATGAAAAGATAACATTCAAAGATAAAATATGAAAAAGATTTATTTCTCGAACCTTTATAAACTTTGTTTTGCTTAATAGTTGGTATGATTGATTTATTCATAAATCACCCTATTTGAGTGGCATACTATAGCTATTGGTTAAGACAACTAAAATGTACTATTTTAATTGGTATAATAAATTGAAAATCAAGTCAAAATGCGTAAAAAAAAGCAAGTGAAAAGTATGTAATAACAATATGCATTCTTCTTTAGAAGCTTTAACAAAAAATAACAAAAGCATTGAACCATTGAAAGAAAAAAACTTTCCCTTTTAATGGTAAGAAGGGGCAAATTAATTTTGATAAGTATTTGTTAAGTTAGATTAACGGAAATTACTAATAGAAAGTTAGACCAAATAAATTGATACCAGAAGTTGAAGAAAAGAGAATGTAAATAGAAGTGAATGTGCTTGTTTATATGGGAGACTGAGAGAGAGTTAGAGATTGTCAAATGACAAGCTAAGGATTTAAGAGAGTAAGGAGGAGAGAGGTGAATAAAGGACACGTATTTGGTTTGTATGTGTAGAGAGAGAGAGGAGGAGGAGAGCACTGCATTGAAGGAAACAAAAAAATGAGATGCACATCAGTAATTGGATTGCACAGAGAGAGAAATTAAACATGCATTAAAGGTAGAAAGAGAGATAGTCGACATATACTATAAGAGGGAGAGAATGGAAGAGTGAAAATATGTTGGAAGAAAATATTTCTACATGCTAAAATTTCAAATGGCAAATAAGATGGATGGGGATAACATATAAGGGATAGAGAGAATACGAGGGTGAACGAGAGTGGAGATGGAAAGGGTGGATTAACGTGTACAACTATTTTTATCAAGGAATAATAAAATTATCTTTCCTAGGTGTATTCTCCCAAACTTTCCATGTCAAGCACGCACATGCTCTTCGGACTCCAAAACACTCGCTACCTCGAAGCACTCTCGGCCTTCCAAAATGCTAGCTCTCTTTCACTCGCCCATCACACCACATCCTCATCTAACACCGACGACGCCTGCGCCACTCCAAATCAAAACTGACCGCCACTTCCAATCCTCCATCGATCCCTCTCCCGGCTGACACGAAGCCGCCCTCCTCCTCCTACTTCTCCGAGTGGCTTCCAACAAACACTGTCGTCGTCACAAACAATGCCATCCCTTACCACCACTACCATCGCCTCTGCACTCGATGCTCCTCTCCCCTCCCCTCACCGCCAATCCCACGTCCACTCCCCCAAACCCCACCTCTCCCGGCGGCGGCGACGACCTCCCCTCCTCTCCAACACCCGCCGCCCCCTCCTCTCCTCCCCATCCCCCGACACCCTCCGCTACTACGGCTCCCTCGCCTCGAGGCTCGCCCTCTCCGGCCGCCTCCGCGACTTCCTCATGCTCGCCGAGAGCGCCCTCGCCCCCGGCGTCTCCCCCTCCCAGTTCATTTCCCGCGTCAACACCCACCGCGTCGCCCAGGGCGTCCGCGAGGTCCTCCTCGCGGGAGGGAATCTACGCCTTGTCCTGGAGTTCCTCGGAGGGGCCGAGGCTCTGGGGATAAGCGCCGCGACGCTGCTGGACGACCTCGCGATCGAGGCCCTCGCGGCGGAGTGCCGGAGCCTCGTCCAGGCGGGGAGGATGGAGGAGTTCGTTGAGGTCATAGAGACCCTCTCAGGTAGTAACAAATATCTCATAGCGGAACGATGGAATATGTGATGCTTTTGCCCATGTTCCTTTGCCAAAATTGACCTTTGGGGAGTTGATTGTTGTATGGTGGAAGTGTCTTGGGAATGGTTTACACCATTCGAATTCGGTCCCTTGCACCTTGAATTTGGATTCTCTTTTAGAAAGGGATTGAATTGAATTCTTAGAACAAATTTCCATCCCACACACTCTTCCGTGTGCATTCCGGCCTGCTGGGAGCAAAGGTGTGGAGAAGGTGTCTAGGGGGAGGAGGAGCGAAGCACAACCATGACACGGGTGTACCTTTTTGAGAAGTGCTGGTTTAGTGGGGGCAAATTGTTGCGTGGGTGAAGGAGTAGGACAATAGTTGATTAGGTTGTCCTTGTTGATTATGGTTCTTGTTGATAGTTGTTTTATTCTTTTTGAATCCTTTTCTATGATGGCTGTGTTTTATTTGTTGATTATATTCAATTTGGTGATTGTTGCTATGCTGTTTTCAACTTCCAACATATGGATCATGGTATGTTGAGTGTTGATTTATTTCGCAAGAAAGAGGATTTCTTTGAGAAATCTAGATCATTATTTATTGCTTATTGACAAAATGTGCATGTTAAAAAAACAATATTAACATGTAGATCAAGATGGCACTTTTCTCTTTGTTGAAGGCTTTAAGGTTAAGGCGACACGAATGCGAATCCTTCTAGAGATGTTTGGCGAAGCTTCGAGATTGCAGATTAATTTTTCCAAGTCAACTTTTGTCCCTATTTACATGTTGTCTAAGGAGGAGACTAGTTGTAGTGAAACTACATATGGTGGGTGGCTTTCTACCCATTTCTTACCTCAACCTTCCTTTATCAGATAGGAGGATTTTTGTACAGGAGTGGGTCCCTTTGATTGATAGGCTGGAGAGGAGGTTGGTGGGGTGGTCCTTCAAGGTTTTATTTAGAGGGGGAGGTTGATTCTTCTGAAGGAAGTATTAGCCCCCATACTTTCCTACTTTACGTTTGTCTTGAAGTTGAAATAGAAGGTTGAAAGGAAGATTTCAGGTTTGATGAGGGATTTCTTTTGGACAAACTATTGTTCAACTTGGAAGGGAGTGAAGATGGTGGCATAGGGTGATGTTTGTAAGCTTGTGAAAGAAGGGAGCTTGGGGGTGAGGGAGCTAGGGAGAATGAATGATAGTTTTCTGACTAAGTGAATTAGCAGATTTTTGGAGCATAGGGAGGACTTGTTGGGAAAGATTATTTAGGCTTGCTACAATAACACATTAAAGTGGGATTTTTTGGCATCATCTCAGAGTGGTACTTTTAATCTTTTTAGAGGTTTGGCTTCAATGGTCCCCAAGGTTTGAAGCTTCTTTGCCTACTACATTGTTGTAGGTGATACTTTTTGTTTCTGGTTAGATGATTGGATGTGCCAAGGAAAGTTGAGATAGATTCCTGAGGTTTTTTGCGATGGCTGGTTGTAGAGGTAAAGGTAGCTGATTGTTGGGAGGGGCCCTGGTGCCCTTCTTTTATGGAGAATCTTTCTGATAAGAGGATATGAGAACTTCAAATTTTGTTGCATGAGTTGGAAGGTATTAGACCAGAAGGTGGAGTTGATGCCTACTTATGGGAGGATGGAGAGTTCTCTGTAAGGGAGGTGTATCGAAGATTGGGAGATGGAGTGCCAATGGTAGATGTGGATTTCATTAGGGATTGCAGGTAGATTTGGTCAGCTTTGTGCCCATTGAAGATAAAAATCTTTGTTTGGTTACTATGGAGGAGAAGACTCATGACGAGAGTTTGGAGAGCTAGATGGGTGCTGGAGGTAGGGAAAACTTGTCTGCTTTGTCTTGTGCCAGATGAGATATTAGCCATTTGTTCTTTGGGTGCTCTTTCTCCTTACAGATTTGGAGACACTTCTGTTTCGAGTGGTTAGCGCATGCAAGTTTTGATAACTTTTGGAGGTCCTCTAGAAGTGGTAATCAGATTGAAGGACAGGTTGTCTTTAGAACGAAGAAGGCAAAACCTTTAGCGGTTTTGTAGGACATTTGGTTAGGAAGAAATTCCGTTGTTTTTTTTTTTTGAAAAGAGAAATGCCATTGTTTTAAAAGGGCAACAACTGTACATTGAGAACTTTATTGCTTGTATCTCTTCTTTAATCAATTTCTGGGTTTGTAACTTGTAATCTGGCTATTTTTTGGGCTTTTGAGTAATATATTTGTTGGGTGGTTGTCAACTGGATAACCATCCTTTCATTTTTCAAATATATGTGTGTAATAGTATACATATAATTATTTGAAAAATTTTAAATATTAGATAATACTTTACCGATTAATTCCTTGCATATTGTAAATTCCTTTGTCGGTGACCTTGACTATTGATTTCTACACCCTTGTGGAGAATCATCGTCCTTTTGAAGCCTCTCTTTGGGCTCCATAGGCATGATAGATGGTTTTATGCCATGCATCCTAGCTCCCTTAAGTATCTCAAGTATATGTTTCCTTTTGTTAGCATGATGCCTTAGAACTCTTGGCTACCTTAATCCTAAGGAAGCACTTGAGTTTTCCAAGATCCTTAGTTGCGAAAAACTTTTGTACAAGGACATTGGTCCTTTGATTTTTTGCAATGCCATATTTAGTCAAGATCATATCATTAATATAAATGGCTAGAATAAAAATTACTAGTTCTTGTAAAAAAGGGAGTAACATACTAGGCTACCTTCACACGTACAAGTGGAATGATTGGAAGTATATCTATGAAAAATTTCTTTATTTTTTAGAAGGAAAAATATATCTTTGTTACTTTTCAAATAAAAAGCTACCTTTACGACTTCATTATTCAACTTCTTCAATCATGCTTTAGGGCTTTACTTAAGGTAATAAAAAGCCTTCTTTAGCTTATACACACTCCCTCTTAACCATAAATCATATGTGGTTGTGACCCTACACCTCTTTAGTGAGTCACCACATGATAAGGCATTTTTTATATCTAGTTGAAACAATGGCCAACTTTTGCTAAAAAGAATAAATAGAATAATGCAATAGAGTTGATGTGAGAAATTGGCTATAATGTGACAAAAAAATCACATAGGTTTGAGTGCAATATTTGGCTACTTATCGAGCCTCTAATTTGTCGATTGTTCCATTTGGAAGATATTTGATAGTATATATCAATCTATGGTCAATCATAATTGCATCGAGCAAAACAAGTGCATTCATCGCTATTGAGCCGCTTCGATCTTTACTATTTCTTTTGTTATTTGCTATTTTTATATGGACGTATCTTGTTATTTTCCCACCTCTATGTATTGAGAGGTAGGGTTACGAAATAAGATTGATTCACTCATTTCTTCTAATTTGGTATCAGAGCGCGGTTTTAGACTTGGGGTTGGTACCCCCTTTAATCCTTATCTCTTTTCTTTTCTCCAAAAAAAAAAAAAAAACAAAACCCTAGGAAACACCGCCGCTGCTGGAGCGCATTGCAGTGATGTCGTTGACCCAAAGGCTGGTTGGTGGACCCTTCTCAGTCCACCTTCTCTTTCTTCCTCCTCGACTGAGCCCTTTTTCTCTGATTCAAGTGAGGCCTTCCAGCGCTGCCACCCCCAGATCTCATTATAAGAGGCGACAGACCGCCCTTCTCTGATCGAAGGGAGGCTCTTCAATGTCGCTACTCGCAGATCTCACATCAGGAAGCTACTGTGTTGCCACCAGCGGCCTGCAGTGCTGCCGCGAGCCCTGTAAGGGCTCTTTTCTAGTCACCAAAGACTTGCTGGAGGCTGCTGCGCTGCCACCAGCGGTCTACAGCGTCACTGCAAGCCCTGTAGGGGCTCCTCTCCGATCACCGAAGGCTTCTGCGCCACTGCTCAGGCAGTCGGTGGCTGCTGCACCATTGGTGGGAGGTTGCTCCTCTCATACAATGTCGTCCTTGCCCTTGTAGGCCCCTTAGAGCCACCTGTGGTGACCATTTGATCCTGCTGGGAGGTCGTGCTCTACTGCGGTGGCTGTTTTTGGTGCTTCAGGGTGCCAATCTTGATGCTCTAAGATTTTTGATTTTTGCCTACTATGTATTTTTGGCTCGTGGTTGAAGCTTGATGGCATTTGAGGGCTTGTCTGAGGTGACATCAGAGCAGATGTCGGAGACAAGGGTTTGCAAAAGCCCCATTTTTGGTCCTATGGTAAAACTTGATGAGGCTAACTACACTCAATGGTCACAGACTTTCTTGATGATTGTAGAGGGTCATGATAAGGAGCATGTGTTGCTTCAACCAGAGCCAACTGAGAAGACCGGCAAAAATGCATCCTCGAAGGACAATGCCTTGGTCTGAGTGTGGATAATGAATAGTGTTAGTCTTAGGATGGTAGGTGAGATCATGTATTATCGGACGACAAAGGTGATGTGGGATAGCCTACACGACACTTACTCCCACGAGAAAAATTTTGCTAAAGTTTTCCAGATACACTGAACTTTCCGGATTTCGTTAAGAGAGACAGATGTTCTCATAGTACTACTCTACCCTAAAGGTTCTTCTGGAGAAGTATGATGCGTGCTGACTTGTGTTCATGTGTGCCACTCAGAGAGCACATTGCTGAGAGGCAACAATGTTATAGTTTTTGGATGGACTCGTCCATGATTATGTTGTGGCGAGATTACATATGCTTACCTTGTTAGAGCTTCCTAGTCTGGAGGATGCCTCTAGCAGGATGGGTAAAATTTCTATCACTCTTCCACACGTTGATACAACTAGATAGACTACGACCCTTGCTGCCACTTAGGGTTGTGGACGAGGTGTTCATGCTATTAGAGGACGAGGCTGTGGGCGTGGAGTTAGTGGATGTATGCTCGGGACTTGCACATATTGTGGTAAGATTAGGCATGTAGAGAGTAGTTGTTGGACTAAACATAGTCGTCCACCTATGGCCAACCAGGTTGTAGTTCCTACTGAGCAGTCTTCTGATATTGTCATTAGGGTTGAGTATGAGGATCTTTTACGGTGCTTTGAGAGGCTATCTCGGGAGACACCATCTTCCTCAAAGATTACAACTTTTGTCTCTCCAACAGGTACAATGGTTGCTTATACCTCTGTTGTGGATGTTGATTGTGATACAGATTGGCTAGTGGATTTTGGAGCTTCTAGACATCTTTGTGGAGAGCATAGTTGTTTTCGTCACATTAGATCTGTTCCACAAGGGAGAATCGTACATGTTGTAGATGGATGACACTCTTAGATTAAAGGACAAGGGGATGTGATAGTTACCCCTAATATAAAATTACATGGTGTTCTTCTTGTTTTTGATTTTCTTATCAATCTCCTTTCTATTAGTAAGAATACTAAGGAGCTGAATTGCCGAGCAATATTTGATGCTTATACTTGAACATTTCAAGACATCTTGATGGGGATGCTTGTCTCAACATCCTCTTATTGTGACTTGCCATGGGGGTGTTATCTTCTTTGTGGGATTTCTATACCAGTGGCACTTACATCTTGGTCACCTTCCGCTGGATCTCTCTGTCTGCTACTCTTACTTGTGATGCTTGTCAGTTAGGCAAGCATCATCAGAGTTTTTACCCTACCTGTTAGAGCCCACAAACAACCACATTGTTTGCGTTGTGTCATGTCGATGTATGAGGGCCTAGTCGTCTTTCTGATAGGCTAGGTCATCGGTATTATTTGGTCATAGTTCATGATTTTTTTCATCTTTCTTGGATGTCTTTGTTAAAGAATAAATCTGATGTGGGAGGTGTGTTGGAACAATTTATTTTGGAAATAAAAAATCATTTTAGCGTTTCTGTTAAAATCATTCGTTCTAACAATGCTCTTGAGTTTTGCACCCATCCTTTATCCACCTTTTATAGAGCTCATGGTATTATTCACCAGACCACCTGTTCTTACACGTCCCAACAGCATGGGATTGTTGAGAGGAAACATAAGCATATTTTTGATGTTGCCCGCACACTCACACACTATAATGTTCGTTCTTTATATTGGGGTGATGTTGTGCTTACCGCATGTTATTTGACTAATGGAATGTCATCTTCTGCTATTCATGAACATATTCCCTTGCAACTCCTGTATCCTAAAGGGAATTTGTTTCCTGTTCCACCCAAGGTTTTTGGGTGTGTGGCCTTGGTTCACATCACTGCTCTTGTTTGGGATAAGCTTTCACTTCGGGTAGTCAAGTGTGTTTTCTTGGGATATTCTAGGTCTCAGAAAGGATATTGTTGCTATGACCCTCTTACACGTTGACATTATGTGAGTGCGGATGTCACCTTTCATGAGATAGTCCCCTACTTCTCCACTGCTGGGAGAAGTCTTGTTGAGATTGAGGCTCCTATGTTGGTCCCCCCCATTTCTCTTGAGGCTATCTCGATCAGTAAGACGTCTTCTTTTGAGGCCTTTGGTTTTGAGTCTAGCCTGTCTAGTAAGTTTTGTGGTCCTCTAGCTACATACAAGGTTCCTGTTACCTACAGGCCACGATAGCCGCCCCCTTCCCCAATGCCAGATCCTCCCCACACTCAGGTGAGCACGTAGGTTTTTTAGACTAATGAGAATGTGCATAGTGATGATGCAGGGCAATTACAAGTAGATGGTGATGATTTTGACCTTTCGATTGCCATTTGGAAGGTACCTCGGAGTTATGTCAGGTATCTTATTTTCCATGCAGTTACTAGAAAGTTCCTTGGAGGAACATGCATGCGTTCTTTGCTAGGCTCTTTTTGCCACTCAAATACTTGCTAGTCATTAGCAGGCCATGCTTGATCCAAGGTGGTGTGAGGCCATGGAGGAGGAGATGCAGGCTCTACGATCTCGTCGCACTTGGGATCTTGTTGAGTTGCCGTTAGAGGCTTTAGTTTTGGGTTGCCACTGGGTGTTTACCTTGAAATACAATCTTGATGGGACGATAGTAAGGCACAATGCCTGTCTGGTGGCAAAGGAGTTCACGCAGACATATGGCGTGGACTTCTTTGATATCTTCTCTCTTGTTGCGTAGTTGCTTGTAGTTCGCATTTTGATCTCTATTGCTATACATAGAGATTGGCCACTTCATCAGCTTAATGTCAAAAATGCCTTCCTGTATGGGGACTTATAGGAAGAGGTCTATATGTAGCAGCCCTCAGGTTATGAGATCAGGGGGAGTGTTCTAGAGTTTGTAGATTGTAGAAGGCTATCTATGACTTTAAGTAGAGCCTTCGAGCATGGTTTTAAAAGCTTTCAAAGGTAGTGGAGGCCATTGGCTTCAAGAGATCCTCATCTGATCATTCCCTGTTTGTCCGGAAGATGGGGAGGTATATTGCACTCCTAGTCTATGTCGATCAAGGTTCGAAATGTCGATTTCGACACCGTGCCGATAAAATTGTAGGTATGCATTTCGTGGACATGCCGAAGGTATGTCGTGGAAATGCCTGTTTTTTGATGGCAGATTTTGATGATTTCGACTGCCCAAAAAAATGACATTTCGAGGCACGCCGAGGGCACGTCGGTGCATGTCGACAAAAATAATTAAGATTTGAAAGACAACTAAATCAATATATTAGAAACGTGTTTGCTGGTTTTTTTATATTAAAAACATATTTACAGGTTATTTTTAGCCTGAATCAACGTGTGTGTGTGTGTGTGTGTGTGGCCAATTTCAGATTTCCCCTGTCCAGCCGATTCCCTCCGGCGCCAATTTCCCCTGTCCATCCGATTCCCTCCACGGCAATTCAAATTCCCTCCCCCCGCCGCCCCTTCCCTCCCAGACCGCCCTCTAGACCAGCTTCCCGCTCAGCATTTTCAAACTTCCCACCGTTGGCATGCCGACGTTTCGTTGGTAACTGTCGGCATGCCGGCGAAATCGGCGGCATGCCGGAGGTTTCCCTGCAAACCGACACTATATTTGTGTCGATATGCCCTCCCTCCAAAAATCCCCTTATCGATGGCATGCCGGCGGCATTTAAATCACAGATGTCGATGACCTGATTATTATTGGTGATGACAATGCAGGCATTACAGAAGTTAAGAAATGTTAGGGAGTTTTGTGATGGACCTTGGGTCATTGAGGTATTTCCTTGGGATAGCAATTGCTTGCAGCAAGAAGAACATAGTTCTTTCTCAAAGGAAATATGCTCTTGACTTACTTTAGGAGTCTGGCATGTTAGGAGCCAAGCTAGCTAATGTATGGATCCCGAGACCCATCTGTAGGATGAGGAGTTAGAGTTTGTTGATAGTAGTAAGTACGGGGGTTAGTGGGCAAGCTCCTGTACCTCACTATCACTAAGCCTAATATTTTCCTTGCAGTTTGGAAACTTACCCAACTTTTAAATAGACCCACTAAGTAGCACTAGATGTTATTATGATGGTGTTGAGATACTTGAAAAAGGCATCAGGCAGAGGTATTCTTTTTATTAAGGGGACTTCCATGACCATGGTAGCCTATTTTGATGTTGATTATGTGGGATGTTTGGTAGACAGGAAATCCATTACAGGCTTTTGCACCTATGTGGTAGGGAACTTGGTGGCATGGAAGAGTAAGAAGCAATCTGTGGCCTTTAGGTCAAGTGTAGAGTCTGAATATAGGGCTATGGCTCATACAACCTCAGAGATGATGTGGGTGAGGTCCCTTCTGGTCGATCTTCACATATTCGTGGATACTCTCATGGAGACCATCTATGGCCTGAAGTAGAGTTCATGTGCATGGTTCCATAAGTTGTTAGAGGAGGTACATGCTATGGGATTTAGGAGATCTTCTGCAGACCATTTGCTCTTTGTCAGGAAGAGCAAGGGCGGTATTGTGGCACTCCTTGTCTATGTTGATGATCTTATTGTTATTGGTGATGATAGAGCTGAGATAGTTGAGGTCAAGCAGAATCTAGCAGATTCCTTTGTAATGGACCTGGGTGAGTTGCAATATTTTCTGGGTATTGAGGTGGCACGAAGCAGGGATGGTATAGTTCTCACACAGTTTAAGTATGCCCTTGATGTGTTATAGGAGATAGGGATGTTGGGGGCTAAGCCTACCAATAGACCCATGGATCTTAAAGGGCATCTCTATGACACTGAGTCTGAGCCTGTTGACAATAGATCTTACAGGCAGTTGGTTGGTAAGTTATATCTCACTATTCCTCACCCAGATATTTCCCTCGCTGTGGGGAAGCTTAATTAGTTCATGGACAAATCAACTAGGTAGCATTAGGATGCAGTAATCTAGGTGCTTAGGTACTTGAAGAGAGCACTAGGCCATGATATTTTATTTAGCAAAGGCAAGTCCATGACTGTGGTAGGCTATTCTGATGCGGACTATGTAGGATGTATGGCATATAGGAAGTCTACCACAGGTTTTTGTACTTATGTGGCAGGAAATCTTGTGACTTGGAGGAGTAAAAAATAGCAGGTTGTATCCAAGTTCAGTGTAGAATCTGAGTATTGTGCCATGGCGCAGACTGCGGTAGAGATAGTCTGGGTGGGATCGGTATTGCATGATTTATATGTCCAGGTTGAGGAGCCAATGGGGATGAAGTGTCACAACTGTGCTTCTACCTATATATCAAACAATCCGATGTTCCATGAGTGCACCAAGCACATTGAGGTTGATTGCCATTATACCAAGAACCTGATATAGCACAGAGTCATCTATACTACTTCAGATGCCTCTGAAGACCAGACGTCAAACATGTTCACTAAGCCTCTTCTACCTCCTGCATTTGATGCTTGTTGTTCCAAGCTAAGTATGATTGACATCTATGCTCCAGTTTGAGGAGGAGTGTTAGTATGTTGGATACTCCTTTGATCATTTTGTGCTTTTTATTATTTTTTATTCTTTCTTGAATATGTACTGCAATTGTTCCCTCACTTCTCTTTATATAAAGAGGTATAGGATTTCTTGGTTCAATAAAAATTTTTATTCTCACCAACTCAGTACTGATCAGAGCATTACCAATCAAAGATGATGGCCCTGACCCTTATTCAAAGGAGATATCGTGCCTCAGGGCGAGATCTAAGAGCTAAGCAATCACTGGAAATGGCCCAGGCAGCTTAGATGGCTAGGGATGTTGGGTCCAATCGCTGGGTGCAGGTAGGATCTGTAAAGCGCTGCTTAACAAGTGCAGCCACTTGCTGGAGCATCGCCCCGGCCAAGCTGCTAGAGTGTTGCCCTTGCTTAGCTACTGGAGCGTTACCCTGGCTAGCAGTATCTTCCCCAAGTGTTGCTAGGACATGCCTAGCCATGAGCTGAGTGCCACCACTGATCTTGGCGGAGGCTGCCCGTGGCAACTTGGCATGTGGCTATAGGTGCCTTTCTTGGACCAGCGACTCCTTGACAAATATATATATTGCACTGCTTAGTTTCACTAAATTATTTTTGCATCGCATTTCCATAAAATGTTCTTGTTGGACTTAGCCTGTATGCAATAAACTAACATCTTTGATCACTTGCAGATTTACTAAGTATAAATTGGTCAACCTTTAACTGAATGATTCCATATTGCTAGAGTCTGTAGATGAATCTTATCAACTACCAGGACTGATTTATTGATGTATTGTAGGCTATCAGCTTCAAATAAAAACTGTTATCAATCCCATGGACGTCTTGAAGATATTTATCATGAAACGTGATCCATTTATGGCTGTGAGGTAATAATATGCTGAGACACTCTCTTCTTTGATGAAGTTTATAATTTTGTTTGTAAAGGTAAAGAGTGCCTTTTGTGTATGAACTATTTAATATTCTGCATGGTTTATCTGTGCTTATGCTATGATTTGTCCTATTTAAAATCCACATGTGTTGTCTTCATGAAATCCCTTTGATTGCACTAATCTGTTTCCCACATTAAGTTGAGTCAACCAAAGGGATTCTTAAACTCGATATTTGACCTTTCATTTTTCATCATTCGACATAGATCCTAATAAGCTAGTAGCTAGATCATGCTTGATTGGTTTTTTACCAATACTTCTTTTGTTGTAAATATTCTGTTAGAAAGCTTAATGGCAGCTTATGGTTACTTCCGACTTTGGCACAAGTGGTTCAAATTGCCTTCTTCATAGTTGCTCAGATTTTAGTTTTCTGTTTTCATTAGTGGCACACTTTCTCCTAAAGCCAGAGTTCATTTATAATCCTTTTTGTGGCCATAGTTTAATGTCAGCATCTTTATGTCAGCTAAAAACATCCTTTTCTCAATGCCTATATGTGACTACACATCTTGGATTTGTATAACATAGCTTTGTGCTATGGAGTACTTGCCCTTAACTTTGGACGAATTTTCTTGTATGTAGGACTCTTGAAGCTTCTCTCACTTTAACCAACTTGCATTGCTTTTTTTTTTTTGTGTAATTTTCATATGAGTACCGTTGGATTGAAAGAATGATTCTATTTTAAAAATAAAACCATAGCCTTTCTTATATAGAAAAGATTTATGGGTAAATTATATGAAGAATCCAATAGAAAATAAAAAATTACAACTAAGGCAACATAACCAACATAAAATAAACAAAATAACACAACATCCAACTCTCCCCATCAAGTTGGAGTGTCGATGTCTTTTAGGCTTAACTTGTCGCATAGGAAGTAATGTTGTTTTCTGGGAAGTGCCTTTGTCAAACTATCAGCCAACTAGAGCTCAGATGAAATGTAAGATATAGCTGTCTTGCCTTCCATCATAGTATTGCATATGAAATAATAATTTACCTCAATATGCTTCATCCTCTCATGGAAAATAATATTTGAGGTAATATAAGTGCCTGATTTGTTTATCACAATACATAATAGCAGGACTCTTCATTGAAATACCCATATCATCGAGGGAAGTAGTGATTCACATCATTTCACAAGTCGTATGGGCCATTGCTTTGTACTTAGCCTTTGCACTGGAATGTGCTACAACAGTTTGTTTCTTGTTATGCCAAGAAACAATATTCCCTCCAAGAAAGATAGCAAAACCAGCAGTGGATTTTCTGTCATTATAAGAGCCAACATAATCTGTATCTGAATAGGAAGATAACTCAAGATGACTATTTTTCTTGTAGTAGAGGCCTTTGCCAGGAGGCCTCTTTAGATATTTCAGAATGAGGCATGCATCATTCTAATGGCCATATTGAGGCTTATCCATGTATTGGCTAGCTCGATTTACATCAAAACTAATATTTAGATGGGTGATGGTTAGATATAATAGCTTCGCCACAATACTCTTGTACCTGTGTGCACCCTCAAATATAGTATCTCGAAAGTGACTGTACTTGCCTTTCTGCTTTACAGGAATAGTAGTATCAAGCAGGCCAACATCCTCCAGATCTCAAAGGTCTATTTCCTCAGAGATAATTCCATACTAGATCTGTCTCCGACCATCTCAATCCCCAGAAAATAATGCAACTTACTTAAGTCTTTAGTCACAAGGGACTGCTATAGATAATCCTTGACTTCCTGAATTTTAGTAGCGTCATCTCCTGTAAGGATCATGTCATCTACATAAATAGCAAGTATCACGACACCATTTTCCTGATTGTTGAGAGGATTGGTGTTGGTTTAGTGCCACATTGGAAAATGTGGATTTTGTGTGTGTGTGATGACCTATAAATAGGCATGTACTCCTTCAGTTATTCTTTGAGAAGAAATATAGAGAAAATATGCCCATAGGGCACTTCTCCTACGGTTTTCTCCCTGCACTTCGTGAGTGGGGTTTTCACGTAGACCCAAGCATTCTATTGATTGTTTATTGCTTTGATTTATTGCTTTTACGTTATTTAAATATTTCAATCTGGTATCAGAGCAAGTCGCTCTTGGGTTTTATCTTTTGTCCATATTCAATTCCACTTGTTATTAGGATTCTTCTTGTGCCTTCAAAATCGAAGGCAAGTTCAAGCTTTGACGATGTGGGATCATGCATTGTGATGGATGTTGCCAGAGGTCGATGGAGATGGGATGCCCTCCTGCAGTTGTTGATATAGATTAAACATCGACATATCTGGTGGACTTTGGCATAGGATCCTTTGCGCCGCCTACAGCCGTAGATGTTGGGGAGGAGGCTCCACTCGTGGAGGACGTCAAGGCGAGGTTTACCAGGTGGTGCACATGTATCAGCTTGTGAGGGTGCTTATTGTTGTGGCATTGAGGGCTTCGGGCGCCTCTGTGGGAACTTGATGAGCAGTATCCACTTCATGGTGTTCGCTCCTCCTCCCATGCTCATTGGATCACAGATCGGGATCCGGGCATTGGAGGCCGCAGAGGTGACGACCACCCTAGGGTGGAGCAATGCTCTGCGGGCATGATGTTGATGGCGGTGCGTGGTAAGGCGCATGCAGCGGTGGTGTGGCGGTCTATAAGGCTGCATCAGGCGGCGCTGCAGCGCTCTTACTCGTCTGAGCATCAACGACGGCATCGTTCTTGATAAAGGCGGTGAACGCGACCACGAAGACGAGGACGATGATGTCACGGCACAGTGCTCCAATGAGGAGTTGATGGTCGAGGAGGATCCGGCGGAAGCGGCGCAACCTCACAGCACAGCATCGACGGCAACGAAGGAGATGGAGACACAGTCAATCGTGAAAGATGGAGACGAGGCGGTGCGCGGAGCACGTGATGCTTGAAGACCGCGGTCGAAGGTGGCAGTCGGAGCAGCCGTAGTTGGAGATGGCGACTGGAGCGACCGCAGGAGTTGACGCAGGAGGAGCTGCCGTGCGTCGTTGATCTGGTTCCCCCAAACCCTAAGGGGTGCTTTAAAGGAAAAATGAAGAGAAAAGGGTAAAAAAAAGGAAAAAGAGAAACTGAAAAAAAGGAAAAAAATGATGAAAGGAAGAGAAAGGAAAAGGGGAAAGAAAGAGAGAGGTGGAGAATAGTAAAAAAAATGGAGGAAAGAAAAAGATGGGGTAAAAAGAGTAGAAGAAATTTTCAAAAAAAAAGGGGGAAGGTAAAAAAAATGATGAGGAGGTTTATGTTTAAGAGAAGAAATGGAGAAGTCTTCTCTAGCTTTTTAGGTTTTACTTTCTTGTTGTTATTGTCTTCTCCCATACGAGTATGGGAGAAAGGGGGAGTGTGGGAGATTGTTGTAGTCAACCCCGTTTGGTAGTCCCTTTGTTGCAGTCCCAATGCACGATAACATCCTCTAGCAGTTGAGGTGACATCGGATATCATCACGGACTTGTTTAGTAGTTGATCTTTACATGAGAAACCAAATTTTGGGAGGTATAGAGTTTCGAGGTCTCCAGAGAAAGGAGATCTATTTTCGAGGTCCTCAAAGGAAGGGCCTAGTCAGTTTCTATGTGGAAGATGCAGCTTCGAGGTCTTCAGAGGAAGACCCAATTACAAAGATACTGAATGGGGAGCCACCGGTACCAGATCTTCAGAGCCAGCTATAGTCAGTTCAGTAGCTTCGACCCGTGTTCCCGCTTACAAGCAAGAAGTAGTCCAGAGTGTTGCTTGGTTTGCTGTGTAGATTGGATTTCTGTTACAAGCTGAGCATTCCATGCTTCAGCTTGAGGGGGAGTGTTAAGAGGATTGTTTGTTGGTTTAGTGCCACATTGGAAAATGTAGACTTTGTGTGTGTGTGATGGCCTATAAATATGCATGTACTCCCTCAGTTATTTTTTGAGAAGAAATACAGAGAAAACATGCTCATAGGGCACTTCTCCCATGGTTTTCTCCCCGCTCCTTATAAGTGGGGTTTCCACGTAAACTCAAGCGTTCCATTGATTGTTTATTACTTTGATTTATTGTTTCCGCGTTATTTAAATATTTCAACTTTGACAAATATAGAGTGGTTAGATGTAGACTTGTGAAAGTCAATCTTCATACCCTCAGTGTTGAGTTTGTCAAACCATGTTTGTGGGCTCTATTTAAGGCCATAACTAGCCTTCTTCGATCTACAAACTCCCCCTCAACCTTGTAACTCGAAGGTTGATGCATATAGACTTTTTTATGGAGGTCAACATAGAGAAATGCACTTTTAATATCAAGCTGATAAAGAGGCTAATCTAAATTCACTGCAATAGACAAGATAGTCATGATGGAGTTGACTCTCGCAATTGGAGAGAGTCTCAAAGAAGTCCATTCCATAGGTTTGAGTGAACCCTTTTGCAACTAGCTTGGCCATTAACCTGTCAATAGGCCCCATCTTCATGGTACTCGACTGTATAGACTCATTTGCAATCCACCACCTTTGCTCCTTGAGGAGCATGAACAATATCTCATGTGCCCTTAGCAGTAAGAGCCTCCATCTTTACATCCATAGCAACCACCCACTTTAGGTCTTCAGCCATCTCAAGATAGTATCTGGGCAGAATAGTATTGTTGAGTGCTTGGGAAAATCGTTGTATATTAGAATCTAAGTGGATAGTGGAAGTATAATGAGACATAGGATACAATGTACAAGAGCGAATTGGTTTTTGTAGAGTTATAGGCCGATTATCATCACCCTTACTGTGGCCCTCCACCTAGGGGGAAGGAACATCCGGAACGTTGGTAGGCGGCAGAGCACTTGATGGATCAGTACCTGCATCAATATTAGGAGTAGTAAAAATAGAAAGGGGCATAGATATATTTGGTGGTGGATCTCTTCTGTGGTACACACGAAGTTGACATTGGGCATCACAACTCTCAGGAGAGTAGGAAACTCTCTCAAAGAAGGTAACATTGGTATAAATACAATATTGTCTGTCAGCTTAGTCAAAACATCTATAACTTTTTTGAGTACGGGAATAATCAAGGAAGACACACTTTGGTACTTTGGTTGACAGCTTGTCTGGATTATAAACTTATGAACAAAACACACACCGAAAGGTACGCAGAGGTAAATGAAACAACTCCCTGTCTGGATAGGGAAGCTTGAAAGGAATATCATCTCCAAGCACGAAAGAGGGAAGCCTATTAATAAGGTATGCAACAGTGAGAACATCACCCCAAAAAGGTTTAGGAACACTCGTAGAGAAAATAGATGTCCTAGCAATATCAAGTAAATGTCACAACTTCCTTTCAGCAATCCCATTATGTGACGCATGGGGATAAGAAGTTTGATGGATGGTGCCATTGTCCTCAAGGAAAAGTTGGAGAGGATGCTGAACAAACTCAAGGGCAATGTTAGACTTAGAATATTTAATTTTGGTGGAAAAGGAATTTTGCACCTTAAAAAGGAATTTCTTTACTATTGAAAATAACCTAGTTATGTCTTTCAATAGAAATACCCAAGAAGCATGACTAAAGTCATTAACAACAATGGGAAAAACTTTTTCAAAAAAAAAGAAACAATGGCAAAAAACTTATGCCCAAACATGAAGTTAATAGGATATGGACCCTATACAACACAATAAACTAAATCAAGTACACTAAGACTTTGTCTCTCAACATGAGAGTGGAAAGAACTGCAATGATGCTTTCTTAGCTGGTAGGCATCACACTTGAAGGTTGTAGAAGGATAAATATCAAGAAACATCTAGCGAAGCTTGGACAGGGAGGGATGACCAAGTCTAGTATGTCATAATAGAGGATTGGATGAAATAGAGGTAGCTCTAGCCAAAACAGAAAGTAAGTCCAAGTAATAAAGTCCATAGTGCTTATAGCTCTCAATTATCTGATTTGTTTGGATGTCATGAAAAAAACAATGATGCTCATCAAATATAGTACGACATTTTAGTTGCTTGCAAATTTGGCTGATATATAGTAAACTGAGAGGAAACTTAGGGACACAATAAACATTTGACAACTGCAAATGGGGAGAGAATTGCACCGTGCCTACAAAAGTAATAGGAGATATACTCCTATTTGCCAATCGAACAAATGTGACAATATTAAAGTCTATGGAGGAAGAAAGATTAGTGGCTTTACTCGTCAGATGAGTAGATGCCCCAGAATCAATAATCTAGTCAGTTGTACCTGTATAAGGAACATGGGATGTAGTACCTGTGGCAAAAGGAACAATGGACTCTGATCAGACCTCAAACTATCGTAAACAGTCCAATTGATCGGCGGTTAATGGGAAGCTAGTCTGGTTAGTAGCAGCCTTAGTCTTAGGAGCAGGCATAGTATTAGTAGAAGTTTGATTAGCCTAGGCAAGCGTTGCAGATTTCTCCTAGCACCGATCTAAGGGATGGTTTGGTCTTCTGGCAGTGGACATAAAGGGGGATAAGTGTGACAACCATGACTTCCATTATGGCCAGGACAACATCCACGTCCACCATATTGACCACCTCTCCCTCCTGAGGTTGCAAGAGCAGCAGGCTCAGGCATAGTAACTTTCAGAGGCGACCATAGATTGTCTCTAGATTAGGAATCAATTCCGCTGTTAAGATCTGATCTCGAGAAGAGTGATATCAGGCAGATAACCCATCAAGGAACTTATGTCTGCCATTTTGCCCTCTCAGTAACCTACTTATTGCAACAAGGGGTTGAAATATTGTAAGCTCCTCAAAGAGCCCTAAGTGTAGAAAGGTAATCTGCCAGAGTCATATCACCCTAGTTAGTGCTCCAGATCCTCTTGTAGATATCTGCTCGATGTGAGCTACTTGTCTGCATAGAGTATTTGAGTTCTAGAGTCTCCCAAATATCTTTGGCCATTAGCATATATAACATGTTGGCTGCAATGTTCGGCTCCATACTATTCATGAGCCAATTCATGACAAACTAGTTGTCCTCCCATTTTCTAAACCTCTCATCCTTGGCATCTGGTTTATTGTTTGTCAGCTCATGGCCTCCAACAAAGATGCGGAAAGCTCTCGACCAAATTACATAATTCTGGGATCTTGTCAACTTAAATTTATGGTAGTTCCTTGAACAAAAGGAGAGGTAGGAAGCTTGGCCTCTGAGGTAAGGGTTGAGATTTACGTGCTAGCCATGGGAATAACTCGAGGTTCATGTGTAAAGACTACTGGTCATGTACTCGTGCACACGTAAGTTCATCGATAAGCATGCAAGGGCACACGTAGGGAAGGCACAAGGTGCCTTGATCATAAGGAACTTGTAGAAAGAATCACGTTGGCTATGGGAAGTGATGCAGCAGCCCACCAACATCTACTGGGGGCGATGCAGCAGCCTACCAGCACTTGTTGGAGGCGTCGCAACAGCTTCCTAGCAGTTGTAAGAGGTGATACAGGGCCCCTGCAACTGTTGGAGGCGATGCAACAACCCATTAGTGGCTATCGAAAGTGATGTAAGGCCGTTAGTAGCCTCCCAGCAACAAGAAGTCATTGAAGAGTAGTAGTAGCGCTAAGATTCATTGGAGGGACTTTAGCAGGGGTGGCAGTGGTGCATAAGTGCTTCCTTAGGGTTGGCGATGCTAGTTTGGAGGCTAACAAAAGTGGTGGTAGTGAGGGGGAGTCCCCCACGAGGGGATCGACCACTATAGAATCCTCTTAGATCAAGGATTCGAGGATCAATCGAGAAATTTTTGGTGGTAGTATCAAAACACTAGCCTAGTACCACTTTTTTGATACTATGTTGGATGGAAAGAATGATTTTATTCCAAAAAGAAAACCTTAGCCTCTCTGAGAAAAGTTATGGGCAAATTACATGAAGAGTCTAATAGAAAATAAAAAATTATAACTAAGGCAACATAACTAACATAAACAAGATAACACAACATCCAATAAGTACCAACATTATGTTGAAAAATTGATCTAATTACTAAGAAACTTCTTTCAATGTGCCATTGCATTGCAATTTTTACGTTTACTATGATGTGTGGTCATAGATTGTCCTACTTGGTTGTAAGCACATAGCTTATAGGTTCATCTCTGGTTCTCAAGTTTTGTATTTACTTCACTTCTAAAATTGATTTTGTATTTGCTTTAAATTGGTTTTCTAGTACTTTCAAAAAAAAAAGAAAGGTTTTCTATTTGCTTCATCTCTTGTTTCATCCACTAGCATAAATTGTATCTACAGAAAAAAAAAAAAGCACCATGATACCTCATTTCAAATGTGTGTTGACAACTTATTCATGATCAAAATGAAAGGTTAAGTACTTAAAAGTTGATCCTTGATGCAAATTGATGGTAGTTATCCGCTAATCTGCTAAAGAGGTTGTTGAGAGAGATGATGCTGTAGTTGGGTATTGTTTAGTTTCACATAGTGGAGTGGGACAAAAGCGAGGTGTGTGATGGCTTATAAAAGGGCCTTTGTACTCTTCATTTTATCTTTGAGAAGAATAGTGAAATATCATGTCTATAGGGGTGCTTCTCCCGTGATTTTTTCCCCACTCTTTGTAAGTGGGGTTTCTACGTAAACTCGTGTTCATTATTGTGATGCTTTGATATTTGTGTCTTTTATTTTGATTTTATATTCTAACATTGTACTAGAGCAAGTCATTCTTGGGTTTATTCTTGGTTTCTTTTATCATTGTCTCCATATTTGATTCTTCGTCATGAGTTCTTGGAGGCAAATGTGGCCCTCGCCAATCAGTCTAAGGCAAAGGTGTCAACGTGAGCAGAGCCCTGAGGGCAACGATAAGCGTGGTGGAGATGTCACACAATCGGGTGGAGGTTGGTGCTGTAAAGGAGTCGGTCCCAGCATTGCTAGAGCCTTGGGCGGTGCTGGCCACGTTTGCTCCAGCGTCAGCGACCCTTCGATGATTATGGTGATCGATGTAGCTACTTCCTTTAAGGAAGTTGGGAACTCTGCTTATGGGATTTCGTGTTTTGATCTCCTTTGATGCCCTATTTCTTCCGATAGCAGCAACTCTTGCCTCGTGTGTGGATCTCGCAGATGATGTCTCTCAACATAAGATTGGCGATGAAGATTGACTCTCAAGAGGATATAGACCTTTGACGAGGAAGACCGGTGCATAAGGAGACCCAGTAACCTTTCATGTGTGATGATGAGGCATGCGTAGAGTTGTGTAGCCTTTGTGAGGTTCGCAAGCTCCATAGGCGTGAGGTTCACGTTACTGCTCAACTTTAAGAAGGTCACGATCTCCTCCTGGCAGTGACGACGACCACAATCAGTAGGAGCGATCTCCATTGAAGATTGCAACGAAGATCGTGACAAAAATCTCGACTGTGAGATTTGTTTCAACGGTGTGGTGGGTTGTTTTGAACCCTAAGAAGAAAAGAGGTAGGTGATCGTTGTATCTTTTACTTTTGTAGCCTTCTGTTTTACTTTTATGATATGTTTACTTGTTAGCTTTAAACAAAAAAAAGAAAAAAGGAAGTAGATAAGAAAGGGTTAGGGAAAATGATTTTTCTTATTCTCCAAAGAAACCTTACCTCTCAATATATAGAGAGGTGGGAAAATGACAAGACTACTCCATGACAAAATAATAAGTTGCACAATAGAAAGAGATAATAAAAAGCAAGTGGCTGAAGGGGCTCAACACTCTCCCTCAAGCTGGAGCATAGATGTCGATCATACTTAGCTTGGAACAGTAAATATTAAATGATAATCGTAGTTGTGGCTTGGTAAAGATATCTATTGTCCGGTCATTTGAAGATACTGGAGTAGTGTAGATGAGGCCTCATTGGACTAGGTCACGAGAGTAGTGGCAATTTACCTCCACGTGCTTGGCCCTCTCGTGAAACATCAGATTATTAGCTATCTATGTGGTTGCTCAATTGTTACACCTCATCTTCATAGGGGTGTCAGTTAGTATATGTAAATTAGCTAGGAGAGATCTAACCCACATCATCTCAGAGGCAGTATGGGCCATAGTTCTATATTTTGACTCAGCATTAGGCCTGAGACTACAACCTGCTTTTTGCTCTTCCAGGTAACGAGATTCCCTACAACATAAGTACAGAATCCCATTGTTTTTTTTTTTGAAAAAGGAAAGGGTAGTTATCCAGAGTGATAACTACCCAAATATATTAATTATAGAATCAACAGCCACCGTCAATACAAAGGGCAGATCCCAAGGTCCCCCACTCACAAGGACCCACTCCAAAGATTAAACAAAGAAATAGCAGACTCTACAAAGTTCTCCACATAAGGCCTCTGGCCTCTGAAGACCACACAACATTCCTGCCCAACCAAATGCCCCATAACACCGCCAACGGCCTAGCCCTCTCCTTTGTATGAAAGACAATCCGTCCAACATCACCCCCTCCACCTCTGAAACTGTGCCAGAAATCTTCAAAAGATCTGCATTCCCACCACCCCGCTCCCACCCGGCTCCATATCTCTACCACAAACGGCCAGGTGAAAAAAAGGTGGTCAATCTCTTCCTCCCCACCTCCACAAAAAGGGCAAACCTTACTCTCTCTAAGAGCCCACCTCACCCTCTAAACCTTGGTCACAAGCCTCTTTTTCTTAAGTAGCTAGACAAAAATCTTGACCTTTAAAGGACATGCGGCCTTCCAAATCTGTTTGCAATCCCTTACCAGATCCAACTCATCTGTGGAGTCTCCAGTGGACATTCTCCTATAGGCATCCCCTACCGAGAAATCACCTTAATCCCAACCAAACATATTTGTACCGGAAGTCGGTTGCAGCCCTTCTAACTCTTCAAGCAATCTTTGGAAATCATGAGTTCTCGCATCTGAAAGGTTTCCTACAAAGCATGGGCACTACCCACCTTCCCACACCTCGGCCATTGACGCCTCTTTGTTCTGTGACAAAGCAAATAATCTTGGAAATCTTCTAGCAAGCACGCCTTGCCCCGTCCAATCATCCTACCACAACCTGAAAATCTCCCCCGTTCCCACCACAGGAGCAAAACAATTCTGCACCCTAGGAGCCACCATCGACAAACCTTTCAAAAAATGAGAAGCATCCATCGGCGGAGATATCAGGAGATCCCATCGCACTGGGCCACCATAAGCCGTCCCGAACACCTTACCCACCAAATCCTCCCTACACTCCAAGAGGCTCCCCACCCATTTCACCAACAGGCTGTCATTAGACTTCCCCAGTCCCTCATCCCAAGTCCCCCCTCCACCGGCCTGCAGACCTCCTCTCATGCAACCAACCTAGCACCAGGTCCAATCGTCCCCTGGTTGGACCAGAAGAAATTCCTCATAATCCTCTCTATCCTTACGACAACCTGTCGAGGCATCTTCAGGACAGAAGTGAAGTATGATGGCATCGTTGCCAGAACCGCCTTGAGCAAGATCAACCTTCCACCCCTTGACAGAAGCCTGGACGCCCACCCTTCCAGTCTTCCCTCCAGTCTCTCCACTAGGGGAGCCCAGTCCTTCACCAGAATCCTGCCATCCGTCAACGGTAAACCCAAATATCTGATCGGGAGCTTCACCTGCTCTGTGCCAAGACCCAAGCTACACCCCCTCGCCTCCGCCTCAGTCAATTTGAAGGGGACAAAATCAGATTTAGACAGGTTGATCTGTAGTCCCGAGGCCTCACCGAACAAGAAGAGTAAAATCCGCATTCTCTTGGTTTCTATTTCTCCGCCTTCAATGAAGAAAATCGTATCATCTGCATACTGCAGTAGCGGGATACTCGTCCCATCTCTCAAGGAGAAACCCTTCGCAAGTGCATCCGCTGCAATCACAAAAAACATCGGGGCCAAAGGACACCCTTGCCTCACCTCCCTCGGCTGAATCCAACCCCCTGCCAGATTTCCATTGATAAGAATCGAGAAAGACGTCGTGGTGACACATCTCTTCATCCAGTCAATCCACACCGGCAGGAAGCCCCTCTTTACCAAAGACGCCGAAAGAAACGACCACTGAACCGAGTCATAAGCCTTGCTGAAATCAACTTTCCACAAGAAAACCTTCTTCTTACTTCTCTTCCAGGATGACAGGATCTTCGGGGCTAACACATAACCTTCCAAAATGTTTCTGCTGGGGATAAAAGCCGTCTGCATCGGGTCTACAATCCCAGACAGGGTCCTCGTCAATCTATTCGCCAGGAGCTTCGCCACAATCAGGTAGATAGTATTCGAGAGGGCTATCGGTCTGTACTCCTGGATCTCCTCAGCACCCGCCTTCTTTGGCAACAGGAACATGTAGAATTTGTTCAACCTATTGAAACCCGAATTTCCAGCTCTAAACTCTTGCACAACCTGCATCACATCCTCCTTCACCACCGGCCAAAACTCCTTATAGAAGGCAACTGGAAAACCGTCCGGCTCCGGACAACCATCAGCGTTCAGCCCCCAGATTGCCTTGTGGACCTCATCCTCCTCAAACGGACTGTCAAGAAACTGGCTTCTGTATCCCCGATCTGCGGTACCTCAGACCCCAACCATCTCCACCTTCCCCCACGTCTTCTCCCGGTAAACTCTCTAAAGTACCTCGCAACTGCCCCCCCACCGGCTCTCTTCCCACAAACTCCTCCCCATCCACCACCAACCTGTCAATCCAGTTTCTCCTCCTTCTTGATGTAGCCATATGAAAAAATCGAGTGTTGGAATCGCCTTCCTTCAGCCACCTCTGCCTGGACCTCACCTTCCACTCCATCTCCACCTTCCGATCTTCCTCTTGTATCACCTGTAGTTGCCTCGCTTTGCTAACCCTGTCAACGTCGGAAAGGAGACCAACATCCTCCACCACGTCCAATCGTGCAATCTCCCCGAGAGCTTCCTCTCTCCTCCCACGTTTCTCCTTAATCTGCTTCTTATGGATCTTTAGGAAGGATCTCGAATCCCGTAGCTTAGCTTCCAATTTGACAGCTGCCGAGCCATCCACATGAACCGACCACCGCTCCTCTACCAGCCCCCTGAACCCCTCTTCGAGGAGCCATGTCCGGTCGAACTTAAAATACGTACCATGCCTCCATTCCTCATTCGATGCCCACAACAAGGGAGTGTGATCCGAGAACGGCCGCTCCAGGGGTCTAACCTCCGCCATCGGGAACAACTCTGCCATCATCGTTGAGGCGAAAAATCTATCGATCCGGGATCGTTGTCTTCCAGAACTCCTCCAGGTGAAAAGACAGGATGAAGGTGGCATGTCAACCAGCCCTTGCTCCGCAACAAAGCCCATAAACGCCTCAGAACCTTGGTCCACACCCCCACGGCCATCCGGTCTATCCTCTGCCAGCAAAGTGACATTAAAATCTCCACCTATCAACCAAGGCATCCCCTGAAATGCTGTTGCAACCTGACTTAGATCCTTCCACAAAACATGCCTCCTCCAACCCTCCATCGAACAATAAACTGAAGAAAAGAGCATACATGTATTATCCCGACGCCTTTGTAGCTTGACAGTGAGAACATGGGACCCAACCAATGAGTCCAGCAAGGAGAAAGCATCATCCTTCCACCCCACAATAATTCCACCCGCACTTCCAACCGCATCCAGGGCTAAAAACCCCCCAAAACCACTTCCCCCCACCTCCTTCCACAGCCTCCCATCACAGCTCCCCCACTTCGTCTCCTGGAGAAAGATCACGTCAGGCCCCCACCTCTGAACATACCCCCGCAGAGCCGCCCGCCTCGAGGGGTCATTCAGTCCCCTCACATTCCACGATAGGACCTTAGTTATGTAGAGCCCCGAGGAACTCCTTGTGTCGACTGCCTAAACCCCATCTCCGCAGCTACCTCATCCACCTCTCCCTCATCCATCACTACACACCGACCAGGCGAGCTCCCCGCACTGTCGCCCCCCAGTCCACCTTGCCCCGCAGCCTCCCCTCGTCTGCAGTTAGTGCCTGCGCCTCCCCCTGCGACAAAATCCCCTCCACAGGCCGCTCGATTGCCGCATCAGCCCCTCGCGCCTTCACCGCGTCCTCTAACACCCCAACGCCTCCACCAGCTCCCATCGCTCGCTGTTCCTCCTCATCAGCAGAAACCCCCAAAACAGTCCTTGCCCTGCCTCCGCCCCTTGCCAGGCTCACCGTCGACGCCTCGCCCTGTCCTCTGGAAGGCAGAACAATGCCCAGCTCCATGCACCTCCGACGCTGGCCCTTCCCAATCACGCTCTCAGTTGGAGCCACCACAGCATGCCCCCTTCGGTAGGACTACTGCGGCCTGTAAGCAGCTGTGGTCCAGGCATACTTGGCTTCCATCGCCGCTCGCGCCCCACCTCGCCAACCACACCGCACCCCACTGCCTAGTCTGGTCTGTTGGGGACGCAACGTAGGCCTCCAGTCGCAGCCCTCGGTCCGCCAGCTTCATCGGCCCGAAGTCTCGGACCTGCCCGCGAGGTGTGATTCGAACCGACATCTCCACCGAGTCCACCGCCTCCCGTAATCGGGTCCAACCTGCTCGACCTGGGTCCGTCATGACCGCACACCACAAGTCCCGGGGTCACCTCAGCGGAAACATCCTCCCTCAGCGCCACAGACTCCACTAACCCCTCCGCAAGACCCGCACCGGCCTCCAAAATCCCCACCCTTTCACCTGCCTCAGATCACGCCACGGGGATCGTAACCGTCGCTCCATCCTCACCGTGACCTTCGGGCTTCCTAAAAGCAGATCACCCCTCGTCCGCTTGCCTGCCGCCTCCGCCTCCAGGCATCGCCACCGCACTACCGACCACCGCCTCAACGAAGGATCTAGGTCTATCGGCTCCCCGCGAGACGCGAATCAGCCAGGAGGAGCTCCCCCACCTGAGGATCATCCTCTCCACAAGCTGTTGCCCCTGCTTCATCTCCACCCACGCTCCGAACCACGACAGGTCCACTGACCTCAAGCCCACGCCTTCGCAGCTCCGGAGCCTCGCAAAAGGGGCAACCACCGCCGCTGCCACCTCCACTGTGCGGAGGAAGAGGGGGACCCCCTCAATCAGCACCTTCTGCCTCGCGCTAGCCGACGGTCGGTCTTCCAACGTGCCATCTGACCTCACCGGCCAACGACACCGCACCACGCCCTGACCACACCTCAGCACCTTGAAGGCCAAACGTTGCAGCTCCTCCCGACCGAGTCCTAGCAGCACCAAGCACCCACTCCTGAGGGAAGCCACCCCAAAGGACCCCCCGCCACTCCCCAAGAAGGCTGCGACTGCTCTTCTCAGAGCTCCCACATCCACCTCCCCTTCCAGCACCACCGCCACCAAAGCCAATGCCAGCCTTCCTTCCAAAGCCCCAATCTCCTCCGACCATGGCGCCTCAACCTCCATGAGAGGCGCCCCCTTTGGGGGGATGGAGGCGTCCCCGCCCTCCTCGAAGAAACCCTGCCGCCCAGCCCACAGAGCCCGCAACCCGACCTTCGATGCCCCAGACTGCCACAGCGCAGGCACTTCATCGAGTCTTTGCAGCCCGCCGCCACATGCCCCCTCTCGAGGCACTTGAAGCATCTCACCGGCTTCGCTCCCCTCCACGACCTCCTCCTCACCTCCGTCCAGCCAGAGCCGCCTCTCCCCTCCTCACCCGATTTTCGCCCCGCGAACCCCCTCTCGCTCATAGCTCTCCACATTTATCCTCTATTTTTCCATAGAATCCCATTGTTGACTTCCTCTCAATCAAGCACCCTGCATAATCTGCATCTGAATATCCTATCACATTCATGGAAGCCCCTTTGTTGAATAGAATGCCTCTACTTGGTGCCTTCTTAAGGTACCTTAGTATCATTATTGTAGCATCCCAGTGCTGCCTGGCAGGTCGATTCATGAACTGACTTAGTTTCCTAATTCCCATGGAAATGTTAGGTCTGGTAATGGTTAGGTACAAGTGCTTTCCTATTAGTCCTCTATACTGCATGCTATCAACTACCTTTGTATTGTCATCATAGAGACTAGCCTTGGGATCCATAGGAACATTAGCGGATTTGGCTACTGGCATGGTAGTTTCTTGCAAAACATCTAGAGCATGTTTCCTCTGAGATAGCACCATCCTCATTTTGCTATGTGCCACCTTAATCCTAAGGAAGTATCTCAAGGGGCTAAGATTCTTCATAACAAACTCGTCTGCAAGGCATTTCTTGACCTCAGCTATACTTGTACCATCATCACCTGTAATGATTAGATCTACATAAACAAGGAGTGCAACAACTTGTTTCCAGTCTTTCTGAGAAATAGAGAATGATAAGAAGATGACCTTTTTAAGCCAATAGCCTCTACTACCTTTGAGAGCTTCTGAAATCAGGCTTGGAAACTTTGCTTTAGGCTATATATAGCCTTTCACACTCTGCACACTCTAGAACATTCCCTCTGACTCTCGAACTTAAGAGGTTGCTGCATGTAGACTTGTGTAAATCACCATAAAGTATGACATTTTTCACATCCAACTGATGAAGAGGCCAATCATAGTGAATGCAACTGAGACATGAATGCGCACGGTGGAAGTTGAGTTACTGGAGAGAATGTGTCAATTGTCAAAGAAGTCCACACCATATGTTTGTGTGAACCCCTTTGCAACAAGGTGGGCCTTATGTTTGACAACTGACCTGTCTGGGTTGTCCTTGATGATGAAACCTTGTTACCAATGATTATTGCTCCATCAAGTACCTCTGCAAGCTCCTAGGTACCACGTGATTGAAGTGCAACCATATTATCCATCATGGCTTGATGCCATTTGGATCAAGCATGGCTTTCTGATGAGTAGAATGAATTTGTGCAATAGATAAGGCATGATAGAACTGCTCAAAAGTGGTCCCCAAGTGGTCTGTAGAAATTGCCCTTGAAATAGGATAATGTGCAACACTATGTGGTGCCTTTTGAATAGCAACTGGAAGGTCAATATCATTTGGCACTGTGTCTGAGGATGGAATATCACCTGATTGCTATGAAGTGGCATCCTGTGCTGTCCTTGTATCACCACTACTAAGCAACATATCATCAATTTGCAAATAATCTGTACTCACCTGAACCGGGGAAGATGGTGGTCCTGAAGAGGGGGGATGTTGCCTATAAGTAACAGAGAACTTCTAGGCGACAAGGGGATCATGAAATTGCTAAGACCTAGTAGAAGGAATACCCTCCAAGGGAATATGTGGTATCAGTGGCCTTAGGGGAAAGACTACGCCTCGCTATGGAAAAATACGAGATAGACTTGTGGAATGTGACATTGACACTAACATAATGTCTGGCAGAGATAGTATCATAGCACCGATATCTCTTTTGAGTGTGAGAATATGCTAAAAATATACACTTTACTGCCTTCGGAGCAAGCTTGTCCCTAGTAGAAGTAATGTTGACAAAGGCAATACACCCAAAAACACATGGGGGGGACGTGAAACAACACAACATTAGGATGTAATATTTGCGAAGGTATTTGCACATGGTTGACAGAACTTGGCATTATGGTGAATCAACGAGGTGTAGGTGACATCCAACAAGTGTTTATGTTTCCTCTCAGCAATCCCATTTTACTAAGAGATACGAGGACAGGTAGCTTGATGTACAATTCTCTGGGTTTTGTAAAAAACAATCTTTTGCTACAAAATTCAAGAGTATTATTAGATCACACAATTTAACACAAGTAGAAAATTAGGTCTTTATTTCCAAAATAAAATGTTCAATGACAATGACCACATTAGACTTATTTTTTAGGACAACTAAGAAAAATTATCAATTAGGACAAGGTAATACTAGTGGCCCGGAGGCCAACTAGAATAACGCAATAGACCTAGGACTGTGGTTGGCAAGGTAAGAGACTTGGTGATGCTTTCCCAGCTAGCAAGCATCACAGGTGATCTTAGCAATAGGAGGGTATGAGGAATAGCCCTCTTGAGCCTATTCAGTGAGAGATAACTAGACGAAGACGCCACTGAAAAGGACTCCCAGTAGTATGGGTACACCTTCATGGCATGCAACAACAAAAGGTGACTGGACAAGGCGATAAACATCCCCTTCTTTACGTCTGCCACCGATCGATTGTCTTCTCCGTTAGTTTGTCTTGAAAAGTGCAAGTCTAACCGTTAAATATAGCACAACAATTTAGTTATTTAGTAATTCTACTAACAAAAAAAAGACTGATAGGAAAATCTGGCATAAACAACACATCTGGTGTAAGTGCCTCTGTTTTGATGTACCAAAATTATGTTATTTGTCTAGACTAATTTTTTAGGACTTTCTCGTTGACTCATGGAAAGGAGCAAAAAGCTCGCCGCAATCTTCCATTGAGCCTTTTACATGTTTTTGAGTCTAGATTATTTTGTAAGGAACCTTAAATGATTTTCACGATAAACGTAAATTTCTAAAATCAAGATTTTAGGTTAATTGATCAACCAAATTGCTTTGACTAAATTCTTAATTAATCGATCAAATCTATTCAAATTAGGAAGTTGATTAAGATACCTTTAATCGACCAATTAGCTTACTTAATCGATCAATAGGTGATTGATCAAATAACTAGTTTGATTGACCAAAAGCCATTTTGATCGATTAAACTACCTTAATTGATCGACCAATTGGATTTGGAAAACTTCCTATTGAGGTCGATTTTCTAATATAAATAGAGGTTCGTGATAACTCTTTTTCACAACACATTCAAAGAAGAAAATACTCTAAAAAAAGAGTTCTCGTGCTTTCAACTCAAGTGCTTTTGTGTCTACACTTTCAAAAAGGCATGCCGATCAAAAGAACCTCTGCGAAAATATCGATTCGATTTCCTTTGAGGTTCCATATGATTTATTGTATTTATTTTTATCTACTACTTTGATTCGAGTCTCAAGTTGTTGGGAAGACCCGTTGTTGTGCTTCTCTTTAGGTTGATAAGAGAAGGGATCTTGTAAGAGGTTATGCTACTTTTGTTCAAGTGGTGCGTTAGTGAATTGACTAGCGTTGCCTAGTTGGAAAAATCCTAAGTTGGGAGGCTTATGTAATGATTTTTACCCGAGAGGGTTTCCACTATAAATTCAGGTGTCTGTGTATGATTTTTCTGTGACTTGAATTTATCTTGTAGTTATATTTTTTTAACTATCGAGCGATACTATTCATTCCTCCCCTCTAGTATACCGCTTAGATCTACAGGACCATAATTTTGTATCAAAGTCCAACTTGTCCAAAAGATGTCAAAATCTTTTGCTAACATATATGCTGAGGGGCAATTTGCGATTCGACCTCCGCTGTTTGATGGAACAAATTATGGTTACTGGAAGACAAGGGTGCAGATCTTCCTGGAATACATGGGCTTCGAAGTGTGGGACGTCATCGCCTCGAAATATACACGCTCGGTGATCAAAGGAGTAGTAGTGACTCCAGACCAGAAGAAGCTGGTGACGCACAACAACAAGGCAATGAACGCCATCTTTTGTGGACTCTCGAAGGAGGAGTTCAATCGAGTGTTAGCCTGCAAAACTGCTCACGAGATTTGGAGCATTTTGGAAGTCACCCATGAAGACACCTTCAAGGTAAAAGAAATTCGAGTTAATTTACTAACCCAAAAATATTAGTTAAGGATGAAGAATGGGGAATCTATCAAGGTGATGTTTACTAGGTTCATGGACATTGTAAACTCTTCTAGAGATCAAGAATGAAGCCCTAGGGAGGAAGATTCTTCGATCTCTCATCAGTGATTGGGAGACAAAGACCACTGCCATCCAGGAATCAAAGGATTTGCCAACCTTAAAGTTGGATAATCTTATTGTTAGTTTCATGGCGTACGAAGTTCAGTACCAACATATGAAGGAGAATGAAAGTGAAGGAACCAAGAAGACTATAACACTTGAAGCCAACGATCACTTAGAGGAAACCTTAAGTGAAGAAGACATCGCTTCTCTCACGGAAGTTTAGAAAGTTCCTAAAAAATAAGAGGAACTGGAGAAAGAAGGAAGACTCCAAGGAAGAAGCCATTATCTGCTACAACTGTAAGAGGAAAGGACACATCCGAAAGGATTGTCTACTCCTTAAAAAGGAGACAGGAAGAAAGAAGATGAAGAAATTCTCAAAGAAGGATGGGAAGAAGAAAGCTCTTCAAGCAACCTGGGATGAGTCTGACTCAAGCTCAGAAGAAGAAGAGACCTCCGGTGAAGAAGCTCTTCTATGACTCATGGCTCTAGAATACGAGGTAATATCTTTTACTCCCGATAAATTATTAGAAGCTTTTTATGAAATGCATGATTTAGCTAAGTCTCTTAAAATAGAAAATAGAAAGTAAAAACTCTAGAAGAAGAAAGAAAACTAAAAGAGATATCTGCATTACAAAATAATGAACTATCACTTAAGATCACATTGATAAGCTAGACATCGATAAGCTTAAAGAAAAGTTTGTTAACCTCATAAATGATCTAGCAGAATTTACAAAAGGTAGTCGTAACCTGCATAAACTACTAGGAACACAAATCCAGACCACCATAAAATTTGGGTTAGGATACATACCCAAAAATGATCATGAAGCATCGAGTTTAAACCAAGAGATCGAGAAAGGTAGCTTGCTTAAACAAGTAGCATGAATTAACAATCGTGGATCCAAACAAAAATGGGTACCAAAAGCACTCTTGAAATCTTGTTTTTTAGGTCAAGTAGATTATAAAAGGTGGACTTTTCGTGAACCAAATGGAAGCTTGAAGCCTATGTCTAGATCCCATGATCCTAATCCTCATAGATGTAAACAAATGACATAATTAAAGAGAAAGAAGGTGGATCATGGACAATGGGTGCTTCAAGCATATGACAGGAGAAGACCTGTTTCTACATCTTAACCGTTAGGAAGGTGGTACAGTTACATTTGGGAACAACTACAAGGGCCTTGTTATTGGTACTGGCCAAATTGGTAACTCTTCTGCCTCTTTTGATAATATGCATTTAGTTAAATGATTAAAATATAATTTTCTTAGTGTAAGTCAAATCTGTGACAAAGGTTATAAAATTAGTTTCACGTCAACTGATTTTAAAATAAAAGATAAACAGACCAAGCAAATCCTCCTTGAAGGTCACAGATATAAAGATATTTATATTGTCAACTTTGAAAAATGCAACAACTTTGAATGTGTAGTCGCATCTGATGATGAGGCAATACTCTGGCACAAACGACTAGGTCATGTTCACATGAAAAATATCAGTAGACTTGTGAAACATGAGATAGTCAAAGGCTTGCCAAAATCAATTTCAAGAAAAGAAAAGTATGCGATTCTTGTGAAATTGGTAAATAAACTAAAAACTCTCTTAAATTAAAAAGGATGGTCAACACTTCTCGACCCCTGGAACTACTTTACTTAAGACTTATTCGGACCAACCAAATCCGAAAGCTTGAGTGGGTGTCGATAATGTCTATCTTGTCATAATTGATGACTTTTCAAGATTTACCTGGGTATCTTTCTTGAAAAGTAATGATTTGCCTATTGATGTTTTTAGTAAACTTATAAGTGGGGGTGTTAAAAAAATCCGCTAATCTTGCATACCCGACCTGACTCGACCCATCATTTTTGATCCTATATGGTCGGGTACCCATTTATCAAATATGGTTCGGGTACCCATTAAATATGACCCGTTACTTCTCGGGTCTCCGTTTGGGTACTCGTCAAGACATCCACGAGTACCCATTAACTGACCTGTCATATGACCCATCCACGATCTATCTACATTGCCAATCTCGTGACCAATTAAGCCAACTTGCGACCCTTTCCTCAGTTCTCATTGTGCTCATAGCTCAATCCCAACCCATTGGCCATTACAACACTTATCCCTTTATGCGGATCGGGGATAGGGGGCTGCTAGTGGGGGGTGAGGGTTGGGAGGTGGAGGAGGTCGCATCGCAGTCAACGTCGACGAGGGTGACGTCGAGGTTCCCCGAGCTGGCAGATCTGGACTCGATCTAGCTTTCAAGGTTGCGAATGTGGTTGAGCTTGGAGGCAAGGAGGCGCTTGAGGTCACGGAACTTGGACCGAGAGTAGGCAAAGATGTGGAACATGACGTGGCCACCAGAGGGTCTCGACACGATGGCTTAAGTGCTTCGGTGCTGCCTTCCCTCACTTGATCCTTCAATGCGACAAACCCCCTTGTCGTCCTTGGTCACACACGCTTTCTCGACAATGCGTGATACCTGTGCACCGTTTTCCATTGCTGCTAGTGTGTACATAGATCGCTAGTCGTATGCATTCTCCCTGACCCCATCTCGAAGATATTGTTATGTGCTTAAAGTTTTCATTTTTTTTTGAAAGAAAGAAATGACTACTACTATTAATAGTAGTCGTCAAGATTTATTGATATGTGATCTATTTTTATTTTTATTTTTATCTTTTATCATCTATTATTTATTATTTATTTTATTTTTAAAATTTAAAACTTTTAAAATTTACTTTTATTTAAGAACATTTTTCTTGTTAAATTTATATTTTATATAAAGTTATTTTTTAATAAATATTTTTAAAATATTTTTATATATTTATAAAGTATTTTATCATTTTAATGAATATTGTCATATATATTTTTATTTTTTTATAATTTTCTTTAAATTATATTTCATGTCTTTACATTTTTATATTTTAGCTAAATTAGTCAATCAGGTATCCAATGGGTACCCATGATCCAGTTTAAAGTAGTTGGATACCATATCTATTGGATTTTTGTTTGAATGGGTCGGTTTGGGTCATGACTCACTGAGGTTGGGTTGGGCGAGTCAAGTGAGAATGGGGCGGGTACCTGACCCACGAACACCCCTACTTATAAGGAGATTACAAAATGAGAAAGGACCTGAAGTCATTAGGATAAGAAGTGAACATGGTGGAGAATTTGAGAATCAATCTTTTTTTGACTTATAATCAATTTGGAATAAAATATGAATTTGCTTTCTTAGAGCTGCACCTCAAAATGTTGTTGAAAGGAAAAATAGGACATTGCAACAGTGTGCCTGCATAGTGCTGTGCGAGTCAAAGTTGCCTCGATATTTTTGAGTTGAGGCTGTAAACACTGCTTATCATATTTAGAATAGATCCCTAGTTAGGCCTATCTTAAACAAAACACCTTTTGAACTTTATCATGGGAGAACACCTAGAATTTCCTATTTCAAGGTATTTGGATGTAAATGTTTTATACTAAACACAAAGGATAATGTTGATAAATTTGATGCTAAGAGCTCAGAAGGAATTTTCTTAGGTTACTCAATCAGAAGTAAAACTTATAGAGTCCTTTACAAGAAGAATTCTATTGTTGAGGAAACCCTGCATGTATTTTTCAATGAAATCCTAGCTCAACCACAATCTTCTCACATTGATAATTATGAACAGTTAGAGATCCTTTAAACATACTAGAAGAAAACATCTAAGACAAATGATCAAAGATGTATCACACATGAAGGATCACCTAAAGGAATTAGTAATAGGAGAACTATTCAAAGGAGTTCAAACCAGATCATTAGCCAACACCTTAACATTTTTAGCCTTTGTCTCCCCACTAGAACCAAAAAATGTTAAGGATGCATTTCTAATGAATGGTGGATTAATGCAATGGAAGAAGAATTGAATCAATTTGAGAGAAATCAAGTATGAGAACTTATTCCAAAACCAGATTCTCAAACTGTCATAGGAACCCAATGGGCTTTTAGGAATATGCTAAATGAATTAGGAGTATTTAGAAATAAAGCTAGACTTGTGGCCCAAGGGTATAATCAATAGGAAGGAATTGATTTTGATGAGTGTTGGAGTGTGTAGTTTAGTCCCACATCGGTTGGTGTGGGGCTGTGTGGTGTGTGGTGACATATAAATAGGTAGTGCACCTCTTCATTCTTCTTTGAAAAATTATAGATACACATGTCCTATTGGGGCCTTGTCCCATGGTTTTCTCTCCAATCTTTGTTAGTGGGGTTTCCATGTAAATCAAAGCGTTCCTATGATTATTTTATTACTTTAATTATTGCTTTCGCTTATTATATTTTTCAACTTGGTATCAGAGCAAGTCGTTCTTGGGTTATTTTCAATCTTCAAATTATTTGTTACCATATTCTGTTCTTGGAGTGTTTTTTTTTTGTTGCTGTGCATCTAGGAGCATGCATGGAGAATGGAGCAGCGGTAGCTGGCCGCTATAGGAGGTCGACGTGGCTAAGGCACATGCGACGTTGAGATGAGGCCACGACGATAGAGGGCTGTCGCAATGGAGGAGATGGAGGATGCCATCGATGGCGTGACGTCGGGGCTGAGCACGTTGGTGTCGGCTCCCATGGCTGCGCTTGACGTCGTCGTGGTAGGAGGGGGGGTTCGCGCAGTCACCTTGGACCATGAGGCGCTGGCTGACGACGTTGACAGGGGTCCACACCACCTTGGCGATGGTGGTTGCAGCGAGGTCGGGGACCCCGAGGTTGAGCGCGGTGGTGCAAGTGGTGCAGGCCTGCAATTGTGAGACCTGGGGGTAGGTCTAAAGGACGATGACTGGGTAGAGCGCCGTTGAGACATCGGAGAAGAGGTTGGCACCGAGGTGGAAGGCGACGATGATGGCGATGGGGCAGAGAGGCTGGAGGCACGGACGGCGTCGAGGCGATTATGGTCGTCGCCACTGTTTGCAGCCCTCCTATGGTGGCATTGAGGAGCGGCGACAACGACCTCGGGATCGGCAACAGCAGTGAGGATGAGGCGCAGGCACGGTTGACGGTGGCGTGATCCTCGTTGACGTGGCCAGAGAGGACGCGACTGGAGATGGCAGCCGAGCGGACGGGGCTAAAGGCGGCGAGAGGAGCCGTCATGCTCCTTTGGTTGTGTTTCTTGAACCTTAAGGGGTAGGGGCATGTAAAAAGGAAAAAGAAGGGGAATTTGCAGAAAAAAAAGGAAGGGAAAGGAAAAAAAGTAAAAAGAAGATGGGTAAAGAAAAGGTGGAGAAAGAAAAAAAAAGAAAAAGAGGGAAACAATGAAAAAAAAGAAGGAAAAAAGGGTAAAACAAAGGAATTCAAGAGAAATGGGAGAGAAACTCTTCTCTATATTTGTGTATTTCTCTGTTTATTTTTTCTCCCACATGAGTATGGGAGAAAGGGGGTGTGTAGGCTTATTATAGTCATTCTCCAGGATGGCGTCTCTTGTTCGAGATCACCACGTAAGGATCCACAACTTTGGGAGGTCTAGAGTCTCGAGGTCTTCAGGAGGGAGATCCAGTTTTGAGGTCCTCAGAGGAAGGGCCCATTTCAGATTTCGCGTGGGAGATCCAGTTTTGTGGACTCCAAGAGGGGGATCCACCTTTCGAGGCCTTCAAAGTAAGGCTTGTTACAGTGATACTGAATGGGGAGCTACCGGCATATGTTGAGGTCTCCAAAGGAGAGGCCATTTGTCAGCTACAACATCCAACAACTTCAGCCCTCGCTGATGTGTCGACATCAGCATATCCACCTACAGATGAGGACCAGCTGAGAGTGTATGTTCCGTTGTGTAGAGTGGGATTTGAGTGTTGTACAAGTTGAGCATTGCATGCTCCAGCTTGAAGGGGAGTGTTGGAGTGTGTGTAGTTTAGTCCCACATCGGTTAGTGTGGACTGTGTGATGTGTGGTGTCCTATAAATAGACAGTGTACCTCTTCATTTTTTTTTGAGAAATTATAGACACATGCCCTATCGGGGCTTTCTTCCGTGGTTCTCGCCGCTCTTCATGAGTGGGGTTTTCACGTAAATTCAAGCATTCCTATGATTATTTTATTGCTTTAATTATTGCTTCCACTTATTATATTTTTCAACTATGAGACATATGCACCTGTAGCTTGCTTGTAATCCATCAAAATGTTAGCTTTTGCCGCTCACATGGAGTTCAAACTCTTTCAGATGGACGTCAAAAGTGCTTTTTTAAATGGATTTATCAAGGGGGAAGTCTATGTTAAGCAACCTCCAGGTTTTGAAAATGTAAACCATCTAGAATATGTCTATAAATTAAATAAGGGGTTTTTACATATATACCATTGTAAACTTTTGATAAGACATATATACCCCCATGTTTTTGATATTTACGTATATACTCTTATAAACTTACTCCATTAAAGTCGTATGCCCCTGCTCCGTTAAACCCAACGGAAGACATCAAAAAATATAAAAAAATAGGAAATTTTATATTTTCATCCCTGTGTTTTGTGTTCATTTCCCTCTGCTCCCTTCGCATCGACTTCTCCCTGACCTCCTTCGCCGACTCATGTTGCACCTTGACCCCCTTGTCGACGACCTCGAACTCGGGGAACTTAATGTCCTCTGCCTTCGACGTGGGCTCGACCTTACATGGGGGCAGCAGCGGGGGAGGCGTGGTCGCGGGCTCGTCAAGCTTGAAGTTGTTGATCTTGTCGTAGTCGAGTTGCTGTCTTGCGGACGGTCACCGAGAGCCGCATGCCATTCATGGACGTTGGGAGGCCCTGCACAACGATGATCTCGATGGAGAACAGGCAGCTTAGCCGGTTCATTGTGATGTGGGAGAGGACGTGCATGGGCTTCCGCGATGGAATCCGGTCGCGACTTGGCCGGGGCCTGGAACCTGCTGACGCCAACATCGTCGTCGGGGTCCTGTTGCTTGGGGTTGGAGCGAAGGGAGCTGGTGTAGGCCAAAGCGAAGGGAAGAGAGGAAGGCGGAGGGGGTGTGAGGGTTTAGGGGGGAAAAATAGGGGATAGATATATTTAGGGATGAAAATATAAATTATCCTATTTTTTATTTTTTTTGACGTTTTCTGTTGGGTTTAACGGAGCAGGGACATACGGCCTTAACAGAGTAAGTTTATAAGGATATATACATAAATATCAAGAACATGGGGGTATATATATCTTATTGAAAGTTTACAGGAATATACATGTAAAAACCCCACTAAATAAAGCCTCATATAGTCTAAAACAAGCTCCACGAGCTGGGTATGAAAGACTAAAGACTTATCTAATTGAAAATGGTTTGAATATGGGCAAAATAGATCTAACTCTTTTTACAAAAAGAAAAGAAAATGATTTTTCTTAATTTAAATCTATGTTGATGGCATCATTTTTGGTGCTACTAATGATCTTTTATGCCAAGAGTTTGCTAAGGTTATGTAGTATCAGTTCGAGATGAGCATGATGGGAGAACTTTGATTTTTCTTGGTCTTCATATCGACCAATTTTCTTCTGGGATATTCATATCCCAAACAAAGTACACCACGAAGATTTTAAAGAAATTCTCCATGGATAAAGTGAAAGGAAAAGAAACGCCTATGGTAGCTTCAACTCAACTCAAAAGTGATAAAATAGGTAAGTCTGTAGATCAGAAGTTATATAGAGCATGATAGGGTCTCTACTTTATTTAATTGCCAGTGGACCTGACATTCTATTAAGTATGACCTCAATTACTTTAATTTAATTTCTAAAATGGCTGAAAATCGATCTGTGTGGAGGCAAAGAATCCATATAGCCGACCCCACTTAGTGTGGGAAAAGGCTTGGTTGTTGTTGTTGGTAGACCTGACATTCTATTCAGTATTTGTTTGTGTGCTCGTTTTCAAGTTGACCCTAAAGAAACGCACCTAAATGCCATAAGAGGAATACCTAAGTACCTAAACCACACATCGACTTAGGACTATTCTATCCCGAGCAAGGTTTTAAAAAACGCGAGGCGCTACCAAGGCGGTTTGCCTTCATCGAGGCGAGGCGTAAGCCTCAGGATTTGCATAAAAAATATAGAAAATGAAATGATATATACTTATCAAGTGCCAATAAAGAAATAATAACATAAATGACAGATTCATAACATTTTTTCTCTATCACAACATTGAAAGAACGAAACTAAACGAGAGATGTGTTTAAATGAAAAGATAAACATTCATATAATATAGAAGATTAGAAATCATAACAAAAACACAAACTAAACTTCCTAAACCATTGGGAGACTAAAGAGTTAAAACATACATTAAAATGAAGGTACATGAAACATCCACATCAAAAACTCAAAAGAACTGCAACACATTGTAGACTTTAGTCTCCTCCTCCTTGAACACCGTCAAGCTCATCAATGCTGTCGCTAGGGCTAGTCGCATCATCTCAAGAGTCATCCATAAACTTCATCCTAGCCTCATTATCAACATCTTCCTCAGTATCTCTATCATTCTCTTGAAACTCTTCCTCCTCAACGTCAATAACAGCTTTGCCTAAAAGATAAGTCATTTTAAATAATTTCTTAGAAGTTAGAACCTTAGTTTGTAACTTTAAACATTATAGTTCAGCAAAATATAAACTTACATATTACCTTTACCCTTTTCCTTTCTCTTTTGCCTCTTTCTTCTACTTCCTCCTACTTGTATTCCTCCCTCTGCTCCTACTAACTGCTCAAGATCGATAGGATCCTCTTCTAGAGCTACAGCTGCATTAAGCTCCTTATAAGCATCAATCTCTGTTTCACAAAGTTGTAGCTCAGCAATCCACTCATCATCTGAGTCCACTTCCTCTAAGTATAGATGATTATCCATTGTCTTTTTCTTCACCTCCTTGTGTTTCAATTTCAAATTGAATATACAATAAATCAAGTCATTGAGTTTATCTTGTCTCAGCCTGTTCCTTCTCTTAGTATGGACCTACTCAATGAAAAGTTCACCATTAAATTTTATAACCTAATTATTATACATTACTCTAAATTTAAAACATAAATTTAGACTTTTTACCTGATTAAAAACACTCCAATTTCGCTCACATGTAGATGCACTACAAGTCAAACTTAAAATGTGCATGGCAAACTTCTTCAACTTAGGTGTTTCATCACTAAATGCTCTCCACCAATCCGCTGTAATGGAAATTTTGTTTATAGTATATAGGAAAAAATTAAAAAAATTTACTAATTTAAATGATAGAATCATTAGAAGGACTTTACCAGGACTCCTCTTATTAGACCATCCAAATAATCATCTTCCATTAACAAATGCATCTGTTTGGAGATCCACATTCAACCTCTCATCCTTGTCAGGAATCAACCTCTAGAAGCATGAGTACAAGCCCATCTTTACTTCCGAATCAACTTTAAAAGTTGGTTCATATTGGCATTGGGGATTCAGAAAATAGGCAGCAACATGCAAGTGTGTGTGCATTTTGTGTCAATGATGTCCCAGATTATCTTGTACTTCTTTTTATCATTACCTAAATTTTTAGCAATAGCTTTCTTGGCCCTATCCATAGCCTCATAAATAAATCCCATAGGTTGATATTGTTCAGCGTCCACCATTCTTAAAACCAACACCAACGGTTTGATTGTCCTTATCACATAGGCTATATCAGGCTAAAATGTTCTACTTTTGAGGACAATATTTTGTACAGCTTGTTTTTGAACCTTCAATGCATAACTGTTGCACTTTCACCTTTTTGAGGTGAAAAAAGACTCAAGAGCATCTTTTGCTGTTAGCAATCTCTGCAAGGTAAGGAAAGCAGTAGCAAATCGAGTGACGGCAGGTCTCACCAAGTCTCCTCCTACATGCTTCCTTATCATGGCCACCACCTAAGCATGTGCATATATGTAATTGATTATTTGTTTGGCCTTCTTGAAAACAGAGTCATGAAGAGGTAGATTCATGATATCCTCCAACATAAGGTCAATGCAATGAGCAGCGCACGGAGTCCAATATAAATGTTGCTTTTTTTCCATCAATTTCTCTCCAGCTTTTTGTAAGTTGATGCATTATCTGTTATCACTTGGATAACATTGGTTTTGTCCACTTCTTTAACAACATCATCCATCAATTTGAAGAGATAGTCAGTATTCTTGATCTCATCAGATGCATCAACAGATTTCAGAAACCACGTACCTTTTGGGTTTTTAACAAAAAAATTGATCAAGGTGCATCCTTTTGTATCTGTCCAACCATCAGACATTATGCTACATCCAATCTCTTCCCAAGACGCTTTCGCTTGGTCCATCATAGTAGCTATTGTCTTGACTTCTTTCAAAATCCAAGTTCGTAACTCATGCATTGTAGGACCTCTGAATCCCCTTCCATAGTTACTTACATCTTGAAGCATTTCGCAGTAAGATGGACTGGTGGCCAAATTGAATGACAATCCATTCTCAATGAAGAATCTACCAATACTAAGACACGTTCTAATTCTTTGTTCTTTTTTCCAAGAAGAATTCAAAGTAATCTGCTTTGGAGGACATTGGGGAGCATTATCAGGTCCACTTCCAGGCCATACTTTCTGTTCAACTCCTGCAACAAATAAATCCGTAGGACCCTTCAACACTTGCGCACCACTTGATCCTGTAGGTGCATTTTCATCATGCCCAGATGTACCTTCTACTGTATATGCACCTATGCGACGAATTTCTTCCATTTCTTCAAATGCTCTTCTTCTACCAACTTCCTTCTTTGCTAAGAAGGCCTTAATTTCAGTTTCAACTTCAGGTGGCACCTTTGCACATGCTCCCACATTTTTGTGTCTTCGCTAAGTACTCCTTCAGTCTTGCAATGTCACCTGCGATAGTTTTCCTACAGAAGTTACACTTCACATACTTTTATCCTTTCTCCCTTTGAGATCCTTGAAGGTCAATTTTCGTGCAATACTTCCATCCAGGATTAGATCTGCCAGTGGATCCTTCTTTTCCTCCTCTTCTTGCCTTTGGCGCCATGTCTGAAAGCATAAAGAGATTGGTAATCAAATAAACCTAAATGACCTAAACTTGAAAAATAAATAAAACTATCAAATAAATAACAAACGTTCTATTTTGACAATTAGTATACATCGTGAATCAAGTTATTCACTTTGACCTCAACATATAGTCATACACTCATACAAAAGTTAAGCTCAACATATAGTCATTCATACTAAAGTTAACCTAAACTGATAGTCAACATACTAAGCTTAACTTCAGCATACTAACCTCAACCTCAAATGCGTCCTGTTGGAGAGTGGAGCATCGCCGCTGGAGTCGGAGTTGCGTTAGGGCCTGCGTTGGAGCTGCACTGCGCTGGGGCCTGTGTGGAGCGCTGAAGCCTGTGCTAGGGCCTGCGCTGAAGCCTGCGTTGCACTGGAGTTGCTGGCGCTGCTGGCACTGGAGCGCTGCTCGCCAGTGGAGGCTGCGATGCAGTGGAGGAGCAGGAGCTGTCGCTGACTCGTCGATGATGGCTCTTGCTTAGGACTTTTTGAGGTTTGGATTTTAGGCTTAGGGCTAGATGAGTTACACCAAGGCTTAGGTCAAAAAAATGGTCATGTGACTAGCACATGACCATTTTACAAACCAAAATAGCTGAGGCGGCGCCTCTCCAGCGCCTCAGCGCCTCGGCAAAGCAAGGTGCACGCCTCGCAGACTGCAGCTGAGGCTTAAGCCTCGAGGCGAAATTGGTGCACCTTGCCCCGAGGCACACGCCTCAAGCGCCTCGAGGCACGTTTTTTTAAACGATGATCGCAAGTCAGCCACATTGGATCTTTATTCTTTTGTGATATTGATTATGTGGGTAGTTTCATAGGCCGAAAGAGTACTAGTGGAACGTGTTACTTTTTCGGAAATGCATTAGTCTCTTGGTTCTCTAGAAAACAATATATTGGTTCGTTATCCACAACAGAAGTCGAATATATTAATACATTTTTGGGTGTATTTAAAGGATTACCACCCTTTTCCCCTCTAAAAAAAAATAGAAGCCGAATATAAAGCTGCATTTTTAGCTTGTTAATAACTATTGTGGATGAAACAAATCCTAGAAGATTTTGGCCTATCTTATAGAAACAATAAAATACTTTGTGACAATACTAGTGCTATCAACCTATCTAGAAACCTTGTACAACATTCTTGAACAAAATATATTGATGTTAGGCATCACTTTCTAAGAGATTATATCTTAAAAGGTGAAATAAACTTAGAGTTTGTTCAAATTGAAAATCAGTTACCTGATATCTTAAACCCTTACCAAAAGATAGATTTAACCTTATATGCAGTGCCCGAGGATTATCAAGGTTAAATGAACTAATTGAAAAATAATGATTGATATGTTTTGCACTTTTGAAAGATAAAAAATTTTCTTTTGATCGACCAAACTGTTTGATTGATCAAACTTCCCAATTTGATCGATCAAATCTTTAGCGGGAATTTTTCCTCCAAAAATTTGAAGTTTGGTCAACCAAAAATATTGTTTGATCGACATTTTGTTTAGGTGGGAGTTTTCCCTCCAAAACTTTGAATCTTGATCAATTAGCTGATCGGTCATTTTCAATTTTGATTGACCAAATCGGGATGGAATCTAATTTTGCGATTGCAATTCTAATCACATCTAATCTCGATTCTTTCCACCTAATTTGTGTTTAATCCGATTGACTACCTACCCTACGTGTTTTTATGTTAACTTTTCAAACATATATAGAATACCTACTTTTTTACCCATATCTCTCTTTACTCACCCCTACCCCACCAAAAATTATCCCTACCCTACAACAGACCCTACTGACCGACACCTCACGACCTTCTCCTCCACCTCCACGGCTAGCGCCACCGACCAAAATCGGTCGCCACCGACCAACGTTGTTGACTTCCTGTGCAAGATCGACCTCCGATTTGCCTACCTCGGTCTGTCCTCTTTGTTTTTCCCTTGCGTAGAACCTCCATCCGACCTCGACGCTGCTCCCCGCTTCATCTCCTCGAGCATCGATCGCCGCTACACGTGAGTGTCGTCTTCGCGCCACCCTCGATCTCGTCGAGTTGATCGACCCCTTTGGTCTCTCCTTTGGTTCCCTTTTGATCGATTCACTTGATCGATCATGGTAACCCCCTAAACCCTTTCAAAATCCTTGATTTGGATTTTTTTCCCCTGTGCTTAGATGTTGTATGCTGGTATTGTGTAGGTTTTGTGCTTGGTTAACTTCATTTGTGGTAAATGTGAGCAAATCAACTCGTGGAAGTCTTTGGTTTTTTTGCATGAATTCTATTTTGATCGATCATTTTACTTGGTTGATCGACCAAAAACCTATATTTCCATAGATCCGTCCGTCTTTTGATTGACCAATGTGCTTTTTGTTCGCTATTATGGCCCTGAAACGTGCACACGCTTCCTTCTCTGCCTCACGTAATGAAACCTTTGATTGTTATTTCATTGCCGAGGCCGCCCGTGAGCGTTTTTCCATATTAGCTAAGTTCTCTCCACACGTCGGTCGACCTGTTGATTTCCCATATTTTGAGACGATCCTTCTCGGTCTTCGAGATAAGTTTGCATATCACCATATTTTGCGTCCTTTTCAGTGCAACTTTTATGCCAACTCTAAAAATAGTCGTATCTCTGGTGTTGACCCCATGGCATGTCACCTATTTTACACGAATTTGAAAAATATAGGTGAGGGGTTCAACATTGAGCTTATGTCTAATGTGTACGGGATAAAGGTATTAGTCAATGCCAATGTTCTTATGGAGATTCTTGGCTGTCCTATTGTTGGTCCCACCTTTCTTGAGCTCCACCAGCTTGGAGCGACACTGCTCACTCCTACTCATTATGCTTTGGGTCGTCCAACCAAATCACCTTATTTTTGTCACCTCCCTTGTTTTCTTAACGTGTCTTTTTGTGAAATTTCTTGTTGAAATCCACCTCCTTTAAGAACTGTCTCGGGATCATGCTTCTTACACTATGCTTTCCTAAACAACAAGCGGTTCAACTGGAAGTCTGGAACCACTTGATTCTTTACTTTTTGGATAAGAAACCCACCAGCTCCTTCCAGTTTGGGACACTCCTATCTCACATTTTTCCTATATTTTAATGTCCTAATGGATGTAAACCACAAATAATTTATCACGAGAGTCTCCATCTTTGATAAGCTCACATATGCTGAAATGGAGCAAGCTCAGGGAGCTCGTGGTGAGGATGCATATCCCTAGCAGCAGCAGCAGCAGCCTTATGAGCTTGATTGACCTACTTAGGGAGAATCTTCTGCTGTACCTCCAGCCTTTCCACCTTACAAGCATTTCACCGCCACTCGTCCTCTAGTTCGACCTACTCCTTCCTTCTACAACCAGGGGTGGGGTCTTATAGATAGGCCGCTCTTAGGTAGGGACTACGTTAGTATTCAGGATGTTATTGATGGGATATCATTGATGATGCATAGGCAGCGAGAGATAGACTTGGTAATGATGAGACATGGGCATCAGGTATCCGACTACTTGAATGCTCAAGGATAGTTCTTGGGTAGACTTGGAGAGTCTATTCATTACCTGCAACAGCAGTTTCACATGCCTCCTTGTCCTTGCCGCTCTACTATGGTTCCTCTCTCTGCAACACCTCCTCCTTCAGTAGCAACAGATTAGCAATCTCTCCTCGCCAGACAGCTAGGCAGCCGACGCCGTCCTTGTTTGCTTAGAGACGCGTCTGTCTTGGTCGTCCATCCTCCTTAGGTCTCTTAGACTCGATGGACCTCGAGCTCGACGTAGACCTCCATAGCACCTTGGATGCATTCATGGCCTCTTTAGAGTAGTTTTCATATATTATTGTGGATTGTTATCTAGCTAGTACTTTATAGTATTTTCTGCTTTGTAGAATTTATCTTATGTGGACTTGATTTTCTAGTTTAGATGCATGTTTATATTTGAGATGTTTCTATAGTTGAGCTGCATGTTATTTGTATTCTTGCTACAACTACTTGTTTAAGGGGAAGGGGGAGATATTTTGCATGTTTTAAAATCTTAAAATTTTCAGCTATTTCTCTATACATAATTATAATTTTGTTGTCATAAAAAATGAGGAGAATATAAGTACCTCTATTTTTGATGTACCAAAATTATGTTATATGTCTAGACTAATCTTTCAGGACTTTCTTGTTGACTCATGGAAAGGAGCAAGAAGCTCACCGCAATCTTCCGTTGAGTCTTTTACATTTCTTTGAGTCTAGATTATTTTGTAAGGAATTTCAACTGACTTTCGTGCTAAACCTAAATTTCTAAAATCAAGATTTTAGGTTAATTGATCATCCAAATAGCTTTAATTGACTAAATTCTTAATTAATCGATCAAATTTATTCAATTAGGAAGTTGATTAAGATACCTTTAATAGACCAATTAGCTTAATTAATCGACCAATAGGTGATCAATCAAATAACTAGTTTGACCGACCAAAAGCCATTTCGATCGACCAAACTAACTTAATTAATCAACCAATTGGATTCAGAAAACTTCCTATTGAGGTTGATTTTTTAGTATAAATAGAGGTTCGTGGTAGCCCTCTTTCACAACACATTCAAAGAAAATACTTCAGAAAAAGAGTTCTCGTGCTTTCAACTCAAGCGCTTCTGTGCTTCTACTTCTACGCTTTTAAAAAGGCACACCAATCAAAAGAACCTCTACGAAAATATCGGTTCAATTTCCTTGGAGGTTCCATAGGATTTTATTGTATTTATCTTTATCTACTGTTTTGATTCAGGTCCCAAGTTGTTGGGAAGGCCCATTGTTGTGCTTCTCTTTAAGTTGATAAGAGAGGGGATCTTGTAAGAGGTTGTGTGACCTTTGTTCAAATGGTACGTTAGTGAATTGACTAGCGTTACCTAGTTAAAAAAATCCTAAATTGGGAGGCTTAGGTAGTAGTTTTTACTTGAGAGGGTTTCCACTATAAATTCAGGTGTCTTTGTGCATGATTTTTTTGTGACTTGAATTTATCTCGTAGTTATGTTTTTTTAATTATCGAGCAATACTATTCACCCCAGCCTTCTAGTATACCGCTTAAATTCGCAGGACCGTAATCTGGTAGCATCAAAGTAGGGGTAACTAAGACCTTTCCCTATCCTACTATTTGGGAATGCCTCCTGTCTACCAGTTCTGCCTAATGGCACAGGCCGAAGATGACTAAAACATCTTTGATCTCTACTCAGGTGACATGAAGCCCTAGAGTCAACTAACCAATCTACATAACATTAGTCATTTATTTGAGATGCTAAAGCAAAATCTATACCTAAGGAGGAGGCGAAGGCAGTAGTCTCTGGTGAAGTAGCAGGCTCTTGAGTTAACCGTGTAAGATGCTGTAATAGCTCGTCATAATCTTCCCTGGGGACTGAAACAATTTCTCAGTAGTAACAACCTGATTGGCTGTTAGGGGATGACCATGCTTGGTCCAACAAGTAGCCTCAGTATGTCCAGGTCTCCCACAATATGTGCAAGAAGGGTCCTCTCCTAGTGGATGCATGGTCTCTACCTTGACCACGAGGTAAAGGAGCACCTCTATCGCACCCTGGTGTAGTTGCAAGGGCAGTGGAAGGCAAGGTGACTACCACTCTACTCAATCTACTATTTGCCTCCTCAAGAGAGGGAAGCTTTGGCAGAGTAAGAAGTTGGGAACATGCAACAGAGTACTTAGGCCTAAGGCCAGACAGAAACTGTAGAACAACCGCCTCTTTGTGGTATTCCCGTTGTATGGCACAAGTGCAAACAAGCTTATATGCATTATATTTCTCAAGGAGACCTTTCAACAGAGAGTAATACTAGGACAACGGGTGGCCCTCCTGACAAAGCTAATGAGAGCTCGCTATAAATCTGGAGTTTTTTCCATGGGAATGGGTGTCATACAAATTATCCTACATCTCCTTCGTTACCTTGTGGTACATGATTTCATCTCCAATATAGGGAATAACACAATTCATGATCTAAGCATGAACCATGATGTTATCCTTTTTCCATGTTGTATTCTTGCCTGTCTTTTCTGTGGCTCTAGTTGAAGAAGTACGTGCTTTCTGTCATGGCCTTTTATAGTCATCAGGAAGGTCTATGCTATTGGGGATAGTTGGTCTCATCTAATTTCATCATGGGATCAAAGAATGGACTCTCGTATGTCCCTGTATCTGACATAGATTCCAATGTTACTTTAGAAGAACTTGAAAATGTCATCTATCTTCAATGAGAGCCACTTTAAACTGATTTCAAGATTTGGAAAAGTTGATTTTGAATCATAATAGCACTAATTAGATAAAAACTGATTTGATTTGATTGGATGAATCCAATCAATCTTGTAGCCACCTCTCGATCAACACCACAACCACCACAGCTTGTGCCACAACTACTAAAGGGCGGTGTTGCAACCATTAGACACCACCAAGGCCAGGGCGATGATGATGAGAGCTACTAGCAAACTGTTGGCGGTGCTAGGAGAGGGGTGGTGGCACCTAGAGGAGGGTCCTATCGGTGGTGTAGACTATCGTCGGTGGACAGTAGCACCACTGTGGGTGGTTGCATGGCGAAGGTGCTGATGGTGATAGAGATAAAAGGAAGAAGGGGATTTGGTGGTGGTTTTAGGGTTCGATTTTTGGTGGGATATCAGAGCATCGGCTTAGGATCGTTGCTCATATACCAAGTTAGGAAAAATGATTTTTCTTATTCTCCAAAAAAATCCTACCTCTCAACATATTACGAGGTGGAAAAATTACAAGGCTACTCCTAGTCAAAATAATAAGTTGCACCATAGAAAGAGACAATAAAAAGCAAGTGACCGAAGGGGCTCAACAGAAAAGGGAGGAAAGAAGAAAAAAAGGAGAAAGAAAAGCAAAACAAAAAGAAAAAATTAATAAAAAAATAAAAAAGAGAAAAAAAGAATGATGATAAAAAAATTTACCATGAATTTTAAGAGAAGGGGAGAAGCACTTTTCTATTATAGTTTTCTTCTTTATATTAATTTCTCTCCCATATGAGTATGAGAAGAAGGGAAAGTGTGAATGAGAGCTTATTATGTGACTCTATATGAGGAGACTCAAATCTTTTTTTTTTTGAGGTCCTTACATGAGTGAAACTCACTTTTTGCTTTTTTGTCCCTATATGAGAGGAACATTTTCCTGTTCCCTATATGAGTCTATAAAGAGATTTTTGTATGGGTGAGGCTAGTCTCGAGGTCTCTAAGGGAGAGGCCCACTTTAAGTTCCCTTATAGGAGAGGCCAGTCTTTAAGTCTCAAAGGAGAGGCCCACTTTGAGTTTTTGTGTGAGAGAGGCCCAGTCTTTTGGTCTCTATGGGAGAGACCTACTTTAGAGATTTCTAATGGGGAAGGTACCAACACTAGTTGAGGTCCAGCTTCAGTAATTCATCTACTAGACGCTGACCCACAATGATGTGTCACCATCAGCACACCCACCTACAAACAAGATCAAGGATGTAGGAGAGTAGTGACCCGGTTGCATCAGTTGAATAACTTAAGTGTTGTATTTTGCTTGTGAGAGAGAGGATTTTTGTTGTACAAGCCGAGCATTCCATGCTCCAGCTTGAGGAGTGTTGTGTGAGATGATGTTGGAGTTGGGTATTGTTTAATCTCACATAGTGGAGTGGGAAAAAGTGAGGTGTGTGGTGGCCTATAAAAGGGCCCTTTTTTTTCGAAAAGAGAAGGTTATTTAGAATGATAACCCCCCAAGATTGCATTACTAAAAAAGGCCCATGGCCAAGTTATAGATTAGAGTTCTAAAAAGCAATAAAAAAGGAGAGACTACACAAAATTCTCTACATAGGGCCACTGTTTCCTGAATACAACCTTATTCCTCCCCAACTAAATTTCCACAAACTGCAAGAGGCCTAGCTCACTCCTTCGTCTTGAAAACATTCCGATCCCCACTCCTGTAAGTTGACCAGAAGTCATTAAAAGAACCGTGTGACTACTATCCTATATCAAACCTGTTCCAAATCTGAGAAACAAAAAGGCACCGAAAGAACAAGTGATCTACATCATCGTCCATCCCTAGACACAACAGGCACTCTCTCTTAGCCTTCGGAGCCCACCTCACCCTCCACACTCTTGTCATGAGTTTGCCTCTCCTGAGTAGCTAGGTGAAGATCTTTATCTTCAAAGGACATGTCGTGAACCAGATCTGGTTACAAACTCTAATAAACTCAATATCGTGCAGCCTCCCAACATTCCATAGCCTCCCGTAGGCATCACGGATGGAGAAGTCTACTTCCTAAAAGTGTCCCTTCCTTCTGGCTGAAAGCCCTTCAACTCCTGTAGAAGAGACTGGAACTCCACTGTCCTTTGTTCTGACAAGTTTCCTGCAAAAGTTAGGCACCAACGGCTCTCCCATACATCAGCTGCTATCGCCTCCATAGCCTCAGCAAGCTCACACAGCCTGGGATACTGCTCACACAACCTTCCTTGTCCTGTCCAGTCATCCAGCCAAAATCTAAATGAGCTACTAGAGCCAATCATAGGTGTAAAAAAATCTCGCACCTTTGGTGCCGTTGTAGACAACCCCCGAAGAAAGTGCGAGGCATCTCGCGGGGGGGACATCAACAACTCCCAACCAACTGGGCCATCATAGCAAGTTTGAAATGTCTTCCCTTCAAGACTATTATCATTCCCGAATAGCTTTTTTGAAAAAGGAAAGGGTAGTTATCCAGAGTGATAACTACCCAAATATATTAATTATAAATCAAACACACTGTCAGTACAAATAGCATACCCCAAGGTCCCCCACTTACAAGTATCCACTCCAAAGATTAAACAAAGAAATAACAAACTCAATAAAATTCTTCACATAAGGCCTCTGGCCCTTGAAGACCACAGCATTCCTGCCCAACCAAATGCCCCATAACACCGCCAACGGTCTGGACCTCTCCTTTGTACGGAAGAAAATCCGTCCAACATCACCCCCTCCATTTCTGAAGCTGTGCCAAAATCTTCAAAGGATCGACAATCCCACCACCCTGCTCCCACCCGGCTCCAAATCTGCACCACAAACGGGCAAGTGAAAAAAATGTGATCAATCCTGAGTAGCTTGCCAATGCACTTCGTCAAGAAGCTCTCATTAACTCTGCCAACCTCCCTAACCCTCAAACCCCCCTCCTTCACGGGTAGACACACCTCCTCCCAGGCCACCAACCTCGCTCCCTTCCTGCTTGCTCCATAGTTCATCCAAAAGAAGTCCCTCATCTGACCTTCAATCTTCTTTTCAACTGTGCGAGGCATCTTCAACATAGACACGAAATAGGTCGGCATGGAAGTAAGTATTGTCTTCAAAATCACTACCTTCCACCTCTCGTAAGGGTCCTAGAGGCTCACCCTGCTAATCTTCCCTCCATCCTCTGCACCAATGGACTCCAGTTAAAGGTAGCAATCTTCCTATTTGTCAGGGGGAGGCTCGGGTAAGGGATGGGTAGCATTCCTACCAGCGTGCCCAAAGCCTGACTGCATCTTGTGACCTTATCAGCTGTCAAGTTGAAAGGGACAAAAGCTGATTTGAGGAAGTTTATCTCCAGCCTGAATGCTTCCCCAAATAACTCAAGCAAAATACACATCCTCTTTGCCTCCACCTCGACGCTTTCCACAAAAAACAATGCCATCTGCGCACTGAAGCACAAGAATCAGTTCCCCCCTTCTAAAGGGAAAGCACTGATAATATTCTTCTCACAAGCTTTATCCGTAGCCCTTGCTAAAGCATCTGTTTCCAGAATGAAAAGCATTAGTGCCAACGGGCTTCCCTGCCTGACTTTTCTCGGTTAAATCCACCACCTGCAGGATTTTCGTTTATGAGAATTGCAAAAGATGTTGACACATCTTTTTATCCATCCGAGGAAACCCCCTTTTGACCAAGGATGCCTAAAGAAATGACCATTGGACCGAGTCTTACGCCTTCCTAAAGTTCGCCTTCCATAGAAAGCCCCTCCTCTTCTCCCTTCTCTAGAGTGCTAAGATTTTTGATGCTACGACATACCCATCCAAGATGTTCCTTCCTGAAACAAAAGCCATTTGCACCTGAGAGACCACTCCTACTAGCACCCGTCGCAGTCTATTGGCCAATACCTTTTCCACGATCAGGTAAATGGCATTGGAAAGGGTAATGGGTCTATAATAGTCAATAGCCTCGCCCCCTTTCTCTTCGGCATCAGAAACATATAGAATTTGTTGAGTATGTTGAAACCACTGTTCACCTCCCAGAAATCTGCCAACACTTGCATGGAATCCTCCTTAAAGAGCTTCCAGAACTCCTTAAAAAATGCACCGGAAAGCCATTAAGGCCTGGGCACCCATCTGCATTCAACCCCCAAATCGCCTCCCTTGTCTCGTCCTCCGTGAAGCAGCCCGTTAGCCCCTGGCCTGGTCCTCATTAATTCTAGGTACGCTCGCCCCCAACCACCTCCAGCTCCTCCTCTGTTTCCTACCTGTGAACTCCATGTAGAAATTCGTCGTTGCACTTTCGACCTCGTCTCTGCCAATGAATTCCGAACCATTCTTTGTTAATTTGTCAATCCAATTCCTTTTTCGCCTCCCAGACGTAGCCATATGGAAGAAACGCATATTGGAATCCCCCTCCTTAAGCCATTTCTGTCTGGACTTCACCCTCCATTCTACTTCAGCCTTTTGGTCCTCCTCCTGGACCACTTGTGGGTGCATTGCTCTGATAGCCTGATCTGCCTCAGAAAGAAGCCCCAGATCTTCAATACCCTCCAACCTTGTAATTTCTCCTAGCACCTCGGTCTTCTTCCTGTTCCATTCCTTTTTTATTTGCCTCCTGTAGTCTTTGAGGAAAGATCTAAGTTCATGGAGCTTGGCCTCCAGTTTTGCTGTTGTCGATCCATCTGGTCTCATAGACTTCCATTTTTCTTCACCCTTCTCCTTGAACCCGTCTTCCAACAGCCAATCTTTGTCAAACTTGAAGGATATTCCCAACAATCTTCCCTCATTCGACACCTACATTAAAGGTGTAAGGTCAGAAAATGGTCTCTCCATTGGTTTGACCACCACTAAGGGAATACCTCCGCCAACTCTACTAAGGAGAAGAATCTATCAAGTTTGGATCTCTGCCCCCAAGAGCTCCTCCATGTGAAAGCACAGGAACTTGGGGCCATGTCCACCAAACCATGCATGGCGACAAACTTCGAGAACTCCTCAGAACCACGGTCTCTGCCTCCTCTTCCATCAGGCCTATCATCCGTAGCTAATGTCACATTGAAATCACTTTCGATTAGCCATGGTCCGCCTTGGCACCTCACCGCCACCTGACTCTGACCACAACTTGTGCGTAGAAGCATATTCATGCGGACCATACACTACAGAAATTGTCCAATAGAAGTTGTGACTCCACCTTTTCAACCAAATAGACACCACAGGCGACTCCACCATAGAGTCAACCAATGAGAAAACATCGTCCTTCCATCCTACGACTACTCCACCCAAACGGCCCACTGAGTAAAGGGCCATAAACTCCCCCCAAACTTTACCTCCTATCTCCCTCCACACTTGCTGATCACATTGCTCCAACTTAGTTTCCTGGAGGAGAACCACCTCAGGCCCCTACATCTGAAGGTAGCCCCTCAATGCCCCCTGCTTGGAAGGGTCGCTGAGCCCCTTAACGTTCCACGTGAGGACCGTAGACATGGGAGGATGAGCAACTCCCCCTTCTCGTGCATTGGAACCCTGCTGCCGTTGCAACAAAATCAATCTCTGCGGGTTCCAACACATCTCCACCTTCCTTTGCCACCATACCAGCCCCAACCCCAACCCCAACCCTAGCCTCTTGTTGTCTAATTCCCCTACATCGCCTATTGACATGGCCCCAGTACCATCCTCCACTCGAGGCCTCCCCCAGCCCCACTGCCACCACCATCCAAGGAACCCACATTCGTGCCAGCTCCCTCCCCACTCCTAGCCACCACTGCTTTACCCCCCACTAGCTTCGAACCTCTGCCGTCACCCATCTCTATCGTTGTCGCCATCCCCTTCTAAAAGGGTCCCGATTGTTGATTGCGGTACCTCCATCGGTTCCAGTAAAAGATCCTCGGTCCACACCCATGCACCAGCCTCCATCTCGTGAATTTTAGGTGGTTGCCTCTGTCTTCTTCATTCCTCCATGGAAGCTCCCTCGTTGGTGCTGATGGGGCAAGTGACTCCCTATCACTCTTGGCCAAAGAAATAGGAGCCCCTGTTTCAGCAGGTCTTGTCAAGCCCATGCACGTTGCTTCGAAGATGGGCTTGAGATAAATCCATCAGCAGCTGCTTTCGGATCTGAGCGACGCCCCTCCATGTCGGATCGTCTTTCCAACCCGGATTTGCATCCACCCTCTGGGGTCGAAACTTATAAAAGAGGCAACTCTACATTAACGCGCGATGATGCTACCTCGTTTTCCTCATGACACGTTGCATTAACTCGCCCACAATCCACGGTGTGATCACTAGGGTGTGTAACTGACTCCATGCACCCCATGTTGGCGTCGCAATCACCTCCCTGACCCCTTGCTTTTCGAAAAAAGTCTGCTTGCACCCTCCTACCGTCATCGCTGCCCTCCTCCGTCGCCACAGCCAAACGACACTTCACTTCTTCCCACAACACCTTCGCCATCGTGCACATCTCCATCACCTCCTGTTGCCACCTTCGCACTATTGGCTGGATCCTCATCCAGCAGTGCTTGGGCATAGGATTTAGTCCCCGATCCCATCACCGCAAACTTGACCACCCAAGCCCCTCCTCTGAGCTGCAGAACCACCTTCGGAGGGAGGCTCACCCCCGGAGTGAGCTCCACCACCGCCCTCATCATTGAGATGTCACCCTCCATGAGATCGCGACCACTACATCCTAAGGGTTGCAAATGACGCCATCAACGCCTCCACGACCTCCCTTGTGCGCAACCACAGTGGGACACCTTCCACGGCCATCGTCACCTCCGACTTCCTCGGTGGCCTCTCCATAATGGCAAAGTCATGGTGCTTTGGCCACCTCCAACGAACCAATGTGTCCCCAACTTCAATTGCTTGGAACACCAGTGCTTGGGTCGCCATACGTCGCACCCCATATATGAGGAAGCGCGACGGGGACACCTCCACCACCTTTGCAGCCACCCCTGCTCCGAGCACTAATGATAATGCCTCCTTGAGCCGTGACCTCTCCATCGTCTCCACCACGTCTCCCACCACGGCCCCTTTGAGTGCCTCTTAGATAGGTTGGACATGAGACGACCACGGCACCTACAGCTCGGCTGTTGGGGCGCCTACAGGAGGCGGAGGGAGAGGCTTGTGAGAGAAGCCTCCCTCCTTCCTAGACAAAAGGCCTAAAGAACATCTCGCCCTCTGGTGGCCAAAGCCACCACACCTCAAGCATCGCACAGGCTCCCGGCAGAGCACGGCCACATGGCCTCTACCAAGGCACTTGAAGTACCGAATCTCTGGGAGCCGTCCCCTCCTCGCTTGTCGAGAATGGACCACTTCCCAGCCTCCACCTTCGTCGCCCCCTGAACCCCCTCTGCTCTCTTACTCATTCTGCTAACCTCTCTCGGCCTTTTGGTTAAGATCGAGTGTAAAATGGCCCTTGTACCCCTTATTTTATCTTTTAGAAGAATACTGAAATATCACGCCTATAGGGGCACTTCTCGTGATTTTCTTCACGCTCTTCATAAGTAGGGTTTCCATTTGAACTCAAGTGTTTATTATTGTGATGCTTTGATATTCGCATTTGTTTTATTTCGATTTTATATCCTAATAGAGACATTAAACTTAACTCATGTATGAGGTATCCTTTATCCAGCTTTTTCCAAATTAAGATGTAATTGTACTAACAATCAGGAAAATGGCAACAAAGATTCTAGCTTCCTTGAAAAGAAAGAAAATGTATTTATGCTATGCATCCATGTAAAACCCTCACAACATGGTTTTCTTGTTTCCCCAGCCCACTTCTTTGTAGATTTTCAAATCTGTAGCCATTTTTGGAAACTTTTGATGATTAAGATCACATCACCTTTTCAGGTTTGCAGGTCTGTATTCACATTCTCAACTTCTATTTTGTTCTATCATCGAAGAGTTTGGTAAGAAAAAGGACTTGGTATCTGCCTTGAAAGCATTTGAAGCTTTCAAAAATAAATCTGGCGGTTTCAACATGTTCGCGTATCGTAGCATAGTTGAGTTATGTGGTCTCTGTGGTGATCCCTTGAAATCTAGAGACATTTTTGAGGTAACTTATTGTTAAAAGTCCAGGGCTATCTTATTTTGTGCACGTTGCTGCTATATCATACAATTCTGGAGAGTCCAGGATATTTCCAAAAGTCGTCTCTCTGATACTGCCATCATCTTCTGACTTCATGTTTGTATCCAAGTTATTGTTATTGCCAAGATTCTGTTTATCAAAGCATGTTCCTGATTGGTCAATTTTCTATGTATGTTATATTTATTTATCCGTGTGCAAATATGTGTGCAACCATATCTTTGTGGACATATATGTTAGAGGATTTTCTTCTGACTGTTCCGCTAGAGGAGTTTCAGGCTGTTGGATGTAGAGCACTTCTCAATAGCACTGAATATTTTAAGATGTAGGAAAAAATAGCAATCAGCACAATAATTTTCAAGTATGACCAAAAGCACATTATCCACTTATGTGCTCTTTGTATATGGTACAGTAATCAGATTTCTGCAAATGATTACTCGAAAAGGAAAAGATTCCAGTGCAATATTATCTATAAGTGCCAATTATGGATAACTTAGATTTGTTGCTCTTAAGTAGATTGAATGGACACTGTGCATGTTAGCGAATGCCATTGCATGTGTGTTTGTGTTCATCTGTCTAGGTTGATAGGCCCATTTCTTGTGGTTTCATCTTTGCTTTTTCATTGCCGTAGAAAAGAGAATTTGTTCTTCCATTTTGCAAGAAAACCTTAGGTCTCTATTAGTCGATAGGAAACAAATGACTTATTTATTCCAAAGAGCCTCACACATTTTTATATAGAAGAGAGGTGTGGGCAAATAACACTACATGTCTAAGAAGGGAAAAATAAAATAACATATACCATAAGCAAGCAAACTAAATATGTTATCACTTCCCCTTAGGTTGGAGCAGATTGTCAATCATGCTTAGCTTGGAACAACATGTGTCAAAAGATCCACGTGGCAAAGGCTTTGTGAAGATATCAGCTGTCTGGTCTTTTAAAGCAACAAATGTGGTGCGTAAAACCCTATGTTGGATCAAATCTCTAGTATAATGGTAATCAATTTTCACATGCTTGGTGCACTCATGGAATATGGGATTGTTGGCAATATATGTAGCTGCCCTATTATCACATCTTACCTCCATGGGTTGCACAACCTGAATATGCAGATCCCACAGCAAGGATCTAATCTATACCATCTTAGTGGTAGTTTGAGCCATAGCCCTGTACTTTGACTGAGCATTAGAACGAGAGACCATTGCCTGATTTTTACTCCTCCAAGTAACTGCAACAAAAGTATAAAAACTTATATTAGACTTCCTATTTGCAACACACCCCGCATAATCTACATTTGAGTATCCCACTACAGTGGGAGACCCAGCCTGAAAGAGAATACCACGTCCATGTGCTTTCTTCAGGTACTTGAGCAGCTGCTTAGCAGCCTGCCAATGCTACTTAGTTGGCCTATTTGTGAACTGATTAAGCTTGCCTACAATAAGTGTAATGTTGGGCCGTGTAGTAGGCAGATAGAGTAGCTTTCCAACCAATTGTCTGTATGATTTGTTATCAGCTGACTCTGCCTCTTCATCATGAAGATGTACCTTAGGGTCCATGGGAATGTTAGCGGGCTTGGACCTTAGCATGTTTCTCCTGAAGAACGTACAACGTATACTTACGCTGAGAGAGAGCAATCCCATATCTATTCTTGGCAACCTTATTCCCCAAGAAGTATCGAAACTGATCCAGATCCTTCATAACAAACTGTTGTGCAAGAGATTTCTTGACCTGACTTCTCCCAATTTCATCATTATCGGTGATAATTAGGTCATCCACATAAACTAGGAGTACCATCACACCCTTCTTTGTTTGCTTGATAAACAACGAGTAATCTAAGGAAGATCTCTGCAACCCCATCTTCTGCAACACATTTGAGAGTTGAAACCACGTTCTTGGGCTCTGCTTGAGGTTATAGATGACCTTCTTGAGTCTGTACATACACTCCCCCTGAACCTCAAAATCCGGGGGTTGCTGCATGTAAATCTTCTCTTGAAGATCGCCATAGAGGAAGGCGTTTTTCACATCAAGCTAGTGCAATCGTCAATCTCTGTGAGTTGCAATAGAGATGAGTACACGACAGTGGCAAGGCGTGCAACATGAGAAAGTGTCAAAGAAGTCCATCCCATAAGTTTGGGTGAACCTCTTTGCCACCAAGATGGCCTTGTACCTTAAAATAGACCTATCAGGGTTGTATTTCAAGGAAAAGACCCATCTGGAGCCAACTGGTCATGCGCTTGTAGGAAGTGTGGTAAGCTCCCAAGTCTTATTTATTCTGGAGTGCTTCTACCTCTTCCTTCATGGATTGATACTTCTTTAGATCGAGCATGGCTTGCTGGTGTGTAAACAGAATGTGTGAGATAATAAGTGCCTAGAAAAATTTGCCAAACTCAGAGCCAAGCCTGTTAGTAGCCAAATTGTCTGCAACACGGTATTTGGACTCACATGTGCAGGGTGCCTTCCTAATGGAAATAAAAAGGTCAGAATCATTTGGCACTTCTGTCTGAGTGTTTGTAGAAGGAACTTCACTACTACTGTGTGATCAGCATTATTAGGAGGATTATGTTTGACTAAACTATTATTGTTGCTAGATACCATCTCAACAACCTGTGGAGCATCATCTGCTGGTGGGGAAGGTGGCGTCTGTAGTGTCGTTTGAAGTCTACTATATGTGTGCATCGGACCATGCAATCTCTGAAAATCATCCAAGGAGGTCGTGGAGCTTGAAGAAGCAGGTTGGGAAGTAGAGACTGGAATTTCCTCTAAAGGAGCGGGAGGAATAGGCATGGGAGTCACCTAATCATGAGAACTCATCTATCCAGCAACTGAAAAGAACAGTGTGGTCTCATGGAATGTCAAATTAGCGCTAACAGTGTGTTATGGATGAGATCGTAATATCGGTACCCCTTCTGACTCCTGGAGTATCCTAAGAACACGCGCTTGACAGGGCGAGGAGCAAGCTTGTTACGACCTGGTGATGGCACATGAACAAAAGCAACACATCCAAAGGTCCTGGGAGACAAATGGAAAAGCTTACCATCTGGATGTAGCCGGAGAATCAGTATATGCTTGTAAAGAACTGAGCTCGGCATTCTGTTAATGAGATAACACGCAGTCAAAATTGCATCCTCTTAGTATCTCTACAGAATACTGTGGTGAATAAGAAGAGTATGGGCAACCTCTAATAGATGTCTGTGCTCTCTTTGCAACCCTGTTCTGCTGTAAGGTATGAGGACAAGTAGTCTGGTTGATGATCCTATGAGCCCTATAGAACTCTGTAAGTCTCGCAGTGAAAAACTCGAGGGCATTTTCTGTCTGTACAATTTTCACGGTGACAAAGTACTGTGTCTAGATCTTTAAGAGAAGAGTCTATAACACCGTTAACATCAGCTTTGTTCTTCAAAAGGAACACCCAAGACAGTTTGGAGAAAACATCAACAACTACAAGATAATAGTGATGTTCCATCTTGTTTGGAACTCTACTTGGTCCCCAAACATTCATATGAAGTAGCACAAAAATAGTTGCTGATCCAAGAGTACTGGCGGGAAAAGATCGATGATGCTTACCCATTTGGCAAGCGTCACACTTAATAGTAATGGCAGGAGAGAAATGTGAAATCACCCTCCTGAGGTGATCCAGAGGCAAGCAACCAAGACGAACAAGCCACTGTAAGACACTCCCACCATCATATCTGCTGGCTCCTGCAAATGGTTCTTGCCTAAGATATTAAACACCATTCTCTTTTGTGCCTCTGGCAATAGTCTTTCTAGTGAACTTATCCTGGATGATACATCCAACATCATCGAAGATAATCTTGCAATTAAGGTCCTTTGCAACCCTGCTCAACGAAAATAGGCTCATGGGAAACTTCGACACATGTAATGCTCTTGGTAGCCGCAAAGTGGGGGTTATAGGCACCTCCCCCTGACCAATAATAGGAGTGTGTCTGCTGTTAGCTACCTGCACTGTTCCCCCTAGTGCAATAGAACTGAGCAATTGGAAATAACTCTGATTGCCACAAAGATGTTGTGAAGCGCCAGAGTCAACCAGCCATCCTGCACTACCATGATGACTCCTGTAATGCTGCCGATGCATCAAGCCCACATACTCCATCGTCCCTGTCGCAATAGTGGTATCCAATGTCTTCTCTACTCCCTCTGAGACTGACGTTGTGCTGTAATATTCAAAATTAGATCTGAAATTGACTTTTTAGATCTGCAAATCACAAAAGAAGTGATTTAACATGAAATCCACATAATCTCTTCCTTGGAGATCAAGTTAGAACCACAGGATAACCCCTCCAGAGATCATGAGGTGCACGCTAGGGTTAGGAGGGACACCTAACGACCCTTCGAAGGCTGCCGCTCCTCCCCTTGTTGGTGCTCGGGCAGCCCATCCCTATTGGTGGCACTGTAGCCAGCCGACGATGGCGTGCTGCTACCGCTGAAGGTCCCTGTCGCTTGTTGCTACAACAATTGCCGCTGCCGCTGCTGTTGTTGATCTAGGGTGTGGCAGTGGCATGAAGAGAGGAGAGGATAATACAAGGTTTAGGTGGTTTGGGTAGGAGGCCTATTTCGGTGGGATACCAAGGCGTCGACTGAGGATCGCCGCTCTGATACCAAGTCGGTAGGAAACAAATGACTTAGTTTATTCTAAAGAGCCCCACACCCCTTTATATAGAAGAGAGGTTTGGGAAAATAACACGTCTAAGAAGAGAAAAATAAAATCTATTAATACGGAGAGGCTAGGGGAAAATAAAAAACATGCCCCTAAAAAAATAATGTTCAAGAAAGAAACTCTTTTAGTTTATTGGTTATTTTAGTTTCAATCTAGTTTAGTCTCCTTTTCTTATCTTAAGGGCATATTGGTAATTATCCCCTAGCTTCTCTCTTTATATAGAGGTCTAGGGTTCTTCTTGAGATACAGAAAAATCAATTTTTTCGCTCTACCATGGTATCAGAGCAGTGGTCCTAGGTTGGAGTGTTTATACCTACTTGATCTTCTCTTCTTTTCTTTTTCTCTACCAGATAAACAATCAGGTCTAGTTGTGCATTGGGTCAACAATCCTAGAAGAAAGTTTTGTTTTGGATTGGAGTTGGGCTTTGTGCCCTAGGGGGGCCATTGGCCTCTTAACCGAAGGGAAGAGCAGCCCAGTGCTGCCAGCCCCACATGCCTCCTTTGGCCGATCGGTGGAGGGGTTGTTGGGGCTTAGCCAATCGGTCAGGACCACTTCTATCACTGTTCAATTGCTGTAGTGTCGTCAAGAGGACGCCTCCTCTTCTAATGTTGCCGTCGCTGCTTATGGAGAGAAGGCTTCATTAGCTGGCCTAGATCGAACTACTTATGGCCTAAAGGGGGTTGAGCTTGACACGGGGATTCCGCCTTTTGGAGATCTATTCTTCCAGTTATGCAGAGATGTGCCACTTTTTTTACCCTAGTTTAGGGTAATGGTGATTGTTTTCGATTTTGGGGGATGATTGGCTGGAATTGGGAAAGCATGTAGATCTGCTTCCTCGACTCTACAAGATTGTGCTTGATAAACATATTTGTGTTTGGGGGGTTTGTGATAACCTTTTTCTCTCAAGCGCTTATGTTCCGAGTTGGATTGTCAGTTGTTTATCTTGACGATGTTGTTCAAGAAGCAACCAGAGGAATTTATGCCTGGTTGGCTGGTTTGAAGGTTGATTTTCGGTGACAAAGGCATATAAGGTTCTGTGTGGAACAATGCTTGTTCATGATGATTTGGCAATTGATTGTGGACTTTAGTGGAGGTTGAAGATTCCTTTAAAAGTTAAGATTTTCTTGTGGCTTCGACGAAGGGAGAAGTTGGTTATGATCAGAGGGTCTAGATGTTCTTTGGTCGCTTTGTGGTTGGAAGATGAGGATGTTTCCCATTTGTTTTGTTTGTGCAGTTTTTCAGGGTTTGTTTGGTTATCTATGCAGATTTATGGGATTGATGTCTTCTCTTGAGACATTGTGGGCATCATTTAGGAACAATGCTCAGACAAACACAACTGGATTGGTGCAGGTGGTGGCAGTTCTATGGTCTTTGTGGCTCCAACATAACTCTGTAATTTTTAGGAGGGAAATGGCTTGGGTTGAAAATGTGGTGAGGGAGGCGAGCTTTCTGTTGCATTTTTAATGAATTGATTTGGATGGCTATCAACCTATGATAGTTACTCTTTTTAACTTCAAAAAAAAGGCATCCCAATGTCCGTTAGTGGGCCTACTCATTAAATAACTCAACTTGCCAACAACTAAGGAGATATTAGATCGCGTAATCATCCAATACAATTGCTTCCCAATGAGGCATCTATATTGGTGAGTATCCACAGGTTCATCTTCATCATATAGGTGTACCGTGGGGTCCGTAAGTATATGTGCTGGATTGGCTCCTAGCATACTTGTCTTTTGGAGTAGATCCATGCCATACTTTCTTTAGGATAGAACAACCTTCTCTTGGTGCGAGTCACTTCTTTCCCAAGAAAGTAGCAAAGGGGTCCAAGATCCTTTATAACAGTTAGTTGCTAGACACTTCTTCAAGTCATAAATACCTTGTTGATTATTTCTAGTAGAATGATGTCATCAACATATATCAACATCATGACCAAATCCTTTGCACAAAAAGAGAATGATATGAAGATTTGCGAAAACCAAGAGTCTCCACCACCTCTGAAAATTTTGGGAATTAGGCCCTAGGACTTTTGCTTCAGACCATAAATTGCCTTACGAAGATGACATACCTTGGAACACTCCCTTTGAGATTCAAAATTGGGAGGTTGCTACATATATACGACCTTCTGCAAATCACCATATAAGAAAGTATTCTTCACGTCCAACTGATAAAGAGGCCAGTTATGCTGAACATCAATAGAGGTCAGTATATGAATAATAGGTAGCAGGGCCACAACGGATAAGGTATCAAAGTAATCAACTCTATAAGTCCAAGTAAAGCCTTTGGAAACAAATCGAGCCTTGTATCTATCAACTTTGGCATCTTGGTAACTGTGGCATTGGTTATACTTGATGGTGAACATCCATTTGCACCCAAATACTGCTGCTCTAGGAGGTGAATTAGTTAGTTCATAGGTACCATGGGAGATAAGTATAGACATTTCTTTATGACTTGTCATCACTTTGGATTAAGAAGTGCTTGCTGATGTGATGTAGGAATGTGTCGTAGATAAAGCACTACAGAAACGATTGTAGTATGGTCCAAGGCATGTGATTGAGACATGCTTAAAGAGAGGATGCATGGTACATGTTCGGGGAGCCTTCCTTATAGCGATTAGAAGGTCCAGATCAGGAGTGATAGTCAACTCAACATCATTGGATGGTAGGGTCTGTTCTAGACCTGGATTATCACTAGTCATAACATCATTAGTATGCAAAGAATCTGTTCTCACCTCAGGTGACGTCGGTGTTGACTCTAAAGGAGGAGTACGATGCCTATAGGTAAGTGGGGGATCTCAAAATTAGACAAGTTCAAATGCTGGGATATCCTCCAAAGGAATAAGAGGAATAGGTATAGGTATAGTATTTGAAACAATAGGAGAGAATGAACCAATCTATTATTCCAATCTTTATATAGAAGAGGTATGGAAAAATTACACGTCCAGTAAGAAAAGCAAAATAACGTGCAACATAATAAAACATAAAAAAAGTGGGGAATATGTCAACACTCCCTCTTAAGCTGGAGTATAGATGTTAATCATTTTCAGTTTAGAATAACATGCGTCAAAAGCTCCATGTGGTAAAGGCTTTGCGAAGATGTCAGCCATCTGGTCCTTTAGAGCAACAAATTTAGTGTAACACGCCCTGCTATATCAGATCTTTAGTGTAGTGACAATCCACCTCTACATGTTTCATCCTTTCATGAAAAATTAGATTATTGGCAATGTAGGTGGCAGCCCTGTTATCACACCACATCTCCATAGGATCATCAATTTGGACATGTAGATCTTGTAGTAGGGACTTCACCCAAACCATCTTAGTAGTAGTTTGGACCATAGCCTGGTACTTGGATTTTGCACGTGACCTGGAGACTACCTCCTATTTCTTACTCTTCTTGGTAATAAGATTTCCAGCAACAAAAGTATAGAAACTTGTGGTGGATTTCCTGTTAGCTATACACCCTGCATAATTAGCATCTGAATATCCTACAACAGCCATGGGTGCTCCTCTCTGGAAAAGTAACCCATCTACAAACGCTTTCTTCAAGTATTTGAGTGCCTGCATAGCTACCTGCCAATGTAATTTGGTAGGTTTATTCATAAATTGACTTAGCTTCCCAACTGTTAGAGCAATATCTGGTCTAGTAATAGTTAGGTATAGCAATTTCCCAACCAACCACCTGTTGGACTGAATGTCAAGCACTTCTGCCTCTTTATCATATAAATGTGCCTTGGGATACATAGGAAGGTTAGCAAATTTGGATCCCTTCATGCCTGTCTCCTTGAGCATGTCAAGTGCATACTTGCGTTGAGATAGACCTATCCCATCCTTGCTAGTTGCAACCTCAATTCCTAGAATATAGCGTAGCTGGCCCAGATCCTTCATAACTAATTGCTCTGCTAGGAATCTTTTGTCTTCTGCAATATTAGCTTTGTCATCCCCTGTAATAATCAAATCATCAACATATACTAAAAGCACCATCATGTTCGGTCGTAAAATAGCGTTTAAAGGTGATTAAGTCACAGTATAGCGTGAAAATACGTCGAAACAAATAATTATAATAAGATGTGAGTCCCGGTCGAACTTAGGGAGGTAGAAAACGACTTGATTTTAAAACTGATTTAGAACTAACTATAACTAAATGCTAATCACAATGGATGTAAAGCAAATCAAGCAATTGGTTGATCATGAGTTGCAATTACACTAAAACTAGAACATGCACTACTAAAATTAGAATGGAAAATAACTAAGTTACTAGAATAAGGGCACCAAGGGTGGTCCTCGGTGGCCTTTGGAGAGGTTGGGGAGAGCAATAGCGGTGCACCAAGGTGGTCTTGATGTATGCCTCAGAGGAAGAGGGAGTCTGAATAAGCTTGGAGGTCTAGAGGGAGAGATGGAGAAGATCCCTTCATATGGGGGCTCTGGGGTCCTTTCTATAGCAAAAAATGATGTAAAGCAGGTATTTGGCCCTCAAAACCGTGCAATGGCCTTGGATTAATTAGATCCGTTGTTTAGGAGATCGACTCTGATTTTGCCTCAAAATAGCCTCCATAATGCCTGATATGTGTGCACTCCACTAGATGTAGACACGTGGCACGCTCAGCGCCTTTGGATCCTGATTGCGTGGTCGTACATGCGTCGCTCGCTACCTTCGCTGAAATCATGCGCATGCACGTTTAAATCTAGCCGTCCGATCTAAATGATTGATGGCTTAAATGTGCGCTCACACCACCTCTAAGCGCCCCTGTACATCGGGGCGTGGAATCGAGCGTGCATCTCTACATTTGCCCACCGCCTGATCCAACGCGCGATAATGCACCTCGCGTTCGCCTCCGTGCTACCCAATTGTCATCGCATGGCTCAATTTTGTCCGTGCCTTGTCTCTTCAATTTCACGCTTCGCGCACCAAGAACGCTCGGTGCCTGCTTGCTTCCACGCGCGCTGACCAACGTGCTATGCGCGTGGATGGTCGCACGTTTGTTTCTTCGTGCATGCCGCCTCTTCATCCAACGACTTGGATGGATCCTTTTGATAACGAGCGTGGGGGTCGGTAGGCGTGGCGCTCTTGTGGTCGTTGGATAGCGATCCAACGACCCCCAAAATGCGTGGGACTCCTTCAATGAATGGGGGCGGCGATCTTGGGTGGCTTGTGATGGCGTCACGTGGCGCCATTGTGGTCATCCATCTTCTTTGCTTTGTAGATGGTGTTATAGGGCTCTGATCGAGGCGATTCTTGTGTCGTTGGATTGCGATTGTAGATCCGGATCGATCCGTGCGGTCGGATTTGGCATTTGAAGTTCGGATTTTCGTTATCTTGCTTCTTGGCCTTTGCTCTTCTGCGGACTGCATAGGATGCTACAGAAGTCTGATCAAGACGATCTCGAAAGCACTGGACTCCCATCGTCATTCTGAATAGATCCGTATGGTTGGATTCATCATCTGTGGCCTCGAATTACCTGCAGTTATTATTACCTCTCAATTAGAGCATAATATAGCATTGTTATTTACAAAGCTAACAAATCGATTATGATGCAAAATAAGATGCTTATGCATGCATTATTCCTAGGTTAAGTTAAGATCTAACTTAATTTAGGTAAAGTAGGACATATGATTACTGCGCAATCACATCATACCTCGCTCTATCTAACTGACAAATAGCGAATGATTTAAGGAAGATCTTTACAAGCCCATCTTTTCAACCACCTCTGCAAGTTTGTGAAACCATTCTCTTGGACTTTGCCTTAGTCTATAAATAGCCTTTGTTGAGAGAGTTGAGTGGTTGTTTAGTGTCACATTGGAAAATGTGGACTTTATGTGACCAAGTTAAAAATATGCAAATAATGCGAAAGCATAAATCGAAGCAATAAGACAATCATAGGAATGCTTGGGTTTATGTGGAAACCCCACTCATGAGGAGCGGGGAGCAAATCACAGGAGAAGCACCTAATGGGCGTGTTTTCTCTGTATTTCTTGTCAAAGTAAAATGGGAGTACACTCCTATTTCTAGGCCATCACACACACACAAGGTCCACATTTACCAATGTGACACTAAACAACCACTGAATTCTCTCGACAACCTTCTTCAATCTGCATACACACTCCCTCTGAATCTTGAACCTAGGGGGTTGCTACATGTATACCTCCTCCTTAAGAACGTTATAGAGGAAGGTATTTTTGGCGTCAAACTGATGAAGCCTGCAACTCTTGTGGATAGTAATAGAAATAAAATCCAGACCGTAGATAGGCGAGCAACGGGGGAGAAAGTATCGAAGAAATCCACCTCATATGTCTCGATAAGTCCCATTGCTACCAGGCGACCCTTACACCTTGAAATAGACCCATCCAGGTTGTATTTCAAGGCAAAAACCCATCAACAACTAGCAAGTAGTGTTGTAAAAGTCGGTAGTTGGTATTCAGTTGGTTAGGCCACTGACTAAGGAGTATACGGTATGCGGGGGAGTAGTTGGGGGTACTCGGTTGGACATTTTTTAAATATTTAAATATTATATGTGTGTGTGTATAGACACATATCAAGAAGTAAAATATATTATTGCATAAAAGTAAACATATTCAAGTTCAAAGTTATAAAATAAGCTACAAAGTACAAAAATATCAAATTCATTACAAATTTAATAATTAAGCCAAGGTATAAATCGTTACAAGTACATTACCAATGATAGAGCAACATAAACCAAGAATTAATATCTGTTTGAATCAAATACATTACAATATATACTTTGGCGATAGATGGTTTTTGCTTGGTCAAAGAGGAGTTTCGGGTGAAAAGAAATGATTTTAGGGGAGTGGTCGGGGCAGGGGGTCAAGTGGAGTTTTATTTGAAATAAAAAAATATACCTACATACCTATTTTTCTCTCTATGCAAAAATCAGCCTACTACTTGGCCAACTACACCGACTACTCGGCCGAGTAGTCGTTACCGACTATAGGCTCGACTATGAGTTATTCAGTCGGTAGGGCACCACATAGGATTACTCGACCGATTACTTGACCGAGTAGGCCGATTTTTACAACACTGCCAACAAGCTTAGTGCCAGGTGAAAGTGGAGTAAGCTCCCATGTCTGACAATCTTGCAAGGCAGCCATCACTTCCTCCGTGGCCTTTCACCATTTCGGATTAAGCATTGCTTGCTGATATGTAGCTTGTAACTCCGTGGCTGACAAAGTAGTTGTGAACAACCCAAAAGATGTCCCTATCTTGTTAGTGGACATTGCCCCTGTAGCTCTATAATGTACACGAGAACGTGGTGGCTTCCAAATTGCTATCAAAAGGTAATCCTTAGGATTGGCATCACCTGCACCTGCACAATCACCACTAGCACAAATATGGTTAGATGGCTCAACACATACCTGAGACGGGGAGGAAGGTGGGACAAAAGTGTTGGGGGGGGGGGGGGGGGTTGTGCTACCTGTATGTCATTAGCAACTGATAAGTAGGGGGTCTCCATATCTGGAATCATCACTAGAAGATGCAGATGTCTCTAACTCCATAATCCCATCCATTGGCATAGGTGGGATAGGCATGGGTGCAAACTTTGCCTCAGGAGAATTGGCGAGCAACTAAAGAGATAGGATAGTATCTCATGAAAAGTCACGTCAGCACTAACATAGTGCCTCCCTACCACAGGATCATAGTAGCAATACCCGTTCTGAACTTGAGAATATTGAAGAAAAATGCACTTTGCTGCACCTTGCGCCAACTTATCCCTTCCTGGGCCCATAACTGAAATAGCTCATTTTCAGGATAAAGCTGATGCAGGCACTTTTGCTCATGTAAAGCTGATGAAGGCATCATGTCAATAAGATAACTTGCTGTAAGAATTGCATCACCCTAATACAAATGTGGAGCACAATGCTGTATCTGTAAGGTATAAGCCATGTACAATAGGTGCCTGCATTTTCTTTTTGCTACACCATTCTGTTGCGAGGTGTGTGCCTTTGTGGACAAGAGGTCTGATGCACAATATCATGTGCCCTATAAAAGGTAGCTAGTCGGGCAGTACAAAACTCTGAAGCATTATCTGATATAACAATTTTGACTGTTGCAGTAAATTGATGTTTTATTTCCAATAAGAAATGCTTAATAATTTATCCTACATCAGACTTATTCTTCATAAAAAACAACCATGATATGCGGGAAAAATCATCCACAATGACTAGATAGTAGTAGTGACCCTATCAGTTAGGTATCCGACTAAGGCCCTAAACATTCAAATGTAACAACTTGAAAACAACAGAATTGAGATTAGTAATGGTTGGAAAAGAACTTTGGTGCTTACCTAGTTGATAAGCATCACAGTCTATCTCAGTAACTGGTGACAGATGTGGGATGATGCGTCTGAGCCTCTTTAGAGATGGGTGACGAAGACGATAATGCCCACTACAAGGCACTCCCAAATGTGAAGCTAGAACCACCCTGACACGTAGTAGCAAGTGGCATATGGACAAGGCGATACACTCCCCCTCTTCATGTTCACCATCGATCGTCCTTGTCAATTTGTCCTGAAATATGCAACCAACATCATCATAAGCAGCTTCGCAATCTTATTGATAGGCAAAAAATTCATTGATAAATTAGGAACAAAAAGAAATTAGACAATCGCATGGTAGGGGTAACAGATACCTTCCCCTGACCATCAATCTGTGCATGCTTGCCATCTGCCACTTGTACTGGCTTTCCATGCACAGTTTGTAATAAATGATGTGATGCACTAGAGTTTACCAACTAGGACATATTAGTACCTGATGACGAGGTAAAAGCAGAAGTCTCAGTGGTGGTGCTCGGCTCCTAAGTTAACTGAGAGAGGTGCTAAACTACAACATCATAATCTGCACGAGGAACTGTATCAGATTGCTTAGCAGAAGTCATAGAAGCCTGATTGGAGATCAATGGTCTCCTATACTTAAACCAACATGAGGCCTCTATATGTCCATCCTTTCCGTAGAAGGTAAAAGTGGTACCAGGCCTCCCAGAAGAGCCTTGTCCTCTCCCCTGTCCATGCGTGGAAGAAGCACCTCTACCTCTACATCCAGTCACTGCAACCATGGTTGAAGCCTGCTTGGCACTCTTTCCAGTCTGAGGTAAAGGTACAGCAAGCCTACTTAGACGACTATAGACCTCCTCCAGTGCAGGAAGTGCAAACAACGCAAGAATTTGTGAACGGGCAGCAGCATAGCCCAGACAAAAACAAGTGAATTGCGAACTCCTTACGATAATCCTTCTGGGCAGCATAAGTACATACTGCCTTGCATACATTATATTTCTCCAAGAGTCCTTTCATGGTAGAATAATACTGAGAGAGTGAGCGACCTTCCTGCTTCAACTCAAACAACTCATGATGAATCTGGAAGACCATAGAAGAATTCTTCTCATGAGAATAAGTGTCTCTGAGACTATCCTATATCTATTTTGCTGTCTTATAGTACATAATCTCATCTCCAATAGGTGGAATAATGCTATTCATCAACCAAACACATCCCATAGCGTTATCCTTCTTTAAAGATGCATTTTTCCTTGTCTTATCAGTATGCTTTGACTCCAACAAAATATGTTTCTTATCGTGTCCCTCTACCGTCATAAGGAACGTTGGAGACCATCTTGGATAATTAGTCTTATCAAGTCTGATTATGGAACCAAAAAATGGACTCTTTTAAGTCATGTTCTTTGACATGGTACCCGATGTGACCTCAGACTTTGAAGAAGATGCCATCTTGAGCCTCTGGACAGAGAAAATATATCAAAATAGAGATATGAAATTAATTTCAAGTCATACCAAGTGTTGAACTCAAGAAATTAGTGAATGAACATGGGATTTCGGGCAATAAGTAGCTCAAAAAGCCATGTTGCAAGTTCCCAACAACCCCTGCGAGATTAGAACATCGCTTCTAGAGCCAAAATCAGCCCTAACAGGATCTGCAATGCTGTTGAGTGGTGGTTTTCCTCCACCTTGGGCACTGGTGGCGGGCTTGGTGCACTCAATAGCACTAGCGCTACGTCACAGGGGTGGCTCGCTGGTGGCTGCTGGCCTTACTCTAGTGGTGCTGGCGGTCGTTGGTACTACTAGGGTGGCGCCAGCGATTGTAAGTGCTCTTGTAGACACCACCGGTGGTTGTTGGCGCTGCCGGTGGGAGAAGAGTTAGGATTAAGGTGGAAGGTTTTGGGGCTTAGTTTGGGTGGGATATCAGAACCTGGCCTAGGACTACGCTTTATTACCAAGTAGGAGAGAATGAACCAATCTGTTATTCCAATAAATCGTACACCTCTTTATATAGAAAAGAGGTGTAGGAAAATTACAATACATGTCTGGTGAGAAGAATAAAATAACATGCAACATTATAAAGCATCAAGAAATAAGTGGGGAATAAGCCAGTAGAAACATCATTTACACGCCGCCTACAGTAGTGAAATAAGGTATAAACTCATGGAATGTTATATCAGCACTGGCATTGCGATGCTACTGAACTGGGTCGTAACATTTGTACTATTGATTTCTAGAATATCCCAGAAAGGTACTTCTAGCCTTAACAACCGGCTTGTCCTGTCCAAGGCCAGAAAGATGGACAAAGGCTACACACAACACCCGGGGATGAATAGGAAAGAGGTCCCCATTAGGGTACAAAAGCTGTAGTAGAATATGCTCATTAAGGATATAGGAAAAAGTTGAATATAATATGTGTAAATGTATGATAATATCAAAGTATAAAGAAATAAAGAATGCTTGGGTTTATTTGGAAACCCCACTTATGAAAAGTAGGTAGAAAACCACGGGAGAAGGCTTTGATAGGGATGATATCTTTGTATCCTTCATAAGAAACAATTGGGGCATACAACACTTATTTAGAGGCAACCATGCACTCCAACTCTCCACATTACACGATGTGGTACTATTCTCTTGTAATTAGATCTTTCATATCCAATTACCTAACTACACATTTTTTCAACACTCCCTCTCAAGCTGGAGCATGAAATGTTTAGCTTGTGAAACAATAGAATTCTCGCTCAATAACATAACACGACACTCTCAACTGAAGCAACCAAGCTACGACTCTTCTGCAGGTGAATGACGTTGGATGCATCCTTGTTTTTGCTTGTAGGCGGGTATATTGATGATGACACATTAGTAAGGGCTGGACTTTGCTAGACGAACAACTGTAGTTGGCTTTGAAATAGGCTTCTTCTCTAGAGACCTTGACAGATGTTGGTGCCTTCCCATTGGAGATCTCGAACATAGGCCTCTCTTCTGGAGACCTCGAAACTAATCCTCTCCCACATGGAAACTCAAAATGGGCCTCTCTTCTGAAGACCTCGACTGGTCCTCTCATTTAGAAACCAATAACAAGAGTTTCTATCATGTAGGGAACTCAAACAATGAGACTCTCATATGGGATCACAACAATAGACTCTTACACTCCTTTCTCCCATACTCGTGCGGGGAAGAAACAAACATAGATAAGACATAATAAGAGTAGGTAAGAGCTTCTCCCCCTCTTCTCTTAATTCATCATTTTTTCTTCTTTTTCTTTTCTATTTCTTCTTCTTTTTTTTGTTTTCCTATCTCTATATTTTCTTTGATATTTTTCTTTTGTTTTCTCTCTTTTTTCCCTTTTTTTTCCTTTTCGTATTTTTTTTTCTTTTTTTCTATATTTTCCTCTTTTTTGTTCTCTTCGTTATTTTTTTTTCTTTCCTGTCCCTTATCCTTGGTAATATAAAGAAGTCACAAAAGATGTAAAAAGAAACCTTAAGGGGCAAAGAGAATAAAAGAACCAAATATCTCGGGTTGAAAGAGAACCCAAAGGACATGATTGTAGATGCGTGGTCTCCCATGGTTCTCTTTGTTCCTCCTCTTCGGCATGAAACTCCTCCTTTAGTGCCTTGCAACTGCCATCGCTGTCTTCCTCATCGCCACTTGGGCTTCTCAAGCGCCACCAGCACTCTTCTCCTTTATCCTCCTCGCGCACTACCTCCTGTGTGTGCCTCCACGACGATTGATGCTATCGCCATTGCCACGATCTCCATTTTAGATCGCGCACATTGCCTCATCTCACACGTGAAATCTCCTCTGAGATTTTCGTTGGACTCGGATGTTGCAAAGATCCTTGCCACCTCATCGCGATGCCATCGTCAGTTGCTCTTGCGATCGAGTGTGAGATCTCCGTAATCGCCTCTTTGTCGGAAATCGCTCTTCCTCCTCGTGCCAACAGCAACACAGCAACATCTCCATCTTCTTTGATTTCCTATTCACTGCTAAGCACTGTCATCATCGTCCTCTGTAGAGATGAGTAAGTCCCTATGAAGAGGGACTCCTCTTCATGCACCTCCTGTAGTAGGTGCCGCACCTACTGCTTTACTGCTCCTTGATGATCATGTGAACGCTCTAAGAATCAAATGATAAATAAGATAATCTTAAGAACGGAAAATAACTCAAGCATCAACTTTCTTTGGTACAAAGTTGAAAAATATAATAAGCGAAAATATATGATAATGTCAAAGTATAAAATAATAAAGAATGATTGTGTTTACATGGAAACCCTACTCATGAAGAGGAGAGAACCACGAGAGAAGGCTCTGATAGGGCTGATGTCTTTGTATTCTTCTTAAGAAACAAATGAGGGGTATAATGCCTATTTTTAGGCCACTGTGCACTCCAACTCTCCACATTACGCGATGTGGTACTATTATCTTGTAATTGGATCTCTCATATCCAATTACCCAACCATACATTCTCTCAACAGAAAGCTTGCAGTTAATGAGATAACATGCAATTAGAACTGTGTCATCCCAGTATAGAGAAGGCACACTTTTGTGGATCAACAATATCCTAGCAACATCGAAGGGATGATGATGTTTGCGCTTGGCAACACTATTCTACTGGGAATTATCTAGACAGGTAGTTTGATGCGTAATACCCTGGAATTTATAAAATTCATGCAATGACTTTATACAAAATTCAAAATCATTATAGTAGTGGCATCAAACTGCGTCTTTATTTCCAAAATAAAATTTTTAATGACAAGACCAACATCAGCCTTTTGCTTCAAAAGAAAAGACACGACAATATAGAAAAGTCATTGATAAGAATTAGATAATATCTATATCCTAGGCTATCAGGAATGTGACTATGATCCTAAACATCTATATGAATTAACTCAAATATGGGCTGTGACCCATGACTCTAACTAGAAGGATGAGCACTTCAGTGATGCTTTCCAAGTTGATAAGTACACAATTAATAACAATAGCTGGTGAACTTTGTGGTATGATTTAGTGGAGCTTTTCAAGAGGAAGATGACCTAGACATAGATGCCATTGAAGTGCAGACCTAGCAGTAGTAGAAGTAGAAGCACTGATATTTGTAGCAGCATAAGGAGACTAAAAAAGGCAATATACTCGCTTTTTATGGCTGCCACTGGTCGCTGTCCCAATTAGGATATCCTGAAAAGTACAAGGCAACATCAAAGATGGCCTGAAAATTCAACTCCTTAGTAATTTTGCTAATAAAAAGAAGACTGATTGGAAAGTCTAGAATAAGAACATTTGTCAGGCGCATAGTAGGGGTAACAACCACCTCCCCACGATCGGTGAAAGGAGAATGTCTCCCATCCGTTACTTGAACTATATATATATCACCAGTCTGAGCAGAGAGAGTAATTGGTATAGTTGATGAGGTGACTAATGTAGCAGTACCAGATGTAGCAGGTGGTGTCGCAATTGTAGTAGAGGAGGTTGCAGGAGTCTACAATGTGCGATGTTGCAGAAGCTTATTATAATCTACGTGGGCCACTGTGATTGTGTCTCCTGAAGTGTCGAAGAAATTGCTTGGTTTACAGATGGTGGCCGACCATGCTTAGTCCAACAGGTATTTTCGGTATGACCAAGCTTCCCATAGTAGGTATAAGAAGGTGCCTTTTACCTTGAGAGCCACACCCTCGCCCATTGCCACATGTAGAAAGGCCACCATGTCCTCGGCTAAGACTTGCAACTAGTGTAGAGGTTTGAGAATCAGTCACATCAGTAGCAAGGGGAATGAAAATTTGACTCATCTTGCTATATGCTTCCTCGAGAGTAGGAAGCTTGGACATATTAAGTGTTTGGAAATGAATAGTAGAGTACTCAGGTCCTAAGCCTGCTAGAAACTGTAGTATGGCTGCTTCCTTACAATATGCCTTCTGTGCATCATAGGTACAAATAGGATGACATGCATTATACTTCTCAAATAGCGCCTTGAGAGTAGAGTAATATTGAGATGCAGAGAGACCTTCTTGACGAAGATGGATCATCTTCCTATAAATTTGAAATACTTTACTGGAGTTCCTCTTGTAAGAATAAGTGTCACAGAGACTGTTCCACATCTCTTTAGCAATCTTGTAATACATGATCTCATCCTTAATCCTCGGATGATCGAATTCATAATCCATGCAAGAACTATAACACTTTCTTCCACATGGCATTCTTTCCACTCTTCTCTGTAGGCTCTGGTTGAAGCAAGATGTGCTCCTTATCATGACCCTCCATTGTTATAAGAAAGGTCTGTAACCATCGGGCATTGTTGGTCTCATCCAACTTTACCATTGGACTAAAGAGTGGACTTTTGTTTTGCAAACCCTTGTCTTAGTTGCTTCGATGTCACCTCAGAAGATGCTTTGGAAGCCATCGTTGCACCAATGGTCTTGTAGATTAGGACAATTAGAGCATCATGGTGCGCAAACCAATGACATCTTCGACAAATCGTGACCTAAGAAACTGGTCTTGTGCCTATTTTTTGACCTTTTAAACAATGTAGGGTGGCACTAAAGGAGACCCAACGAAGGTTGAGTAGTGGTAGGAATCATTAGAGTGAGGTTGCTAGAGAGCCATAGTGGCTGGGTGACACTGGGGAGGTGGTCTTTGGCGAAGGGCGGCACTGTAGCAGCCTCTTTGGAGGAGATCCGATGTCCTAGTGGCGCTAGTACTACTTGTAGATGTGAGTGGTGATGCTGTTGCGATGTGTAGAGAAGTGTGGCAGTGCTGCTGCTGCTTGGTGGGCCTTCCTTAGGCCAGCATGTGGCCGACTGAGGGCTTGGGGTGGTCTAGGGTTCTGCCCCTAGTCCCAACTAGGGTAGAAGAGATGGACCTTGAAGTCCCAACCCAAGATTTAGTGATCTTAGGTTGAGACAGGGCTTGCCCAGTGATAGGAAAACTGGTGATTGGCCATCGAGCGCCGGTGGTAGCTCTTCGATATGCCTTTCATATCTAAGGTTAGGGTTTTGTCCCTTATTTTGTGTTTTTCTTTTATGTAAGAAAGGGGTATGGGAATCAAGGAAGGTATAGAACACTAGCCTAAGATTGTTGCTTTGATATCAAGTCAGAGAAGATAAAGCATCTTATTTCATATAAAGGCACTATTCCTCATTATATAAAGGATTAGGGAAAAACTATAAAAGTACCTGTTGGGAGAATGAAAATGTCTTGTCTTATTCAGAGACCCTATGGGTTCTTATATAGAGAAACCCTAATGGCTAAAATATAGGGGGATCGACTGTAATGAAAAATAAAAACAACATATATAGACTCTCAATACTCCTGCTCAAGCTGGAGCATAAACATTAGACATGCTCAACTTGGAACATAGATATTCTAGTCGCTTCCTTGCAAGAGTCTTAGTGAAGATGTCAGCTATCTGATCTTCGCTGGAAATATATGGTGTGGTAATCTTCCCAGTCATCATAGCATCCCGAACGAAGTGGCAATCCGCTTCTATATGTTTAGTCCTTTCGTGAAAGGCAAGATTATTGGCAAGGAAGGTAGCGGCTTTATTCTCATAGTACATGGGGATAGGCCTAGAAACCTCAACACCAAAGCCATGCAAGATAGACTTGATCCAAAAGAGTTCACAAGTGGTATGTGCCATAACATGGTATTTTGACTTTGTATTGGTCTAGAGACAACATTCTGCTTCTTGCTCTTCCATGTGACCAATTTACTACTAACGTAAGTACACTACCCCGTAGTAGATTGTCTTTGCTCATGGACACCAGCATAATATGCTTGAGAATATCCACACACATTAAGGAACCATGCCTCTGGAAGAATAAACCCTTCCAGGAGAGTTCTTCAGATATCGTAGGACTTGACATACTCCAGCCTAGTGTGCCTCCTTGGGTTCTTGCATGAACTGTCTTAATCTACCAACTACAAAGGGTATATCCGATCTTGTCACAGTCAGGTAAAACAACTTGCCAACCATGGCTCTGTATCGTCTAAGACAGGAATGCCAGTGTTTGTTAAATGAGTGCTGGGTTCTAGTGGTATGCTGTAGGTTTACAACCTAACATCCCTGTCTTGCAAAGCATGTTCAGCACATACTTTTGTTGGGAGAGAACCATCCCTCCATCCAATTGATGTGTCTAAATTCCCAAAAAATAACTAATCATTCCAAAATCTTTGGTGACGAACTGAGTATGCAAGAAGGCCTTAGTTGCCTCTAGGTTTTTCTTGTCGCTTCCTATCAATAAGATATCATTCACATATACTATAAGAATCATGGATTCTACTTCATATCTCACAAATACTGAGTGATTTGACGTAGACCGTAAGAATCCAAACATCTGAATGGTAGTGCTAAATCTGTCAAACAATTCTCTTGAGTTTTGTTTCAGCCCATATATTGCCTTATGTAACTTGCATACCTTGTGACACTTGCCCTGGCTAACAAACTCAGGTGGCTGCTGCATGTATGCCTCTTCATCAAGGTCGCTGTATAAGAATACATTCTTTATATCTAGCTAGTATACAAGCCATGCATGATTCACTGCAATAGATAGAAGAACTTGGATAGAATTCAATCGGGCCACTAGGGAAAATGTCTCAAAGTACTCAACACCAAATGTTTGAATATATCCTTTAGTCACCAATCGTGCCTTATAGCGTTCAATGGAATCATCCGTGAGATAATGTGAGGGTAAACACCCACCTACACCTCAGTATAGTAGCACCAAGGGGTAAGCCAACAAACTCCCATGTGCCTTGGGATTGGAGTGCTGCCATCTTGAAAGGCTGTGTCCAAGAGGGATCTTGAAAGGCTTCTGTGTGATTGCATGGAATCTGGTGACTGCAAGTGATAGCAACTTTTCTGTTGCAGAGAAATGATCAAAGGACATATGCTGTAAAAGTGAATAGTGGGCACATGACCGATGTCCCTTTTGATGAGCAATGGAAAGGTCCAAGTTAGATTCCTGAGTACAAGGAATGACATGATCTCCATTCGAATATTCAAGATTAGCAGAAAGTTAAGCTGGAATGGTGGATAGAGGCTCATCTATTTCTATAGTACGAACTTCGCGATGGAATGTCCGTGGGTAAAAGGATGGCTCAGGTGCAGCATCCAGTTCTATATTTGGTGAATGGGATGGCTTAGAGGGTCTTGAAGGTAACGCAGATGGCATAAGAAGAGCGATATCCTATGGCAGAGGAGAAGATTCTTTATCTTTTTGGGAATAATAGGGAATGTCCTAAAGAAAAGGTACCATCAACACTAACAAAAAATTTGAGCCACCAGATCATAACAGTGATATCTCTTTTAGGTCCTCGAGTATCCCAAGAAAATACACTTCATGGCCCAATGGGACACTTATCCATCTTAAACAAGTGGGCAAAACAGACACACCCAAACACTGTAGGAATGAGGACAAAAGCATCTCGGCTCGGAAACGAAGCAAAATAAGGTGTCTGGCCACCTAAGATGGATAAAGACACCTTATTTATGAAAAAACCAACGGTAAGGACTACATTCACCTAAAAATAAGCAAGCACATGCATGTGAAACATCATGGTCTGTGCCACATCAAGTAAATGTCTCAACTTGCGCTCAACTACCCTATTCTGTTGGGCGTTATGAATGTATGAGGTTTGATAAATGACCCCCAAAGAAGTGAAAAGCTGGGACAATGTGGCATTTACAAATTCAGGCCCATCATCTATCTTGAGCACATTTATAGTAGTAGAAACAGAGCCTTTATTTCATTAAAAATATTTTGAATGAGTACATGGGTCTTTTGACTTTTCTTTCATCGTATAGACCCAAGGCATATATGTACAATCATCAATGAAAACGCGTACCAAAAACCTTGAATACTTCAGGTCCAACATAGTCCCCATAAATCAATGTGAACAAGGGCAAAAGATGATTTGGTTTTCTTATTTTGATTAGGAAAGGACGACCTGTGATGCTTGCTAAGTTTTTTTTTTTGAAAAATAAAAGGGTAGTTATCCGAATGATAACCACCTGATTTCATTCCAACAAGCCATCAAAGTGTTACATCATTAGTTACAAAATGGACTCCCAAAACACCACCTAGGAGGAAATGGAGGAGACAAAATTTTCCACATAGGGCCTCACCTCCCGAAACACCACATCATTCCTCCCTAACCAGACTCCCCACAGGACTGCCAGCACCCTAGCTCTTTTCTTTGATCGGAAAGTATTTCCTCCTCGGGCATTTCCTCTCCAGAATGAAGACCAAAAGGTGGCCGTGTCACGTGTATCTATCCAACCGATCCCCAATCTTTGCCATTGGAAAAAGAGGTGCTGTATTTCCTTCTCTGCCCCATCACAAAGAGGGCATCTCACATCATTTGTTTGGGCCCACCTCGCCCTCCACATCTTCGTCACGATCCTTCCCCTCAGTAAAAGCCAAGAGAATATCTTGACTTTTAGTGGGTAGTCCGCTATCCAGAGTAATCTGCGGTCCCTCAAAAGATCAATATCATCATTCTGTCGAACAGGACCTAGCCTGCGAAATGCTTTTGTGACAGTAGAATCCCCTTCTTCCCAGCAGAAGGCATCATTCCCCACCTCCGGTGCCCACCCCTCCAGTTCTTGATGCAACCGTTGGAACTCCAGAAACCTCTGATCCGAGAGACCTCCCCGAAAGGTTGGACACCAGGCTCCTTCCCAGCAACTTCCCATAGTGGCTCTCGGGTCCATCACCCTCACAAAGAGGTACTGGTACCTGTCACAGAGGCTAGATCCAACCCCCTTGCCAATCATCAAGCTAGAATTGGAACGCATCACCTACTCCAAGGACAGGGGTGAAAAAGGATTGCACCTTCGATGCCACCGTCGCCAAGCCACCAACAAAAGGAGAAGCCCCCAGAAGAGGGTTCTCTAATGGTCCTCATGAGTGGAAGGAACCATAGCACTAGTGCAAAACATCACCAAAAAGGTCCTGCTCATGTCCCACCAGTCCTAGCTATCCACTTCGTCAGAAGACTCAGGTTAACTCTCTCCACATCTCTTACACCTAGTCCGCCCTCCTGCACCGGTTGACAGACCTCCTCCCAAGCCATCAGCTTCGTCCCTTTCCCTGCCGCCCCTACCTTAGACCAGAGTAAGTCTCATCAATCCAGTGATCTTCTCAATTTGCCTCGACGCCCTGAAAATGGATAGGAAATATGTTGGCATGGAGGACATCGCCTTCACTAGGGTCAGCCTTCCTCCCCTCGACAGAAGTTTGGATGACCAGCCCGCTAACCTCCTTTCCATCTTCTCAAGCAATGGTAGCCAATCCTGCATTTTGAGTCGACGATCTATCAAGGGCAGCCCGAAGTATATTAACGGCAGCTCACCTACCTCTGTCCTAAGCGCACCAACCACTGCCTCCACTTCCTCACCCGACATGTTGAGAGGGATAAAACTCTACTTCTGGTAGCTAATTCGTAGCCCCAACGCCTCACCAAAGAGCTCCAACAGAATCCTCATCCTCCTAGCCTCCAGGGCTGATCCCTCAACCAGAAACAAGGTGTCGTTCGCATACTGTAAGGCTGGGATCTCTCTCTCATTTCCAGCCCCAAATCCTCTAATTAGCCCCCTAGCACAAGACCTGTGAGTCACATGTGCGAGTGCATCTCCTGCCAACACAAAAGCATGAGGGCGAGAGGGCAACCCTGCCTGACACCCCTCAGAGGTTGCACTCATCCACCCGTAGGATTCTTATTAATAAAGATTGAGAAGGATGTTGTGGTGACACATCTCTTCATCCAGTCTATCCAGATTTGAGGGAATCGCCTCCTCACCAGGGAGGTCTAGAGAAAGTCCCACTGCACCAAGTCGTAGGTTTTGCTAAAGTCAACCTTCCACAAAAAAGGCTTTCCTCTTCTCCCTCTTCCGAGTAGCAAGAGCCTTTAAGGCTACCACAAAACCATCCAGGATTCCTCTCCTCGGAACAAAGGCTGTTTGCATCGGCGGAATCAAATCATCCAAGAGTGTACGGAGCCTGTTAGCTAGGACCATCGCGACAATAAAGCATACAGCATTCGATAGGGCAATGGGTCGGAAATCCTGAATAGCCTCAGCCCCCTCCTTCTTAGGCAACAGGAAAAGGTAGAACCTGTTAAGCTTATCAAATCCCCTATTACCTGCCGCAAACTCCACCATCATCTACATGACCTCCGCCTCAACCAATGACCATAACTCCTTAAAGAAGATGACGGGGAAGCCATCATGACCTAGGCATCCCTCTGCATTAAGGCCCCACACTGCCTCCCTCACCTCATCCATTGTGAATACTGAAGTAATGCTCACCGCCTGGTCAACTGTAATGCTCCTTACATCCACCCCTTTCCATTTCCATTCACCTCTGGCTCGCCTCCCCGTGAAATCCCTGAAGTAGGCTGCAGCTGCATGTCTCACAGTCCTGCTAGAAAAGGATTCTCCGTCCACCTGTAACCTCTCGATCCAGTTCCTCCTCGTCCTCGTTGAGGCCACCTGATGGAAGAACCTAGTGTTGGAGTCTCCTTCACGCAACCATTTCTGTCTCGATCTCGTCCTCCATTCCACCTTCGCCTTCCTATCTTCTTTTTGCACCACATGTGTTATCCTCACCCTGCATTCTCTATCGGCCACTGAGATGGAATCAATGTCCTGTCTGTCAATCCTGGAGATCTCTGCTAATGCCTTCGTCTTCCTACTATGTCTAGATTCCCTGAGTTCCTGCTCAGGTGGTCTCTCAAGTCCTCTAGCTTCTTAGCCAAATGATTTGTAGTTGATCCCTCTACCTCCATCAGCTTCTCTTCCACCATGGCCCTGTACCCATCCTCCATCAGCCAGGATCTATCAAATTTGAAATAAGTACCAAAGTAGATCCCCTCATTGGATCTCCACAGGAGCGGCGTATGATCAGAAAAGGGTTTCTCCATAGGGGAGGCATCACCCAATGGGTAAGCCTTTGCCAATTCAACTTTGGATAGAAACTTGTCAATCATGGACTTCTGACCGTTCGAACTCCTCCAAGTATATGCGTAGGAAGCAGGCACCAGGTCCAAAAGCCCGTGCAAGGCTGCAAAATCCACAAAGTGTTCCGAGCCAGGGTCCTATCTTCCTTGTCCACCTGGTCTGTCATCAATATGCAGAGTGACATTGAAATCTCCTCCAATCAGCCAAGGTTGACCTTGACTCCTTACTGCCATTGCTGTAAGCTCCTCCCATATCACCTCCCTTGCCCGGGCCCCCAGTGGACCATAGATACCAGTGACAATCATTTTGGCCCCATCTATTCGCCTAACCAGCTTAACAAACATGACATGGCTTCCTTTGAAGCAATCCTCCAAATTGAATACATCCTCACGCCATCCAATCAGCTATCCTCCCGCACGACCAACCTCATCGAGAGACTGAAAACCCTCCATCCATGAGCCTTTGATCTCTCTCCACAGCCTCCCATCACATGCCTGCAATTTTGTCTCCTGAAGTAGCACCACGTCTACCCTCCATTGTCTCATGTAATGCCCCAACGTTGCCCTCTTGGACGGGTCATTAAGACCCCTGACATTCCAAGATAACACACCACTCATTGGGATACCATACTGATCTCCCTCATGGTTGGGCAAAAGCCCACAGCCTCTGCCATTTGACCCATCTCCTCATCCTTCAAGTTCAACACACCATTCTCCTGGCGCATGGATGGCAGTCCTCCACGGCCATCAACCACCATCTGACCTCCCTGCCTGTTCTTTCGAAAACTCCACCTCTGATTGTATCTCAGGCTCTTGCCCCACCCTTCGGCCACGATGTGTGGTCGCCACACCCTCGTGCTTACCTCCGGCATCTTCTCCGCCTCCTAGTCACCAACGTGCGTCTCCACCCCAGCATGTGACCCTGCCTCCTCCGATGTCCTGTTAGCCACCACGGTGACCACCAGCAACTCCCCCATCTCTGATACCCCAGCCGCGATTGTGTGCGCTGCTGTCCCAACGACCTCCGAGGTTGCCGCCGACCCCATTTGCCGACGCTTCGGAGCTGCATCTGCCGTCACCAAAGCTTCGTCTTGCGGACGTGCTCCCTCCAGCATCGGGAGCGAGGGATCTCCTCGAGAAATATTCCCTGATACTCGTCCGAACCGCTTCGAAGGAATGTCTTCAAGAGTCACGGGCCAACCCCCAGCATTCGGATCCCTACCATGAGGCAAATCCGACTCCGCTTCAGCACTGGATCCGGGTGTGAGGCCTCCTTCAAAACCAGGTCCGGGTGAGGATAGATCGGCTTGCGTTGCATTCAAACCTTCCAGCTATTCACGTGCCATTGCATGTAAGAATCCTACGCCTGCGATTGCCCCTTCCACTTCCGGATCCTCCATCTGTGGCGAGATCATCATATTGAAAGATGCCACCTTCATGATTGGGGCGGAAACATTGGCTCTCGTGTCCACGTCATCGATGCTTTGCCTCCACGTCTTTGCCGAGTTCCTCTACGCCGCTCCCCTCGGCAGAGCTCCGGTTGCCCCACCTCGCGAGGATCCTTCCCGAGGTGTGCACTTTACCACCCAGGAAGATCCCTTGAAGCGAAGTGCAACCTTCTCCAATAGGGGAAGGCCCACCTTGGGCTCCACCACCGCCACTAGTGGTCCTGCACTGAGACTAGCATTCATGCAAAAGGGGCCACCACCGCCTGTACCACCTACACCGTCCTTAGCCACCATGGAATCCTTGTGATGATCAGCTCGTGTGTTGGTTGTTCCGGAGCTCGCTCAGACGACACCCCATCATGGACGCAAGGTATACGCCACCGCATCTTCCTCGCCCTCATCTGGAGCACCTCGAAGCACAGTCGTTCCTTCTCAGACGAGGGAAGGCCAAACACCAAGAACTTCCTCTCATCGAGGGGCAACACCTCCACCCCCATCTCCTGTCACGAGCCAGAGCTGCAGCGATCTCCCCTTACGAGACCCAACCCTCGAGGACCTCACCCACTAGACCCTCAAACTTTGCTCACAAAGCAACTACCCCCACCGATCATGCTGCCTCGACCTCTGCCAGCGGCGTAGGCAAACCGTCGCCTCCCCTTCCATGGCCGCATCGACTACTACGATGCCCGACTCCTCCGCACCTCCAGCACTTCCCAGGGTTGCGACAGTCCCTGGCCTAGTGTCCACGACCCAAGCATCTAAAACACTGCTCCTTCCTCACTCCGTCGCCTCCAATCACTCCTCCCTCTCCATAGTGCCGCTGCCTCCTGGACACCACAGTCCACCTGGATGCACCATCTGGCTCCAACCTCTCCTCCACCGAGAACTCCTTCCCCCCGATGGAGCCCCCACGCACCTTTCTTTGGTGGTCCTCACGCTTCATTTCCCCCCATGTCTGATCATGATGCTTGCCAAGTTGATAAGCATCATAGGGAAAGGAATATGGTAATTGCAACTTAGGAATCTGACGACACAAAATAGAAATACTCGGATGACCTAAACGGAGATGCTACTGTAAAGCAGTATTGGCTAAGGCTGAGGTAGTAGAGATCATTCTACTTAAGTCCACCAATTTGTCTTATTGTCTGGAAATCCTGAATCTCCATCCACACTGGGTTACGGGTGTTGGCAGACAAAGCAACAGTACATGCAAAGCGAACAACAAAGGCTTCAATTGTAGACATTGACTAGAGGTCATCAATCTGTCACTCTTCCCTGGAAATAGTAATTTGGGAATTGGAAGGTACCTCTTCTTGAAACTGACTCCTCTCCTCAAGTGGAGACCAAATTTGCCTGGGGTCCCTGAGGAAAACCATGCTTGATCCAACAGCGATCAACAGTATGGTTTGCCTTGTGGTAGTGCTTACAGGATAGACCAGTGCGACCACGACCTCGTCCATTGCTGCATGCTCTAGCCGTCACCCTCTCCCCCATCTTGCAAGGGCTCCCCAACCACAACCAACCATGGCATAGGAGTTAAAAGAAGGGACAGGGTTAGACATCTTATGTCGTGAAAGACAAGCATATATCTGTGTTAGTGTGGGTATCTCCTCCAAGGTCATAAGTTGGTCCTTTATGGCCTTGTATTCTGGGCCCAAGGCTACTAGTAGCTGAATAGGCTGGATAACTTCTCATTGCTTAGCCATGATTGACACATCTAATGATAGAGGCTGATGGATATCCTGCTTATCTTAGAGATTCTTCTGTTGCACCCCTTAGGTCTTTTAATTATTTGCTTGTCATTAGTATGTGTACCTTTTGTTATGTTATTGTTTTCTTATGGGTTGTATTTAACTTTTCGCACCTATATATAATAAGAGGTAGGGTTATAGAATAATATTGCTTGGTTTATTTTCTTCTACTTTGTATCAGAGTAATGATCCTAGATCAGGGCTCAATATTCACGAAAAACCTAGCCTTCCTCACGCTCAATTGAAATCCCTTCTCATGGGCATTGCTAACCCTTTCTCTCTCCTCTGCTGGCCTTGCAATAGCGTTGCCAAGGCCTTGCAGCGCACATAGCAATGTCGCTTGAGGCCCCAGCGTCGTCGCAGGGTCCGTTAGTCGCCTAGCATCGTTGTTGCAGCACTTACTGTGATTGTTGCGTCGCCTGGCCTTGGGGGTGGATTCGTCGTGTTGGTAGGGGCATGTGATCGCCATTGTTGCTTTGGGGCTTCATATGAGGGAGCACTAAAGGGAGAGGCAATATTTACTAGGGCCGTTTGTGCCCTAGAGAGTGACTTGGATTTCAAATTCTTCTATGATCTAAAATCACACTTTCAGGTATCTTATTTCATGATTCTTGGTTGATTGGATATTCTAGTTGTGTCTTGTTGACTCCAGTGACTTGGGTGGAGATGAGATGGCGTCGTTGCATTCTTCTTAGATGAAATCGAATTCTACGATTGAGATAGGGGCCTACAAAAATCTATTTTTTGATCCCATGGTGAAGTTGGATGAAACAAATTACCCCTAGTGGTCATAGACCTTTCTCATGATGGGTAGGGGTCATGATAAGGAACACATCTTGCTTCACCCAGAGCCTGTGGAGAAGATATGGAGGAATGTCTCATGGAACAAGGATAATGTCATTGTTAGTGCCTGGATCATGAATTGCGTTATTCCCAGGATAGGTGATGAGATCATGCATTATTTAATGTTGAAGATGTGGGATAGTTTGCGAGAGTTGTAGTCCTATGAAAAAAATTTGGCCTGAGTTTTTCAAACCTTCCACGAGCTTATGCAGTTACGCTAGGAAGGTCGTTCATTGGTGCAATATTATTCGGTCATGAAGGGCTTGTTGCAGAGGGACAATGCTGGTAGACCCGTGTGTACTTGCACTTTTTAGAGGAAGCAAGGTTCGAAATGCCGATTTCGATGCCGTGCCGATGAATTCCAAGTGTGCATTTCGTGGGCATGCCGTGGAAATGCCCGTTTTTCGATTGGCATGCCGATGAGCATGCCGTGGGCATGCTGTGGGCATGCCGAGGGCATGCCGATGCATACCAACAACAATAGCAAAAGTAATTAAAAAAACCAATAGCAACCTAGACATGGGACCAATTTCGCCAGCATGCCGACGGCATGTCGACCGTGCCGAGGGCATGTCGACGGCATGCCGACGAAATCCCTGTAAATCGACGCTTTCTTCATGTCGGCACGACTGTCGCTCTGAAATGCCCTTGCCGACGGCATGCCGTCGGCATTTAAATCAATGAGAGGAAGTATAGGAAGGAGATAGCTGTCTTACTCTTCTCATCTGGTCTTGGACTAGAGTTTATTGCTGCATGTTCTCAGATCCCTACCTTGTCAGATCTTCCCATTCTTGAGGAGACCTGCAGTAGGTTGAACAGGATTACTGCTCACTTAGCTACTGTAGAGGTTGCTAGTCAGACTTCTGCACTTGCTGCTACTTCTGGACAAGGTAGAGGCTTTTCTGCATTACGAGGTAGAGGTTGTGGTCGTGCATCGGGGGGGGGGGGTAAGGCCGTACTCCATGCACATATTGTGGTAGACTTGGACACATTGAGTCTACTTGCTGGACGAAGCATGGTTGTCCCTCTGTTGCTCACCAGGTAGTTGAGTCTATTAAAGCTACTTCTGACACGATGTCCCGAGTCGAGTTTGATGATTTACTACAGTGCTTCTCTTAGCTGATCCAAGCTTGTAGTGCTTCTCCCGAGGTTGCTGCCCTTGCTTCCTCGTTGGGTACAGATCTAGTTTATTCTTCCTAGTCAGCATATTGGAGTGGTGACTAGTTAGTTGATTCTGGGGCTTCACATCATCTGTGTGGATATCAGCGGTGGTTTTCTTAGCTTAAGCCTGTTCCTCCAGGCAGGATGGTACATGTAGCAGATGGGAGGCACTCTTATGTTGCTGGACAGGGGGAGGTTCTTGTCACCCTCACATGGAGATTACCTGACATGTTATTTGTACCTGATTTTTCGATCAATCTACTTTTTGTTAGTTAGATTACAAAGGAGCTGAATTGTTGTGTCATTTTTTACGCTTAGCCCTGTGTTTGTTAGGGCAAGTTCACAAGAAGGATGATTGGTAGAGTGAAGAAAAGGGGGTTTATCGCTTGAGCTAGAATCCTTTTGCTGCTACTTGCTCTAGAGAGGACTCCTTTATAGCTGGAAGTCTGTTCTAGTGGCACCTTTGCCTTGGTTATCTTTCTCTATATCATGTTTGGCGTGTCATATCTTATATCTCTCGTTTTGCTTGTCATCACATGTGATGCTTGTTATCTGGGCAAGTACTATCGTGTCAGTTTTCCTTTTAGTTAGAGTGCTAGGTCTACTGCATTATTTTAGTTGATTTACATGGATGTGTGGGGTCTTAGCCAGATTCCAGAGCGACAGAGTCACCATTCTTTTCTTTTCATTATCGATGATTTCTTTAAACTGTCATGGATTTTTCTTATGAAAAAAAAGTTAGACGTGGGCACTATTGTTGAACATTTTATATTAGAAATAGACCCAGTTTTCAACTACTGTTAAGATTGTGCGATTGGATAATGCTCTTAAGTTTTGTACTCGTTAATTATCTCTATTTTATAAATCCCATGGCATTGTGCATCAGACTACATGTGCTCATATCTCTTAGAATGGAGTTGCTGAGAGGAAGCATAGGCATCCTCTTGATGTGGCTTGCACCTTGTTGATACATCACGGTGTTCCTTCTCTTTATTAAGGTGATGTCATCTTAATTGCGTATTTTTTTATCAATACGATGCTTAGCTTTGCTATCCATGAGAAAATCTATTGGCAACTATTGTATCTTGATTGTGAGTTTTTCCATGTACCTCTTAGAGTTTTTGGGTGCGTTGCTTTTGTGCACATTCTCACTCTTGGTTGGGATAAGTTGGCACTAAGGCCAGTCAAATGTGTTTTCTTGTGGTATTCTCGGACCTAGAAGGGATATCAGTGCTTTGATCCTATTTCTGGTCGTCATTATGTTAGTGCTGATATAACCTTTCATGAGTCCATTCCGTATTCTCCACTGCGGGACGTGATCTTTCTTCAGAGATTGTCAAGGCACCTATGCCTATGCCCCTTATACCTTTAGAGGGTATACTAGTCACTGACCCCGTGCCTTCCACTATGCTTAAAGGAAATACACTCTAGATGTTCTGTAGGAGATAAGCATGTTGGAGATCAAACCAGCAAATATTCCTATGGATCCTAAAGCCAAACTTTCTGATGAGGAGGTAGGGGCAGCTGGCTGGCAAGTTTCTTTATTTGACCATCACCTGACCTGACATTTCCCTAGTTGTTGGGAAATTGAGTCAATTTATGTATAGGCTGATGAGGCAGCACTGAGATGCAACCATGATAGTGCTGAGGTACTTGAAGAAGGCACCTGGACATGGCATCTTAGTAGAGGGATCTCCACGAGTGTGGTGGGGTACTTAGATGTAGATTATGTGGGGTGCTTGACAAATAGGTAGTTCGCCACAGCATTTGGCACCTACGTTGCTGGGAATCTAGTGACATGGAAGAACAGAAAGCAGGTGGTTGTTGCCAGTAGTTCCAGCATATTGTACCGGTTCGAGCATAGAGCTATGGCACACATGGTTGCGGAGATGATGTGGGTGAGGTTGCTCTTGACAGATTTGCATATTTCTCGTGACACCTCTATGGAGATGAGGTGTGATAATAGAGCTGCCGTGTATATTGCCAACAATCCCATGTTTCATAAGAGGACAAAGCATGTCGAGATCGCTTGCCTTTATATGCGTGACTTGATTCAACATGAACTCATTTGCACCGTTTCTGTCACCTCAGAGGACTAGACAACATACATTTTCACTAAGCCACTGCTACGTTCATCTTTTGATGTTTGCTATTCTAAGTTGAACATGATTGACATATATGTTCTAGCTTGGGGGGAAGTGTTGTACCCCTTCGGTCTTTTACTTATTTGCTTATGTCATTAGTATGTGTATCTTTTGTTATCTTATTGTTTTCTTATAGGGTTGTACGGAACTTTTTCCATGTCTATATATTAAGAGGTAGTGTTAGAGAACAATGTTGTTTGGTTCATTTTCTCCTACTTCATAGTGCCGTAGCACTTTGTTAGACTCATGGTTCCTTTCTAGAACGTGTGTATCTCGTCAATGACTTGGTAGAGGCAAGCGATATTACTTCTGTGGGAATGAATCTCGTGTAGTACTTCCCACATCTTCTTAGCAGTAAGATATCACTTGCTTGGCTATGGATTGTTTTGTATTGTTGAAAATACATGTAGCAACCTAGTCATTGTTGGTCTCTTAGTCATCAGTTTTGATAGTCGATTCATCCTTTGTTAGGATATACTTCTTCTGGTGAGATCCCATGAATTGAGAAAAAGATGTTGATCGTAAGAGAAAATTGGTTCTATCCAACTGGATGGAAGTGCCTTGTATATGAGAAGGTGCGCTTGTGGTAGATAGCTTCCCCATCGAGTTGCTAAGAGGTTCCTTTTGATCACTCATTGTATCCCGAGTTGTTGGATAGGAAAAGAGATCTCTGCCTTGCTGAAAATTAGATCATGGAGTAGCCACAAATAGACATTCAAGGATCCAAAAATATAATTTTGCATCATAATCCAAGATGGAAACCAATCTGAAAATAGGATTTCAGATCATTAGCGGGCAAATCATGCCTAAAAACAAATATGAAAAATAATTTTCAGATCAGATGGAGCACCAATCACCACTGCAAATCACCCCAAGGTGTCACGCATGCACTTTAAGGGCTACAGGAACCCAGGTGGTGACGTTGATGGTGAATCAAAGGCTGTGGCGGCACTGAAGGATCTCCAGATGTGGGCAGACCACGACGTTGTAGACCAGCAGTGCTGTAGACTAGCAGCCAGTTAGATTGGTGGTGCTAAGGTTGTTGTTGGCAAGAGGGGTGGCGCACTAGAGAGAGAGAGAGAGTGAGTGAGGGATTTTGGTGGAGGTGTAGGAGGTTAGGGTTTGGTGAGATATCCGAGTATCGGTCTAGGACCGCTGCTCTGGTATCATGTTAGAGAATGAAAATGTCTTGTCTTATTCAGAGGCCCCAAGGGCTCTTATATAGAGAAACCTCAATGGCTAAAATATAGGGAGACCTACAATAACGAAAAATAAAAACAAGACATGGACTCTCAATGGTATCCTCATAGTAAATGTAAGAAAACACAAAAATAGAAAAGAATCATCTCACATGTCAACATTCTATGTTGAGCTGGGTGATGGTAGAATATTTAGATTTTGGAAGATTAGACACCATTGTAGGATCTAAATGGCACATGCACACTAGAAGAGGGGATGAATAGTGTGGTAAAAAATATTGCAAATAAAACAAATCACAGAAAAAAAGTACACCAAATATATAGTGGTTCCCCTCACTTGGGTACACTACCTAAGTCTCTCGACTTAGGATTTTTAATCAAATTCGCTCAACCCAGAGGCAATCAATTTACTAAAGGAGGTAATTAACGGGTTACCTCAACCCAATTACAAGAGCAAATATAAGCAAACTAATACAAGTGTAAGCAAGAAATAAATAGCTTACAACTCAATTCTTGAGTCTCAAACAAGAATTAGTTTATCAGATATTTGATATAAAAGTCTACCGACAAACAATAAAGCGCAGAAAATGATTTTACGAGAACAAAACAAATGTGTCAAGAATTTGTTGCGAAATGAAGATTTCCTTGAAGGATGGATGCAACAAGCCTATCACTCTTGCAGCTAAAATGAGATATATGATATGTAGCAAAGAGGATTTTTGATTCTTGTGTTATATGAAAATGACACTCAAAAGGTGTTTTTATAGGCCACTAATCAGCCCCCCATGCCTCCTAGCTGTTGGGGCAAAATAAGAAGGTTAGGAATAAGATTAATTGCAAAATAGTCGTTCAGATCAGGCACAACGGTTAGTTGGTACCGGTACTAAAGTTGTGGTACCGATACTGACTGCTCACAGTTATTCAACAGCCAGGCCAACAGAGCCTGGGTACCGGTACTCATCATAGGTATTGGTACTCAGTGCTTACAGTTGAGCACCAACTAAGTCACCAGGTACCGATATTTATAATGAATACTGGTACTTGTGACTTACAGGTTTGAGACAAGTCAAAAATTGTGACCTACATGTACCGGTACTAGTGATTAGTATCGGTATTTGTAAGGTCCAGGCACTACCACTGTTTACAAACTGTGAGCACTTGGTACCTGTACTCATGATGAGTATCGGTACTTATTCACAGTTTAAGACTAAGGCCCAAACCTGTACCTTGCATGTACCAGTACCTATGAACAGTATCGATACTTGCTACAAGTACCTTGTTTTGAGTGATTTAATCAATTTTAGTGTTAAACAAACTTAACTACACGATTAATATTTCAAAGAAACGATTTCGATTTTTCAAACGAATGATTAAAACGTGAGTTTGATATCTAATTATCTCTATTTTGATTGTACTTCCTAAATCAAAATTTCTTGTCTAGGAGTCATACAGAATTCTAGAATACAACAATGAGCAACATAAAAACAATCTTCATTCTTTATATCATCCATACTTCTTCCTTGCTATGATCCATACTTCTTAAATCCTGTGATTTCCTGTAACTAACACTTCATAAACTCATTAGATTTAAAACAGTTTGTTAACACCAAAATATCAAAGAAAAGTGGAACTAGCTTCCAACAATCTCCCCCTTTTTGGTGTTGATAAAACAAAAGGAATACCCATATTTAAAATGATAGAAACCTCATAAGAGAAGAAATAGAAAAAAACTCCACTAGGAGTGAAACTTCCCCCTCAAACTAAGCTTCTTTCTTTTAAATATGAGTATTTACCATTTCTCCCCCTTTTTCAATCAAACAAAAAGAATAACAATATGCATAGGTAATGGTCAAGCATTAGTAAATTATGTAGAAAAAGGCATTCAATCAACATCATAAAGAGCATAAAAGATGAATTAAAGCATTAATTAACCTATTTAAAAGTCATACACCATCATAACAAAACAAAATAAATTGTCTTATACAATAAAACATAAATCGAACTAATTGCGAGCTCGTTTCCTATATTTTTGAGCAATAAGTCTACTGCCATTGTCGTCATCTCCGCTATCATCATCGTCATCATCATCTTCATTTTCAGTTTCTTCAGTGTCTTCATCTTCACCTTCGGCATATGAGATTTCTTCATCTTCTTCATTTTCTTCCTTATCATCATCACGAAGGATAGGTTCTTCTATTTGAGAGGAAACAATAGACGGGTCTTGAAAATGCTTTTGTTGCCTTTCACTATATTCTTTTGGTGCCTTTGGTTGAGTGCGCTTCCATTGTTTAGGTTGTTGAGTGGAAGAAGCAAAACAGGAGGACTCAATAGAAAGTGAAAGCTTATGAAACTTGCGTTTCATGTAACGAATACCAAAGTTGAGATTTGTCAGATTTTGACCTATATAGTTGAAAGTGTTAATCATATTACGATCGGTTCCAGGTACATGAGATAAGTTAACCCAAGGCATTTCAGCTTTAGGATAAGGATGTCATAAGAACAAATGTATAAGATGAGTCAGGAACTTGATGAGAAGAAGATTGAGCATTAGGATCAACTTCATCTTCATCATCACTTGATGATTCTTCTCTAGCAGGCTTTACTCTTATTTTCTGGAGTGTGGACCACTTGAAGTAGACTACCTTTCTAAGAGGGGTAAAGCTTGAGAGATTAATTCTTCTCTTGATAAGTATATGAGAAACAAGTATATCAAGAGGGAGAGCAGAAGCACGATATGAGGTCTAAGGAAATAAATGAATATCGTGTTCCAATTAACAGAAACTGGTAATGATAGCATAGATTAATGCTAAAATATCTACGAGAATTTTATGGAATCTTAAATAATTGGCCCTTAAATTCCATACTAAAATTCTAAATAAGACTCTTATAAATAAGGTGATGTTAGGTGCAACCAAAGCTTTTCCTTGACAGTTTGGGAGCAAAAGGGTTTCTTTAATTTGAGAAGTAGTGAATTTTTTTTAATGGTATTGAATGCATGACCTTCATTTGGACATTGTGTTATAGTAGAAAGGGATTTTAGTGTGATCGTTACTTTTTGACAAAAGATATTATAGGTTAAGATTAGATGACCTCCATTTTCTTGTTCGTGGTGATTTGCAAAAAAATAGACAATTAATGTCAGGGTAGACTCCAAGAACATTAGCAAAAAATGACTCATCAAAGAAATGCATGAGATGTTCGGATAGACGGGTAATGAAATGAAAAATGTGTAAGGAAAAATCTTTTCACTCAACATGCCTGCAATGGTGAAGTTTAAGGCTCTTATACCAATCCAATTTTGATTTTGTATCCTCATTGATGCAAAACTTGTGGAATGCATCTTGAGGTGCCTTTCCCTTACTCTTGGATTTAGGTGCCATCTAATAACATACAATAGAGTAGAAAAATCCTATGAGAAAGCAAGAATATTTCCTTTCATGCGTGCATTCATAACACATATAAGCCAGCATGTATCGGTATTGGGTGTGAGTACCGGTACTGCTTGGTTCCAGTTCCAACCAGGAAAATGAGTCGGTATCGGTATAGATAATTAGTACCGGCACCTGCTTCCAAAATATGGAAATATAATCAATACTCTAAGTTAAGCAACCATATTGCAAACAATATCGTGATACTTCCGAAAATATGGAAATATTATAGTATACTCCTTTTTAATTAAAGTGGGTAAATTGCAGTTAAGCCCTCATGATTTTTTATAATTACAAACAAGTTATAAGGCAATCAATTATTTAATTTTGAATTTTTTTAATTGTACAAAGTCCCAATTTTCTTATAAAGTTGAATCTCTCTGTTGTAAGAGGTTTTGTAAAAATGTCTGCCAACTGGTTTTTGTATCTATGAATTCTAACTGAATGGTACCTTGAAGTACATTATCTCTAAGAAAATGATATCAAACGTCTATGTGCTTGGTACGTGAATGATGTACTCAATTTTTAGATAAATTAATTGTGCTTATATTATTACATAAAAGTTTAGATTGCGCAAAAATCAATTCAAAATTGGACAAAGTCTGTCTTATTCAAATGACCTGAGAGCAAGCAAGTGAAGCCGCAATATATTCTACTTCGGTTGTAGAAAGTGAAACACATCTGTTTCTTAGAGAACCATAAGACTAGAAATTCTCCAATAAAATGACAAGTGCCTTTAGTGCTCTTTTGGTCTGTTCGACTCCCTGTATAATCTGCATCACTATAGGATGATAGGTCTAAGGTCTGTGCTTTAGAATAAAAGAGATCAAGATCTCTTGTGTTATTTAAGTATCTAAATATTCTTTTTACTGCATTTAAATGAGATTCCTTGGGTTCAGATTGAAATCTCGCACACAAACATGTAGCAAAAAGAATTTCAGGTCTAGAGGCTGTAAGGTATAGTAGTGAACCTATCATACCCCGGTATTTCTTTTCATCTATAAAGAGAAGTAAATGGAGCAATTTGAGTCTCTTTTCCATTTACATTTTCAAAGTTAAACTTCTTGAGAATTTCAAGAACATACTTTGTTTGACTAATGTAGATACCTGTGTCTAATTGTTGGATTTGGAGTTCTAAAAAGAACCTGAGTTCACCCATCATACTCATTTCGAACTCAGTCTTCATAGTCTCACAAAAATGCTAACACAGGGACTCCTTGGTTGATCCAAACATGATATCGTCGACGTATATTTTAACCAATAGGATGTCATTTCCTTCTTCCTTTACAAAAAGATTTGAATCAACCACTCCGATTCGATATCCATGTTGGAGAAGGAAGGGCCTAAGTCGATCATACCAGGCCTTAGGAGCTTGTTTAAGTCCATATAATGCCTTATTGAGTTTGAATACATGCTCTAGGTGTGCTGGGTCCTTGAATTCGGGAGGCTGATGAACATAAACTTCTTCTTTAATATAGCCATTAAGAAAAGCGCTCTTGACATCCATTTGAAATAACTTGAATCTCTTTGCACTTGTAAAGGCAAGTAGCATCTGAATAGACTCCAAGCGGGCAACAGGAGCAAACATCTCATCAAAATCAATTCTCTCTTGTTGGTTATAGTCTTGAGCTACAAGTCTGACCTTATTCCTGATTACTGTATCAGATTCTTTTAATTTATTTCGGAACACCCACTTGGTTCCAATAATGGAATTACCCTCATGAACGGGTACCAAGTCCCATATATTGTTCCTTGTAAATTGGAGTAGCTCCTGCATAGTTGCAACCCAAGACTCATTCTTTAATGCCTCATCAACTTTCTTGGGTTCAAGTTGAGAAACAAAGGTATTAAGGTTAAAGTCAGCCCTTAATTGAGATTGGGTTTTTACACCTTGTTTAATATCACCAATAATTTGATCTTGAGGGTGATCCTTATGGTGTACCCATTCTTTTTGAATATTATGTATATTTCGTGTATCTTCCAGTTTTGATATATCGATGAAGGGGGTATTCTCATCATCAGACTCTAATTGATTTGGTTCTGATTCTCCTAATGTTCTTTCATCAAATGAAACATGCAGGGATTTCTCTACAACAAAAGTCCTTTTGTTAAAGACTTGATAAACTTTGCTTCTAGTTGAATAGCCCAAAAGATGCCTTCATCACATTTCGCATCAAACTTATCAAGTCGATCTCGGATGTTTAATAAATAACATCGACTTTCAAACGTCCTAAAATATGAAATTCTAGGAGACTTCTCATAATATAGCTCATATGGAGTTTTCTTAATAATAGGCCTTAAAAGAATTATATTAAAAACATAACAGGCCGTGTTAACGGTTTCAACCTAGAAATATTTTTGAAGCTCAGACTCCACGAGCAAAGTTCAGGCGCATTCTTGTAGAGTGCGATTCTTACGCTCTACAACACCATTTGAGATGGTGCTCGAGGGAATGAAAATTCATGGGTTATGCCAGAATTAACACAAAAATTTGAAAATTTTCATTTCCTAAGTCTAAGAATTGAAGATGATTTTTCCTTTTGAAGTCTTCGAACAGGACTTATGAAGGAATAAGATGAGTCATCCTTATATTTCAAGAAAATGACCCAAGTAAATCTTGAGAGGTCATCAACAATAACTAGGTAAAATTTTGAACCATTTAGGCTTTCAAATAGTGTTGGCCTAACTAGATCAAGGTGTAACAACTTTAAAGGATGTGTGGTTAAAATTAAGTCTTTTGGTTTAAAAGAAGCCTTGTGCATTTCTCCGAATTCACAAGATTTGCACAATGCATCTTTTTTATAAGTTAGTTTGGGTAGGCCCCTTACTAACTCATTTTTGTCTAGCTTATTTAAGTGTTTGTGATTTATGTGACCTAACCTACGGTGCCATAAATCCACTTCAACGTGAGTGGCAAGTAGATATTTCACAAATTTCTCTTGTGAAAAGTGAAGAGCATAGATATTTTTATATCTAAAACTTTCAATTAAAACTGTATTAGTTCATTCTTTTAATAGTTTAAATCTAGTTTTTGTAAACAATACATCACATCCATTATTACATGAATTCTCGTATCACATATTGTACTTTCACCAATAATGCGACAACGTTTGTTGTCGCCCAACTTGACGTGTCCTCCATCTTAAATTCTCGTCCATTTGATAAAGATGTCGTAGTGCCTCATTATGTGCTTGGAACACCCCCTGTCTATGATCCACTTGTCTTTCTTGACCTGCAAAATAATTTAATAAATTTGATTTAGGTACCTATTTTCTTTTGTGTCCTTGATGGTTAGTTCCATTTAAATCCTTAGATTTATAGATCTCTTTTGTGTTGGATCAATAATTCTTGGGATTTTTGACCTTTTGGTCATGCATGCTTAGGTGCATGTGATTTATTTTGTATGTTCTTTTTACTATGAAATTTTACTTTTAAAGCATTACAAAATTTAATATTTAATCTATTAGTTATTTTAAGATTGTTTAAAGTTTCTTCAAAATACTCATAAATATCTTCTAATTTTACTATTTTTATATGCAATTGTGAATTAGTGCCTTTTGCCATATCCAACTCTATTTCTAAACATGATTTTTTTATTTCCAAGGTCATATAGTTATTATGTAAAACTTTATTTTCTTTTTTAATTAACCTAGCTTTGTGATACAAATCTTTATATGCTTGCAATAATTCATTAAATGTAATTTCAGAATCTACCTCATTTTCCGAGTTGTTGTCATTTACCATCAAACACAGATGGGCAACTTTGTTTTCCTTGGATTCTTCGGAGGAGGATTCCGTGTTAGAATCGCCGTCATCCCAAGTCGCTTTATACGCCTTTCTTGAGATCTTCTTCCGATCAACTTCTCTCTTCTTTTCTTCCTTTTTCTTCTTAATCATCGGGTAATCTTTTCGTACATGTCCCTTTCTCTTGCATTCAAAACAAACTATATCATTTGAAAATTTATTTATTCTTTTACCTTACTTTCGGATGAATCGTCGAAATCTTCTTGTTAGAAGAGTAAGCTCTTCTTCGTCGGAGTTGAAATCGTCGAGATCTGAATCTTCCTTTAGAGCTTTGAAAGCAAGCTCTTTCTTCTTACTTACCGATTTCTCCTCATTTTTCTTCATGTTCTCCAGTTGGATCTTATAGGCCATGAAGCTTCCAATCAGATCATCGAGAGAAAGGACTGAAAGGTCCTTTGCCTCTTGGATCGCTGTTGACTTCGGAGACCAGTCGCTTGTAAGAGATCTCAAGGTCTTTCTTACAAACCGTTCTTCAGTGAACTTTACGCTTAAATTCATGGGGTTGACTATATCCCCAAACCTTGTGTACATCGCCTTGATGGTTTCACTTTTCTCCATCCTCAAACACTCACAACTTTTTGGTAGAATAAATATGTGTATTTCTTTTACCTTGTTAGTACCTTCGTAGGTGACTTGCAGCGTGTTCCATATCTCGTATGTGGATTCACAAGCCGAGATACGATTGAACTCCTCCTTTGATAATGCACAATACAGTGTATTCATTGCCTTTGCGTTGCTTACGATATTTTTCTTTTGATCCGCCATGCTACTCCTTATGGCTCTGGATCTGTATACTTCTCTTGAATAAGGGCCCATGACTTCTCATCCATTGCCTTGAGGAAAACTTGCATCCTCCTCTTCCAATAACCATAGTTCATTCCATTGAAATAGGGAGGATGGGTAGATAACTATCCTTTGGTGGGCTTTGTTGATGATGCCATAGCGAAGAGGTTGGCCACGTCTTCTTTGCAACCCGCTCTGATATCACCTGTAAGATCTAAAGGGCACAAGTACACTAGAAGGGGGGATGAATAGTGTGGTAAAAAATATTGTAAATAAAATAAACCACAAAAAAGTACACCAAATATATAGTGGTTCCTCTCACTTGGGTACTCCACTATATAAGTCTTCCGACTTAGGATTTTTAACTCGATTTCCTCAACTCGGAGGGAATCAATTTACTAAAAAAGGAGGTAATTAATGGGTTACCTCAACCCAATTACAAGAGCAAATATAAGCAAACTAATACAGGTGCAAGCAAGAAATAAAATAGCTTACAGCTCAATTACTAAGTCCCTAACAAGAATTAGTTTAGCAGATATTTGATATAAAGATCTAGCGATAAATAATAAAGCGCAGAAAATGATTTTACGAGAACAAAACAAATGTGCCAAAAGAACATGTTGCGAAATGAAGATTTCCTTGAAGGATGGATGCAATAAGCCTATCATTCTTGCAGCTAAAATGAGAGATATGATATGGAGCAAAGAGGATTTTTGATTCTTCTGTTATATGAAAATGACACTCAAAAGGTACTTTTATAGGCTACTAATCAGCCCCCCAATGCCTCGTAGCCGTTGGGGGCAAAATAAGAAGGTTATGAATAAGATTAATTGCAAAATAGTCGTTCAGATCAGGTACAACGGTTAGTTGGTATTGGTACCAAAGTTGTGGTACCGATATTGACTGTTCGCAGTTATTCAGCAGCTAGCCCAATAGAGCTTGGGTACTAGTACTTATCATAGGTACTGGTACTCAGTGCTTACAGTTGAGTATCAACTTAGGTACCAGGTACCGGTACTTATCATGAGAATCGGTACTTGTGACTCATAGGTTTGAGACAAGTCAAAAACTGTGACCTACATGTACCGGTACTAGTGATTAGTACCAGTACTTGTAAGGTCTAGGCACTATCATTGTCCACAAACTGTGAGTACTTGGTACTTGTACTCATGATGAGTATTGGGACTTATTCACAATTTGAGATTAGGGCTCAAACCTGTACCTTGCATGTATCGATACCTATGAACAGGATCGGTACTTGTTATAAGTACCTTATTTTGAGTGATTTAATCAATTTTAGTGCTAAACAAACTTAACTGCACAATTACTATTTCAAAGAAACGATTTTGATTTTTCAAACAATTGATTAAAATGTGAGTTTGATAATTATCTTTATTTTGATTTTATTTCCTAAACCAAATTTTCTTGTTTAGGAGTCATACAAAATTTTATAATACAACAAATGAACAACATAAAAATAATCTTCATTCTTCATATCATCCACACTTTTTTCTTGTTATGATCCATACTTCTTAAATTCTATAGTTTCCTGTAAATAACACTTCATAAACTCATTATATTTAAAACAATTTTGTTAACACCAAAATATAAAAGTGGAATTAGGTTCTAACAACCATTTGCTGCATTGGCTGACAGATACCCACATTAGTTTCATCTAGCTTTTTGATCTGTTAGCATTTGTGGCAGATTATTGAGATAATGGCAAGAATGTTAGACATTGGTGTTTGTAATTCCCCTTTATGATTAGTGGCTAAAAGGCTTCTTGGATTTGCAAGGTACTTTGGCCAGCAGGAGGCCAGTGGCAGATGCTATTGATTTGGTTGGGCCCGGGCAAATGGTGCCTTTTCTATCAACTTATAGATACTTACGGTCTCCAATGGGGGAAAGAGACCAAGACCTGTTTAGAGATCGCAAGCTTTTTGGAAGGCCAAGATGCCTTTAAAAATAATTATTTTTAGCTGGGCTAGTGAGAAGAAAGAGATTAATGACAAAGATGTATAGTAGGAAATTCACCTTTGCTGAAGATCTGACTTGTCCTTTGTGCAGAGGAAACTATAGATCATTTATTTTTTGGCTGCCATTTTGCTTCAGAGGTATGGAGATAGGTTGGACCCAATGGGGTGGCTGTGGATTCTTGGAAGAATTTCTGGGTGTCTATGTGCTGGGGCTCATTCAGATCAAAGTAGGAACAAGTGGAGCTGTTTGCAGTCTTATGGGGAATTTGGCTTCAGAGAAACAGGATGATCTTCAAAAATGAAAATTCATTTGTGGGGAACGTATGTACCTTGGCTCTTGTCTCCATGGAATGCTCTGTAGTGTATTTCTAAACTTGTACCCTGTTTTCTTAGTAGAGCGGCTGATCACTAACCTCATGTGATCATTTTTTTTCAGTTGAAGAAAAGAATGATTCTTCTTATTACTAATTCATCCCTACATTTCTTTATATAGAGAGAGGTAGGGAAAAATAGTAACATAAGTCCACTAAGGGAAAATAAAATAGTAAATTGCCCCTCAACAAGAGGCGTAACTCAACACTCTTCCTCAAGCTGGAGAATATATATCCATCATGCTCAGCTTGTTTCTACACTTCTCAAACTGGGGGTGAGACAGTGGCTTGGTAAACACATTAGCAGTCTGGTCAGTGGAAGCAAGACATGTAGTACAAAGTAGATCCTACTGAATCAGGCTTCTGGTATAGTGGTAGTCCACCACATGTTTCGTCTTGTCATAAAACATGGGATTGTTAGCAATGTATGTTGCAGCTTGATTATCACAATGCATCTCCATAGGCTCCTGAATATCAACATGGAGATCTCATAGTAGAGATCTGATCCATATCATCTTTGCTGCAGTATGAGCCATAGTCCTGTATTCGGACTCAACACTAGAGCGTGAAACAACACTTTATTTTTTGCTCCTCCAGGTCACTAAATTCCCAGTCACAAATGTATAAAAGCTAGTAGTAGACCGCCTATCTCCAACATCTCCAACATAATCAGCGTCAGAGTAAGTGACTACAGACATAGGAGCCTTCTTCGTCTGGAATAGGATGCTTCTCCCTGGACATCCCTTAATGTACCTTAATACCTGTATAGCAGCCTATCAATGAACATTAGTAGGCTTGTTTAAGAACTGACTTAGCTTACCCACTGCAAAATTGATATATGGCCTCGTGATGGTTAGATACAGTAGCTTCCCAATCAGCTGTCGATAGACTTTCTTGTCCTTTAGTTTCACTGTGTCCTCAAATAGATGAACTTTAGGATCCATAAGAATATTGGCTTCCTTGGATCCCAGCATTTCTGTCTTCTTAAGAATGTCAAGTGCATACTTCCTCTGAAACATCACTATGCCGTGCTTGCTTGCGGCAATCTCAATGCCTAGAAAATATCTCAACTTCCCAAGGTCCTTCATGATGAACTAGCGAGCCAAATAATCCTTCACCTGAGTAATGTCGCCTGCATCATCTCCTGTAAAGATAAGGTCATCAACATATACCAATAACGCCATAGTGCTAGTGCTAGTCTTCCTGATAAATAGGGAATGATTAGAGGATCTCTGCATTCCAAAAACAGATAGTGCCTCAGACATGTGCTAAAACCAGGCTTGGGAGCTCTGTTTAAGGCCATAAATAGCCTTACGAAGCCTACACACACTCCCCTTGAACCTCAAAGGCAGGTGGCTGCTGTATGTAGATCTCCTCCTCCAAGCCTCCATAGAGAAAGGCAATTTTGACATTCAGCTGGTGTAAATACCATCTATAATGAGCTGCAACCGAGATAAGAATGCGAACAATAGAGAGTCATGTCACTGGAGAGAAAGTGTCAAAGAAATTCATTCCATAGGTCTGGGTGAATACTTTAGTCATAAGGCGAGCCTTATACCAAGAAAAAGACCCATCAGGGTTGTATTTCAATGCAAAGACTCATCTAGCCCCAACCTAGTGTGCACCAGAAGGTAGAGTAGACAATTCCCAGGTGCCTTTATCAGTAGGCGCAGACATCTTCCATAGTCGCTTTCCATTGTGGATGTAGAAGAGCCTGTTGGTAGGAGGTAGGGATCTCAGTACTAGAAATTGCAGTTGTGAATGCATGGAAGTTGGATCCAAGAGAGCCCGGAGAAACAACACTACTAACAACACGATACTGTGTACAAGATCATGGAGCCTTCTTGACAGTAATGAGAATATCCGCATCTGTGGGCATAGGTAGAGACCCTGAAGACATATCAGCAGAAGAATCATTAGTACTCTCAACATGTACCTAAGCGGAGGAGGACGATGGTGGCTCAATAGGAATTGAAGATGAGGGGGGGTGTGTCTTCTCTTTGTAAGTGACTGGCAACTGATATGTTGCACCCTTAAATGTCTTCTCAGTAGGTGGTACAAGTCTGAAGGTGCCCACAATTTGATCTGTAGTAGATACACTACTATTATGAGAAAAGTCCTCTAAGGCTATAGGAGGTACATGCATAGGAGTAGCCACCTCTACTTCTTTCAACTGATGACCTGAAGTAGAGAAATAAGGGATAGACTCATGAAAGGTCACATCTGCACTCACATAGTGCCTCTGGTGTATGGGATCAAAATGCCTGTATCCCTTCTGTGTGCGCGAGTATCCCAAAAACACGCACTTAACTGCTCTTGGTGCCAATTTATCACGACCAGGCTCAAGGAGGTGTACAAAGGCCACATAGCCTAAAGTCTTTGGTGGCAAAAGAAACAAGTCGGCATCAGGATATAAGATACTCTATGGGATCTGCTCATGTAGCATAGAGGAAGGAAGCCTATTAATAAGATAATAGGCAGTAAGGATCGCATCTCCCTAGCAACTATGTAGAATACTATTTTGGATAAGCAGTGCTCTTGCTGTATCTAGAATATGACGGTGCTTCCTCTCTATAATCCCATTCTGTTGCAACGTGTGAGGACTAGTGCATTATCTGTTCTGATTTTCTTAATGCACATATCAAATTGATTTTTCACAAATATCACAAATTGCTGTATCAAAGAACCAACTTCAGATTTATTTCTCATCAAAGGTCATGATAAGTGTGAAAAGTCATCAACAAATAATAGATAATATCTGAAATTCTAGCGGTTTGCCACATGGCTAGGACCTTAAACATCACATTGAAGTAACTCAAAACAAGCAGAATTGGTAGATTGGATAAATGCTGGAAAGCTGGCACGATGATGCTTTCCTAGCTGACAAGCATCACATTGAATATTCATGGCAGGAGACGGGTAAGGGATGATACGGCGTAGCTTGTCCAGTGATGGATGACCTAGCCGTTTGTGGCACTTCAAAGCACTCCCCGCAGTAGTCGTCTGACAGACTGTAGCAACCATACTCTGAACTAACCGATACACACCCTCTCCTCATGCCCACCACCAATTGTCCTTTCTGTCATGCAGTCCTGAAACATGCATCTAACAGCATCAAAAATATTATGACCATTCAACTGCTTAGTAATAGAACTAATAGATAGTAGTTGCATTGTCATGTTTGACACATAATATACATCAGCAAGATGCATGGAAGGTGTAACAGATACCCCTCCCTTACCACAGATGGAGACATGTTTACCGTCTGCTTGTTGTGTTGAATGATCCTGTGGTGTCTTATGCAATTCCCCAAAGCACTCAGAATTTCCTGTCAAATGATCAGATGCACCTTAATCAATTAACCATGACCCACTTGTAGCTGAAGTAGAAGTATAGGCTGCAGTGCTGGAGGACTGAGGCTGCTCATGCGTTAACCGTGCTAGCCGCTGCACAACGCATCATTGTTTGCCTCTGCAAGTGATACTGACTCAGTGATCACACCTGGAGATGTAGTAACAGAGGCTTGGTTGGCAACAATAGGGCGACCAAATTTATTCTAACACTTTGCCTCAACATGGCCAAGTCTACCAATGTATGTATTGGTTAGCTTGCCACGACCACCATCAATTTGCCCTTTGCCTTTGCCACGAAAGAAGCCACCTCTACCACCACGAGTGCTAACAGTTGCATGAGCTGAAGATGCGTTGGAAACCACATCATGAGTAGGCTGAATCTGCATCCTACTCAGCCTCTTGTAAATTTCCTCAATAGAAGGAAGCTCGGAGAGAGTCAAAATTTGAGAATGAGCCACAGAATAGTGATCACTCAGCTTTGCAAGAAACATGTGGGCTGCAAACTCCTTCCTATGATTCTTACATTTAGAGGAAGTACACATCGGCCTACATGCATTGTATTTCTCCAATAGCCCCTTCATAGTGGAGTGGTACTGTGATAGACTCATCTCCTCCTGCCTTAGATGGCATAAATTATAATGGATCTGGAATACTTGAGTTGAATTCAACTCATGTGAATAAGTAGTCTTCAAGGCATCCCACATCTCCTTAGCAGAAGTGTAATACATAACTTCATCCCCAATCCGAGGAATAATTCTATTCAGGATCTAGGCTTTCACCATAGCATCATCTTGGTTCCACATTGCATATGTTCCTATTTTCTGCTCTGGTGTTTCCATCCATAAGCACATGTTTCTTTTCATGACCCTCCATAGTGACAAGGAAGGTTTGAGACCAATGAGGGTAATTGGTCTCATCCAATTTAGTAATCGGAGCAAAGAAGGGTCTTTTGTATACTCCGCTATCTGTACTCTGTCCTAAAGACACCTCAGAAGCCTCGATGTAGCCATGGTAGCTCTAGACACAGAAATAAATCTGAATAGCAGATCTGAAATCCTGGATCAAACACCAAAACATGGGGAATACATACCTTGTGGTCCACAAGCACTATCTCTAATACTTCACTGGGGAATATACACCCCACTAACCATGCAATCAGGGGAATACATACCCCAAAAAATCATCAATAAAGGGGAATACACACCCCAAATCAGACCACAAAGTCACAAAGATTCATACCACTCATAGGAAGGTTCTTGATTCAAAATTCCATCTCCATAACACTCAAGAACCTCCCTACAGCATGCTGGTGGCCAGTAGCTTGCTCTTTGGTGACCTAGGCGGCGATTGGGAGAGAAGGCGCATTGGTGTGCTGCTCTGGAGCTGTGCCAATGGCCTACAGGGTTGCAGCGGCGGTTTGCTGGAGCTTAGTAGCGTGAGGCGGTGCTGCGGGAGGCAAGGTGGCGTTGTAGCAGCGGTCTGTCGGAGTGTAGCAATGCGAGGTGGCACTGTGGGAGGCGAGGTGGCATTGCGGGAGGCTGCTCAACCCTCGACGATGGCTGCAGAGCAGCGGCGGTGGCTACAATAGCCTTAGGTGGTGCTGCTGCAGCGCACCAGAACGGCTACAATAGTGCAAGGAAGAGCTGTGGGATGGGTTGCAGCAATGGCGGCGATGGGTGGTAGTGGCGGTGGCATTCGGCGGTGGTGTGGCTTGAAGGTAGGGTTAGGGTTTATTTGGTGGTATCTCCAATCTGGTGCTCTGATACCAAGTTGAAGAAAAGAATGATTCTTATTATTACCAAATCGTCTGTACACCTCTTTATATAGAGAGAAGTAGGGGAAAATAGCAACATAAGTCCACTAAGGGAAAATAAAATAATTAATAACCTCTCAACAAGAGGTGTAACTCAATATTTTCCCTTTCAAAAAAAAAAGACCTATAGATTAAAGATCCAAGAAAATGTAGGAGTAGCAGAACATTGAATATAGTTAAAGCTTTGGAGATGTAAATGTTTCCATACAAGTATTAAGAGATAACGAACTAAAACAATATGAAGATCCAAGGGATGGACATTGCCTATAAGGACTCAAACGTAGATGTCTTACTAGATATACAAGAGGAAGTTCTCGAGGTCGACGCTGACTATAAGTACTCAAATATAGATGCATTGCTAGCAATGTGAGAGGAAGTTCTTGAATTGCAATCCACTTAAGATGATAAGTGCTAGTAAAAGTAGCACAAAACATGTTTGATCCACATGCTTAGTGATGGAAGCACTAGTTGATGAGTCTGTATGACTAATAGTGCTAAGAAGTTTCCAGGAAAAAGGCATGCCGTACTCTCCCCATTATATAGAGACTTGAATGGTCCTTAAGAATGTTCCAGAGCCTTGAGGGTAGATCCAATTGAGTTTACTTGGAAGATTACCACCTATCTAGATAACCAAATTTGACCAAACACCTTCTAGCACATCATTGTGGTGCTTGCTCATAATTCATAAATCACCATGACAATGATGAGTCTAATGTCTTCAGCCTTTAGCTTAAGATATGAGGATTAACTTTGTTGCCACTATTGGGTCTTGGATGCTGGAGTATACTTTGAAAGGGTGGCATCATGTTGAGAGAGATGGGCATTGGATATGAGGAGTGGTAATCTCTTCCAATGCCATCATCTGGTCTTCGGAATATGAATGCAAAGTAGGTGGCCATTTGCTTAACATCATTAGCTATTGGTTGATAAGTATCTTGGCCGTCCTAGAGGTTTCTCAAGGAGCCATAGCATTGGGCCAAGGTCACGGAACCTTCTTGAAGTTATGCTTGTTCTTAACCATGTGCAACATAACTCTTATGGAGTTTAGCTTTGGAAAACCTCCCACATCTTTGCTACAGTGGATCTCAAGGAACCTTATCACTGGGCCAAGGTCATAGAATGTTTCTTGATGGTATGTGTGAGATCTAAAATAATGCATTAGCCTCCAAAAGAAACCCTAACCCTCTTTTATATAAAAGATAACTGGGCAAATACCCTCGAAGAGAAATAGTAAATATCCCCTTACAACTTAACATTCCCCTTTAAGTTGGGGTGTATATGTCAATAAGGCTCAGCTTGCTACTCAGAAAATTGTGATGCTTTTTCTTTAATGGCTTAGTGAAAATGTCTACAAGCTGAAGCTTAGAGGATAAATAAGGGGTACTTATCTTTCCTTATAAAACTGCATCCTGTATAAAATGGTAATTAACCTCAATAGGTTTGGTTCTCTCATAGAAGCCGCATGGATGCAATATAGGTTGCCAACTTATTGTTACAATAGAGTGGGACAGGAATATCATCCTCTATCCCTAAATCCCGTAGAAAGCCAACCATCCAAATGGTCTCACAATCTGCTTGAGCCATAGATCTGTATGCTGGAGTGAGCTACTACATTCAGTATCTTGTTCCTCCATGAAATAAGATTACCTCCCAGATAAACAACAAAGCCTTATGTGGACCGTCTATCCTTAATAGATCCTGCATAATCTGCATCTGACTATGCCATAAGGTCAAGAGAGCTACTTGCACTGTAGTACAAACCTCTCCCTGGGGTGCCTTTTAGGTATCTCAGAATGAGACAAACTTCTCTTTAATGACTATATCTGGGACTCTGCATAAGTTGACTAACTCTACTCACAATAAAACTAATATCTAGTTGTGTAATAGTTAGATATAATAAATGACCAACAGTACTACGGTACCTGGTAACATCCTCAAATAGGAGATCTGTCTTATCAGTGCTATGACCAGAAGATATGACTCTATTGGTATCCTAGATTGTTTGGACCCAAGAAGCCTAGCTTCGTCTAGAATCTGTAACATATATTGCCTTTGTGATAAGGACAAGCTAGTTTCCTGACGAACTGCTGCTATCCCTAAGAAATAGCGAAGATCACCTAAATCCTTGGTGACACAAGTAGATTGAATAAAGGCTTTCGTTTGCGCTATCCCATCTACATCATCACCAGTTAGAATCATATCATCAACATATATTGCCAAGATGATAACTCTTCATATCCCACCATATTGTGTCCTCCCGACAAAGATAGAATGATCAGTGGTAGATCGTTGGAATCCTAATCTTCTTGACCTCCAAATTGAGCCTTTTAAACTAGGCTCGTGGGCTTTGCTTTAGGCTATAAATGACCTTTCGTAAGCAACATACGAGCTCCCCCTTACTGTCATATCCTGGTGGCAGTCTCACGTAGATCTCCTCAGCAAGATTTCCATATAAGAAAGCATTTTTAATATCAAGCAGGTATAAAGGCTACTGTTGGACCATTGCAATAGATAAAATAATCCTGATGGAAGTAATACGGGTAGCTGGTGAGAAAGTCTCAAGGTATTCCACCCCATATGTTTGGGTGAAACCCTTGGCAATAAGTTTGGCTTTATCTCTTTACTGTCCCATCAGATTTGTATTTGATGGTATACACCCATCGACAACTAACAATAGTGGCACCCCCAGGACATGGAACAAGGTCCCATGTTTTCCTAGTCTATAGGACATGCATCTTCTCATCCATAACCGCTTTTCACCTGGGATCTTGGGAAGCCTGGAGAAAATCTCTAGGAACAATAACAATAGTAATACCTGATACAAACTGACTGTCTTTGGGCTTGAGATGGGAAATCGTAGTGTAGTGTGAAATTGGATTAAGAGTACATGTGGCAGTAGGTCTCCTCTACATGGATTCCTCCCTATCCGAGTCACTTCTGTCTGAAGAGTCGAACTAGCTCATCGTCTGAGAAATCATCTACTTGTGGTCTCTTGTGATACGTTTGTGTCTCTTGTATGATAGCTTCTATAGATGACCTTTCTTTTGAGAAGTAGGGAATCTTCTCAAAGAAGGTCACATATGCAATGACAACATATCTCCTGTGGACTGGATTGTAGCATTTAGGCCCTTTTAGGTCCTCGAGTAGCCATGGATGACACTTTGTGGCACGGGGAGTGAACTTATCCTTAGTACCGTAATTCTGAAGAAAACATATGCACCCAAACACTTGCAAGGGTAAAGGAAATGGCTTGCTACACTCAGGATATATAATCTAGTATGGAATTTGGCCCTGAAGAGAGGATGGCATTCGATTGATCAGATATGCAGCAGTGAGTATGGCATCACCCCAGAATTGCCTAGGAACCTTCATATGGGACATCAAGGTCCTACCAATATCAAGAAGATGCTGCAACTTACGCTCAATAACGCCATTCTGCTGGGAAGTATGAGCGCATGATGTCTGGTGGATAATCCCTATGGACCGGAAGACCTCTTGTAAATGTCTGTGCATGAAATCTAATGCATTATCATAACGAAAAATCCAGACTGTAGTGTCATACTGTATCTACACCTTGGAAAGAAATTGCTGGACAATAGTGGGGATCTCGCTGTGGGCCTTCATCAGAAAAACCTAGGTAAGGCGACTATGGTCATCCACAAACACCGCAAAATATCTATGTCCATTAGGAGTGGCAACTCTAGAAGGTCCCCAAACATCACAATGTACCAAGGCAAAGGGCACTGCATTGACTCCATCATCTCTCCGAGGGTAATTGCTCCTATGATGCTTCCCCATCTGGCAGTCCTCGCACTCTAGAGTCAATGAATTTAACAATTCAAGATATATCTAATGCATCTTCTTCATGGAAGGATGCCCAAGTCTTTGGTGCTACAGTAATGGATCACGAGTGATTGAGATGGCCCTAGTGAATAAGGTGGGAGTGTCAAGGTAATACAGGTCATCTCTTTCTATGCCACTACCAATAATCTCTCATGTCAGACGATCTTGGAAATAATAATGCTTTTCATCAAACACAACACGACACCTAAGATCCCTGCATTTACAATAGATTTATGGGAAATTTAGGAGCGTAATATACCCTCTCTATCTTCATTTTGGACGTTGCATCTACATGCCCCACTGCGGGAGAGGTAACACCATTGGCTACCCTCACATCTCGGACTCCCTGTGGGAGCCATAGGGTCCTGCAAACGTTCGCCATCTCTGGTGTGATGAATGGAGGTGTCGGAGCTGATTACCCACACACTCCTAACCCTCTTCTTCTTCACAACTTCTTGGGTTGCACATGCGAACCTGGTAGAACTTGAGGTCTTCTTGGATTAACTTTCTCCAACATAAGTGAGAGAAGGCTCATCGCCATCCAAACTAGGTGTGAGAGAACACTCATCATGCAAAGTATAATGTGAACAACGAGGGAGTGGCAGCCAGCAGTAGCAGCAACCACTGCTGCTGGCAACCACAGTCCACCGACTGCAGTGCTACCGGTGATAGACAGCCCAGCGATGGCGCTGCTAGCATAGGCAGGTTGTTCGGCGATGGTACTGCTGCCATTGTTGCCATCCTGGTTGGCGCTGCCGCTGGTGGTGGTGGTGGTGGTGGCGGCGTGGAAACCATTCTCTGTCGGATCACTTTTACGTTGGTGATTCAATCATATTGTGGTAGATTCTCTTTTGGTGGGATATTGGAGCACTGGTCTAGGACCGCCGCTCTAATATCATGTGAGATTTAAAAGAATGCATTAGCCTCCAAAAGAAACCCTATCTGTCTTTTATATGAAAGAGAACTGGGTAAATTACATTAGTGCCCCATAAGAAAAAGAGAAATAGCAAATACTCCCTTACAACTCAACAATGTGAATGCCCTCAACCAGTTGGTATGATCATCCAATATTACTTTTTTGTAGTCTTGTTACAGAAGGTGATAAAAGCAGTGGCATTTTGTTTAAGAGGCTGGGATTGGAGGTCTATTGTTATGAATGGAGAGCTGGTGGGTCATAATTGGTATGTTGTCTCACTGTTTGTGGGAATAAGGGTATGCTAACTTCTATGGCACTACTCTGGTGAGCAAGAGTTCTCTTGCTGCTTCTTTGTGAGACATCCTCTCCCTCTCTCTCTCTTGTCAGTAGTTTTTTCTTTTTTAAAAGATCATGATAACATTATCCATTTTTCACTTGATTACAATTAAATGCTTGATAAATATTAGGAATTCAGTGTCATTTGTTGCAAATTACAAGCTTTTTATGCCTCGACTAATTTTTCAGTTTACATGCAATTGACTGCAGGAGTTGCTTTCACAAAAGATCATTCCAAACACGTTTGTGTTCAACAGCCTCATGAATGTGAATGCTTATGACCTGAACTACACCTTGTACGTTTACAGACATCTGCAAGTAATGATATTTTTCCTTTTCAACTAGCACATGTGCGACTATTCTCTTTTTCAGTTCTTTTTTTTTTTTCATTTGTGTGGATGATCTTTTCCTTTTGACTATCATTTGTAGTACTCTCAATTTTTTGATGTATGTTAAGCTCTTTAATTGGGATTTTATCATATTTACTGCATCTCTGTTCCCATGAATTCTCATGGGAAGTATATATATGGAATATGCTCTTGATCTAATTTTTTGCATCTAGTTAATCTAACATAGTAAATCCTTCTTTTCCTTTATTACCATATACCCAGAGCTTAGGTGTACCAGCTGATATTAGGTCATATAACATACTCCTGAAGGCATGCTGTCTTGCCAAAAGAGTTGATTTGGTGCAAGATATCTATAAGGAGTTGAAGCTTATGAAATCGTCAACAGCTCTTAGGTTAGATGTAGTCACCTATAGTACAATGATCAAGGTTGGCCTCTCTTAAAGATTCTACCATGTTTACTCTAAATACATTTATTACGAAGCCTACAATTGATGCTTGTGGTCCTGTTTATGGGTTTTTAGGCTTATGCAGATGCAAAATTGTTGCGAATGGCATTGGAAATAAAAGAAGACATGGTTGTAGCAGGTGTTCAGCCAAATATTGTCACATGGACATCATTGATTGCTGCATGGGCAAAAGTGGGTTTAATTGACCAAGCAATACAAATGTTTGAAGAAATGCTGTTGGCTGGTTGTGAACCAAATACCCGATGTTGCAATACTCTTCTCTATGCATGCATCAAGGCATATCAGAATGATAAAGCTTTTAGGCTTTTCAATACCTGGAAGGTTTCTGGGTTTCAGGTATGCAGTGGGTTCAATGGTAAGGCTATTGGGAGCAGAAATTCCCATGGAGACCTTGTTACTGAAAGTTTGCCAACTTCAGTGGCACATTCCGCTAGTGACAAGGATGGTGTAATTAAAATTGTACCTTTCAAGCCTCCTGTTGCCACATACAACTTGTTGATGAAGGCTTGTGGCGAAGATTACTACAGTGCAAAGCATCTTATCAATGAAATGAAATCGATGGGCCTCTCTCCTAGTCTTATAAGCTGGTCTACACTAATTGATATTTGTGGAAGGACACAAAATGTGAAGGGTGCCATGCAGGTATTTCTATTGGATATTCATTATTTGTTTTTTTTTTGTTTTGCTTATTTTGTTGAATGATTCTTTCAAAGATCTTGCAGAATTTCGTTCTTCACATTTTTGTAGTAAATAGAAGCTACAGTTTTATATGAGGATTTGATGGCAATGCCATGGAGATATATCGACATGTGGGCTACATTGTGGAAATTGCCTGCTAGTTTTTGAAGCACCTTTTTTTCCTTAATAAAGAAATGTTTTTAGGAAACGTAAAAAGCCTAAATCATGAACTTTTTAATGCAATAATAGCTATTCTAATTGTTTAAGGCATGTGAAATTAGATATCTAAAAAATGTTTGTAGTAATACCTTGTATATTAGATATTGCATAACGAGCTGGCTATTTTCAGTATCAGGTGATAATTTGAATGTTCTTTTGTTGGCATTTCTTAGGTAATATAAAATTATTGTTCTTCTATGGAGCAACTTCTGTTGTCTTGTTGTGTGGCAATTTGGCGTTTCTTTTTCATTTCCTGAGTTTCATTTAATTTTATGGGAAACTGTTGTTCCATTTGCAAGTGGAGTCAAACTACTCAACTGGGCTTGGGTCCATTGTGGAACATGCTTTCTTTTAAAATATCACTTGAAAGTGAAACCAAAATGCATGCAACTTATATTAGAGAATAAATATATTTATGAAGTATTTTATTTGATGATTGCCTTTGAAAATTTGTAAAATGAACTAGCATTCTTGTAGTTCAAACCTCAAATTTCTGCTCCATTTTATTGTCTCATGCATCCAGCAGGGATTTTTTCTTAAAGATGTGGACTGATATCAGAATTAACTATTGCTTAAGATTGGATTTCACACTTTTCAAAGATTGAGATTGCAGTCAAAATCAATATATCGGATTTAACTGACGGCCAAATTCAGTTGAAATTTCTTTGAACTTTGGAATCTTCTGAATTTTGATTATTTTGTAAACTTCTAGGAGCTTGTTGCCTATCTGAGGTCAAACTCGTATATGATCTAGGTGAATCCTAATGAAGGCCAAGAATATGTGACACACAAATTTTTTGAAATGTCCTGGTTTCGCTTGGGAAGACCTACCTATGTTTTTCTCAAGGACACTGATAATTGTTGGGACTTTTGGCTATTCTCTCATTGTAGGCTCTCAAGGCAATGCAAGATGATGGAGTTCAACCTGATATCAATGCATATACTGCAGCAATAAAGGTAATTTTCTAAACTATGGAAAAAAGCATGCTAAAATTCCTGTTGTAACCATTCTGTAAGTCAAACATTGGATGGTTACCAAGCGTCAGTAACCTTCCTTCTTTCTCTCTCCAAAAAAAAAACCTGCTGTCACAAATTTGATCATTTTCTTTTGTGGACACTTATATTTGCATTTTGCCTGAACAATGATTTTTTTTTGAAAAAAGAAAGCATGGTAATTCATGTTCGATAGTCATTTGTGAATTTATTCTTATATAAAATTGGACTGCTACGTTTAGAGCAATTCTCCCTGTAGTTGTTAGTGAAAAAGGAGGAAACCACCAAGAACACAAACATGGTTTGTTAATGTAGTTCGAGATGGGGGTGGCTTTATGTTTATGCTTAGAGTTTTCTTCTCTTGATGGTCAAGGGAGAATGTCCCAAGTTTCTTTTGTCTTTTGTTTTTATTTTATTTTTTTGACGTGTAAAAGTATGATGAAAGGGAGTTACCACATGCTTTATTAATTAGAAATGGTCAAAAGGAGTGCATAGTGACATAGTAACTATGCCTAAAGCCTCTCAAAGGCCTTTACATCCCTACACATTTTCTAGAAAAGCTTGTTCTTCCATAGAAGTTACACTTTTTTGTAAACAAATAACACGGATGACCTAAAAGAAATCGGTCGCTCCCTTCTATCTAGAGGTGGTTGATTTGTTCTACTTTCTTTTGTGCTCTTTGGCTTACTGATTGCATTATTTATTGGTTTTTTGCATTCCAAGGGTAGTGATGTGAGTGGACTCTATTAGAAATAAATTCTTGTGGGCTTTTGGCACATGTGGTCGATATCTGCCTCTTGTGGTTTGGGTTGAAGTTTGCATACCTAAAGAGGTTGGTGGACTTGTATTCTTGATCTCTTTGTGATGAATGAAGCACTTCTTTTGTTGAGAGTAGAGTCTTGTTTATTTTGAGAAATCCTAGCCTCTCTTTTATAGAGAGAACAAAGGGAAAAATTTCAAGAGAGGTTCACAAACAAATGAAATATAAGGAAATAGGAATACAAAATACATATATTCTAACACATGTTCTGAACTTAGAGCATATATATCAATCATGCTTAGTTTGTCACAAAGCAAAATATGGCACTTTTGTCGGAGAGCCTTCGTAAAAATATCTACCACCTATTACTCAAAGGATGTAGTAGGAGTGCATATCTTCCCTTTGGTGACAATGTCATGAATAAAATGATAATCTACATCAATATGCTTGGTGCATTTGTGTAAAACAGGATCGAAGGAAATAAAATAGTTTATTGGTTATCAAAAAACATTGGGATTGGAAGATTTACTTTGATACCAAGATTAATCAAGAAGTGGACAATCCATAAGATCTTATATGTTGTACATGTTAGCCTTATACTTTGCCTCTGCAGTAGAACAACCAACCACCGATTGTTTCTTACTCTTCTAAGTAACAAGGTAGCATAAGCAGTGGTTGATCTTCTATCTTTCGGAGCTTTGACATAATCAGCACCTGAGTAGGCACATGGATCCAAATGGTCATTTCTCTTAAAGAATAAACCTTTCCTTGGAGCTCCCTTTGGATGTTGCAGAATCAAATAGATGCTATGCCAATGATTGTAGCATGGTTTATCCATAAATTGACTAACTTTGCTCTAATAGGTTTGATGGCTCAAAGTAAGCTAGCCTCCTCAAGGATTTGTAGAACATACTTTGTGATAGGACCATGCCTTTTAAGTTTCTAGTTTCGTCAATACTAATGAAGCATCTCAAATTCCCTAGGTCTTTTGTAACGAATACCTTTTGCAAAAACTCCTTAGTCTTTTGTCTCCTTGAACGATCATCTCCACTTAAAATCATGTCATCAACATAAACAATAGGGACAATAGTTCCCAAGTCTCTACATCTGATAAAAATGGAGGAATCTTAAGTGGATCTAAAAAAGGCAATCTTTTGAACTTCCTTGCTTAATATGTCAAGCCAAGCTTTTGGACTCTATTTCAAGCCATGTATTAGCTTCTTCAGTTTGTGAACCTTCTTCCCCTTAATTGCATAACTTGATGGTTGGGTCATATGTACTTCCTCCTAAAGATCATTACACAAAAATGCATTTTTCACGTCTAGTTGAAACGGAGGCTAGTTTTTGTTAATTGCAACTCAGAGTAGGATGCACATTGAATTGAGATGATCAATAGGTGAGAGTATCAAAATAATCAACTCATTAGGTTTGGGTGTGCCTTTTTGCAACTAGCCTGGCTTTCAATTTTTCAATTGACATATCTATTTGAACCAACCTGAGTCGAATCACTCGATCAGTGATTCATATCTAAATGTTAGATCATGTGGACACACTAATTGGTTAGTTGGGACCCTCAGTATAATTAGGAGAATATACTGTAGCTACATTGGATATACTAATGATGGGTATCGAAGATCCAAACGACTGGGATCGAGGATTTTGGTAAGTCATCAAGAACCATTATGATATTCAACTATTTGCCTTCAACCTGAGAAGAGATGACAATTTTCTCAAGAGATTGTTGAGTGATTGATGCCCTTGGCATATCTTCTTTGTAGGAATAGAGATTCGGAACTGTTACACAGGTTGAGTCAAGGAGTTGACTTGACAAGATGGAGATGCAGAAGTCCTCTTATCACTATCATGGAGAAGGCATATCCTTTAGCTTGAGATAAATGTGTTTCTATGTTTGAATATACACATTTGGCAGACTGATAGTTGATGCATCCACCTTGGTGTTGAGATTGGAAAGCTGATGTGCATATGAGAACACATGAGACACATGATCTCTTGAAGAGATCACACAGATTTGCTATCTTAATTGTATATAGTTGATCAGGAGACTCGTGTTCACTCTGGGAAGTACGAAATTCCATGCATATTTGTATGGGAACATGAAAAATATGTAACACATGATAGGATGGACATTGAATCAGAGGTTTAATCCTAAGGGTTACATATGTCTTCTAGTGTAAAAGATTCACAGGTATTTGGAATACCTGAGTGAGGCATAGCGTTATAAATCCTGATTTCTAAACCCTTCATTATTGACATGATGAAACCAATAACGTTTTTGATGGATTCCTAATTGAATAGAAATAAAATACTATTTAAGGAGTTAAATTGGTATTTGATTTGGTATTGATACGAGGGGTTGGATGCAGTGAAAATGCCTTTAGGTACTTAAACTTGAATCTCCAAATTAATTGGAGGGTAATTGTTGCAAAATTCAATTAGGATTAATCCTTAACCATTGGATTTGATCCAATGGCCCTTATCATATTAGGAATAGTAGGATCCCTATAAATATCTCCTATGACTTAATGGGAAACCTAAATAATCCCATTAGTGTGTGCATTCCTTGCCTCCATTGAGAGAGGCGAGAGAGGAGAGAGAGAGAGGAGTGTTGCTGCCCTCCCTCTCCTCTCTGTTTTGGATGACTAGTGGCCTTAGGAGACATCCTGATGCCTCAGTAGACATCCAGCCACTCCCTTGAGACGCCCAAATTCCTTGAGTTTTGGATGTCCAGGACCTTAGTCAAAACTCTAGGGGTACTTTTAGACGTATGGTAAGAAGACTAGACAACCCTGATCTTGGTTGACGATTTGGAATCCTTGATAGACCAACATTTGGAGGAGTTTCGAGGCGTTGGATGCCTTAAGAAACATGGAGTTCGCTGCGTGTGAAGGGTTCGCACTACATACGCGGGATCGAGTGTTCTCAACGTGAAGGGTCTCATCTACCTGTTGAGAAGAAGGGGAGTCCTATGAGGTTGGGACTTATTTGAGGAGGCACAACAATTGGGGTACTGTGCTACGTTGTCTCACAGGTATATCGCGTTACTCGTGGGGAATTCAGAATGGGAAGATACTAGATTTTTCCATGTGATTTTGGTTATTCAGGTCGTTATTTCTTTATTTTCGTTATTCGATTTTTCGGGCGCCTTGATCGAAAAATTTTAAAATGACCAGTTTTCACACTTCTACAATGCTAATGGGGGTCAAGTCGTTCGATTCCTCTTTACTAACATTGGTTTGTACTTGATGGTGTAAACTCATCTACAATCCAATAGGGATATTGATTAATTTCCAAGTTCCCCTAGTAATAAGGGCATCGATCTCTTCATCCATGGCTTTCTTCCAACCTTGATCTTGTGCTGGCTCGAAGTAGTTTCTAGGGAATATAGTACATGCTAGTGCTGAATAAAATTGTCACAAAGGAGGATTAAGTTTGTCAATAGAAGTATAATGTGACATACAATGCCGAGTGCAGGTTCTTACCTCCTTCCATAATGCAATATGTAGGTCAGCTATTGACTAAGCAGTTGGAGCATCTGAATTTGATGTACATAGGGTTGAAGGGTTAGATGGGTTGCTGTTGGGAATATCAACCTACATAGGATTCTCCTCCATATGGTATCAGAGCAGCGGTCCAATTCATAGGGACACTGGAGGTGGAGGCGGGGAGAATGGAGAGCGAGAAGGAGGGCGACAGAGAGAGGGCAAGAGAGGTGAGTGCCTGGGGAAGGAGAACGGCGAGGAGTCGCGTCCGGTGGGGGAGGATCTGGGGTGGTCGGTTGTGGCGAACTGGAGGAGGATTTCTCAGACGACGGCTATGCCTAGGAGGTCTGCCTGTGGAGGAAGCGGCGAGGAAGGGAGGGGGAGATCCTTTAAGTGTCTTGGTCGAGACCACTGGGTGTGGGATTGCCGTGAACCCTGGCGTTGTTGGAGATGTGGGGGTCTCGGGCGCAAGAGTGGATGGTGTCGTGGTGGACGCTTTGGTGGTAGCTAGGTCCTTCCGTCGCCACTGATGAAGGGGGTGCCTCAGGCGGAGGTGGAGGCACCATGGTTGGAGGGGTTCTGTAGCTTGCGAAGGGAGGTTGAGAGTGGTTTGGTGGTTGAGGTTTTGGAGGGGTGGGTGACGTGGGCAATGGTGGAGAAGGCACTGGGTGGGGATCTGTCGAAGGAGGGAGTTAGGGTTCTGCTGCTGGATGGAGGGAGGTTTCTCGTCCTCGACCTCCCCACCTCGAGGAGGAACTCCTCTCGGAGATCGGTTGGTGGAGATGGCGTCGTCCTTCCCTGCAAGATGGAGCTTCCTCGGAGCACCCACCAGAGCGACCGTCGCTTAGGGTGACCATCGTGGGGATCCTGTGGTGGTTGAGGTCGATGGAGGTTGTCGCGGAGGTTGTGTACCCGTTTGCTCGTCTCGAGCTGTGAGGTCATTGGCTTGTTTGAAGGTCCAGTGGTGGCGGTGCTCAAGATGGTCAGCGCAGTGATGATGGACAGGGTCCTGTTATGGCTCGATGGCTCCTCGTGGGTGGTGCCTTATTTGCTTAGTGGAGCAGACCGTCGTGCCTCGGCGATGGTTAGAGCGACTGGTCCGGCGTGGTGGAAGGCGAAGTGACGACCGACGAGGGTGTGGGGGAGTGGTCAGATGTTGACGTGGCTCGAAACTCCTGTAGATCTGTGCAGATCTCGCGCAGTGAGCCAAAATCGCCGCTAGAGATGGGAACGCCCCCGGTGGTCTCGGAAGCAGATTTGGAAGGCGGCGCATTTACTGGGATGCGTTATCCTGAGGAGGAGGTGGTGGTGCTTTTAAACCCACCCACATGCGAGTCACATGCAATGGTTGGTTGCGGTGGAGCGGACGCGGACTCGGATGCGGACTTAGACCTGGATGCGAGGCTCGAACTTCCTCTTCAAGTAGACTTGGGCGAAGTCGGTCCTGAGACCAATCTCCTTGGTGCTTTGCCTGAGAAGGGATCCCCCGCTTTTTCAGCTTTGCCTTTGAGGATGGCAGGAGGATCGAAGCGTGGTGGAGTCTTGGAAGATGATCGACCCTCGGTTTCCCTCGATGCAGATGCCGTGTAGACCTTTACGGTGTCTCCCATACTAGGGGAGGGTGGGAGAGATAGCGACGGAGTTGGACATGGCTGCGGCGACTCTTGGGGGGTTATCTGGTGGCCCTATGGCTGACGGGTCAAGGGTAGTGTCCCCACGTGTTGAGACCAAGATCCTCGAAGATCAACCTGATGTTTCCTCGCAGCGGCAGCGGTTGGATGGAGCCACCTCATTTTCTAATGCCCGGGCAGAGGTCCCTTTGACCGGGTGGAGGCCACATGTGGTGCACAATGGTTGGGGAGGCACTCTTCGGTATAGGAGGAAGTGGAGTTTTCGTGGGGGACAGAGACCAAGGGTGGTGATGGATGGTCGTGGAAGGGAACCTTAGGGTTCGCATCAGAATATGGTGTTGGATCATTCTGATGAGGAGGTACATAGGACGACAGAGGTTTGTGGCTTCTGACAGGCAATGAAGGAGGCTCCCAATGTTTGTAAATGAATGGTGTACCTACATGGAATGTGCGGGGTCTCAATGACCCTTCGAGAAGGGCGTCTTTGGGGCAGTATATTAAGGGGAGGAGAGCGGATGTCGTGCTGTTGCAGGAGATAAAGTTGACTGACTGTGACGCTCGGCTATGGAAGGAGATTAGGGGCTCTTGGATGGAAGGATTTCGTTCCCTTGGTGCATCTGGCCGATCAGGGGGACAATCCTTGGATGGCGGGAGGATGTTTTCTCCTTAGAGGATTGCTTTTGTGGAGAACATGTGATCTCTGCAAGGTTGGTTATGAAGGTGGGAGGAGCCAGGATGACTGACACAGGGGTATATGGGCCGTCAGATGCATAGGCGAGAGGAGTCATGTGAGAGGAGCTCACGTCCGTGGCTGCAGCTTGCCATGGAAGTCCTTGGTTGATTGTAGGGGACTTCAACATTACCTTACAGATAGAGGACATGCCTGGTGGGCGGGGGAGGTAGGATCTCGGGTTGGATCTTTTTGTGGACTTTGTTGCTACTCATAGTCACGTGGATTGGGCTCCAACATGATGCGCATACAGTTGGAGGAATAACAACGGCCAGATGTCTAGGATTGACAGATTCCTCTCCAATGTGGAGTTGGCGAAGGCTTTCCCTGTGGCGGATGTGTCTGCTTTGGAGAGACCTTTTTCGGACCACACACCTCTTATTTGGAGGCCAAATGTGGGGGTACAGTTTGGCACTTATTTCAAATTTGATAGATCTTGGCTGATGGAGGAGGGGTTCAGGAGTATGGAGGAGAAATGGAAGTCCATAGAGTTGGATGGGTTGGTAGCATGTCGACTGGCAAAGAAACTGAGTACGTTGCGAGACCACTTGAAGGTGTACATGAGAGAGTTTAAGGTGTCTAGGAGGGGCAGGAAGGAGGATGATTTGATAGAGATTAGCAGGATTGACAGGCAAGAGCAGCAAACCCCTATCTCGCCAGTGGATAGGGAGATCCGAGGAAGAATGGCACGGGTGGCGCAGGAGGACAGAAAGGTAGAAGTGGAATGGAAGACGAAGTCGAGACAGAGATGGTTGAAGAAAGGCGACTCTTAACACCAGATTTTTCCACCAAATGGCTTCTGCTAGGAGGAGGAGAAACTGGATAGAGAAGATGCTGGTACATGGGGAGACCTTCTCAGGTAGGGAGGAGATGCATCAAGCGGCAGCAGATTACTTCGGAGATTTCACTGGGAGGCATGTCAGGGGGTGCTGGAAGTGGAGAGGGGGAGGATGTATAGTGTGTCACGGAGACTCAGGCGGAGTGACGTATTGCTGCCTTCTTGGAGGATGAGGTGAGACAGGCGGTTTGGAGCCTGAATGCGAAAGGATGTCTTGGCCCGGATGGTTTTCCTGTGTTCTTTTTCAGGGAATTTTGGCCCTTAGTGGAGGTGGATGTGATGTAGATGGAGTTCACGGCTGGGAATAGGGGATTCGATAAACTAAATAAATATTATTTGTTTTTACTGCCTAAGAAGGTAGGGGTGGAAGTGATCTAGGATTTCAGACCGATTGCGTTGTGAAATGCTGTTTACCTTATTGTGGCTAAGGTCTTGGCCAACAGGCTAAAAGATCTTCTTGGTGACTTGATTTCCCCGGTACAGACGGCTTTCATACCTCGGAGAGGAATCTTAGATGGTTTTGTGGTTGCTTTGGAGGCGTTGGCCTCTTGGAGGAGGGAAAAGAAACGACCCTTTCTATGGAAGGTGGATTTCAGTAAGGCTTACGACTTGGTGCAATGGGATTTTCTATGGGCTTCCTTGTTGAGGAGAGGTTTTCCCACGATTTGGATTGATTGGATGAAGAGGTGTGTGACGACATCCTTCTTAGTCCTGATCATGGGAACCCGGCAGGAGAATGGATACAGCCTAGGAGGGGAGTTAGACAGGATTGCCTCCTGGCACCTATGTTGTTTGTACTTGTGGCAGATGCTCTAGCATGGGCAGCACATAAGGCTTATGCTAGGGATATAATCAGGGGATTTATGGCTAGTGAGGGTAGGGAGACAACGGTCTTGCAGTATGCTGATGATACATTATTTCTGGTCGAGGGTACAGGTTTGGAGGTTAGAAGGATGAGAATCCTCCTGGAGCTTTTTGGCAAGGCATCGTGGCTGCAGGTGAATTATCAGAAGTCAACTTTTGTTCCTTTTAACTTGTCGGTGGCAGAGGCAAAGAGGGTGGGTGATGCTTTGGGGACAGAGTTAGGTTCCTTGCCGTTAGTGTATCTGGGACTTCCTTTACTAGATTGGTGTTTAGGGTACGGGATTGGCTTCCTCTGCTGGAGAGGATGGAGGGGAGGCTGCGGGGTGGTCCTCTAGGCTCCTTTCTAGAGGTGGTAGATTGACATTGGTGAAGGCGGTTTTGGCATCCATTCTATCGTATTTCCTTTCGGTCTTCAGATTACCGTGCCAGATTGAGAAGATATTAGGATTGATGAGGGATTTTTTTTTGGGCTAATGTGAGGTCGGCAGGTAGGGGAGCGAGGTTGGTGGCTTGGGCGGAGGTGTGTAGACCGGTGTAGGAAGGCGGTCTGGGGGTTAGGGATGTGGGTAAGGTGAACATCAGCCTCCTCACAAAGTGGATTGGCAGGTTAATGGGAGAGAAGCAGGGGCTTTTCGGTGATGTTATGCGATGGTGTTATGACCCCTTCCTGTCATGGGGGCTGCTGGTTTCCCCTCCTTGATGATAGTCTCACTTTCTTAGAGGTTTGGCGACGGTGGCAGGGAAGGTGCGTGATTTCTTCTCCCCTACGTTGGGGGAAGGGGATGGTTTTCGTTTCTGGCTGGACAACTGGCAGGGGGCTGGCTGTACCCTTAGCGACAGGTTCCCCCGCCTTCTTGGGAGTGTTGTGGACTTGTCGGCCACGGTGGGAGATTGTTGGGATGGAGGTTGGTGTCCAGCTTTTCGAGGGGGCCTTTTAGACTAGAGGTGTGAGGAATTCCAGCGTTTGTTGCAGGAGCTGGAAGGTTGGACACCGGAGGATGGCCATGATGCTTTCTCCTGGGAGGAAGGAGAATTTTCGGTGGCAAAGGTCTTCTGTAGGTTGGGGAGTGACACGGTAAGCTTGGACATCGATTTCATGCAGGATTGTAGATTGTTATGGACGGTGGAGTGCCCTTTAAAGGTGAAAATCTTCGCTTGGTTGGTGATAAGGGGGAGAATCATGACGAAACGATGGAGAGCGAGGTGAAGCTAGATGGAAGACCTCAATTGTCCTCTTTGTGTTGGAGCTGATGAGGACATCCAGCACCTCTTTTTTCTAGGTCCTTTTGTGGTACAGGTCTGGCGGAGGATGGGGATCGACTGGATTACCCATCGGGATGTGGTTGCCTTCTGGTCCTTGTTCCGTAGATGTAATGCCTGTAATGGAGGGATCACCTTTAGATCCAAGAGGGATAGAGCAAAGGTTCTGGCGGTTCTATGGGGGGTGTGGCTGGGGAGGAATGGGGTGCTTTTCAGGAGAGAAAGGCCTTATGTTGAGAATTTTGTTTCTTCGATTTCCTCCTTGACGGAGTTCCGGAGATCGGTTTTTTTATATTTGATGTAACCCAAATTTTTGGAATGGAATGTTTTGGGCGGTTAGACATGAAGGTAATGTGGTTCCAACTCAATATTGTTCCCTTCTTGAGGAGAAAGGAGTCTTTTCAGAGAAGTCACATCCTTGGTAACACAGAACCTTTGCCCCCTAGGGTCATAGCACTAATACCTTTTCTGAGTGCGAGAGTAACCAAGGAAGATACATTTGATAGTCTTGGGAGACAATTTATTGAGTACCCTAAATAAATGAACAAAACAAGTAAATATGAAAATCTGTGGTGGCAAATGAAATAAATTTGGAGTAGGCTGGAAAGTGAAAAAGGTATTTCCTTGTGAAGAACATACGAAGGAACTCAGTTAATGAGATATGTGGGAATAAAAAATGCATCCCCTTAGAAATGCTTAGGAACATTCATAGTAATAAGAAGAGCAAGAGCGACATCAAGAATATGATGTAATTTTCTCTTAGCAACACCATGTTGTGAGGAGGAGGTATGATATGTCATATCATTGTTAATAAAAATTTTTTGAAGTTCATTCAAGTAGTAGAATAAAAAGTATGAATTTCATTAAAAAACTTATTTATTACAAGTCCAATCTTTAATTGATTCTTTATTAAAAAGATCTAAGACACCTTATTGAAATCATCAACAAAACCCATAAAATAATGGAAATTTGGCCTACTTTGGATATGATATAGCCCCTAGACATCACAAAGGAGAGGAACTTCAGTTGACCTTGTGAACAAGGAAAGATACCCAATGATGCTTTTTGAACTGATAGGCCTTACGGTCAAAAGAGGTTATAGTGGATGATTTTTGGAACATTTGGCGCAACTTGGAAGCAGAGGGTGACCAATACGATGATGCATTAGTAGAGATTGAAGTTGCTCCAACATAAATGGCAGGAAGATCAAGGTAGTACAACCCATCCATCTCAATTTCCTCCAAATCATCTAGTTCATCCGGATGTCCTGAAAATAAATATAATGGTCATCAAATATAGTTGAAGAGAATGAATTTTCATAATTACTAAGCCATCTGTACACCTCTTTATACAGAAAGAGGTGAGGGAAAAATAACAACATAAGTCCAACAAACAATAGAAAGGACTAAATGCCTCTCACAATAAAACATAACTCAACATTCCCTCTTAAGCTGGAGCATATATATCTATTATGCTCAGATTGTTTCTGCACTTCTCAAAGTGAGGGCGAGACAACGGCTTAGTAAACATGTCGGCAGTCTTGTCTGAAGATGCAAGACAAGTAGTACGAAACATACCCTACTGAATCAAGCTCCTAGTGTAATGACAATCCACTTCCACATGTTTGGTTCTCTCGTGGAACATAGGATTGTTAGTAATATATGTTGCAGCTCGGTTGTCACAATGTATTTCCATTGGCTCCTGAACAATAACATGAAGATCCCGTAACAAGGATCTTATCCGTATCATCTCAGCTGTAGTATGTGCATTAGTATGATACTTTGACTCAGTACTAGAGCGTGAAACTACACTTTGTTTCTTGCTCCTCTTGGTCCCCAAATTTTCTGCTACAAAACTGCAGAAGCCAGTGGTAGATCGCCTGTCTCCAACATCTCCTGCATAATTTGCATCTGAGTAGGCAACCACACACATAGGAGCCTTCTTCTGAAATAGAATGCCTCTACTTGGACATCTCTTGATATACCTCAATACCTGCATCACAGCTTATCAATGATCATTAGTGGGTTTGTCTAAGAACTGATTTAACTTACCCACTGTAAGGCTAATATCTGGCCTAATGATGGTTAGATATAAGAGTTTCCCCACTAGCTGTCTATATGCCTTCTTGTCCTTTAGCTTCACAACATCATCAAAGAGGAGAACTTTAGGATCCATAGGAATATTAGCATCCTTGGATTCTAGCATGGCTGTTTCTTGAAGAATGTCAAGAGCATACTTTCTTTGCGACATAATTATCATTTGCTTACTTGTGGCAATCTCAATGCTTCAAAAATATCTCAGCTTCCGAAGGTCTTTCATGATAAACTGGCATGCCAAGTACTCATTCACTTGAGAAATACCATCTGCATCATCACCTATGAGGACAATGTCATCCATATACACAAGTAGAGCTACTGTACCACTACTAGTCTTTCTCATAAATAGTGAATGGTTAGACGAGGACTCTGCATCCCAATAACAGATAATGCCTTAGACAGGCGTTGAAACCAGGCTCTGGGGCTCCGCTTAAGATCATAAATGACCTTACGAAGTCTACATACACAATCCCCTGAACCTCAAATCCAAGCAACTGTTGCATATATGTTTCCTCTTGCAAATCTCCATAGAGGAATGCATTTTTGATGTCCAGCTGATGTAGGTGCCATTCATAATGAGCTGCAACAGAAATCAGTATATGAACAGTGGAGAGACGAGCAACTGGAGAGAACATGTCAAAGAAATCCACACCATATGTTTGGGTGAATACTTTGGCCACAAGGCGAGCCTTATACCGAGAAATAGACCCATCTAGGTTGTATTCCAAGGCAAAGACTCATCTGGCTACAACATGGTGCGCGCTAGGCAGTAAAGTAGTCAACTCTTAGGTGCCCCTGTTAGTAAGAGCAGACATCTCCTCCATAGCTGCTTTCCAGTGTGGATGCAGTAGAGTCTACTGGTACGAGGTAGGTATTTTAGCACTGGAAATTGTAGCAATGAACACATGAAACTTCATACCCAGAGAATTAGCAGAAACAACTCTCGACAACACGATACTAGGCATAAGACTGTGGAGCCTTCCTGATAGTAATGGGGATATCCTTATCTGTAGGCATAGAAATAGAACTTGGAGACATAATATCAGGAGATGTATCGTCAGTATCCTCAACATGTACCTGAGTGGGGTAGGATGATGGTGGCTCACTAAGAATTGAGGAGGGGGGTGTGTCTTCTCTTTATAATTGACAGGAAGCTGATATGCAGCACCCTTAAAGGTCTTATAATCTACTGGTACAACTCTAAATGTGCCCATAGTCTGCTCTATAGTAAGTACACTAGTACTACGAGAGAAATCCTCCATGGCTACAGGAGGTACAGGCATCGACACACCCATCTTAACCTCTTTCAACTGATGACCTAAGGTGGAAAAGTATGGAATAGACTCATTGAAAGTCCCATCCGTACTAATATAGTGCCTCTGGTGTATAGGGTCAAAACACCTATATCCTTTATGAGTTGTGAATAACCAAGAAATACGCACTTAATCGCCTTAGGAGCCAATTTATCATGATCAGGCCTAAGGAGGTGTACAAATGCCACACAACCAAAAGTCTTTAGTGGCACAAGAAACAAATCTGAGTCAGGATATAGAATGTTCTATGGGATTTGCTCATGAAGCACAAAGAAAGCCTGTTAATGAGATAAGAGGTAGTGAGAATAGCATCTCCCCAGTAGCTATGCGGGACACTATTCTGGATAAGCAAGGCTCTAGCTGTATTCAGAATATGATAGTGTTTCCTTTCAACAATCTCATTTTGCTGTGACAAGTTGGAACATGATGTCTGATGCACAATGCCAAGTGACCCATACAAGGTTGGAAAATTTTTAGTACAAAATTCTGCGGCATTATCAGCTCTGCTTTTAATGCACACACCAAACTGAGTTTTTATAAATTTCACAAATTGCTGAATAATGGATCCAACCTCTGATTAGTTCCGCATAAAACATGTCCATGATAAATGGGAGAAATCATCCATAAATAACAAATAATATCGATAACTCTGTCGGTCTACCACATGGCTAGGACTCCAAATATCACAATGTAAAAAATCAAAACAAGCAGAATGATTAGATTGGATAGAGGTTGGAAAACTAGCACGGTGATGCTTCTCTAAGTGACAGGCATCACACTGAATCTTCATGGCAGGAGAAAGGTGAGGGATGATTCAACGTAGCTTGTCCAGTGAAAGATGACCTAGTCGTCTGTGCCACTGCAAGGCACTCCCTGCAGTAGTACTCATCTGACAGGCTGCACTAATAGGACTCTAAACTAGTTGGTATACACCCCCTCCTCATGGTCACCACCAATCGTCCTCCCCGTCATGCGATCTTCAAACGTACATCTAACCGCATGAAAAATGGCACGACAATTCAACTGCTTAGTAATAGTACTAACAGAGAGTAACTGCATTGCCATGCCAGGCACACAATAAACGTCAGAGAGATGCATGGTGGGAGTAACTGACATCCCCCCTTACCACAGATAGGGGCATGCCTACCATCTGCAAGCTGCATTGAGTGATCCTATGGTACCTTCTGCATATTCCCAAAATACTGGGAATTCCCTGTCAAATGATCTGAGGCACATCGATAAATCAACCATGAGCTATTCATACCTGATGCCGAGGCATAAGTAGCTGTGCCTGAGGACTGAGGTTGCTCATGGGTCAATTGGGCTAGACGTTGTACAATTGCATCTTAGTCACAGAAACTTGGTTGGCAACTGCAAGCCGTCCAAGTTTATTCCAGCACTTGGCGTCAATGTGGCCAATTCTCCTACAATAGGAGCAGGTGGGCTTGCCATGACCACCATTAGCATGCTCCCTACCTTTGCCTCTGAAGGCTCCTATGCATCCTCTATGAGTACTCACAGTTGCATGAGTAGAGGAGGTATTACTAGTAACACCCTTTGGTATAGACTGAACCTACAACGTACTAAATCTCCTGTATATCTCCTCAGTAGGAGGAAGATCAGATAGTGTCAAAATTTGTGAGTGTGCAACAGAATAACTATCATTAAGCCCTGCTAGAAACATATGTGCAGAGAACTGCTTCATTTGATCCCTACACATGGCTGAGGTACACATGGGCCTGCATGCATTATATTTTTCCGAGAGTCCCTTCATGGTGGAATAGTATTGTGAGAGACTCATGGATTCCTACTTCAAGTGATTGATCATAATGGATTTAAAAGACTTGGGTGAAGTTAAGTTCATGAGAATATGCATCTTTCAGACCATTCCACATTTGTTTGGCAATTTTGTAGTACATGACTTCATCTCTGATGTGGGGTATCACACTATTTAGTATCCAGGCCCTTACCATGGCATCATCTCTGCTCCAGGTTGCATATTTCCCTGTCTTCTGCTTTAGTGGTGCTTCTAGGAGGACATGTTTCTCATGCCATTCCACAGTCACAAGGAATGCTTGAGACTAACATTGGTAATTGGTCTTATCAAACTTCACAATAGGGGCAAAAAATGGGTTCTTGTAGACTACACTTTCTTTAGTTTATTCTGATGTAACTCCTAACTCCGATGATGCTGAGGCCATAGTGGCAACACACCACAAACACCTTCAAACACAGATATGAATTTTGACAAAAATGGGGAATACACACCCTAAAAAGCTCCACTCACACGCAGTCAACAATCCAAGGGGAATACACACCCCGAAACAGTAATCAAAATACTGATTTGATCATACCATCCAAGACGAATTTCCAAATACCTTCTGGAAGGTCCTTGCCTTAAAACTCCATCACCAATGTGTCAAGGACCTTCCTAGACCTTATTGCAAGGGAAAATAGGGCCTACAACCCTCTCCCTATCGCCGGAGAAGACTTGGCAGCAAGGAGAAGGTGCCAGAGAAGAAGAGGAGGTCGAATGGACCCTTCTATTGCCCCTCTAGCGATCGGCGACGGTGGTGCGACCTGGGCGGCAGCGCTGCTGTTGGTGGCGGTGCTGCTGCTGTTGGTCGGTGGCAGCATTGGTGGTGAGGCTTGGTGGTAGGGTCAGGGTTTTCTTGGTGGAGTCTTCAACTTGGCTCTGATACCAAGTTGAAGAGAATGATTTTTCACAATTACTAAGTTGTCCATACACCTCTTTATATAGAGGTGAGAGAAAAATAACAACATAAGTCCAACCAAATAATAAAAATGATTAAACACGCCTCATAATAAAATGTAACTCAACAAATATCATGGGCCACTTCAGATCCTTGCACAACTACTAATAGATAATAGGCCAAATGAAAACTCAGGAGCTCAATAAACATCAGAAAAGTTTAATCTATTATTGAAAAGAACAGATCTAGTGATTGAAGCACATGAACCCACAACAAGCATGAGGTTACATGGAAAACTTGTTATAGGAAAACCGTGGGTGCATAAGTTTAATAAGGCCTTAGTGCCCACTAGCAACTAGGGTTTTGTTTTCATTACACATGATAAGGAAGGGGGTGTTATATATTTATAAGGACATGGGTTATGTGGACACCACCTCTTCAGGTATATTGCCTACACTCTCTGTACAAAGTGATGATTTATGTGACACATATTGGCTAGTGGACTCAGGAGCATTACGTCACTTGAGTCAAGATCGGCGACGCTTCTGTCGTCTCCTCTTTGTTCCTCCTGGACATACAGTACAGGTGGTCGACGGGAGGCATTCTCCCATCACTGGTCAAGGGGAGGTTACTGGCATCCCCAGCATGAGATTGACTGATATCCTGCTTATTCTTGATTTTTCGATCAGTTTACTTTTAGTTAGCAGAATTACCAATGAATTGAATTGCCAGGCTATATTTGATGTAGTTGCTTGTACTTTTTAGAATATCCTGATGGGGAGAACGATTAGTGGTGGTTGTAAAGAAGGGGAAGTCTATCGCCTCTTCTAATCTCCTTTTATTGCGGTAAGTTTTGGTGGAGTCACCACTTCTGTTGAGTTTCCTTTTCAGTGGCATCTCTATTTAGGTCATTTATCTCTGGATAATCATCATGTTATACCACAGGGATCTCCTACTGTTGTCATCGGTTGTAATGCTTGTCAGCTTGAAAAGCGTCATTGGAGTACTTTTAGATTGAGGCATGTGATTTTAGATATATGGCATGTTGTTGCCCATAGATCTATGGTGGGGTTGTTGATAAGTGGCTTGGTGTTCTTCTGCTGCTGTCATTGGTGCAAAGCACATGAGGAAGCAGGCCATGCTTGGCTGCCACTTTCCATCACCAGCTCGGGGGCTAAAACGACGACAGTGAGCTATGGATCATCTTTGCCTTCTAATCTTTGCTGCCACTTCACGTTTGCAGAGATCAAGGCCGCAACGAATAATTTCGATGAGAAGCTTCTGCTTGGCGTTGGTGGTTTTGGGAAGGTCTACCGCGGCAGTATCGATGATGGGATGACCATGGTAGCGATCAAGCGTGCTAACCCAATGTCCGAACAGGGCTTGCACGAGTTCCAGAATGAAATTGAGATGTCCAAGCTCCGCCACCGCCATCTTGTCTCTCTAATCGGTTACTGTGAAGAGAATGGAGAGATGATATTGGTGTATGACTACATGGCTCATGGCACGCTCCGCGAGCACCTCTACAAGTCCAAGAACCAGCCCTTGAGTTGGAAGCAGAGGCTTGAGATATGTATCGGGGCTGCTCGTGGCCTCCATTATCTGCACACCGGTGCCAAGTACACCATCATCCACCGTGATGTGAAGACAACCAACATCCTTTTGGATGACAATTTGGTCGCCAAGGTTTCTTATTTTGGTCTGTCCAAGACAGGCCCTTCGCTGGACAATGCACACGTTAGCACAGTCGTGAAGGGATGCCGACGAAATCTCCTGCAGCGTCGATCGGCATGTCGGCGGCACACCTGGAAATCGACAACATATTCATGTCGGCACGACCCCCTTCTAGAAATGGCCTTGCCGACGGCATGCCAGCGGCATTTAAATCAATGTTACAATGTCTCAACACTGTCCCTCAAGTTGGGCATACGTGGAAAGGCACTTGGTGAAGATATTAGCAATTTGTTTTTCAAACTTTATATATGGAATGCATAAATCTCTAGAATCAACCTTCTCCTTGATGAAATGTCTATCAAGCTCAACATCTTTTATTTGGTCATGGAGGACTGGACTATTAGCCAAGTTAGTAGTAGCTTTGTTGTCACGGTACAACATTATGGGAAGCTTTGGTTTAATATTAATATTAGGGAGCATAATTTTCACCCACATCTACGTAATTCCCATTGCCATAGCTTTATACTTTGATTCAACACTTGATCTTGCACAAACATATTGCTTCTTGTTTTTCAAATGATAAGATTCCTACCTAAATAAATGGAGTAGCCTAGAGTGCTTCTCATCCATTGAATCACTCTAGTTTACATTTGTGTAACCTTCAATGGTCAACCCATTACCTTTAGTGTATAGGATTCCTTTCCTAGGGTTTTTTTTTCGAATAATTGAGAAGGGTATAGTAGCAGCATGTATATATTAGCTAATGACATTCACCGCATAAGAAATATTAGGCCTGGTAGGAGAGAGAAATTAATTTTCCCATAACCTTATGATATCTCTATTTTGGGCATCCAAAGGCTCGCCATTCAAGCTCAATTGACGGTTTGCTTCAATGGGAGTCATTGTAGGTCTACACTCCAACCTTCCAGAGTTGAGAAAATGAAATAACTTGATCTTTTTATGTAGAGAGAGAGGTGGGTGCAAAATTACAGAACCCTATTAAGAAAAGAAAAATAATAGACATACCAACATAATAATACAGAGTACTCAATACTTCCTCTCAAGCTGGAGTATAAATATCTATCATGCTTAACTTGGTCATACAAGTACCAAAAGAGGATCTTGCTAATGGGTTGGTAAATATATCAGCAATCTGGGCCTTTGAAGCCACCTGGGAGGTAAAGATGAATCCCTTTTGGACCAAATCTTTGGCATAGTGGCATTCTACTTCTACATGCTTGGTGTGTTCATGAAACATAGGTTTGTTTGCAATATATGTGGTAGCTCGATTATCACATCGCAATTCCATTGGTCCATCAATCTGTATACACAAATTAGTTAGTAGGGCTTTCACTCACATCATCTTCGCAGAAGTCTAAACCATGGCTTTGTACTCAGACTCTGTGTTGGACCTAAAAATAGTTATCTGCTTCTTGCTTTTCTAAGTCACTAGGTTTTCTGCAACATATGTACAAAAGCCTGTAGTAGACTTCTTATCATCATGGTTGCTTGCATAATCTGCATCAGAACATTCAACTACTGTCATAGATGTCCATCTAGTAAAAACGAGATCCTACCTTGGTGCTTTTTGCTGGTATCTGGGTACTATCCTAGCAACATCCCAATGTAGTTTCGTAGGCCTCTCCATAAATTGACTCAGCTTTCTTATTGCAAAGGAAATATCAAGTTGAGTGATTGTTACATACAACAATTTTCCCACCAGCTGCTGTCAATCAACTTTGCATCACTGTTATATAGCTATGCTTCGGGATCCATGGGAATGTTTGCTCCCAGCATGCTTCTCTTTCAGAACATCCACGACATATTTCTGTTGATATAGAACAATGCCACGCCTACTATGGGCCACCTTCATCTCAAGGAAATATCGTAAGAGCCTTAAATCCTTCATTACAGATTGATCTGCCAAAGTCTGCTTAATATTCGTTACACCTGTCACATCATCACCAATGATAATCAAGTCATTAACATTTACCAAAAGAACCATTACTCCTTTTCCTGTCTTGACAAATAAGGAATGATCTGCAAATGACATGAGGAATCCAATTGACACTACCACCTGAGAGAGCTTTTGGAACCAGGCTCTTTGGCTCAGCTTAAGGCCATAGATGACCTTATGCAATTTGCACGCACACTCCCTCTGAACCTCGTAGCTAAGGGGCTGCTGCATGTAGGCCTCCTCCTGTAAGTCACCATAGACAAAGGCATTCTTCACAAGCAATTGATGAAGAGGTCAATCTCTATGTGCTGCAACTGAGACCAGTATGTAGACTATAGAAAGACGTACCACCAGAGAGTGTCGAAGAAGTTGACTTCGTAAGACTGTGCGAAGCCTTTTGCCAACAAACAGGTCTTGTATCTCGCAATTGACCTATCTAGATTATAGTTGAGTGCGAACACCCAACGACAACCTGCAACAGCAGCACCTGTAGGCCAGGGCGTAAGCTCCCATGTCCCTCTAACTCTTCGTGTGGCCATGTCCATGGTTTGACGCCATTTTGGATGGAGTATAGCTTGCTGATATGTAGTAGGTATCTTAGAGGTGGCAAGAGCATGACAAAAACTCCTAAAAGAGTTCTCCAGGCCATTAGTAGCAAGATTATGCAACATGGTATTTGGCACAAGTTTGAGGGGCCTTCCGAATAACAATTAAAAGATTAGAGTCTGCAGTCATATCGGTTGAAGAATCATTTGTAGAAGAAAGCTCTACATGTGAGCCTGACTTTACCCAACTTCGGTACGTGCACACACACACACACATATATATTGTATACCATTGACCAATTTTCACATAAAATGCATATCTTGACTTTAAAGAGGCAAGGGAAAATAATACACCAAAGAATGATTGCCTTACCAGACTCGATGACACCCTGCGAGGCCTTAAAGGTGTGCAGCGACCACTAGCCAACGCGCAACGATCTGGTGTCCCTGGTATCACTATACAGAGAAAAAGAATAGGCTTGCATCAACCACCTCTCAAGAGAAGGAAGAAAAAAAAAAAGAGGAAGGGAAAACCCCATGCTCCTTATCGAAACCCACCTCTCACACTGAGTGTTGCCCGTCAACATGCGAGCATGAGTGGCACGTGCGTAGCCACTGCAGCCCTCACAAAGGCGATACTGGCATTGTTCAAGGCGAGGAGGAAAGGTTACGGAGGATCGAGCTAATAGTTGTTGCTGCCACCGGTCTTGGGAGTGGGAATAGGGGTGAGGGCGGAAGCCCTAGCTTCCCCTCACATGCGTGCGTGGAATGCGGATAAGGAGACGACTCAATGCTAATGACACCAAGCAAGAGGGGCTGAGGCAGGGGGAGTACGAGAGGAGATCGTTGGGGTAGAAGAGGAAGATTGAGAGGGTGAGGGAAAGGGGCGCTGGGGGAGATCGGAATCTTGGGGGGGGGGGGGGGGGGGGAGGTTCATGGGTGGGATGGATGGGTTTGCCTCCCCTCTTTTTTTTTTGTTTAAATGGCCTTAACAGGTATCTCATCATGAAAACTAGCCTCCAACCCTTTCTATCCAATCCCTTCTCGCTCTTAAGGGCATCATCGACCCTTGATTCACTTTGGTTGACCCCCCCATCGGTAGCAGTGGCAGCCACCGTCGGCAGGAGGTCCCTAGTGGTAGTCAAGTAGGGCTAGCGCTGCCACTAGGGGTGGCAGACCAAGGGGCAATGGCCTTGCAGTGCTGTAGCAGGGTGCTTTGGGTGCCGATTTGATCGCAACACCTTTGCTGTGGTGGTCTCCCCTCTTAGGAGATTTGGGGTGACGTAGAAGTCACCCATCTGTCGTCTTCTCCAGCCAAGCAGAGGTCAAAGAGAAGAAATAACCCTTTGGGGGTTATATTTGACCCTAAGGGGTGTTTTTATGGTCTGATTTTGCTCTTTATCTCAGATTAAAGGAATTTTCGAAATATGATCTAATTTTGCTTCTACAGTTTTTCTTTTAGGTTCCCACATGTTGGGCAATGTGGAAGACAAGAAGGGTCCTTTAGGCGACTTTGTGTAGAAGATATCTACCCTGAGTGCATCCTTTTTTTTGCATGGAACCATTATAAAGTTAGGTGGCTCCAACCTTTTTCTATGGTCTACTTTTCTTTCCCGATTTGTGGGATTGCATTGGAAGAAGTGCATTTCTCATAGGTGTTGGATAAAACATGGATTTCTTTAGGGACATTAGGCCACTTCTACTATTGGTGCTTCTGTGGCTCGGATGTCTGGTACTGCTGCTAGTGCCATAAGTGTTTGTAAGCCATCTTGGCTTGCAGACTCAGGCGCATCCTTCCACTTTATAGGAGATGCTACACTTTTTTCATCTCTTCGACCATTGACTATTTTGGTATATGTCAGAGTAGCTGATGGTGCCTTATCCCCTGTGACAGGCTTGGGTGACATCTTTTTGTCCTCTACTTTGCCTCTTTCTGATGTTATGCATGCACCCAAATTTGCTTTGAATTTAATGTCTATCAGTCAGATTACTAAGGCCTTCAATTGCAGAGCAGTGTTTCATGATCACTCTTTTCTCTTGCAGGATCTCCTGACGATGAAGCAAATTGGTGGGGGGACTTGAACATGATGGCCTATCTTACCTTGACCTTTCGCTAGAGCATTATTCCATTACTGCCGCTTTTGTCACTTCTACTTTACAATGGCATCTGAGACTGGGACATCCCAGTGTTTCTGTTCTTCGTCGCTAGTTTTTTGACATGCAGTTTCCCGACTCGATTTCTTGTGATGTCTGCCAACTTGGCAAGCATCATAGAGTTTCCTTTCTTAGTAGTTATAGTAGAACTAAGTCTGCTTTCTTGCTTGTTTATGTTGATTTATGGGGCCCATGTCTGGTCAGGAGTCTTGAGGGTTTTCGTTATTTTTTGATTTTGGTGGATGATTATACCTGTGTCGGTTGGGTTTTTATGATGCAGGAGAAATTCGAAACCCCTACTTTGATTAAAAATTTTGTATAGGAATTAAAGACTTAGTTCTCTACTACTATTCGTATGTTTCGAACTGACAATGGGCTTCAAGTTGTGAATTCTACTTTGATCCAACCTTTTCAGTCTTTTGGTATTATACATTAGACCTCTTGTGTTCATACATTCCAACAGAATGGGGTGGCTGAACGTAAATTGAGGCACCTTCTTGATGTTGCTCGCACTATTATGTTTCAAATGCATGTTCCTACCAACCTTCTGGGCTGATGTCGTGCTTACGACTATTTTGATTAATCACGTCTTTTGTTCTTGGTGGAAAGACTCCATATTCTGTTTTGTTTCCTGATCAAGTGCTTTTTTCTCTTCCTCCAAAGTGTTTTGATGTGTTTGTTTTGTTCATTTATTTAAGGTGGACAAGCTAGCTCCTAGATCTATTAAGTGCATTTTTCTAGGTCATTTTTGAACCCAAGAGGGGTATAGATGTTATGATCCTTTTTCACATCGTTTTTATGTTAGCAAGGATGTGGCTTTTTTTGAGGACATATATTATACTGCTGCAGGAAAGTCTCCCAGTGTCACACAGGATGTCCCATTGCCTATGCCCAGTGCTGTGCCTCCAGGTCTCTCTGAGCCTCCTGTACCTCATGATGTTCCTCTTATTACCTATCCTAGACATCTTGAGGTGACGGATACCTCCCGTAAGCAATTTCAGTGCAGACCTCCCTTTACCACCATATAGGTAGAGCAACCACTTTCCACATTCCTGCTCCTAGATCTATTATAGACAGAGGATATTGTTGATTCAGACGGAGGTCCAGACCTGCACTACTAGAGGTATCTGATGTGGATCTTCCTATTACTTAGAGGAAGCCACAATAGTCTTTTGCTAAATATTATGCTTCTGAGCATGTCTTTTAATCGTTTACTTGCTGTAGGGAGACTTGTTTCTCTTGTAGTCGACAACAAAAATATTCCCAGGAACCATATTGAGGCTTCTCAGGACCCTTCTTAGACCTTGGCCTTAGAGGAGGAGATGGTTGCTCTTTAGTCGAGGGATACCTCGAATCTTGTTGACCTACCTCCTGGTGCTACAATTGTGGCGTGTAGGTGGGTGTTCACCCTGAAATGTTACCCGGATGATATAGTGGAAAGATACAAAGCACAATTGGTGCCAAAGGTTACACACAAACTTCTGGAAGCCCGTAAGTGATGCTTGGTTGCAAACCTGCCAGCATTCCTATCGACCCTTCCTTGCCATATATATAAAGGCACTTAGGGTTTTTCTAATAGAATTGATTGGCATTTGAAACCTAACAGCGTGCAATTAGAGAAAAGGTATCAAAAAAGTCCACATCATAGGTTTAGGTGAACTCCTTTGCAACAAGTTAGCCCTTGTGCCTGGCAATGGACTTGTCTGGGCTGTACTTGATGGTGAACATCCATCGACAACCAACAACAATAGCATCATCAGGTAACTTTGTAAGCTTCCATGTGCCACATGAGTGAAGGGCAGCTATCTCATCTTCCATAGCTTGACGTCACTTTGAATCAAGCATGGCCTGCTAGTAAGTAGTGGGAACTTGAGTTGTAGACAAAGCTTGACAGAACTTCCCAAATGTCGCCCCCAAATAGTCTGTAGACGGCGCCCCTGAAATAGGATGCCAGGCACAATTGCGTGGAGCCTTTCGAATAACAATTGGAAGGTCAAGATCATCTACACTGTATCTGAAGAGGGAGCAACCTCGGCTCGTTTGAGATGCTGGGATCAGAAGTAGGATTTGCATCGTCACAAGTAGGCAACACATCATTAGTTTGTAAAGCATCCATACTCACTTGAACCAGGGAGAATGGTAGTGTGAAAGGAGAGAAGGGGTGTTGCCTTTAAGTCACGGAAACTTGTAAGTGATGCAAGGATCATGAATTGTATAGACTCATTAGGAGTCATAGAGTCCGTTACCGAGATAGCTTCTAAGGGGATATGCGGTATAGGTGTGGGCTCCTCAGTGACCTTAGGGGAAAGACTAGGTCCTGATGTAGAAAAATAAGGAATGGACTTGTTAAAGGTGACATCGGCATTTACAATGTTAGCCAGAAATAGGATCATAACATTGATACCCATTTTGAGTCTTAGAATACCCCAAGAATACGCACTTGACAACCCTCGGAGCAGGCTTATCCTGAGCAAAAGTAAAGATGCACAAAGGTAGCACACTCAAATACATGAGGAGGCACATGAAAGAGTTCGCCATCAGGATGCAATAACTACCAAGGTATTTGCTCATGGATAACAGAGCTTGACATCCTATTGATCAGATAGCAGGCAGTAATAACATCACACCCCCAGTAAAGTAAGGGAACACTGATGAATCAAAAGGATGCATGTCACATCAAGTAAATGTCTATGCTTTCTCTTAGCCACCCTATTCAGCTGAGCTATGAGGATAAGTGGTCTGATGTACAATCCCGTAAGACTTATAAATCATTGATAACTTCAGGGTACAAAACTTAAGAGCAGATGTTAATGACTGGGTCTTTATTTCTAAGATAAATTGTTCAATAATAGTGCTAACATTAGACTTATTCTTCAAAAGAAACACCTATGACAAACAAGCAAAGTCATCCACGACAACAAGACAATAATGGTGACCTAGCCGATCAGGAATCTGGCTAGGGCCTCGCACATCCATATAAAGTAACTGAAACAACTCTGTGAACCTAGGTCTATGATTAATAGGATAAGAGGCACTGTAGTGCTTGCCTAGTTGACAACGCATCACAAGTAATCACAACAGTAGAAATGTGAGGAATGATGTGTTTGAGCCTCTCTAGCGTAAGATGGTCAAGGCAGAGGTGTCATTGGAATGAACACACAGCAACAGAGGAAACCTCCATGACAAGTAGCAAAAGGAGATTGGACCACACAATAGATACCCCCTCTTCATAGCCACCACCAATTGTCCTCGTCAGCTTGTCCTGATAAGTATAACCTAAATCGTAAAAAATGGCATGGCAATTCAGCTCTTTTGTAATTCTATTGATAGACAGCAAACTAATTGGAAAATCCGGAACGAACAAAACATCTGGCAATTTGAGCGTGGTGGTGGCATACACTTGTCCTACTGTCCTGGAGTGTGTCCCGTTTGCTATTTGTATTGTTCGGCCTAATGGAACAGACCTGAGGTGACTAAAGCAGTGTTGATCCCCACTGAGATGACGTGAGGCTTTGGAATCAACTAACCAGTCTGCATAGCCCTGGTCATCAGCCTTGCAACAAGAACAAGATCTATACTTGAGGGGGAAGGCAAAGGCAACCATCTTAGTGGTGGTAGAAGTCTCCTGAGTTAGTTGAGTCAAGCACTGGAGTAGAGTATCGTAATTAGCTCTCAAAATCGAAAAAGTGCCACTTTGCTCCTCTAAAGTAGCAATTGCCTGATTGGCTGTAGGGGGTTGACCATGCTTGGCCCAATAGGTGGCCTCGACACTGCCAATCTTTCTACAGTAAGTTCAGGAAGAGTGTACTTTCTCGATTTGTGAGCAACCACGACCTTTACCTCGTGGTGCAGCAACTCCTCTACCTCCATGCCCAGAAATGGCAACAAGCGTAGATGTTTGTCTTGTGGTCTTAGTAGAAGGCAGGGTCATAGCTACCCTACTCAATCTACTGTATGCCTCCTCTAGAGTTGGGAGCTTAGTAGTAGTCAAAAGTTAAGAACGGGTGACAGAATATTTTAGACCAAGCCCAGAAAGAAATTGTAACACAACAACCTCTTTGCGATCCCTCTGGGTGGCACACGTGCACACAGGGTACAACCATTATACTTCTCCAAAAGACCTTTCAAAGTAGAATAGTATTGTGACAGTAGGCGACCCTCTTGACAAAGCTTGGAGAGCTCATAGTAAATATGAAAGACTCGCCTTGAGTTCTTTTTGTGGGAATAGACATTGTGCAAACTATCCCTCATTTGCTTTGCCGTTCTGTAGTACATAATCTCATCACCAATGCGTGGAATAACACAGTTCATGATTGAAGCCCGAACCATGACGTTATCCTTCTTCCACATGTCATTCCTTCATGTCTTCTCCTTAGGTTCTGGTTGAAGCACTATGTTCTCCTTGTCATGACCTTTTATCATCATGAGGAAGGTTTGTGACCATCAGGGGTAACTGGTCTTGTCCAACTTGATCATAGGACCGAAGAAGTGACTCTTATAGGTCCCTGTTTTCGCCACAGAATCTGATGTCACCTCCGATAACTAGAAGAAGCCATCTTAGTTGGGAGAAACAGAAAAGTTGATCTTCAGAAACCCTACCACTTTTTATATATAGATAGAGGAGGGACAAATAACAACACAACTCTATTAGAAAATAAAAATTACAAGTATACCATTACAGACATAACAAATCAAGGATTGCAACACTTCCCCTTAAGTTGGGGCATAGGTATTAATCACACTCAGCTTGGAATAATAAGCTTCAAAAATAGATATGATAAGAGGCTTGGTAGATGTCTGCTGTCTGGTTATTAGTGGAAACTGGAGTTGTGTAAAGTAGCCCTTTCTGAATGATGTTTCTAGTGTAATGAGAGTCAACCTTCACGTGCTTTGTGCGCTCATGGAACATAGGGTTATTCGCTATATAAGTAGTTGCTTTGTTAATCTCAATGTGCAAATCAGGCAATAGGGATTGAATCCACATCATCTCAGCTATAGTCTAGTCCATTGCCCTGTATTATGACTTTGCACTAGATCTAGAAACAACTGCTTGACTTTTGCTTTTCCGAGTCACAAGGTTGCTAGCTATGTAGGTACAAAAATCCGTAGTGGATTTTCGATCCAAATGACATCTATCATAATCCATCAGAATAGGATTAAACACCGATATCCTTTTTGTGTAGAAAAGTTTGGAATTGCCTTACGAAAAGTAACATCAGCAGACACAATGGTGAGAAGTAATAGGATCAAAACACCGATATCCTTTTTGTATCCATGAATAGCCCAAGAAAACACGTCACCGCTCTGGGTGTCGGTTTATCCCGTCCAAGACCAAGAAGGTGTACAAATGCCACACAATTGAACACTTAAGGGGGAACATGAAAAAGCTGTTTGTTAGGATACAAAACTTGCTAGGGAATTTATTTATTAACAACAGAGTTAGGCATCGAGTTAATTAGAAAACATTTGGTTAACACCGCATCTCCTTGATACAAAGACGGGACAGAATGATGAATCAACTAGGTATGGTCGACATCAAGTAAATGCCTATGCTTCTTCTCAGGTATACCATCCTGTTGAGAGGTGTGAGCATAAGTGATTTGGTGTATAATGCCATTGGATTTATAAAAGGATTTTAAACTAGTACAAAATTTCAATGCATTATTAGAACGAAACGTTCAATTATAATGGAAAATTGGGTCTTTATTTCAATAACAAAACTCTCAACAATGTTTCCAACCTCAGATTTATTTTTCATAAGAAAATCCAAGAAACTCGAGAAAATTCATTAGCCAAAACCAAAAAATGGGGAATCTGGATAGGGCCCCATACATCCACATCAATAAGCTGGAAAATAGAAGTAGACCGCAACTGAGTAGAAATAGGAAAACTGGTATGGTGATGCTTGCTAAACAATCTTTACTTAAGCAAAATAACAATGAAATCCATGCATAAGACTAGTGCATCCAATCAATAAGAAACCATCACATTTGCAATCTGAAAATTAAAATTAGATTAAGATGCCTTCGTAGTAGATCTTAAGTTAGGACCTAGACATAAGATCCAAGGTAAATGGAATCCCGAAAATCATATCAAGGGCCAAGAGGGAGTTTAAAGGGTGAGGCAGCTGCATGCTAGGGCAAGAGCACCCCTAGCTTTGTCGCCAGCCGAAGGAGGGGGCCTCGCATGCCGCACACTAGCTGGTGCTTCCTGTTAGCGGTGTTGTTTGCCACCGGTAGGTAGGCACGTCGGTAGGAGGGTGATCTGATAAGACGAGGTCGGTTGGAAGCATGTGGAAAAGGAGAGGGGTTGAGGTGGAGGCTAGGGTTTTTCGGTGGGATACCTGAGTACTCACCTAAAATCACTGCTTTGATATCATGTGAGAAGAAATGACCAAAATTAATTATTTAGTAGCCCTAACAAGACAATGTGATGAGATAAGAAAATAACAAAAGAGACTAATAACAAACTTAAGATCGAAGGGGCTCAGCACTAACATGATTGAGCATGAATTCAAAGAGCATTACGTCTACATTTGAAGACTTATCTTAATAATGAAGCATTAGGTCTACCTTCAAAGAGCATTAAGTCTATAAGGAAATATGAAGATTGAAGGCTATCTATTGAATTTTTTTGTAATGATTTTTAGATTGTTTGTAAAGCTTCTAAAGCTCCTAACAAACCCAAAAAATAAATTCACTTAAATAATCACTTAAAATAGGGCTTAAAAATTGAAATAGCTCGATTCTAGATATTGTCAATACTAGCCAACATAATGTCTCCTAGTAGATCTCAATTTATATCGGTGATGATCAGTATTGACGATTTTTAGTTGAAAAAATTACATTTCAATCTTGCGAGGTTTTAAAATTTCCTTGGTAAGATTTTATAGCCATTCATACAACTAGCACAATTACCACTCAACAAGGTTATCTATAGATAGATAGATATTGAGTTATCTGGTACTAAAACATTCTAGGGGTTTTTACATATATATCCCTGTAAACTTTCGATAAGACGTATATACCCCTATGTTCTTGATATTTACGTATATACCTCTCTAAACTTGCTCCGTTAAGGCCGTATGCCCTTGCTCTGTTAAACCAAACGGAAAACGTCAAAAAATATAAAAAATAAGAAAATTTATATTTTCATCCCCCTATTTTCCCCTTAAACCCTTACACCTCCTCCTCCCCCTTTCGACCTTGGCGAACTCGCTCCTAGACCTACATCCGCTGCCAGTAGCCCCACTTTGTAGAACATCATGGCGTTCACGCGACCACCTCCCCTACTATAATCCTAATGCCCATCGCGTATGTGGGGTACGACGACATCGCGTATGGAGGCATAGAGATGGTGAAGATGGCACCTCCTGATTCTCAACTTTAGCGTGCGCCTCCTAATTCTCGAAGGGACTGCTATGTGATTCTTACTTGATTTTCAAGGAAGAGATTATTTGAATTTCATGTTAGAATCATTCTTTCTTGTGAGTTATGATGATTTTGCAGATCTTAAAAATTGATTTCAGATCTGAGTTTGGAGAGTTTTGTTTGGTCGGTTGATCCCTTGGTCCCTGTTAGGCACAATGTCAGTCTTAGGAGCAGAGATGGCATTGGATACTGCTATTGTGACAAGGACGGTGGAGTATGCAGGCATGATGCATCAGGCACATGACATGAGTCACCATAGTACAGGATGGTTGGTTGACTATGGTACTTCACATCTTTGTGGCGATCAAAGTTATTTACGGTCACTCAGTTCTGTTGCACTAGGGAGAACAGTACAGGTAGCTGACGACAAGCATGCTCTTATCAGGGGGAGGTGTCTGTAACCTTCAATTTGTGGCTTCCGAGAGTGTTACTTGTGCCGGAGTTTCCTATGAGCCTATTATTGGTGAGTAGGATTACGAAGGACCTTAATTGTAGGGTTATCTTCGATGATGTTCGATGTATCGTCCGGGATAAGTTCACTAGGAAGACTATTGCCAGAGGCACAGAGGATAATGGATTGGTGTTTTTCATCTTGGGTAGAAACCATTTGCAGGAGCCAACATATATGATGGTGGGGGTGTCTTACAGTGTCATGTTCGTCTAGGTCACTTGCCTCTGGATCGCCTCAGGAGGGTGATTCCACATATCTCTCTTGCCACTACTATTTGGTGTGACACCTGCCATTAGATAAGCATCATCGATCTTCTTTTCCTGCTAGTAGTTCTGGATCAGCGACTATTTTTGAGCTACTTCATATGGATGTTTTGGGACCGAGTAGAGTTCTAGACAGAATGGGACATCGTTGTTATCTTGTAGTTGCTGATGATTTCTTTAGAGTGTCCTGGGTGTTCCTTCTGAAGAACAAAGTAGATGTTGAAGGTATTATAGAGACTTCTCTTGGAGATTAGGATATAGTATTCTGCCATCGTGAAAACTGTATGGACAGACAATGCTCTCAAGTTCTGTACTACGAGACTTACAGAGTTGTACAAGGCTCGAGGGATCATCCACCACAGCGTTTCGCAGAGATACTGGGGCGATGCAGTCTTGATTGCATGCTATTTCATTAATAGAATGTTGAACTCAGTTCTCCACTAGCAGATACCAATTCTCTTGCTACATCTAGATGGTGAGCTTTTCCATGTGTCTCCCAGGACCTTTGGGTGTGTTGCTTTCGTTCGTGTGCTATCACCAGGTTGTGACAAGCTTGCTCCTCGCGCTATCAAGTGTGTGTTCTTGGGGTACTCCAGGAATCAGAAAGTTATTGATGTTACGATCTCATCTATAGCAAACACTATGTTAGCGCTGATGTGACATTCCATGAGACCACACTGTTCTTTTCAGTTGCTGGATAGATGAGTTCTCATGATGATGTGGTTCCCATGCCTATTCCTTCCATTCTTTTGGAGGAAATTTTGGTCTCCACTTCTCAACCTGCTTCTTCAGGTTCCACGACCTCCTTGGATGATTTCCAGAGGTCGTTGAGTCTGGTGCACATGTACAGTAGACCTCATACAACATTAAAAAAAAAAGACCTCATATGACACTTCATAGGCCACCTTCCCCACCAGCGGATGATGCTCCACAGGTTGTTGAGATGGCATCTAGCGACAATGATAGTTTGGTCAGACTTGATCCTCCTGATAGTGTTGATCACAACATTCCTTCTACAGACGTTCAGACAGAGGTGCTAGACAATTCTGACCTTCCTATTGCCATTAGGAAGGCACCTCACACACGAGTCCAAATACCACGTTGCAGGCAGTTTGGCTACTGATCAAGGTTTTAAAAACGTGAGGTGGTACCGAGGCGGTTTGCCTTCATCGAGGCGAGGTGTAAGCCTCGAGGCGGTCGAGGCGTAAGCCTCAGGATTTGCATAAAAAATATAGAAAATGAAATGATATATACTTATCAAGTGTTAATAAGGAAATAATAACATAAATGACAGTTTCATAACATTTTTTCTCTATCACAACATTGAAAGAACGAGCCTGCGCAGGCACTCAGGCCTGCGCTTGGCCCTCCTTGCTCTAGGGCTTGCACTGCGCTGTGCTGGAGCCTACGCTGCGCTGTTGGAGCTGCACTACGCTGGGTCTGCACTGCCGTTGGAGCAATACCGCTAGAGCTGCGCTGTGGTGGGGCCTGCGTGGAGTACTACGCTGCCGCTGCTTGCGCTGGGGCCTGCGCTGTGTTGGAGCCTGAATCTGGGGCCTGCATTGTTGTTGCATGGAGCGCTGAAGCCTGTGCTAGGGGCTGCACTGCGTTGGAGCTGTTCGTGCTGCTGGTGCTAGAGCACTATGCTGCGCTGCGTGGAGCGCTGAAGCCTGCGCTGCGCTGGAGCTGCTCGTGCTGTTGGCGCTGGAGCACTGCTTGCTAGTGGAGGCTGCGATGCGGTGGACCAGGAGACACAGCCGAGGCGGTGCCTCTCCAGTGCCTCGGTGCCTCGGTCACGCCTCGACAAAGCGAGGCGCACGCCTCGCAGACTGCAACTGAGGCTTAAGCCTCGAGGCGAAATTGGCGCGCCTCGCCTCGAGGCGCACTCCTAAAGCGCCTCGAGGCACGTTTTTTTAAACGATGCTATTGATGGCCTTGGTTCTGAGTTTGGTAGATTTTGCCAAGCATTTGTAGTCTCATACATTCCGTATACATACCAGTAGGCGATGCTTGATCCAAAGTGATGTCAAGCCATAGAGGAAGAGATGGCAGCACTTCAGAGTAGATAGACTTGGGAGCTCACCTCACTTCCTACAGGCACACGAATGGTTGGCTTTACATGGGTCTTTACCTTGAAATACATCCCTGATGGGTCTATTTCAAGGTACAAGGTCAGGTTGATGGCGAAAGGGTTCACCCAGACTTTTGGGGTGGACTTCTTTAACACTTTCTCACTCGTTGTATGGCTTGCAACTGTTTGTGTACTCATCTCTATGGCGGCTCACAGAGATTGGCAGTTGGATCAGCTTGATGTGAAGAATGCCTCTCTATAGCGATTTTTAGGAGGTTTACATACAGCAGCCCTTAGGTTTTGAGGTTCAAGGGGAGTATGTGTAGACTCAGGAAGGCCATCTATGGCTCTAAAGTAGAGCCCGAGAGTATGGTTTCAGAAGCTCTGAAATGTGTTGCAGAAGATGGGAATACAGAGATCTTCCTCAGATCATTATCTGTTTGTAAGGAAAATAGAGAATGGCCTAGTGGCACTCTTAGTTTATGTGGATTATCTGATTATTATCGACGATGTTGAGGCTGGGATAAGTCAGGTCAAGGAGTCTCTTGCACGACAGTTTGTTATGAAGGATCTGGGTCGGCTTAGATATTTTCTAGGGATCGAGGTAGCTAGGATGAGAGATGGGATTGTTCTCTCTCAATGCAAGTATGCGTTGGATGTTCTTCAGGAGACAGGTATGCTGGGTCCAAGCCAGTTAACATTCTTATGGATCCCAAGGCACATCTTCATGATGAGGCAAATGCAGCTTATAGTAGATCATACAGACAGTTGGTTGGCAAGCTACTCTATCTGACTATTACACGACCCAATATTACACTAGCTATAGGCAAGATTAGTCAGTTCATGGATAGGCCAACCAAGTAGCATTGGTAGGCTAATATGCAGGTGCCTAGGTACTTGAAGAAAACACCTAGACGTGGTATTCTCTTTTAGGCTGGGGCTCCTATGATAGTGGTGGGATATTCAGATGCAGATTATGTAGGGTGTGTTGCAAATAGGAAGTCTATTACAGGCTTCTCTACTTTTGTTGTTGGTAACCTAGTTACCTGGAGGAGTACAAATCTGACTGTGGTTTCTTATTCTAGTGCTAAGTCAGAATATAGGGCCATGGCCGATACTGTGACTAAGATCGCTTGGATTAGATCCTTGTTGCGGGATCTACATATTCATATTGAGGAATCCATGGAAATGAGATGTGACAATAGGGTTGTCACGTATATTGCTAATAATCCAATGTTTCATAAGCACACCAAGTATGTCAAAGTTGACTGTCACTATATTAGAGATTTGATCCAGCATAAGGTGTTACGCACAACATATGTTGCTTTAGGGGACCAGACATCTGACATCTTTATGAAGCCCTTACTATGTGGAGCGTTTGATACATGTTGCTTCAAGCTGAAAATGATTAACATCTATGCTCTAGCTTAAGGGAGAGTATTCACATATCTCTACCATGTTAGCCTCTACGGTCTTTTTTATTTGTTATTTCTTTTTTTATTGTTTCCCTATATGATAATTATCTTAGTTGTGGTTTCTTATATGGCAATTACCTTTATAGTAGTTGCCTTAGTTGTGGTCTCTTGTATGGCAATTACCTTTATAGTAATTACCTTATCTGCCTCCCTTTGTCTTGTGCAGCACTCTACTCCACCTCTATATATTGAGAGGTTGGACAACGGAATAAGACAACTTTCTCATTTCTACCCACTTCTAGCTATGCTAGGTCTTTCTAGTGCTCTAGTTACACTCTAGTTTTAGTTCGAGGAAGCTTCACCACATTGTTACTATGCCATCTTAATGCCTAGTAAAATTGTTCTAATCTTATGTCAAGGAGGTGATAGGATTAAGTGTACTTTTATTTTGTGCTAGCTTTTAGCTTGCACCTCGAGCTTTAGTTTATTACTTATTATTGTTGAACTAGGTTGAGGCAGCTTGTTAATTGTCTCAGGGTTTGCATTTAGTGAGATTTTGGGTCTCTTATGAGAGATTCGTGTTGAAAGTTAGGTAGTTTAGGTAGTGATTTTTACCTTTAGGGGTTTTCCATTCTAAATCCTTGTGTTATTATTGTGATTTGATATTGTGCTTTGGTTTTATAATTCAATTTTCTATTGTCCACACTATTCAACAGCCCTCACCCTTCCAGTGTGTGTGCCTAATTAATCGATCCTATATGCCTTTCTTGCCACAATCTTTTTCAGAGGCTAGGATGGAGAATCTCACTCTCTTGTTACAAACTTTTCATAAGTTTTAGCCTGGGCAGGGGAGGGACGATTAGACCTAGAGATACAGTGAGTTTTCTACCAGGAAAGCCTACTTGAGATTCTTGGAGGATCATGGTGTGACCAAGGCTTGGCTTTTGATTATAAGGAAATTTGGAAAGACTTGCCTTCCTTAAAGGTGATGTTTATGTGGCTGTTCGGAAGGGGTAGTGACTAGTGACTTGACGAGGATGGGAACCTGATCTGATCACACTTTGTCCTCTGGCAATGGTATCGAGGGTAGTAAGCCCCTTTGTACAGGAGCGTTGGGTTAGCTCAGTGGACTTGTCCTGTGGCACTCCTCAGATCCTGGGTTTCGATCTAGCATCCATGGTGCACTTGCTAGTGCTAACTCTATAAGGAGAGCTTTTGTCCTCATTGGGTATATCTAGCTCGAACATGATAGCATAGTGTTCAAGAGGGAAAGCACCTTCGCATCATGGGGTTAGTCATCTGTCTAATTTTCTTTGAAATTTCTGGTGTAACTAGCTCTCCTTTTAATGAATGCTAAGGGCTAACAACCTTGTTAATGCCTTTTTTCTTTTTTTCTTTTTTAAATTTCTCATTCGTAATATATATATATATATATATATATATATATATATATATATATAAAGCTTCTCAAATAATGTTCATGTTGGTTTTGTCATTTCCAGGCATGTGTTGGAAGCAAGGACCTAGGGATCGCATTTTTTCTGTTTGAAGAGATGAAAAGACATAAGTTACAACCTAATTTGGTAGGTGATAATGGCAGTTTATGATTTATGTCGGGTGCTGTCTGGAATCTTTGCAAGTTAATTTTCCACCATATGTGATGCGTTACTTAAAAAAAAAATACAGTAACAGACTTATTGTTGCAAGACCAGATGCAAAACAAAATTCATGCCCTGTTTCGCTACCATGTGATTCGCATGCCTGAACACGTATCTCCTTTTCTTATTTGGCAACCCCCTGTTTCCACTATAACGATTTACTTTACATAGTAGATTGCATTTTTAGTGCTGTCAAGTAAACAGTGGCATCCTTTTTAGAAAAACTTAAGAGTGACATTGTAGGAAAGATAGCAATCCAATGGGAAAGGGACCGCTCAGAGATATCTTTGCCCTTTATATAGAGAGGCTCCAGAGAGGAATTGCATGAATACCCTTTTACAATAAATAAAATGGCAAAGATCCAATAATGCATAACTCAACACTCCTTAAATTGGAGCATAAGCATCGAATATGCTCAACTTGGAACAAATGTAGTGCAATCGTTTCTTAGGAAGTGCTTTGGTGAAAATGTCTGTAAGTTGGTCTTCAATATATATGTAGGGTGTAAAAATCTTCTTAGCTGAATCGACCTCTCTGATTAAGTGACAATCAACTTCAATATGTTTGGTTCTCTTATGGAAGACATGATTATTTGCAATTAAAGTGGCAGCCTTGTTGTCACAATGCATAGGAATGGGACCAGGAATCTATACTCCAAATTCTCCTAAGATAGAACGGACCCAGAGTAGCTCACAAGTGATCGAAGACATGGTTTTGTATTCAGATTCAGCACTAGATCTAGAGACCACTGCTTGCTTCTTGCTTCTCCACATCACTAGATTTCCCCCAACAAAAGTGTAGTATCTTGTAGTGGATCTCTGGTTCTCATGTGCTCTAGTATAATCTGCATCTGAATTGCCACAAACATCCAAGTTCCCATTGTTTTTAAAAAGTTCTTTTCCAGGTGCACTTTTCAGGTACTTGAGAATCTGGTAAATTTTATCCCAATGGATTTCCCTTGGTGATTGCATGAACTTACTCGATCTCCCAATTGCAAAGGCAATATCAGGACGAGTAACAGTTACAACAGCTTACTAATCACTGCATGGTATCTGGTCACATCTTACAATAGGGGACTGTCATCATTTGCAAGAGGCAAGGACATCCATGGACACGTATGCTGGTTTGCACCCCAGCATACTAGTTGTCTCTCAACATGTGAAGAACATACTTGCACTAAGATAGCATAAGTCCTCTTGTAGTGTGCTGCACCTCAATACCAAGGAAATAGTTGATAGGGCCTAGATCTTTGGTAACAAACTGTAACTGTAGCAGCTTCTTTATTTGCTCTATGTCTTACCTGTCATTGCCAGTTAGTATTATGTCATCTACATAAACAATAAGTATGATTGAACTTGTCTTCCCATGCAATGTTAAAATAGTGTTCAATAGAAGATCTGGTGAAGCCATATTCCTGAACTATATTGTTGAACCTCTTAAACTAGGTTCTAGGACTTTGTTTCAGTCCATAGACAACTTTCTTCAATTTACACACTTTTGACACCGCCTGAGTAGGAAAACTTGGTGACTTCTCCATGTACACTTAAAATCTCCATAAAGAAATGCATTTTTGATATCTAACTGATGAATAGTCTAGCTCCCGTTGGCTGTAAGAGAAAGCAATCTCCAGATAGAATTGAGACGAGCCACTGAGGAGAATGTCTCAAAGTAGTCGATGCCGAAGGTTTGAGTGTAGCCTTTGGTAACTAGACATGCCTTGTATCTTTCTACAGTGCCATTTGGACGACACTTGAGGATACAGACCCATCTACACCCCACAACAGTAGCTCCTGGGGGTAAATCAACAAGGTCCCATGTGCTATGGGATGGTAAAGCTGCCATCTCCTCCTCCATAGCCAAGGTCCAAGATGGATCTCGGAAGGTCTCATGGTGTTCTCGTGGTACTCGTAAACTGTCAATAGCTAGAGAAAGCTAGCGTCCAACTGCAGGAAAATTGTCAAGTGACATAAACTGAGATACAAAATATTTAGCATAAGACCGTGGATCCTTCCTTTGTGCAAAAGGAAGGTCCAGAGTAGTATCCTCAGTAGCAGTAGGTACCTGGTCTTCAAACAAGTCATCGATAGTTGGTGGAGACTGAGCAGAAATAGTAGACAAAGGCTCTTCCACCTGAGGGATATCTTGGGTCCTGCGTTGAAAGTGCTTAGGAAAGGTATTTGTATCAGGAACCTCAGGATGACAGGGGAAAGGACTTAGGATCAGGTTGACTGGTCCTTGATATAGGTGGCTTCGTGGGCTGTGGTGGCATAGATATGATAGGAAGAGGAACATCAGTAGGATGGGACATAATGGACTACTCTCGTTGTTTTTGGTAGTAAGGAATTTCCTCAAAGAAAGTCACATCAGCAGAAATATAAAACTTCTGTAACACAAAATCATAGTATCGGTATCCTTTCTGAGTTCTAGGATAACCCAAAAAAATGCACTTCACAGAATGAGGAGAAATCTTATCCACATGGTGTAAGTGGATAGAACACAACTAAAATCAACTGGATTGATAGAAAACATTTCTTTGCCAGGGTATGAAAGGGAGTAAGGAGTTTTACCTCCCAAAATCGACAAAGAGACGATTCATTAGGTATGTAGTCGTAAGAACATCAGTCCAAAAAGATGAAGGAACATTCATTTGAAACATAATAGTACGAGTTACATCAAGCAAATGTCGAAGCTTACGTTTACCTACCTCATTTTGTTGGGAAGTATGAACGCAAGAAGTCTGGTGAACAATACCTGACTGGAAAAAATGTGTAGTTTTGGCATTTACAAATTCCAATCCATTATCACTTCGAAAAACCTTTATAATAGTAGAGAACTGAGTCTATTTCTTGAACAAAATTTTTCACAAGATCAAATACTTCGGACTTTCCTCTCATTGTAAACACCCAGGATATCTTGGTATGATCATCCACAAGAACAAGAAAGTACTGAAAACCTCTGATACTCTTGACTCAACAAGGACCCTAAACATCAACATGAATTAAATCAAATACAGACTCAGTTCTTTTATTATAATACAGAAAAGAAGACCTATGGTGTTTACCCAATCAACATGCTTCACACCTAAAAAACTCAGGAAGAGACATTTCTGGAAACTGGTGACGAAGGATAGGCAAATTGGGGTGACCAAGGCGAAGATGCCATTGGAGAGCAGTAGTGGCACAAACAGCATCAGCACTAGGTGGAGGTGGAACATGAAGATAGTATAGACTATTCTACTCAAGTCCTCTACTAATCTGTCTTATCGTCTGGAGGTCCTGCAAGAAGAAATATTGGTCATGAAATATAGCCCTGCATTGTAAATCCTTTGTAATTGGTCTAATTGACATCAATCTAAGAGCAAACTTAGGGGCATGCATAACATTCCAAAGAGGCAAGGTAGAAGAGACAGAGATATTCCCAAGACCAGTAATCGATGATAAACTCTTATTTGCTACCCTAACCTGGAAGGGTGTAGCAAGATCTTGTAGAGAAGAGAATAGGGTGGTCTCACCGGTTATGTGACAAGAAGCACCTTAATCCGCAAGTCAAGTAGGGGCTTGGGATCGCACAGACATTGCTGAGGTACCTGCCGCTCTCTGAACAGAAGCAATAGATGCCTGGGAAGCCATAGTCTACTCTAGAAATCGTAATCTGGCCATCATCCTCCTGTACCTAAGAAGTATCCTTGCAGACACCTGATGGGCACGTGGATCCATACCCTGTGGATATCCAAGCTTCACCCAGCATCGTTCCACTCTGTGTCCATTTTTGTGACAATACTTATAGAAGAAGGAACTTCGACCTCGACTACATCCACGTGCTTCACCACGAGCTTGACCACCTCTACCCCTGAATTGCCCTTACCACGACCAACAATAGCCATAGCAGAGCCATCAGAAGTAGGCACGGGATTAGAAGTGTCAAACCTCGAGAAACGAGCATAAATCTAGGTTGGTGTGGAACTCTTATCCATAGTCATGAACTGATCTTTTACAGCCTTGTACTCAGAGCCAAGCCCAGACAAAAGCTGGATGGAGCAAATAGCCTCTCTCTACTTAACTATAACAGCAACATCAGTAGAAATAGGCTGATACACATCCTGCTCATCCCATAGGTTCTTCATGGTGCCATAGTATTCAGATAAGGCCATGGTGCCTTTCTGAAGAGTGTGAATATCTTTAACATGGTACAACCTAGTAATATTATTCTTGTGGGAATGAATCTCATGCAGTACCTCCCACATCTTTTTTGTTGCGGCATATGCCATGACTTGCTTGGCAATGGTCTTAGTCATGCTGTTGAAGAGACATGTAGCCACCCAATCATTGTTTGCCTCCCAATTTGCAGACTTCACAGCAGGCACATCATCAGTCAGAATGTAGTTCTTCCTATGGGATCCGACGATTCGGGAGGAGGTGGATTAGAGCAAAAAGTTGGATCCGTCCAACTTGATAGATGTCCCTTGCATGTGAGGGGGAGCGCTTGTGGTAGATGACTTCCCCACCAAGTCGCTCACAGAGTCCTTCTGATCCCCCATGTCATCCGGAGTTGAGATCCATAAGAAACAAGAATTTTAGAGGCCAAAAATCAGGTCATAAGGTTTGAAAATCCCACTTTCAGACCTAAATTAGCTTTAAAACAACCATACAAGGCACATGAAAATCTTATTTCAGATCATATGTTGTAGAGCACCAAGAAATAGAGTTTTTGCACGTGCTAAGATATAGATCAAGCCTTAGCGGTGCCTTCCAAGGAGTGAAACTCTTCTAGAATGACCTTTAGAAGTAGACCCAGGATGAAAAATGCCCTCCTAGCCCCTGATCTCGATTAGAATCAATGCTTCAGGGTGAGTGGGTTGGAGGTCAGGTGGTGGTGCTAGTGGTCTTAGGGGGTCTGAGTGATGGCACTCAGATCCTCATGCCACCAGTGGAGGTGAGGGAGGCGCTGGGTGATGCAGCTGCCTTATCGGAGCCTTAGAGCACCATTGCAAAGAGGAGCCACTGGCAGAGGCGCTAAGGGGGTCCGACCACCTCGCTAGGCAGTGCTGAGGACCCTCTCAACCCTACTAGTGGTGTGGTGGGGCAGGGGCTGCTGATGGGAGGCTGCCAGAGAGAGGAGGTTAGGGTTTTGGTGTTGGGAGGCTAGGGCTAGTGGGATACCAGACCACCGGTCTAGGACCGTTGTGATACCATGTTAGGACTGAAATGAGAAATTTTATTTTCGGAGAGATCTTGGACCTTTATATAGAGAGACTCCAGTGAGGAATTACATGAACACCATTTCACAGTAAATAACCCAATAATAATAAGTCAACATGAGGGAATGGCAGTTCTATGCATTTTCATTGTTAATGGTTTCTACCATTGATTGGACTTCTGGAATATGTAGGAAATCTTCGTTCCCACTTATGCCATTGCTTCCAATCATGCTTCTGATGGCATCAGGATATTTTGCCCCTTTTACACAGTGGATGCTGCCACAGCACCAATCTTCCCATACTGCCTGCATTGTGTCCCTTTCTCCTATTGCAACACATTCCGTCTCTCTGAATTGCATCTCTTCTGTTGATCAGCTATTTTGGTTTAATGTTCCCATGGTTCTGACAACATAGAGTTGGGTGTCTATAATCATAGTTCCCTCTGACCTCCATATTGATTTGAGGTTTGAAGATAAAGAAAGATAATTAAAAGTGCTATCTGATTTCACTCTGTGAAACTTTTTGTAATTGATCTCTTTGAATTAAAAGAAAGAGATTATCGCTATTTAGATATAGAGAGGGATTACAATAATAGAATCCTAATCCTAACAACAAAATCCTAATCGTAACAAGGAAACAACTCAAATCAAATCCAATCAATATGAATCAAATCATATAGCTAAATATAGAAAGAGATAAATCTTAATCCTTATTTCCTAATTCTAGAATATTTTCTAACCGCCCTCACCATCCCCTCCAAGTTGATGCATACAACGTCCAAATTGCAGGTGTGGAACGGTAGGACTCTTCCCTTCAGACGTAATCCTTGGGCTGGAGTAGGTAAGTAGGCAGTAAGCAGGAAAAGTGGACAGGCAAAAGAACGAGAGAATCCCAAGTAGGTAGAAGTAGCAATAGTCTCCTTACATAAGATGCAAACCTTTCTCATGAAGATGAGAAGAAAAAAATCTGTGGAGAGGCTTTCAGCCAGTAGAGAGTATGCAGGCAATCATAGTCATTTTACACCAGCGAAAAACCCCTCTCTTCAGGAGAAGGTAAAACTGGGATAGGCATGCAAGTAGGTGGAGGGAAGGGGATGAGCATGACACTCAGTTTCAAAAAAAAAAAAAAAATCAATTTTCAATGGAAAAGCTTAGGGTGGTTGAAACATATCATCAGGTTGCCTGGATCCAAAGTCTCATTCAGAGGCAGTCCATAGAGCGTCGCAAAGGTCGGCGATGCGGAAGGTGTTGGAGGTGACGAAGTCAACAATAGCAGCACCAACAATAGTCGCAATAGCAATGACACCAATAGCAGTCACAACATCAATAGCATCATCGACAGCTACACAGATCGAGATAAGGGATTCCACATTGTTGCTTGGGTTCAGTTTCGATGTTTGATCAAGCGAGAGGCGATCTATTGACCAAATCAGATTGGATTTGGTCTAATAGACCGATTGCGTGGTGGTGTAAGGGGCAAGAAACCGTCTTGCTAGTTAGAGTAGGGGCTGAGTTCAGTCCTGTGGGCAGCTGTGGTGATGGAGAGAGACCAGGCGATGGTGTTGGTGGTGCTGGGTGGTAGGGCCAACGGCTCCTTTAGGCAGGCAGAGATGAGGATCGGGTCCCATGATTAGACCCACTTTGATTTCATGTAAAAGTTTTCATAATCAATTTCTTGGAATTAAAAGAAGGAGATTATCCCTCTTTATATAGAGGGGGATTACAATAATAAAATCTTAATGCAAGGAAACAACTCAAATCAAATTCTATCAAAACAAATCAAATCATCTCTCTAAATATAGAAAGAGTTAGTTCCTAATCCTTATTTTCTAATTCCTAATTCTAGAATATTTTCTAACACACTCAATGCATGTATGTCATCTTTGGTTCTTATAAGTTTTATCTGGAAGCAAATTCTTGGTGATTATTTACATTGATGCCCTTTTTTTCGTTTATGGAAGAATAGTTGTTACGTAACCACTTGCATCCCTTTATTTACTCAATATCTTAGTGTAGTATTGGATCTGTATGACCACATTTCGGCACAAAACTATTAATTCTAATCAACAAAGGTCATTGCCAACCATGGGGCCCTCATCAGTTGTCTCCACATATGCACATTGGATGATTAAGGACAACTAAATTGATGGTTTGTACCTGAAATTCTAATGATATGCCTAATGCTTGATTTTAACTTCCAGTGATAACATTTGCCAATTAAGTAACAGATTGATGCTTAACATTTTAGGTTACGTATAATACTCTCCTAAGGGCTCGTAAGACATATGGATCATTACATGAAGTTCGTCAATGCTTAGCCATCTACCAGGACATGCGGAAGGCTGGGTATGCAATATTTTTCTCCCATAGGTTCTTGAAACTTTCTGATCATGTTATATTTTGTGTTAATGACAGCGGTTGCTTAGCATGTATCTCTAATGCCTCAGCCTTATTTTGTCTGTATGGGACTATTTTCTAAAATGTCCCTTTTTGGCTGCATTGTCTAGGTTAAGTGCATGAACAACTTAAATGGGTGAATGTAAGTTTCTAAACTTGTTTAGGAGGCTTTTTTTAATAGCTTCATTTTTCTGTGGTCATTTTTAGTAGTTTGATCACCTATTCTTATATATAATGAGTTTCAGTGTTTTGAGAAAGACAAGTTTTTTCGTTCTGTTAACATCTTTTCAGAGCTGTAAACCTGGATCAGAGGAAATACCACCCTCACCCCTTTCTCTTCCTCTTCTTGACCACTTAGGCTTTACACTATTTTGAACTTCCATAAAGATGGAGGTTCTGCAACTTGTTACATGATATAGGAGAACTGAATTTTCCTTCCCTCAGCATAATTTTCTAGTAGAAGTAGACAGATAGCTGGAGTGCAATGATAATATAGCCATGTAAACATGGAGTTTAGTAGGAGATTGTTGAGAGTTATTTGTAAACGGGTACATTGGGTGTGGGTTTGTATACACCACATCTATATAAATATGTAAACACCCATCCTTTTTTCTAGTGTTGTGAAAACAAAACCAAACCCTACCTATTAGTGGGTGCTAGGGCGTGTGAGGCTTATGGCCTTGTGGCTTTTCCCTTCCTTCGAGAAAGCTTTTCCATGCAATCTTGTGCATCCTTGCGATTGTTTAGAATGCAACAAAGATGGTGAGTAGTAGTCGTAGAAAGCAATTCCATGTAGAATAGACACAATCTTGAGGACAATCCTAACTAGTCATAAATATCCTAAGTGAAGTAGGGGATAGTCTCAAAAATCTAGGACCCTATGATTAGGACAGAGCTCCATCCAGCATAATTAATAGCAGATCATTTCACCTTAGAAGGCCAATAGAAGATTGAAGTATAGCATTGTAAATATCTCAAAGAGATATATGGAGGTGTGAAAACTAGGATGCCACTAAAATGGAAGAATTGCATAACAGTGTTTAGAAAAATGACCGCTTAGGCCTAGTTGGCAGCTGAGTATGCCCCCCTCACTGAGGTGCATACATGTAAACGAGCCATTATGCAGTTTGTTTGGGTAATTGGGCCAAGTACTACATATAGTTTCTAATGGATCCCCTATTCAATAAAAAGGGATCCCTCCAAGATCCAAGATACCTCTAATCAATCATGTCCCATTTTTCAGCATTCATATCTACTATTCATCAATAAATGTTTTTTGTCCCTTTTCATCAATTATGCATTTAACAGATGGTTTTACTTTTTATGTTAATATAACTTTTAATTAATAGTACAAAATAATTATGTAAAAATTATTTCGTATTTTTAATCATCAAAAATTCAAATCGCAGACTTGTGCACATATTCATTGGCATATCGAATACCCACTATGTGGTGGAGACTTATTCGATCGAATACTACATTGCCGTTTTTTTGAAGTTTTGAACATTGTTGTATAGTATACATTGCCAGATTGAAGCTCCATGTAAAAGACCATCACTCATATGTTCTAGACTCTGTCTCTCTCTCTCTCTCTCTCCCCCTGTTTTCTCTCACTTGCCTTCTTCTTCATCCTTTTTCTCTTTCTACTTTCGCTTTCTGGTTTTCATCTTTTTTCTTTTCCTTTACCTCTTTTTTCCTTCTTCATTGTTCCAATCTCTCTCTCCTCTCTTCATTTCACCCCTTAAGTAATCAAAAGTGTTCTCCCTTTTATCTCTACCGAGTGAGACGAGAGCTCAAATCCTAGGTAGAGCATGATAGAGCCAGTGATCGTCAAATGTTTTAGACAAAAGAATGACTTTCCAAATTTCTAAGATCAAAGAACAAAATCATAAGTGACATGAATATATTTGAGATTGATTGCAAGTAACTAAAATCAAGATCTGGGAAAAATCGTAAGTAACATGATTATATTTGAGATTGATTGCAAGTAACTAAAATCAGTGAATCAGTTCCCAATAAACAAAAGTTTAGGGGGTAATTAGTTGTTCCATTTTTTTTAAAAGAAAACGATTATTACATGAGTATAGTAATCATCTGCTCCATTAGAAAATGAAAAGTTACAAAAGTGACATTGGAAAGTACTCTTTAAATCCTTAAGCAAAAGCATATCACGGCCCACAGTTTCCACAAAAGATCTTTTTTCTTTGAAAATAATGTTTTTTCATAGCTAGATTACCCATATGCTCCCTCTTATACTCGAAGGTACTACTGCATAGACAACTCTAAAACACTTCCCAAGAAGAGTAATCCACTCTAGTAACATGATTGGATCTCCACATCTCATGACAATGGAAAAACAAGTGCTAAATATTTTCTTGTGCATCTCCACACATTGAACAAGTGATTTCATCATGTGATACAAACTTAGTTCATCATCAATCTTTTCCTATGCATGTACTAAGCAAAAATTTTCTCTAATGGAATTTTTATCTTCAATATGAGGCTATCATCTCCAATGGTGTTGTAGAAGTCGATAGTCAGTATTCAGTTGGTCAGGTCGTATGTGGTATGCAGGGGAGTAGTTGGGAAATACTCGGTTGGGTATTTTCTTAATATTTAAATATATGTTTATTCATAAAATATATTTTACTTACACAATTCAATATTTTCAACTAGTAATATATATTATTACATAAAGATTAACCATTTTGAAGCTCAAAGTAATGAAAATAAGCTACAGATCATAAATTCAAAGGAAATAAATAACATGAGCTTAAAGCTTTTGTTAAAAGAAATGAGCAACTTGTTTATTACAAAATTCTACATCCCAATATATAGAGATGTAGGTAAAGTTTAGATAAGCCCATAGAAAATAAAGAAGGCATAAAATAGGATACTAATTACACAACCCTCGACACTCCTCAAGTTGGAGAATAAATATAAACATGCTCAGCTTGGAATATCATCTGTTGAAGAGGGTCCATGGAAGTGCCTTAGTGAAGATGTCAATAGTTTGGTCCTCGGAAGTCACATGAGTTGTACGAATAAACCCTTGCTAGGTCAAGTCATGAGTATAGTGGCAGTCAACTTCTACATGCTTGGTCCTCTCATGGAATATATGATTATTTGCTATAAACATGGTTGATCTATTGTTGCACTTTATCTCCATTGAAGACTCATTAGTGATGTAGATCTAATAGAAGTGATTGTATCCACATCATCTTAGTAGCTATTTAGGCCATTACCCGATATTTAGACTCTGCAATGAACATGGAGACAACCTGCTTCTTACTCTTCCACAGTGATTGAGGTGCCGATATCATGCCATTGATAATAGTGTTTTGGGAAAAATGTCATATCGACTTGCAAATAGTGTTAATTTATAGGGGTGTCGATGATATTTTGCTATGCGTCAATAATACGAATCGAAACCAAGGGAGATCAATGCAAAATCTACATTGATTCGATGATATTTGTCGATATAGTGTGGATGCTCCATTTTGCTCTTTGGCAGCTATTGTTGCTGCTCTTTGGCGACTATTGTTGCTGGCAAGGAATGAAATATTGCGATATGTGCTATGTTTTGAACCCTCTATTGCTGTTGATCTGTCTTGTGGCCGGGGGGGGGGGTTTGCCCCCGTACACCCCCATTGAAAGTCCGTAGACTTTCCTATTGAAAATTGATTTTTTTTTTGCACTTCACTTAAAAGATTCTACTAAAGCTTCAACTCATGCTTAATTGATGCCAACAACTTTAATGAGTAGTGGAAAAACTATCACGTTGTTCCCGTCTCCTTTACCTATTTTAATGCCTTGTTCCAAATTTGTCTTCTCAATTGAAGAATTTCTTGCTGACGTAAGGCAATTGCAACTACAACTAAGCCATGGGTGCATACACGCACCCAAGCCACAAATGCAAGTAGACATGTACACATGTCCATCGACTATACACAACATATTAAGTGTAAAAGTAATTTATATTTGGTACATGAAAAATAAAAAATGAAATTAAATGTAGCTTAGTTAAATATAATTTGTAATGTAAATTAAAAATAAAATTAGTAGTTTTGGTTCTTGGGAGTTAGGATTAGTAACTTAGTAGTAGTTACTAGCTTTACAGTGTCATATCAACACTTGTATTTTCACATGTATGCCCTTCTTGCATAATCTTTTAAGATTTTATGATAGTTGTTGAGTTATGTAAAGTAGAGGGAGTGTTTATTATTTATTTTATGTTGAGAGGTACCTTTGTATTTTATCCAGGCCTCTCTTCTATAAAAAAGGACCTAGGTTTTTTTTTATGAGAATGTACAATGATTTTCCTCTCCAAGTGGTGTTAGAGTAGTAGTTTTAAGTCGGTGTTTCGATATTCCACAAAATTCCCAAAAGGAGATCAGGCCAAACAACAGCAGCATCAGCGACATTAGGGAGGGGCCCCACAACGTCTCCATCGCAAAGGATGCCAGCAATATTGGCAGCGTAGTTGTTGGCTTGTCCGGTGCCCCAAGCATCGTTGCAGGGGGTGTTGGTTGGTTGTTGGTGGCTCGCAAGGCCGAGGATCATCTAATTTCCCTTGTTGTTGGTGATGTAGTTTGCGTGATAAGCCTTCTCTCATGCCTAGTGCACATGATGATGAGCCTTCTCTTACCATTGATGAAGTTCTTCCTTTTACGCATGATAAGCCTTCTCTCATGCAAGGAAGGTGTCTTTGGCCCAAAAAGAGGATCCATTTCAGATATACAAGGGCTAGTATGTGCAACCCAAGGAGACATGAAGAAGATGATTGGAGGAGCATGGGTGATTGATTTCGAAGCTTTTATTCTTCTTATAGGAAATATAGAATGCCTGGTAAATCCCATAGCCCCATCATAGCAGTCAAGAATGCACGTGCTTCCCCCAAGATGGTGATCGAGGAGGTTCATTGTGCTCCAGAGTTCCCAATGAACCTATTATCATTGAGTCACATTGGTAAGTATCTTGGATGTAGGGTGATATTTGATAAAGAACATTGCTATTTCCAGGGCAGACAAATAGGAAAACTCATTAGCGGAGGCATGGAGAGGGATGGACTGTATTACCTCAACATGTTGACTTTGTTTGTTAGGGCAATTTCTATTGCTAGTGATCCTGGCTGTGGCACATGAGACTTGGACACCCATCTGTCAAGAAGATGAGACAGATGTATCTCGAGTTACCAGAATCCCTAAAGTAGGAGTACAAGGATTGTAAACTTAGGAAATATCATCAGAGCAATTTTCCATGAAGGAGCAATAGGGTGAGTGCTACCTCATTTATGCTTGTACATTGTGATGTATGGGGGCTGTTCAGAGTGGTGACTCCAAGAGGACACAAACACTATGTGGTCTTTATGGATAAGCACCATCGCCTCACTTTGGTATACTTGATGAAGGCGTGTTTGGATATTCCATAGATTGTGTGCAATTTTGTCTTAAAGGTTTAGACAGTATTCTACTACAATTTGAATTTTCCGCAGTGACAATGTCTTGGAGTCATGCAGGACTTACAGGAGTTCTTTAGTACTCATGGGATCATTCAGCAGACATCCTACGCTTGCACGTCTTAGCAGAATGGCATGATTGAGCATAAGTTGAGACATCTTTTGGATATTGTTAGGACCCTGATATGTCATATGAGGTTTCCTAAGCAATTATGGGGAGATTTGTGTTCATTGCTGGTTACATACCAGATTAATCGGGTACCATCGTCGGTGCTTGGTGGGTGGATTACATACCAGATTTTGTACCAAGATTGTGACCAACCATTTGCTGTACCACTACGAATTTTTGGGTGCACATGCTTTATTCAGTCTCACGGCAACCGGGACAAGTTTTCTCCCCATGCCATGAAATGTGTTCCTAGGATACTCCAGGACATAGAAGGGGTATAGGTGCTACAATCCAGTGTGTAGGGCATATGTTGTTATTGTTGATGTGTCCTTTGACAAGGTGTCATACTTCTCAGAGGAGGGGACATCTATAGAGGTAGCACTACAAGAGACATAGATGTATCACAAGAGACCTCAGACATCATCTGTAGCCTCATCAGGAGATGATATCCCCTCTCTAGTCTCCTCTTTAGAAGAGTTTGATTTTGGTGAGGATGAGCCTATGGCAGTGAGGAGGTCTAGCAAGTCGTCTACACTACACTCGATGTCCCACTATACTGGGACTTCACACCTAAAGACAGAGGTCAGGCAGTTTGCTTCAGTTATCACCACTATCATCGTTCCCGGGGACTTTGGTCAAGCATCTCAGGACCCTAGATGGTGTGTAGCTATGGATGAGAAGATACAAACGCTATAGGCCAAAGGGATGTGGGTAGTTGTGTCATGTCCTTTGGGACGCTATAGGCTAGAAAGCAGTTGGGCGTAGGATACTCTTGCATAGAGGATCTCCAATGACAATGGTTGGGTACTCTGATGCAGATTATGCAGGATGTTTGGCAAAGAAGTCCACCACAAATTTCTGCACGTTGGTAGCTAGGAATTTGGTCATCTGGAGGAGCAAGAAATAGGTAGTTGTTTCCAGATTTAGTGCTGAGTCAAAGTATAGGGCTATGGCTCAGACAACTGTAGAGATGATCTGGGTGAGATCTCTACTGAGAGATTTACATGTCCAGATTCAAAAACCTATAGAGATGAGATGTGACAACCAGGCAGCTATGTATATTGCCAACAATCCCATGTTCCATGAGCGCACTAAGCACGTCGAGGTAGATTGCCACTACACTAGAGACTTGATCTAGCGTGGGATGTTGCGCACTACTTTTGTTGCATCTGAAGACCAGACAGCAGATATCTTTACAAAGCCTCTTCCTAGTTCTGCTTTCGATGTCTGTTGTTCCAAGTTGAGTATGATTGACATCTATACTCCAGCTTGAGAGAGACTGTTAAACACATCCCCTTCAGTCTTTATTGATTTCTATTTATTTATTCTGCTTGTTATTTTATTTTCTTGTCTGGACATGTTATGTTGTTTTCTCACACTTCTCTATATAAAGAGGTGTAGGGCTCTTTGGAATAATAAATTCAATCATTTTCTTCTACTTGTAGAGTGCATCCTTCTCATATCCACCACCAATTGTTTGATTGATCTGTTTATCCTGTAAGTAGCAGTAATGCACATCGGATGTTGTGTGACACTTTAGATCCTTGCATAGCTTGAGGATAGACAAGAGGCTCATGGGAAACTCAAGTGTGCAATGTACGTCTAATAACTATAAATGAGAGAACGGAATATCACCAACTGTAGTCATGGGAGAGTAGATACCATTCTCTACTTTCACGAAGGTGACTGTTCTAGTTGGTTTAGTCTCACACAGAGAACTAACTTCACCAGTAGGTTAAGTGGCTGCACTGGACTTTGTCACCCACTTTCCAACAGTAGTAGATGTTAGGTTTGCCTAAACCCCAGTAACATCAGTAAGGGCAGTAAGAGCACAGGGAGCCATCTCAGTAAGAACCATCCAAGGAGGCAACATGTTGACACAATAATAATAGTGGGAAGTGATCCCAATCAGTAGTAGGAGACGATTTCAAGTAGGAGATAAGGGAGAATCCAGTTTATTATGGTAGAGAGATGTCAACTGCAACAGACCAATCATGGTCCACTGGTAAAGGAAATAGGACATGAGCGGATCACGAGCAGCATAAAGTCATCTCTGATGGTAGAAAATCACTCAGAAGAATCATGTGGAGAGGCTTCACATGTTCACGTACACAGGTGCACACAGGAATGCGCATACATGTGTGTGGCGCATTGCACAGATCAGGCCAGTGCACCGCTTGATGTCATGTGACGTTGTTGTGGCCTTGTGTGCATAGTGTTGCTGCTGCGCTGCACAGCCTAGATGCTTCTGCAGTGTCATTGCTGTGTTGTTGCTGTTGTGCGGCGCTTGGCACTGCGTGATGTCTGGATTCACGCCGAAGGCCTCCACTGAGGGTCGACGATGCAAGGGGGGTTGTGGGTCCGGTAGTGTCTCAGTGGTGTCAGATGATGGGGATCCCTGTTTTGTGGTGGAAAGTGCGTACGGCCACTGCTCTAATACCATGTTTGAGAAAATGAAGCATCTTATTTAGAAAATAAACCTAACCCCTTTTACGTAGAGATGAGGGACGCAAAAATTATGTACGGGTCCATCAGGGAAATAAAAATAACAAAAGACGCAAAAGTAACATAACTATTGGACTAACAGTGATGACACTGACAGTAAGGCTTTCTATCCTCATGCTAATGCCATGTGCTGGTGGCATGTGGTGCAAGAAGTGCTTTATTGGGACACATTAGAAAGTTTTTTGTAGCCCTGGGATTGATCCTCTTGTTGCCATTGAAAAAGAAGATGAATGGAGGTTTTGTGGGATATTGAACTAGGTTTTGTGCCATTGAAAAAGAAGACTTAGGGTCACTGCACTGTAATCAAGTTGAAGAAATGAAATGACTTGTTTGTTTGTTGATACTTTAATCCTTGGATATAGAGGATTATATGAAAGATTTTCCATATAGAACTAAGAATGGAAATAAAATACATGATAACATAAATAAAGATAAAACCATGTTTATTGAGATGGTAAATGGATTATTCTAGGTAAAGATGAAAGGAATGGGAGGAATTGACCTAGATCTAGCATTTTTAGGTAGACTATTATAATCTATCATGGACGGACACTTCTGAAGGATGGTGCAACAAGTTACAGGGAAGCCTGTCTGTTGCACAAGGGAGTTAGTGATTCCATGGGAAATTATATGTGCATGTAATAAGGGAAAGATGGTAAAAGTCTCCAAGAATCAAATACCATACGTGGAGTGTTTGGAGGGATTCAAGGAGCCTACAATTGTCTGTGTTGAAGAGTAATTGGGGCACAATCATTAGAGATATGTAAAGCTAACTATAGGCTTCCAATGATGAAATGATTGGATGAGTGCCTTTTCTGAGGATCTGTTTCATGCCTTTTTTTTCCCTGAAAGAGCCCAAGATTGTTACTGAAATTGATTCTTTATTTGAAAGTAGTTTTCATATTAACTGGTGAGATACTAAATTTTCAAGTTTTTGCAATTGGATGCTTGTTCAAGGTGGCTGTGAATCCCTGTATTTCCCATGTTTCAAAGATGAATTTAAAGCATGTACCTGTTCAAGGTGTTGACTTTGAAAAACCTATGCTGCCATTTGGTTAATGCCTCTTTGAAAATTGAGATATTGAAGAGGAGAACAATTGAAAAAAGTGCCTTTCTATCTGCTAATGATGCATTATTTATTTCAGATTCAATTCCAATGATAATTATCTCAAGGAGCTAATAGATGAGTGGTGTGAAGGAGTTCTATCGAGTGAATGTCAAAAGCAAGATACTTCTGGACTGTATAGCTCTGATGAGGAAAATGTTATAAACAATTCCCAAAATTTTCTTGAAAAGGTGTCAGATTACCTACAAAATGATACTGGAAAAAGTAGGCCTGTCAATGTTCGAGGGCTTTCAAAGGTAATTGCTATACTTGATCTTGTTCTTGTTAGTGACAATTACAGTTAGGCCCCATCAGTTGCTTCTTCTCAACTGCTTACATAAGGCTGATTTCAAAAATGCTTTTGCTGATTATCTTGTATTTGGACTCTTTGCACATTTGCATACTTTTCTTGTATTTTTCTTTCACTGTATGCCAATTTGAAACATTGGCCGCCTTTGCACACGAAGAAATGCATTTGACATGCTATACTAGGGAGCATAAGGGATAAGATTAACCTTATTGGCCACTGGGACCACTGTTCTGAAAATCACCGACTTAATAGGCAAAATAGAGTCAATGACCAGACCAATCATTATCTGTTTGATAGTTTAACCAAATCAGTAGTTAGTTGGGTAATTGGACACTTGGGATGCTATTTTTTATGCTATTTGTTTTGAAATCCCACTAAGAATCTGAACACTCCATCCATATGCTCCCAATTTAATTTTGGTTATTCACACTTTATTTACTCCTTTAAGCATTGACATTTTTTTGAAAGGACATCATTTGATATGTATGGTGGGGTTTGAGCAAATAATACATCTTTTAAAGATGCACTCTAGTTTATTACTTTTCCTATCATGGAGTCCTAGTGCTATTATGTAGTCCTGGTTGCTCCTCTATATATTGAGGGCATGCTTCTTGGATGATCAAGAACATGTCTTCCATATGGTATCAGCATTGCTTTCAAGTGCCCCAATGCCAGCTGATCCGTCTACATCTAGTTTGTGGTTTTGTGCTGCAATTTCCGTGTTTCCCTGGTTTCATCTTTCCCCTTGGTTCTCTTCCTCCACTTCCTTATGGCTCCATGGCTGCAACCTGCAAGTTCTTGCATAGTTTCATCTGGTTCTCCGGATAACTGAAAGTATACTGTAGACTTTTGTAGCTTATTTCTGGGAACTTGGTATTATAGAGTAAGAAGCAGAGATTTGTAGCCTAGTCTAGTGTAGAGTCAGAATACTGAGTTTATGGCTCATACAACGACTGAGATGGTCCAGGGTGCATCTTCAAGTCTAAAATAGGAAATCCTACGGAGATGTAGTGTGACAGTCACTTACCTACATTTATGGCTAATTGTGTTCTATGAGAGGATAAAGCATGTAGAGGTTAATTAATATACATGTGACGTGATTTATAAAGGAGTTCTCTTCATCATTAATGTTTTATCTGTTGACCAAATTGGATATATTACCAGGTTTTTGCTAATTCTAGTTTCCAAAGTTGCAGTTGTAAGTTGAGCAGAATGGATTATTATGATTCACCACGAGGGGGAGTGGTAAATATATGGGTCTTTATCACTGTTCATGCCTTTTCTGTATTTACTTCTGTGAGATCTCTGATTTCGAGATCTCATCCTTATTTTGCATTTGGGTGCTCTTCTTTATATAAGGGATACATTCCCCAATAAAATTCAAGTGATACCATTATTCTAATGCACCTTATAGATTGAAGATAACTTATCACTATATTTTTCCTACACAATAATCTTCTCTTGACTGGCTTTCATTCCATCTCATCACAATGAAACCAACCCAGAAATCGAAAGGAGGAAATGTGAAACGTAAACCTTTCAAATTTTTCCCTCACTGAATTTATCCTTATTGCATTCTTGTACCAAACAGGGAATAGGGATAGGACCATGGTAGTAAAAGATGATATTTCTGTCTGATGTCATTACCTTCATATGAGATGTGAACTTGATCTGCCCCTTGTTTTCCATAGCATATGAATTAAGAATATCAAAGAGATGATTCTTTGATTACTTGTAACTGGTCACCTGGATTGTTGACTGAGTTTGTGCATTTTCTGTATGAATTTTACTTGTCCTTTGGAGTTACTTAGCCTAGTGATAACATAATTTTCAGGAAAGGCTTTGTTAAACCCGTGAAAATGATCAGAAATTTGTTTTCAATTTGTTGACCAAAAACTGAGACATTGAAGGCTCACATGTGCATGGTTTTGAATTTCTACACTATTGAATAACCAGGTTCAAATGCTTCCAAAATCTCCCATCTGCGTCTAGAAATCAAACTCAAATCAAACCCAACTGTCTTGCTATCGAACCATAATATTCTGATCTCTCTGTGGGCTACGATGCTCATGCATTTGAGAAACTTGCTTGGTGGTTTCATTCATGCCTTTCAAGTAAATATACACTTCCATCAGATCCCTAATATGCTGATGCCTTTATTTTCCTTGATTTAGAGCTCAATAGTAAGATTGTTTTCAAACTGCAATTATTTTGTTCTATGATTTTTGACTAGTGGCTGCTTGAAGTAGTTCTATTCTCATGTTGCCTTATTTTATCACCTTGTCATTTGGTAACATTTTTCCTGCCTTTCTAAGAGATTTTTGATAATGAATAGGTTGAAGCTCGGATAGTAGTTCTGTCAGTGCTGAGAATGATCAAAGAGGGCCATCGTTTAGGTAAGGCCTTTTCTTAATTATGGTCTTGTCAAAATAGTTGCAGTTTCTTGCCCCGCTATGTTGGGCAGCTACAGAAGCTTCATTCTATTACCGACTTTCTAAGAGATTTTCTTTACTGTTTAGAGCATGTCTAAAATACCCCTAAAAGCCTTTTGTGGAAAGTTAGGCCTCATTTTCTCAACGATTAGGACTATATTGACATGAAATTTTAGTCACTGATAGGACTCACAGTTATCTTGTGTTAGAATTAGAGGCAAATGATGAATTAGTCAGGTGGTGTCTAGAGTACACTGTCCGATCCATTACATGCGTTTATGACATACTTTCAGTTCATTTGATCCTCTCAATGTTTGTGTTTACATGTCATGCAGTCAAAGATGATTTGGTCATCATCACAGGGATATCTAAGGATGCACTTGAAGTGCAGCAAGCAATTACAAGCATCCTGCGAGACAATATTGGGCTTGATGTTTTAACTGGAAATGGGCCAGCTCAAATTGAACCTGCGAGTGTGAGAGCAGCTCCTGCTTCTGTTTCTTCGAACTCTGTTGCCCTCTCAACGCCCAACTTGTCAAACATGTCGCTTGCAAGAAGACCTGCCGATCCAGGAATTATTAGGGTCTCTGGGACGTCATTGAGTAATTGGTTGCAAAAGAGCAGCAAACACAGATTTTTACCGAAAAATACTGGTCACACAGTTCCCATATAAGGAGAAAGCGGGCTTCTAAAGTCTTACGATATTTTGGACATGCCAATACTGGTAAATATTTTGGTGACGATATCCATTTGTAGATAGGGGAAGGAAAAGGTCCAAGAAAAAATATATGTAAATATCAACTTCAGTGTTACATTTCTGCCTAATGAATAAATTGGGAGAATCTGCCGATGCAACAATTCCTACATAATTTTGAAAATTATTGAAATAGTGGTTGCATGGCATATATTGGATTAATCTAGCGGCTTGTCATTGCCAAGTGTCCTGCAGTCGGTTCGGCTTTATCATCTTGGTGCCGTTGCATTTCAAACATTAATCATGTAGACGTAATATAATGCTAAATATGATCTCATGTAACTTTTGGAGTTTGTTGTAAACCGCATAAAAATGTGAGCATGCATGTGCAAATAGGAACTTTGCATGAGTCTAGCCGAGTAACACAAGCAAAACCTTGGTAACGGGAGATCTCTTATTTCACGTTAAGATGAGTTCCCTGAATGATTCCCATCAATTTTGGCCCATTTGGTGTTCATGGAAAATCTGTAGATTTGTCACGTTATCTCCACTAATCTCATAATGGTAAACATCATGATACTATATGTGGAAAACCGAGAAAACAAACAATAAATCATTCCAATTTCCCTTTTATTTCCATCAGTCACGACTTGAGGTGGTGACGGTCATCTGGCCACCACTGCTCGATGACCTCAGCAACACCCATCATTGGCTGTCTAATGCTTGCAATGCTTGTTATATCATTGTGGGGCCAACAAGGTGATATCAGAGCCATCTTCAATCCTCTTAAGAGAAGTCATGAGTCGTGGTAGACAATTGTGTGGATCTAATGATCCAGGTGGGGCAAGAGACGTAAGCATTGCTCTAACAAAGCTTTTTTTCTCCTCTAACAAAGGGGCAACACCATCTTGAGTTACAGAGGTGTTGTGGAACCCAAACAAGACAATTAGGAGGGCTTGCCACCAAAGAAGCCTAATAGGAGGTTGCAATTTTAATGTTGCCCTCAACTATCAAACTCAAACTTTCTTATATTTAGTGCAATTGAGGAATCAACTTCATGGCTCCATCGCTAGTGGGGTTCTTGGCCATCCACAAGTTAAGGCCAAGGTCCTTGAGAATGAGAAGGTCCAGTTTGCTTTGCTTCATCTAGAGAATGATGCCATACAAAGGTGCACTAGTGTAAGATCAGCGAGAGCATCACTAGTTGAGGGGAGTTTTAAGGGAGTTTGATAAACGTCAATTTATCATCATTCTTATGTTTTAAAACACATCTAGCTCTTAGGATTTCAACACATTAATTGGGTTTTTGGGTTGCATTTAAGCATTTTCTTAGGATAAGCATGCATTGCATTATTTTGTTATTTTTAACATCTTTATTTGAGTGTCAGGAATAAACAAAAAGTCAGGACCCACAAACCCTGGTACCATAAAAGGCAAACGATGAAGAAGAAGCCCAATTCAGTTGGGTCCCAGCTGAATCCAGCTCATCTCAGTTGGATTCTAGCTCAACCTAGTTGGAATTAGCTTATCTCAGCTCCATTTAGCTCACCTCAGCTGCATGGTAACTCAGGTTAGTTCATCTCAGTTCCATTCAGCTCTCTTCAGTTGAATGGCAGCTCAGACCAGCTCAACTCAGTTGATCCTAGCTTCATTTAGCTCCTCCCAGCTCCATCAAGCTCTTGGAAGCTTTACCTGACTAGGATTAGCTACTGCCATCAACTGGCTAAGCCTAGTCAGCTGAAGAAGTTCTCAACCAGCTCAGGCCAGGTCAACTCCAGCTCCCGAAAACTCAACTCAGCTCAACTTAGTTGAGTTGAGTTACTTAACCTAAGCTAGCTACCTTAGCTAGGTAAGTAGCCTTCGGGAAGATCAGCTGCAGCTTACCTCAGTTTAGATCAAAACACAATAGCTCAACCTAGCCTGGTTTAGCAGCTAGCAAAGAACTAGCTGGCTAAGCTAGCTATTGAGCTCAACTTCAGCTCTCTTCAACAGCAGTCAGCTTCAATAAGTTCCAATGCATCTCCCTCTTAGCTCCTCGAACCAAAACCCTAGCTTCCTTACTCTTTCCTCCATTACTCTACTACCTTAGCTAGGTTAGCTTAGCTCCTACTACCCTACCATGGCCAACCCTAACCCTAATACCACCTACATAATCCTTCATCCTAGCTCTCCATTCAAGTCCACCTAAGCTACCTCAACCCCCTCCCTTTTGGCACCACCATTGAGACAACCCATCACCACCACCAAAAACCACCATAAAGATGGCTCCAAAATCCCCCATAATCACCCCGTTTTGGCGCCACTTCTTCCCTCCAAAAACCCATGCATTTGCACCCTACACATAACCTTCCTAAGCCATCACCACCCTCCATTTTTCCTTCAAAAAATCCACCTTCTAGAAACCTAGGGTTGGCACCAAAACCATGGCAACCCTCCATGGCTGGCGCCACCTATGGTGCCCCTCCAACCCTTAACCACCCACCTAGGAAACCTTACACATGGCGCCAAACCATCCCAGCCCTACATCCACCAACCACCCCCCAAAACCTAATCCTAGCCTTCAATTAAACTCCACACCAACCCCCCTTTCCCTTCCTATAAAAACCCCATTTCTACCACCAAAAAGGACCACCCTTGGCTACATTTATTTCTTACCTAAAACCACCAGATAGCCATCCAAAGGAGGAGCCAAGGAGAAGAAGATCAAGGGAGCAAACCCTACTCCCTTTGTGCCTTCTTCCTTCCCTCTTCCTTGGACCAAGCAAAGGTGATCACCATATCAAAGGGGATGGCTAGGCAAGGGGGAGGATTTAGGGTGGACGTTCACCACCCTAGGGGGAGATAGAGAGAAACATCATCATTGAAGCTAGGAGAAGAGGTGCCCTCTTTACAGTACTGGAGCTACCGCACTTGGAGCGAGGCTTCTTCACATTATTCAAAGGATATATTCATCTTCTTATTTTCTCTTTTGTATTGGAAACTTTTTAATTTCTTGTATCAAGCATTCCACTACTAGTACTTGATTTTATTAGCAATAGAAAATATTCATTCGCCTTTCAGTTTCTTTGTTCATATTTTCTAGTGTGTTCTTTTTAGTAGCTTAGTGCACTATACTCTTCCCTTCTAATTACCCTAGGCACATTGCCTAGTGTAACATCCCAAAATTCAGGTTCCAAGCCATTTCAAGGTGGTTCGGGTTAATTCGAACTCGGAAACCCAGTTGTGGTTCGGTGCTGGTATCAACACCTTAATTTTCCAAAAAATATGTAATTCGAGTCAAATCCTAGTGAAACATTGTCCAAAGGATGCCATGTATGGAACCATTAGATTTCTCTCATTGCAAGCTTTTTGACGATGCTTGTTTCGTGCGAATCTGAGGTATATAGCTCAAGTTATGTCCAAAACAAGTCAATAAGGATATATATGTAAGGTGAACCTAACTCTAGGGTATTTTGGGTATTTCACTCTAATAATCCAATCCCAACAAACCTTGGGCCTACATAAGGACCCCTTTGGGTACTTGGGTCGTCATTAGCCCTTAAATTAGAAAAAATCTAAGAGAAAGGGAGAGGAAAAGAATTTAAATTTCACTTAGAAATCTAAATTCAAAAATCTATGGACCTATCGCGATTTCGAGAAGATCGGGGTTCCCCCTGAAATTTTCGCATTTTCACGTGGTAGTGCTGGTGGCGCGCTTTGACCAGCTGATGCGTGGCGGTGACGGCTTGTGTGAAGGCAATCGTGGTAAGCATTTCGCAAGCACGCACTCGCTCTTTCGCGGGAAGTGGGAGGTCGTAGAGCAGCGTGATTGCGATGCGTGTTGCCAATCGGGTGGGGAGCGGCGACATAGGCACGATTTGGGAGCACTCGTGAAGCCCAATCAGAGGGCGACACGTGTTCAGTTCGAGGCGGGTGGGCACCGACTTGATCAGACCGAACGATTAGGGTTGGTTAAGGGACCCCTTTCATTATTTTGTTCGATTTGAGGCCTTCTCGACATCGGATTTCGACAAATAAGGTATTGTTGGAATTGTATTGACGTGTACTACGTGTTTGTACAATTTATTTTCACTTCTGAGTTCTATTTTTTTAGTGAAAAATAAAAAACGTGATTAGGTGTCTTCGACCCTATGTTGGTCCGTTTGAACCAGATCTTGCCCTGATGCGTGCATGGACTTTGAGGCAGGCATGGATACTGCCCCCAGGCCTTGTGCACATGGTTCGGAGTCATTGTGACCCCCCAGTGAAATTAGGTAGAGTAGTCTACCCTTTGTTTCTGATTCATTTTTAGGTATTGCGGACCCGTCTTGCATACTCCACGTGCCTCGCAGTATTAGTGTGTGCTTCCTCTCTCTTTGTTGAGTCTGGAATTCGGTAGAGGTTATAATTAATGTTTTGGGTACTTGAATATTAAATATGGATATTGTAAATCAAGCTGTTGACTTGGAATGTAAATAATCAAATTGATATAGTTAACTGCTGGATTAAAAGGGAGTTAACAATAATTTATTAGACCATCTTCATAAATTAAGTGAATTATGAGGCACTTAGAATATGGAATGTGGTTTCATCATCGCATGTACGAAAGGAATTCTATTTTGTAAAACTGACAACATCAGGATGGTTAAATAATAATTTGATTGGAGCTCTGACCAAAAATTGAAAATTTCCTGGAAACGGATAAGTTGGAGTATATTGTGAATATTTGTTAATTCTGGAATTAATAATGTGAAATTGTTAAGGATTGTTTGAATGGATGGAAATGAAAGGTATAGTTACCTGAAATGGTTACATAATAAGTATGACGAATTTGTCGGGAATTAACAGAATTGGACTATTGATTTTAGCCCTGCTACTCGCTGGATTTTGGTTGTAGCTTTAGTCTTTCAGACCGGTTTTGGGGGCTGGTTTATGGAGTTACTGGCCTCCCTACGACTCTTTGGTTAAGCTTAGTAGTCGACTGGGATAGCGGGATGCAGGACTCGAGGTTTAGTTCTTTCTCGGCTTGAGGGTGGGTCATTGGTTCTCTATGGTTCAATAAACATAGTGCTTGTACATGTTCACGTTACACGACATAGCTGCCACCCCTTTTCGCAATGGCCCCAATGTGACAGAGAGTGGTGACTTGATGGGTATAAGCCATCTTCTCATCCAGGAGGGTAGCTTATATCGATCTTGCACTGCAGGAAGTTACACGAAATCATCTTGTGTCTTGAGACGTCGATTGACAGATTATTATGGACTATAATAATTTGAGGTTCCAATATACGAAACGGAACTAGATAGTGAGATGTCTAATAAATAGATTAATTAAAGCTATAGTACCCATTTTCTCTTGTTCTTGGTTACTGTTGCACTCTGCTATTGTTGTTTCTACTCTACTTAGTTTTTGTTGATATATTTTTGGGTTCCGTACTCAGGTATACTTGATAGTTTGCAAGATGATTCTATTGTACATCTCCTTGGGCTTATATACTTATAAATCTTCTAGTTAGTATTTAATTTATGTTTATTTAATTTATGCAATATGAATTGTTTGTTGGTTATGTTTATATTTTATGATTATGTGTTGGGTGACTGAGGTCTTGTGGGCGAGTTGTGTTGGTTGTTAGCACATGGCGACCCAGGTTTCGTCGCTTGGCGGGTCTCGGGTTATCACAGATGGTATCGGAGCAAGGTCACCCCACTAATCATAAAATACCCCGGAAGGGCCGTATAGACCTTCATATTGTATCACGGATGGGATACTCAGCCGCATAGTGACGTAATATCTCTGGTCTTGATTTTCCACACTATTTCGACTTGATTCTCTTGATTTTCGATCCTATCTCTGTCCCATTTAGTATTGTTACTTTTCTGTCGTTAAGGTCATTCTTTTAGCCATCGGGCTGAGAAGATTAGGGGTCTCATTAGGGCATCGCTTGATCTAAATGTGATCTCAAGAAGTAACTAAGTAACTTCTTAGTTCGTCCATCATTTTTGTAATTGTATAGTTTTTTAGGATTTTACTTGTGGTTTTGTTAGTAATAAATTTGATTACTACGCCGACGAACACGTTAATTTGTAGCACCACTTGGTGGTGCATATTTGTGATGTTAAATTATGTGTCCATGTATTACTTATCCCTTTTGAAGAATCACCCAACCACTATTTTATAAATATACATGTACATCATATACATTTTTGTGGCATGTATAATGTTTATGGGATGATCAATGGTAGTATACTTCAGCTAATAGTAGGTTATATATAATTGATGTAAATATGTTTATATCACATCAACCATCTATTTATGCATGTTCTTAGGTATATAGTTGCCTCATACATTATAAATATTACATAACATGTATCATCTTGCATTTAGTTTAGATTATATAAAGTTTAGGTTAATTTTATCTTTTTGTAGTCAGAGAATAGGGTGATATTTAATCGGGGCCTTGGATTGAAGATCCAACCGTACGGATCTGATTAGGGCGATGATTGGAGTTCAATGACTCGAAGATTGCCCCGATTAGACTTCCATAGCATCAGATACAGTCTGAGAAAGATCAGAGGTCAAGGGGCCAAGATGGTGTAAATCCATACATCAGATGACAAATCCGATCAACGAATGAGTTTGGATCGACGATCGCAGCCTAACAACGTGAAAATCGATCAAATCTGACATCCGTGGCACTACCTACGAGCATATGAAGATGGATGGCTAGGATGGTGCCACGTGGCACCATCCTAACTGCCCAAACCGACCCAAGAACACCCGTTCTTTCTCTCTCCTCAAACTATGTGGACTATCTAAGTTGTTGGATCTTGATCCAACAGCCATGGACGCTCGAGCTCAAAACCCAAGCTCGCCTAAAGGGCGGCTTGGCACAGCAGGCGAGCGCCACCACGTGATGCTGAGGTCGTGAGTTCGAGCCTCGCGCACCTCAAATCAGGAGCGCGGGCATGGAGCAGCTAAATTTAGTTGTCGGATTGTGATCAGACGGCGATGGAGGTGCAACGTGGTGCGTTGGATGCATGCGGTTCACGCACGCATGATCCTACGCACACCCACATGCCCAATTAGACGTGGGGGGGTGCAATGCATTTTGAGCCATTGGATGTGAGGATTGAATGGCTGAGGAGAGGCGAGCACCGCGTGCTTGAAGAAGAGGCGTGCGCGATCTTAAACCGTCTGATCTCGCGATCGGACGACTAAGATCGTTTGATCGTGCGTAGGCGTTACACAACAGAGGAGGAAGAGGAGGCGGGGGCATGTGGAGCTTTAGCCACGTCTGGGCTTTAGTGATGAATAAATCCATCACTAAAGACCCTGACATTAATGTTTTAAATTATAAAATGACTTAATTGCTCTCAATCCTTACAACTATAAAAGGAGACTTACCACTCGAATTTCTCATCCCTTCCTCTCTTCTCTCACCCCCTATAAAGCTCTAAGAGCTTGTTCTAAACTTGGGATGTTCCATTAGAGTTAAAATTAGAAAATTTCCACCTTCTCATCCCCATTCGTGGAGCACCTGCGGTTGTCTTCTCACCGCTGTTCGGGAAGCGGATCTCGCTGCGATGTCGCCCAGCCTCATCCTCCGTTGTCCGTCTTTGTTCTCCCTCGTCTCGCATCTCACCACGTTATTCCGGGCACTCCATCAATGCAGCTCATCCTCCAAGCAGCCGTCGAGGCGGATAACCTCTCTCCACCTTCTCTTTTATTGCTTTCTAGTACAGATTTCTTGCTTTCTAGTGTTGTCATTAGATGTAATGAACTTGATTCAATGATTATGAAATACCTGCTCATTCTCTCTCTATTTTCTCTTGATTTGTATCATTCTCTCTCTCTCTTTTATTCATTATTCTTTAAGTAGATAGCTAGTGTAGATTTATTTCAACTAGCTAATATGCTTCGTAACAATAAATCAAACACGATTTTTGATCAAACATCTGCCTCCTTGTGTTCGACCTGGGACTCCTTTTGAGTTTCGATTAAAATTATCTGTTGACGAATTTTTCTCGCAAATTACCCTACGACGATGCGTTTTCAAAACTCAACTCTTTCAGCGCAGATTTTCTGCCATAGCATTTTGGTGCTGTTTTCGAGGATTCTCCAACATTTTGGTGTTGTTGTCGGGGAAGCGACGTTCTTTGATTTTTCTTATTTTCTGACTTATTATTTACCTCATTTATCTCCTTTCTTATTGTGATTGCAGGTACTCTTACAAGACGGGCAAAAGTGGTAGATTGGAGTAAAGTGCTATTGAAGGGTCTGTAAGTAACCCTACCCCCCACCCACTAGATTTCATTCTACCACCTAATAATACAAACCCTAATTAACCTAGGAGCTTGTATAAACTCTATGTTTAGTTTTGATTGTTTGTTTGACACTTCCACCCTCCTCATATAAAAGAAAAATTTTAAAAAAAATCTCACAGAGGTACACAACCTTTTTTGATTCGTCATACTCAATCGGTAACCTGATCTTTGGGATCGGTACACTCATCAACACATAATTGAGTAGAAATTAAATTAAGTAATCACTTGTGTGCCTAATTAAGTGGTGCATCAGGCCAATTGTTTGACTTGTTTGGGCCGCACCACTTCAACTAAAAATAACTCATCAAGTAGCTGCCAAATAGGTTCAACTTGTAGGACTAAACCAGGCACTCCACATTTTTAGTTTGATTTCAAAGGAAAACATCTTCACCTGTGATTTCAAAACCTAGTGTGCCAACTGAACTCGATTGAATATACCTAAAGTTGAATCCTAAAGGTTACTAAGCAAGGTTTAAACCCTAAAATTCACTACATCCAGAAATAATCTTGCTTGAAAACCATTGGTTGTGCACGCACACACATATTAATTGATCATTAAGGGCACAACCCAGATAAAAGGGCCCATCACATTTCAAAGCACATTCAAACATAACCCTAATTAAAACAAAGTAGACGTTGGCCTTAAGGATTGGACTCGCTCTTCGGAGCCCAGATCGAGATTATTTGTGATTAATCTAATTCTACCATTCAATCTGATGTCTAGCTAGGGGAGCATAATCAAACGATCGCAGTTGAGGGGTATCAAAGGAACCTAAGGCGAAAGCCAAGGGAATAACCTTCTCCCCAGCCCTTCTCTTTAACTGTTAGATTGGCCGAAAAGAAGTAGATCAAATCATTTTCTCATCTCAAGATAGGTTCTGAGAGTCTATAGGTCTTTAGGATAGCCCACTTAAGGGTAGGTTTGATTGTTTGTACCGTAGGACACCTTTCTTCCTCCCATTCTATTATAGATCCTTCCACATCCTATTTGCATTTCCACTCCTAACCTCCTACCACTACTTATTTCCAAGATGATTATTATTCCAACCAGACTTATTCTCATCCATCTTCTAGTTGGGATAATCTTGATTAGGGATACAGTTTTGGACCTCCATGTTTAGGGTCTAACCCTGGACACCATGATCTTGATTCTTATCCTTCTCCGAGCTACATCGATTATAGATCACCGCCTTTATATGGGCAACTTAATACGATCTACAATTAAGAAGGATACGCTAATCCTTACCTTCCTCAGATTACACTACATATAGGTTATCACCTCTTTATGGACAACCTGAAATGACCTATTATTAGGGAGAGTATCACGAACCTCAATTTGTTGACTCCCTTGCACTGAACCCAAACCCGCCCAATCCTAAACCAAACCATTTGGTTCAGGTTAACGAGGTCCAAGATAAGGTGTTGCTAACTTAAGGAATACCATACAATCTTTAGAAGCTCAACCAACACCTTATACTGAAAAATTGGAGCCACTATTTGAAATGATTGACGATCTTAACAAATATTTGTTGGATTGGCTCTAGGATGTTAGGGATAAGGACCCAGGTGAGTTTTTACTTGGGAAGTTATCAAAATTGAGAATGAGATTTGTGATTGCTCTAGTCCAATCTTGGGAGGATTCCCAGGATGAACCCCTGTTAGGAGAGCGGATGTCAAAATCCACTCAGGCACCTGTAGGGGGGACATGTTTTACAAGACCAAGGTTGACCAGGTTGTTCTAGAGCAATCAAATAAGGATGAATTGAATTCTTCACTTGAGATCCCTGAGCTGGGGAACGAGAAAACGTATGTCTTCATGGATCAGAAAGTAATTGATGATTTTGAGACATATTAATGCTGATTTAGAATTCTTTGATTTTGAAGGGGAAGAATCATTATGCGAAGTCTCACCTGAGCTTACAGCACACAATTTCAGTGAGACGACTAGGCCTGAGGAGTACAATGAATCATTTGATGGCCCTAAAATTGAGGAATTTGATCCTGTTGGGGCTAGCATGATAGATTCAGATCCTGATTTCATGAAGGATTCAATTCGTAGCCTCGATCCTCGATTACACCCATTGAGCTTACTGATGATTCTAATTTTGAGATCACTAAATCCAAGTCAATTCGAATTCAGTCACAAATCTTGGACATGGAAATTTTAGATGGGGTGATCAATATGCAGGAGATCCTAGAATTTGAAATTCTGAATGTCGAAGATAGGAATTGGGAAATGAAGATTTGGGAAGTTAATTCCGGAGGAAGTAGAAATTTGAGTCTAAGGGTGCCTATATACCTGAAACCACCAACCTTCTATCAGGACCCTTATGACATTTTTGATTATGAGGATGTGCAACCCAAGCACAAATTCATTGAATATCTTTTTGATCTTAATTTTCCTATTATTCAACTTTTTGGACTTGGGTTGCATCCTCACAAATCACAGGCCCAACCATGCTTGCATGTTGATCTTAGGTTTTGGATAATTTCTATCCAAAGTCTTAGATATACTCGACCATGGAGCATGGGTCTGCACCACAATCTGGTCCACCTTTGTGGACATCTCCTGGTAGGTCCAAAACTAGATTTTCTTATTTTGATCCTAACCTGCACCTGTGAATTCTTTATTTCTTCTTTATTTGTAGAGTGTGCTTAACTGAAGGCACTAATTTCAGCATGTATACAGTCTGTTTTTATCTCAGAGCTGACTGGGTAATCACAAAATTCAGGTACTTTCTTTTCTACTCCACTCTTTGTCATGTCTTTTAATACAATGAGGATATTGCATTAGATAGGCATGGGGGGGTGGATATTCATCTCTGAATTGTTTCATTGGCTCTATAGATTCTTTTTATTTAAAAAAAAGTGGAATTAAGAAAGAGAACTTGGGCCTTAGAAAATTTTCAATCCTAGAGAATGATACGATATGACATGAACACTTAGACCCTTCAGATCTTAGGGCTTAATTTGCCCGGGTGTCCAGTAAAATGTGAATTTGTTTCTTGAGTCCTCGCCAGTCTGAATGTATTTCTAATTTGATTAAATAAGTTGGGGTGATAAGTACACGATTTATCGACCCACCCTCTGATTTGAGGGAACTTATAGTCTAAGCATCCACACACTCTCTGCACTGACTCATTGTTCGATGATCTTAACGGAAATTGGGTAGCCAATGAACCTTCTAGGGTGGTATGGCTGGCAAGTTATCGTAAGTAATTGTTTGCGAATGCTGAATCGGGTTTTAAAAGTAATGCGTTGTAATATAACTGAAAAAGCGTTCAAAACAGATATAATTTTTTTACTCGAATTTTGAAGTCCGAGGTCGAACACAGGGAGCAAATTGGTGTTTAGAAATCAAGATCACAATTCAGAATTCAAAAGAATATGCAATAATATCAGTATCACATTGCAAAAATATGGGAGTAAATGGTAATGTAGATCACAAAATACTAAAGAACTCAATGTATATGAATATGAATTAAAAATTGGACATCTGATTTGTAAATCAAACGACTTAAACTGATGCTACAGTGCTCCTTCTTTCTCTGCTTCTCTTTTGCGGCTCCTCTTCTTTCTTCCTTCGTCTGCTTTTGCTCCTTCTCTTCTTTCTTTCTTTAACTCTGTCTTTCTCTTCTTTCTCTGCTGCTTCCTCTTCTCTTTCTTTCTCTTTGTCTTTAGCTTTCTCTGTCTTCTCCTCCCTTATTCTTCTTCTTATTTTGCCTTTGCGAGCTTTCTGCCTTTTTCTTCCTTCAGCTTCTTCCTTCTCTGCCTTTCTTTGCCGTGGCCCTTAGCTTCTTCTTTAGCTTAGCTTCTCCTTCTTCAGCTTAACTTCTCCTTCTCTTCAGCCTGCAGCAAAACCTACCCCCTACCCATGCGCAACTCTCCTCTCTCTCTCTCTTAGGTTCCGCTCTCCCAGAGCCACGCGTATTCAGGTAATCGGGTCAGGTACATACTTGGGACCAAGCCCACCAGTGTGCGGTGGTGGGCGAGGAGTGCAGGTCAGGTCGGGTCAGCTAGGTCTGCGGGGCGTGAGTGCGGACGAGATCGGGTCGGATTGGGTAAGAGGTGAAAGTTCCCTACCAGGAGGGGTGACGTAATAAAATTGCGGAAATAAAAATATAAAGCAATCTCACAAAAATCAATCACAAAATGTACACAGGTATTTTTAGGTGGAAACCCAAACCGGGTGAAAACCACCACCTAACCCTCTCGAGTTAGGATTTTCCGATCAACCAAGTTGATCAAAATCCACTAAACGAATCACTTTAAACGAGGGTGATTCAACCTCAGTACAACCACGCTACAAGTACGAGGGTAGCGTTCCTCAACCCCTTCTCTCCACGAGAAGGATTTTGTCCCACGAAGGAGACGGGAATTCGCAAAGCGAATACCCAACCAAAATACAAAGATAAAATAAAACAACAGTCCTATAGAGCCAACAAAATTAAACCTAGCTTCTATAGGAAATAGGAAACTCCCCTTTGCAAGGAGTGCGTCGACGATGACGCGGTGCGTGTGCCACGCGATGGCGCTACGTCGCTCTCGTTATCAACGCCGGGAGAGCGGGTGCGCAACGGTTGAATGCTCTCAAGAAAATGGAGTTTGAGCTTGGAGAGCAAGAGAGTCTTTTCTTTGGACACAAAAGGTTTGAAAGTGTATTGCAAGGTGTGTGTCTTAGTGTATTTCTAAGTGTCTCTTGTGTGTTTTGTGTTGCAAAGGCTCCCCTCTATTTATAGAGGCCTTAGGAAGGCTTTGGAAGGCTTAGAAAGGGTTCTATAGCCGTTGGGAACAAAGTCCAAGAGAATCAGGCCGAAATCAGGACAATGATTACATTTGATAGGGTTATCAGACGTCTAACTCTGGCATCAGACGTCTGGAAGGCCACTTTAAGACGTCTGATTTCAAGGTCAGACGTCTGATTCTGTGCGGGTTTCTCCCTGACTTGAATCAGATCTAAACAGGGTTTTTGCGCAAGTCCATCAGACGACATACATGACGTCTGGTACTATGTCTGGACGTCTGGAAACCTACTTTTACTGTGGGAATTGATTTCCAAACGTTGCAACGGCTAGAAAATCTCTGAGAAGAGATTTTGGGTCAGCCGAGGCAAAACGGTCATTTATCAGACGTCTGTAAAGTCCTATGGACGTCTGATAAGGCTCTAACGGTCATAATCTTGAGCGTTTTCTAAGCCAGCAAACGGTCCACTAATTGGACGTCTGGCAAAGTCATCAGACGTCTCCTACGACGTCTGGTCTAAGGTCCGGACGTCTGAATTCATCAGACAGAACTAACTATGTCCAGCCTAACAGTTATCAGACGTCTGAAACAACAGTCAGACGTCTTAAAATGCTTTATCAGACGTCTGATTTGGGAATTAGACATCTGGAAGTGCTGTTTGAACCCTATATTGGTTTTCTAAGTATTCTACAGAAAACCTAAGTATCCTAGGGTTGTGCCGGTGTTCCTAGGACTACTGTTAGGGTTCTTTGAGGCTCTTTAACATAATTTCTAAGGAAAATAAAGAGCAAGAAAAATAAAGATAAAAGTACATGAAAGGATTAAAAAGAATCTATCCTATTCTTCTTGTCTTCTATCTTCAATCTGTCGCTCCACGCGAACCTCCTCTGTTTTCCGTCAAGCTCCTCCAATCCGTCCTGGATGCGAGCTCGAATTCCGTCTAAACACGTCCACATTTGCAATTGACCTGAAATCTAGGACTCAAATTGCAAATGTTAAATAACACGTGTTTTGTTATCATCAAAAGAAATGATCGTGGTGCTCTAGCACCAACAAGAGGGACCTCATCCCGTGATTCAGAGGTGATAAGGCTATGGCATAAATTCAACTTATGTGCCTTCGGTTGCTTCGCAGCCACCGATGTGGGACTAAACGTGCGCCCTTCTTATGTGCTCGCAGTAGAGGTGGTCTTCCAATTACAGCAGCTGCTACGGCCTTTGACTGCAACTGAGTGCCTGGAGTCGTGCGCGAGGGTGTTCCGTGCAGCCTAGGACGGGGGCCTGGATCTGGCAAGGCCTGGAGTGGTGGCGAGCGAGCTTCAAGCTTTGGGCCAATGGCAGATGATGCCTGCTACTTGAAATCACAAAGACGGCCTCGTGGCCACGTCAAATTGCTCAGGAAGCTTCGTCAAGGCACGTTGAATGTGCTATGGTGGTTGGCGTAGCGTGGGGACGCCTATGCGAGCTTGCCTAGGGCACACTGTGTGCATAGGTGGGGGTGTGTTCGGTGAGGTGCGTGAGTGAGTGGAGTGGTCTGTGAAGTGGGGGAAAGTGTTCAGTGGCATGAGAGGAAGCTTATGGGTGTGTCGGTGAGGAGTAGGATGGCCTGTGGAGGTGGAGCGACCTCGCCGGAGGTGGTGGCCGGAGATGGAGATGAGGATGATTGAGGTCGGCAGTTGTCGATTTTGGGAAATAGAGAGTGGAAAAGAAAGTAGATGGGAAAGGGAACTTAGCTAGGGTTTTAGGAGATGAAGATGGTGTCTGACACGTATTGTCGACGCCGGAGATGAAGGTGCTCAGAGAGAGATGGTTGGCGAGGATGAAGGGGAGACAAGGGTGTCGGCGGGTGCTGCACAACGCGGACGAAAGCAAGGAGGAAGAGTCTGCCACTGGTATTATGGTTTGACGACGAGGGAGAGTAGGGAAGGTCACCAGAGTTTGACGAGCGAATCGGCCGGAGGAGGAGAGAAGAATTTGAGAGGGTGTCTCCGGTTGAATTCAAGCTTAGAGGAGTCGGTTGGATCTAGGGCTTCTCAAATAGATCTCTAGAGGGGGATTTATACTTGGAAGACAAGCTTCCAAACAAGGTATGTTCGCCGGAGAAGGAAACTCAAAAGTGACCCAAATCTCTCATGCATTCGCATGAGAGATTGGGAAGAAATTATGGCATCAAATTGGGTTCACATTGGAGGGATTTTCTCAGAGAATCTCCCTTCCAATTTTGAAGGGGATTCTCTGAGCAATTAGGGAGAAACCACCTTCCAAAGCTCGTCGGAGCAGGATTCCTCTGCTATAATGGTGGAGGGACCTAATTGCGAAGACGATGAAGAAGCTAGGGGGCCTTTTGCAAAGGTTTTTGAAAGATAGGGGTACAAATGTAATTAGGCTAGACCTTTTTGCAAACTAGGTCAAGGCAAATTCATCTTGGGTTCAAATTTTGGTACAAACCTAATTTAGACCTAAGGAATCTAATGGTGAAGTTGGTTTTTGGGTTTGACCATGTTTGACTAGGAAATTTATGTAAAAAACTAATTTAGGGTAAATATCTGTTTGAGATCCCATTCTAGGTCAAGATAGGTTCCAATGGCCAAATTGAAAGTTCTAAACCCTAAGAAATATTTTTCTATGATTTTTAGAGGGTTTAAGTGAATTTTATCCTGATTAAAACCTTGGTTAATCAAGTGAGTCTGTTTTAGGATTTCAAGAAGTTATTTAATTAACAAGACACACACAAATCCTTTTTTGTCAAATCCAACCCACTTTTTATCTTGTTAAGATCCTTTGACCTTTGTTTAGCCCTTGAGAAAATCCGTTGTTGTATTGTATTGGTAAAATTACAGTTTTACCCCTTGTTTCTTATTTTTCTCTCAAAAAGATTATTCAGTGAATTATGACCTCCAGTTGGTTATGTAGGAGCTTTTATTCTCTTCATTGGGTCAAAATGAGTTAGTTAGGGCTCATGATGGTGTTTCCATCAGTAACAGCCCATTGGTCGGTTGTCCAGAGCCCAGTTACACGACCATTCTCTTCTTGCTGCCTTTTAAGTAAATCTTAGATAAAGGAAGCCACCTACTTAAAAAAAGAAGAAGAAAAATATCCAAAAAGAAAAGAAAAAGAAATATAAAAGGAGAAAAGAATAGAAAAAAAAGAAATAAGTCACACTTCACCGCATGAGTATGGTTGGTAAGTTATCGTGAGTAACAATCCATTGGTCAATTGTCCATAACCCATCTCACAAAAATGCACGTTTAATTTCAAACACTTAGGAATAAGCAGAGAAGTAGAATAAGTTAGGGAGATATACACTGGGTTTGCTGTTGTGTTGATCCCATAAAAATAAAAGTAGGGAGAAAGCTATCGGTCGAATAGATACACCTTTAGGTAGAATTCCTTTCTAAGGTCACCTCGTAGAAACCCGAAGTCCATTTTGATTGCCGATCTATGAATCTAGCACTTCACACAAAAAGATGATTAGAATTTAGAGTTCTCATCGAGTCTTGGGTGGGTTGAGTGGCCGAAGAAAGTTGCTTCAAAACCCTAAACTCAAAAATCTAAAAAAAATTAGAAAAGAAGAAAAAAAGATCCTTCTTTGAATAAGGCGAGGGCTTGAGGCAGTTTGCATTTTGATAGACACTCGAGCGCTGTTGTGTCTTTGTAGTTCAGGTTTCAGTTGAAATTCTTAAGTGTTGAAAAATAACTTTTGCCCAAGAAATCTGATTCTAATTCTCTTATAAATAGTATGTAGTTTTGCTAGGGACTAGCAAAAGATAGGCATGGGAGTGTGATGTAAACATGTTTATATCATATAAACCGTCTATTTATGCATGTTCTTAAGCGTATAGTTGTATCATACATTATAAATATTGCATAACATGCATCATCTTACATTTAGTTTAGATTGTATAAAGTTTAGGTTAATTTTCTCTTTTTGTGGTGAGGGAATATGGTGATATTTAATAAAGGCTTTGGATTGAAGATCCAACCGTACGAATCTTATCAGGGCAACGATTGGAGTTCAACGGCTCCAAGATCGTCCCGATCGAATTTCCGTAGCATCAGATACAATCTGAAAAAGAATAAAGGTCAAGGGACCAAGGTGGTGTAAATCCGTACATTAGATGACAAATCCGACCGCACGGATAGATTCGGATTGATGATTGCAGCCTAACGACGTAAAAATCAGTCCAATTCAACATTAATGGCACTACCTACAAGCATATGAAGATGGATGGTCATGATGGTGCCATGTGGCACCATGCTAATCACCCAAATCGGCCAACACTCTCTCTCTCTCCCTCCTCAAACTGCGCGGATGATTTGGGCCGTTGGATCTTGATCGAATAACCATGGATGCTCGAGCTCAAAGCTAAAGCTCACCTCATAGGGTGGCTTGGCATAGCGGGCGAGTGCCTTCACATGACATTGAGGTCCCAGGTTTGAGCCCTGCGCACCTCAAATCAAGAGCGCGGGCGTGGAGTAGCCAAATTCAGCTGTCGGATTGTGATCAGATGGCAATGGAGGCACGATGTGGTGCATTGGATGCGTGTGGTTCACACACGCGTGATCCTACGCACATCCACATGCCTGATCAGATGTGGGGGGTGCGATGCATTCTGAGCTGTTGGATGCGAGGATCAAATGGCTGATGAGAGGCGAGCGTCGCATGCTTGAAGAAGAGGCACGTGCAATCTTATGCCGTTCGATCTCGTGATCAGATGGCTGAGATCGTCTAATCGTGCGTAGGCATTGCACAGCATAGGAAGAAGAGGGGGTGAGGGCACGCGGAGCTTTAACCATGTCTGGGTTTTAGTGACAAAAAAAATCTATCATTAAAGACCCTGACAATATTCTTTTAAATTATAAATTGACTTAATTGCCCTTAATCCCTACAACTATAAGAGACCCCTACCACTCGAATTTCTCATCCCTTCCTCTCTTCTCTCATCCCCTCTAAAGCTCTAAGACCTTGTCCCAAACCCGGGATGCTCCATTAGAGTTAAAATTAGAAATTTTCTACCTTCTCATCTTCGTTCGTGTAGCACCCGTAGTTGTCTTCTCACCACCGTTCGGGAAGCTGATCCCACTATGACGTCGCCCTGCCCCATCCTTCGTCGTCCATCTTCATTCTCCCTTATCCCGCATCCCACCACGTTCTTCCGGATGCTCCATCAATGCGGCTCGTCCTCCAAGCAGCCGTCGAGGAGGATAATCTCTCTCCACCTTCTCTTTTAGTACTTTCTAGTATTGATTTCTCGCTTTCTAATGTAGTCATTAGATGTAATGAACTTGATTAAGTAATTATGAAATACTTGTTTATTCTCTCTCTATTTTCTCTTTATTTGTATCATTCTCTCTCTCTCTTTTATTAATTATTCTTTAAGTAGATAGCTAGTATAGATTCAATTCAACTAGCTAATCTACTTTGTGACAATAAACCAAACGCGATTTTTGATCAAATGTCCACTTCCCTGTGTTTGACCTGAGACTCCTTTTGAGTTTTGGTTAAAATTATCTGTTGACGGATTTTTCTCACAAATTACGCCACGACTGGTTTTCAAAACTCAACTCTTTCAGCGCAGATTTTCTGCCACAACAATAATTAACATCAACCATTTAAAGAGGGTAGATTATTATATACTGAACACAATCTAGTTTGCACTCTGCATGCCTTTTCAGCAGTTATGAGTATTTGTTGGTCTCAACTAATTCTTACCGGATGTGTTTTCTGTCCTTATGAGTATAAAATATGTATATATGTAAGTTTTTCACAACAAATTTGACTTGTAGCATGCCTTAACACATTAATATGTATATTAAAAGCATGCGAGGGATTGAGTCGGGGATATACAGTTCATTGCCCTGTTAGCGTATGATCTTAAATGATTAACTATTATTTCAATAACTATTCAAGGAAGATGGTTGTCTTGATTTCTAATGCAGTTGGTAACTGATGTTGTCTATATTGTTAGAATCTATTTGAGACTAATTTTATGAACCATCTTATTTGAATTTGGCCGGAATTGAGTTTATTACTTATTTAGATTGGGATGAAATTAATCAAATATTCATTTGAATTAATATGGAATTAATCGATTGATTATTGTTCCTGTAATCCTATTACTAATTTAATAATGATTGATTATGATTGTTTCAATTTTTGACACAGTTGATGATATTTGTTACAATTAATATAAAAGTATAAATAATACATTTATCCCTCATGCATGTTTTATTGAAAAGAAGATTTATTATACTGTGATGCATATTTTATATACGTAGTTTATGAGATAGCATAAATATATCTCTGCCACTTACATTGCTCTAATTCCTAATCTTGATGTGTTCTTACTATGTTAATTATGATAGACTTGCATATGATAAATGAGGAAAAACAAAGAAAAAATTTTTTACGTGTTAGTTTATTATTACTAATTGCATTGTCAAAAGTATTATAAAGAATAGTATGTTTAAATAAACAACATCTTATACATTAAGATATTGATGGACTAATAACTCATATCTCGTTATGGAGTGGGTATTAATTTATAAAATTGGAGAATTAGATTTGGGATGTTATAAAAGAAGTAAATGTGTAAATTTGATGAGTTGAAAAGATATATACTTTGCTTCTTTAGTTGGATTAAAGGAATAATATGATTACTCCTATTATTAATCATATCAAAGGATAAATCGTGAAATTGGATTATACTTAAATTATCAATTGACGGTATCCTGGTGGTAAGTAAATATGTGGGTATGATGGAATTGATATTGAATTGAACGACTGAATGAGACTCTAATTAGCTTAAAAAATTATACTTCTATTATTCTTCTTAAGAATTGGAATATATCTTTGCTTAGAGTACAGGGCATACATTTTACTCGCCAGTTACAAATGTTTTTATCAATTACTTTGGAAATATGAGTTTTACCTTTGAAATTGCTTAGAACTTCAAATTTTTGCATTCCTTGATTCTCTATGTTTTAAGCTAAAAGTCTAGGGTCGTTTCATCCACATGGATCTAAAAAATCAAGAAATTGTGTTTTGTACCTTGAAATTTCTACATTGAATTGAAGATATTTTCTTACATTATTAAGTAATTCATGAATTATGTATTATATGTAACTGATTCTGCTTTAAGAACGATTATAGTTTACCACTCTTCAAAAATAAAATAATAATAATAAGTTACTTATTTTGGTACGTAGATCGAGTCTTTAAAATGACAATGGAGGTTTTTTTTTTCACCTACCTAACCTACACCTATGGGGTTATTGAGAAATTGCTACTATCATTACTAACGTGGTCATTAGATCTATGGGCATATAGATTCAATTTTTTTTTCCTGATTGTTGACACCATAGACTGTCGGAGATCACAAATTCTTCTTTGACTTGCCTCGTTAATGGTTAAAAATTGATGAAAATTGACACTAGTTGATAACAAATTCTTTGTTTAATTCTCACTTATTTGTATAAGCACGTAATTCATTTTGTACAGAAATTTCTTTGATATTTACTGATTTTCTTGCAAGGTTGTCCATTAGCGGTTGCTTGTCTGGTATGGATTTAAAGTGAATTCTAGACAAATATTAATGAAGCTATTGTGATTTTGGGATCGGCATTACAAATGATAGCAATGTTATATTGATTGAATTTTTTTTTAAAAAAATATTGGTAATCATTTTTCGATTAATGAACTTTGATAAAGGTGTTGAGATCTTAAATGAGGAAATCGATAATTGATGCCTACTTTTACACCATCAATTGACATTTGAATAATGTCGTATTTATGAAAAATGGTTTCATCAGACTCAATGTAGCATCCCAAGATTCAGCATTCATTGTGTATTTTCTTAGTACTCCATGGAGGATAAATGACATAAAATTTATCTATAATCACCTAAACTATGGTACAATCGTTAGCATCAAATGATTTGTGTGGCCTATCATTCGTGGTGTCGTTTAGAGGGTATTGTTGATTATTGTATGGAAGATCTTGTTGATGTGCCTTTTGTACATTCCTTTGTGGGCCCTCGTGTTATTCTTAGTGATAAACCATGCATAAAATTTATAAGCTAATTAATGATTTCCTGAATTCAAGGTAGGTTGTGATAAATCATAATGTAAATGTATCACGTTGAAGTAAATAAGTAAATTCTCTACGGAAAAAAAGGGGATCTAATTTATGCTTGTATCATGTTATTATTATTTGCATTTTCCTGCCTTGATGAAAGAAGGGGTTTTTTAAACTTTTGTATAGCATAACATACGATATGATTATAACTTTTGTATTCTTGATAATTGATAAATTTTATGTTATAAATCTCTGAGTCTACTTTTAGTTCTTTATTTTTCTATTCTGGATAATTTGAAAATGATTCTTGTTTTGACAATGAGATAGGTAGTGATTAGGTGGGATAGGAAAGTTAATGCATTGCAAGTATGGGGTTAATGATTGCAGTTTAATCATTTTTATACTTATGGTTGAGTTTACTTTAATATTTTGGTTAGTAACTAGCTAGGCTAATGAATTGCTTGTGTTGGGACCGGACTATCGGGGATTTAAATCAATGTATTGTCGTCGTAGTTTGAAATCTGCAAAAAATCGAACAACAAATAAAATTTATAAGCTCAGAATGTTAGAATGAATTCTGAGGTCGAACATAGAGAGCGAGTATTGCATTCACGCACTAATCTCAATAGTTAATATAAATGAGCATAATTAATTACACAAAAACTAATATGCAATGTATAACATGAGTATATGAGGAGATAAAAAGAACTCTAGACAAAATAATGGTGATTTGGATCACCAATTATTAGCCTAACACATATATAGTAATTACTCAAATAGAATCAAATGAACAAACAGTGAATCAGATGTCTGATTGTGAAATCATATGACTTAAAGTGCTTTGCTACAATGCTTCTTCTTTGACTTTCATATGCTGTTCTTCTGTATGGCTCCTTTATCTGGCTTTTCCTTCCTTTCTTTGGCTCTGTCTCTTTTCCTCTTCTCCTTCTCTGATTTCGTCTGTACGCTCCTGCCTTAGCCTTCTTCAGATATTCTCCTTCATTTTCTTCTCTATTTTCTCTTCTTTTCACACACAGGGCATAATTTCTCCAACAGCTAAGTGTTAGCCATTGTTCTCCATAGCAAAAACTCCCCTTGACCCCGTTCTCTCTCTCTCTTTCCTTCTTTTCTCTTTCTCAATGTCTAGTCAAATGCTCAGGTAATCAGGTATTCGGGGATCCATGTACCCGGGACCAGGGCTGTGTGCATGACTATCACAGCCGTGGGTAGGTCAGTGAGTGAGGGTGTGGGACCTCACCCCGGTGTTTGGAGGCGATAAGCCCCAAACACTTTTGCTTATTATATCGCTGCAGAGCTTTGCACGTTTATGATGTGGGACTAAGCTCCCACACCATTCTTCAACAGCAGTAGAAAGGAACTCCTTCGCCAAATTCAAGCACAAGGGTGGTCAACGCCCTAATTTGTTGGTCCATGTATGTTGCTGGAGCAATTCCACGTCACCTAGGGCTGGAGCCTGGGACAGACGTAGCAAGAACAAGCTTTAAGCTTCGCTCAAAGCTACCATCAATGCCGGCGAAGGAGCGAACACCTGCAACAATAAAAATGGCCTAAAGGCCACGTCAGAATAGCTCACGAGGGTTGTCGGTGGACGAGGAATGCAGTGGTGGTGGTTTTGTGGCGTGGGAGTCGGTGTAGTGGCTAGACGGAGGCGAAGATGGCCGGAGGAAGTGGGTTTGTTCGGTGGGTGTTTTGGGTGGATGGGAAGGCGAATAGATAGAGGGCTTTTGGTGAGTGGAATACGGTGGAGGTTATGGGCATGTTGGTGAGGAGGATGGAGGTGTGTAGCACTCAGAAGTCCTCGCTAGAGGGGTTGCCAGTGGTGGAGACGAAGGTGGTGGGTGGTGTAGTCGAGGTGTCGAAATAAAGTTTGAAAGAGGGAGAATTAGCCTAAGAGTCTAAGGGAACTAAACTACTCCAAAACTAATGGACGAAAGGGGGGAGATCTCCTTGCCGAGGGTACATTGGCGTCGGAGAAGAACTCTCCGGTGGGGTAGAAGCGGCGATGACGAGGGGAATTGAGGCACTCGCTGGTATGGCACGATGTGGAATAGGGGGAGAAAGGAAAATCCGTCGTTGGTATTTGGCGAAACAGTGGCAGCAACTAGCTTTTCTTAAGTCGTTGTAGTACAGATAGTTATTGCCATCATTTGCTAATATATAATTTTTTTACTCGGAAAATAAAGAGTTCCCGAGGTCGAACTCAGGGAGCAAGTTGTATTCTAGAGATATACATGTTCTATTACAAAAATAAAGAGAGAGAGAGAGATGAAGGTTTGGCTTCTTCTTCTTTTCTTCTTTGTCTTCTCTTTAGCTTTTGTTCTTCCTGTTCTTTTTTTTTCTTGCTTCAGATCTCCCTTCCGTGCTCTTCTTCTTCTTCTTTTCTTCTTGCTTCTCTTCTTCTGCTTGGCTGCTCCGTCTCTCTTCTTTTCTTCTTTCTTCTTTGTCTTCACCTGTCTTCAGGACGTCGTCTGATTTTCCAATCAGACGACTTAACCCGCGGATGCTACAGTGTTGCTTCAGTTCTTCTTCCTCAGTCCTCTGCTTCGGGCAGCCCTGGCTGCTCTTCTTCCTTCGGTCTTCTTCTCCTCTGTTCAGCGGCCGTCTTTCTTCTTCTTCTCTGCCTGCACACTTGCACAGCTTGATCAGAGGGGCAAAACCTAATTCTACCCTCTCCCCCGCGTTTCTCTCTCACGGAAGTCACTCTTAGGAAAGCTCTCCCAGAGCTGCCGGGTATTCGGGTACGGGTCGTGCCCGGGTCTAGGCCCACCGGCGTGCGTGGTGGGCGAGGAGTGCAGGTCGGGCTTAGTCGGGTCGGGCCAGGTCCGCGGGGCGTGGTCGCGGACGAGGCCGGGTCGAGCTGGTAAGTGAGAGGGACCTCACCCTGTGCTCAGGAGGCAACGAACCTAAGGCACCTTTTGCCTTTATGCGGGCGCGCTCCTCCGAAAATTTTCGAGGTGGGACTAAATGTCCCACCCCAATTGGACGCCCGCAGCTGAAGACGCTGCAGGAGTTCGCGGTTGCACGCGAGGCCTTTGCCCCAGCTGCAATCCTGGGACGCTTCGCGGAGATGCCCCGCGCAGCCTGGGAGTCGAACCTGGGCGAATCGCACCTGGAGCTGCAGGTTGAAGGTGCTCCTTCCACGCAGCAATGGCGACGGCGGGGCGGAGCGTGAGGGTCGCCCTAGGTCAAACTGCGGGCGGAGAAGTGGGTTTGTTCGGGGGGTCTGCAGAGGGCGAGTGGCGGGAAGTGGAAGGGCGGAGGTTGATCAGGGTGAGGAGGCGGAGGTTCTGTGAGGGTCGGCGAGGCGTATGGGGCTGTGGAGCGACGGGGGCGTCTCGCCGGAGTTTGGCCGGAGACGAAGGGGGTGACGGTGGACAGGAGCGGTCGAGGGTTTAATCAAATAAAAGACAGTGAGGAAAAGAAAGAGGGGGAGATGGGGAGAAGTTCTGACCTAGCTGCAGAGATGAAAGGGGCTGGAGCAAGGCGGCAGTCGTATCGACTGTCGCCGGAGAAGAAGATGCCCAGGGGAAGGGGCGGCGGCGAGGAGAGGGCCGGAGAGGCGCCAGCTGGGTGCGGCGTGGCACGGGAAGAGCGAGGGAGGACAACCCTGCAGCTGGTAGTGCGGCAGAGCGACGAGGAGGAAGAGGAGAGGCCGCCAGAGCTGGAGGGCTTCCTGTCGGAGTGGGAAGAGAGGAAGTGGGGGTCTTTCTCCGTCAGGACTGAGCTGCTAAGAACGGCGGAGCGATGGGGGTATTTATAGGGGCGGAATCAGAGAGGAGGGCGGAGGGAGACGACGTGTCTCCCTCGCCGGAGGACGCCGGAGATGGAGACCCATACCGTCCGTGCGTTCGCACGGCCGGTATGGTGGGTTGCAGCGACCAGGGGCGTGTTCCTGCGACGGCTGATGACGCAGGGCACCCCCGGTTGTCTTGCCAGACCCTCCCCCTTACCCTGCGCGGTGCCATGCTCTGCGCAAGGTCGCCGGAGCATGGTGCTGGTCAGGTTTTGGCAGGAGGGACCTGGATGCAAAGAACGAAGGAGAGTTAGGGGCATAAATGTGAGGATTCAAAAGTTGAGGGCCAAAAAGTAAATAAATGAGGACCAAAGTGTAAAGTTGGTCAAGAAGGTTTCCTCTTAGGCTCAAGTTTTTATACATGACTAATTGGGACCTAAGGATTATGATGGTGAATTTTATTTCCAGATTAAACCTTGTTTGACCGGTCAATTTACGCAAAAACCCAAATTAAGTTGTTAATTGGGCATGGTTCTCAATATAGGTCAAAATGGGTTCCTAAGGCCAAATTGAAGGTTCTAAACCCTAGAGATTATTTTTATATGAATTTTAGAGGATTTATTCTATTTTTACTTTGCCTCGAACCTCACAAATTGAAGTGGGTTTGTTTTAAGGTTACAGATTATCATTTAGTTCCTTGGAATTGCTGTAGCCCTTATCAGATCATCTCATCCCACTTTTATTCTTATTAGGTTGCTTTGACCTATGTTTGGACCCTGAGTTACCCTGTTTTTAGATTGGATTGGTGAAATTGCATTTTTACCCCTTAGTTTCTGTTTTCTTTGCGAACTCAGAATCCCTCTGAGTTAAGCTTTTCCTTGAGTTATGTAGGAGCTTTTATCCTTTGTATTAGGTCAAAATGAGCTAGTTATGGCTCATGATGAGGTTCTCATCAGTATTGCATATGGATGATGAGGGAAGTTGGAGAAGATCGTCGGACGTTATGAAGTCTTTCAGTCAGAGAGGAGGGAGGAAGGAGGGGGATTTTTGGCCAAAAGTGAGCGTCGAAGGATCGGTGTGCATTGGGGATCCTTTTACTATCTTTTAAAGGGTGGTTGAAGCTTGGAAACCAAGCTCTTGAACTTGGAAGGTTCGCCGAAGTTGGAAACCCAATCTCTCATGCATTCACATGAGAGATTGGGAAAGAGTTGAAGCTTAAGAATTAGTCTGATTGGAAGAGGATTTCAAGAGGGATCTCTAGTTCAAATTTGAGGAGGTTTCATCAATCAATCAAGGAGAAATCCTTGATTGATTGTTTCCGAAGCTTTCGGATTAGGAGTTCTATGCAGTGGGGACCTTTTCGAAGAAGAAAATGATGAATTTGGGGGGTTCTATGTAAGAAATTCGAAAGCTGAGGGGCCATTTGAGATAAAGAAAATCAAACTTGAACCGAAATGGAAACTAGGTCAAAATAATCTCAAATTTGACCTAAGTTTTGATAAAAACCTAATTTGGACCTGAGAAATCTAATGGTGAAGTTGGATTTTAGTTTTGACCTAGTTTGACTGGGTAATTTATGTAAAAACCCAAATTAGGGTAAAGTTTGTCTGTGGCTCTATTTTGGGTCAAGACGGGTTCGATGGTCAAATTGAAGGTACCAAACCCTAAAGAATATTTTTCTATAAATTTTAGAGGGTTTGAGTGAATTTTATCCTGACCAGAATCTCAGTAGATTAAGTGGGTCTGTTTTTAGGATTTCAGATGTCATTTAATTCCTGAAATATGTGAAAACCCATTCCTATCTGCATAGACCTTTTTGTTAGACAATTATGACCATTTGACCTTTTATTAACCCCTAAAAAATCCAATTATTGTTCTACAATTGAGATGTACTGTTAAAACAACATTTTTACCCCTATTTTACTGTATTTCTCTCAGAATGATTATGCAATGAATTATGGTTCTCTGGCGATTATGTAGGAGCATTTATTCCTTGATTGTGACTAATTAAAGCTAGATATGGCTGATAATGATGTTATCATCAGCCTGAAACCCATAAGTTCAGTTGCAAAGGTTGGAAAATGAAAGTTCTTGTTGTTGTTGACACTGGTTGACTTTGTTGTGGAATTCTCATGCTTTGCATACCTCCCATTTTAGTCCAGGGACCCTGTAATTACCTTACAACCAAAGGCATTCGGAATGGTTCTTCATATTTTATTTTAGTTTATTACAAGGAGATAGAACTTCTTATGTAGTTGAGATGTGGGAGATGTATCCCTAGTTTTTTTCCAGTGAGTTCATAACACCCTATTTTATTTCTCTTTAAGGTTGGTATTGCCTCTTTTATGGACTACTTGCTTACGCACCTCTCTTTGTACCTAAATGTTTGCTCGAGTTTCAAGGATGAAACTCCCTTTAAGGTTGTTATATCTATAACGTCCCAAAATCCAGATTCTATGTTTCAAGGTAGTCTGGGTCAATTTGAACCCGGAAACCCGATTATGGTTCGGTGTTGGTATCAACACCTCAATTTGCCAAAAAAACACATATTTCGAGTCAACCCCTATTCAAACATTGTCAAAAGGGTGTTGTGTGTGGTACCATTGGATTCCTCTCATCGCAAGCTTTCCGGCAGCGCTTGTTGTGTGCGAATCTGAGGTATATAGCTCAAGTTATAACCAAAACAAGTCAACAAGGATCTATATGTAAGGTGAACTCAACCCTGGGGATGTTTTGGGTATTTCACTCTAATAATCCAATCCCAACAAACCTTGGGCCCATATAGGGACCCCTTTGGGTCCTTGGGTCGTCACTAGCCCTTAAACCATAAAAAATCTAAGAGAAAGGGAGAGGAAAAGAATTTCGATTTCACCTAGAAATCTAAATTCAAAAATCTAGGGAGTTAATTGCGATTCTGAGAAGTTCCTATTTCCCACTGAGTTTTTCACATTTTCATGTGGCAATGCTGATGGCTCGTGTGAAGGCAATGTGTGGCTAGCGTTTTGCACACATGCGCTCACTCTTTTGCGCAAAGTGGAAGGGCGCGGTGTGGCACAATTGTGACGTGTGTCACAGATCTGGTGGTGAGCGGTGACACAGGGCAATCCAGGCGCACTCATAAAACCCAATCAAAGGGCAACATGTGTTTGGTTCAACGCGAGTAGGCGTCGACTTTATCTGACCGACTGGTTCAAGTTGGTTCAGGGACCCCTCGCACTATTTCATCTGGTTCGAGGCCTTCCCACCTCGAATTTTGGCAAATAAGTCACCATTGGAATCTTATCGACGCATACTATTCGTTGGTATAATTTATTTTCACTTTTGAGTTTTATTCTTTTAGTGAAAAATCAAAATGTGATTAGGTGTCTCCAACCCTATTGTTGGTCTTTTTGAACTAGGTCCTGCCCCGATGCATGCGCAGATTCCGAGGTGAGTGTGGATACTGCCCCCAGGTCCTATTCACATGGTTTGGAGTCCCGTGACCCCTCGGTGACATTAGGTAAAGTAGTCTACTGACAAACCCGTTTTCATGCATTTTGAAATCGTCAGAAATCGTAGTATAGTCACAATAAAAACGCTCGTCAAAAATAATTTAAAAGGATAATGAGACTTGGGTCCCCGTCGTTCGTCTCTGGGAGTCGTTTATGGAAGTGCAGATTTGAAATCGATCTCTTTCGCTCTACTTGCTTAAAATTGCATGTCGATTTATGGTTATTACGTATTTATGCACGACATGCTTAGTTGCCAGAATATCAGAAATTAAAAGCATGTAACTTTAATCACACAAAATATATTGCAATAAGCTTATGGTGATTCTCAACACATAGATATATATAGAAAAAAAGATCTTTCATTAATTCATCATGGTGTTTGCAACATGGAACTCGTGAATAGCTTATAGAGGAAAACTTGAAAACATAAATCTAGCTAACATAAAACGATTGCATACATGAATCTAAAGGGGGATTATGCATGCATCATTAGGGGAGAAGTAAGGAGATACACTACTAAGAAGTAAAAAAAGCAGTAAAACTATGAAGAACTAAGCTACTAATCTAGCAGAAATAAGGGCCTTCAGAGGTGGGCTCTGATGGCCTTTGAGTTGGTTGAGAGGAGAAGGTGGGGCGGCCAATGGTGCTTAGGCCGACCCTTGGAGAGAGGTTGAGGAGGTGATCAAACATCTTGGCATGGAGATGGTGGTGGCCATGGTGATGCTACTTGTGGAAATGGAGTGGAGGTGGATGTAGCTAAACTAAATGGAAGCTAAGAGTGAATGGGTGCAAATGGCCACCCCTTAGGTCTTTTTATAGACCTAAGGGAAGCTTTCTAGAGAATTATGGAATTATCTAGAGAGGACTATGGTGGGAGCTCGTGGGAGAGTGAGAGAGGGAGGATGGATGGTGGTTTTTAGATCCACCAAATGTGGATTTAAAAATTGAATGGCTCTTGGTTGCTAATTTTAGCAACTAAGGCAACAACACATGGTAGAGAGTTCTAGAGAACTCTGGGCTAGGTATTTTCGTGTGGATGGTGTGTGTGGGTCAAAACTTAGGTGGCTAGGTTGATTAGGTTAGTGTAAAGACCCATTCTGGTCTGAGCCTTTTAGGACGTCTGGACTATCGGTCAGATGCCTGATCAGATGTTTGGACCCCTTCCTAGATGTCTGGAAATTGAAAATTTGTACGTAGCTTTGCATCTGCGCACTGGCTGCGCGTAGGATGCCCTTTATCCTCTCTTCTCTCTCTTCTTCCTCCCCCACAGAACCCTAGCCACTCCCTTATTTAAGACCCCTCTTCCCCCTCCCTCTCTTCCCCACTCCACCACAACCACCTTCCTTCCTCTCCATTGCTGCGAGAGGGGCGATTGCGAGAGCGAGCGACGAGGTGGAGAGGTGGTGTGCAGAGGGGAGGAAGAGCTTGAGCTTGCGAGCTCGTGGGAGCTCGCCAGAGGACGTACCGTCGGAGCGGTGCATGTGGGAGGAGGAACGCGTCGGGGGAGATGTCCCCGACACCTTGCTGGAGCTGGAGCTGCAGACGGGGAGAGGTCGTGGCTGCACGCGGTGAGAGGAGCAGGAGGTCAGTCTGGTTTTGGGTTTTTCCCAGAATCAGACGTCTGGCGTGTCGTCCAGACGACGGGTTGGACGTCTGAAAGTAGTATTCCGCGACGGTATGTTCCTCTTGCGGTTACGGCCATGTAGGCTACACTGCAACTTCGATCTGCATGGCTAAATATAGGTGATTCACCTGTCACATGTAGGGATAGCTTTGGGAAGGCGTGGGACATGCCCTCCCACGCGTTTCGGACGTTTGGACAGCTTACCAGATGACTGGAAGCACTTTCAGATGATTGGAGGAGAGGTCAGACGTCTGGAGTTGGGCCCAGATGATCAAGAAGGGGTTCTGGATGTCTGAAGTCGATGAAGGAACCTAAGGTGAGACTCTGGTTACTTTTAAGATGTCTAGACCTTGAGCCAGACGTCTGATTTAGGTCTGCAGTCCTGTTTTTGACCTGTTTAGGGTCCGTTTGAGGTCCGTTTTACGCAAACAAGATATCTGTGGATTCCTTGTGAGTTCCTCCATGTGTTAGAAAGCCTTATATACTGTTCTGAACTTTCTGTTGTGGTATGTCCCTTGGTGTAGGACTTCGATCTGTTGCGTGTTTGGGGCCTACAGAGGCACATGAGCCTACCGTTCGAGCCCCAGTACTCCCGAATTGTCTGGTAGAGTGGTTTCCCTTGTTTTAAATTATAAAACATGAATGCATATGTGAAATTGGATAACTAGAAACCTAGGATGTGGCATGAATCCTAGGACGAGAAGTACTTGCACTGTTTGTATGCATGTTTGAGATTGAAGTCTTAAGTGAATGAATAGAAATATGAACAACTGCCTGTTAATAAACAAGAGCTGCCTGTGAAACATGAAATGCCTGCACTAGTTAGACAAATACCTGTGACATTTCTTGTTGTATATGCAAATTGTGGAAATACGAGCTGCATGTGTAAAATCTGAGAATGGAAATGTGAATGAGGAAACCTGGTTTGGAATAACATGGGGAATACGAGCATGAACCCTACGGGGAATTAGGAGTAGAGCTCCTGTGGATAAATGGAATGGATCTGGAAATGTGAGTGGGAAGTGTGCTGGCCCATGAGTACGTAGTACCAAGGAGAGCGACTGTCCCCTATTTAGTGTAGAGTAGAGCTAGCCACCCTTGGGTTGGGACCTGGGGTTAGGATTGGCCACTCTACACCAACTTCTTTGGCCCTCGTATATATTGTACCGGGGAGAGATACTAGTGTAAGGAGAGAGCTAGCCACCCCACAGGGTCTAGGGTTCAGCTAGCTACCCTACACCGACTTGTTAGGCCCATAGGGCAAACTGGGGTAGTCAGACGTGGGTGCACAGACTGTGGAGGGGTGAGACCCCTGTTTGGTTCTGAGGGGTTAGATTCCTGCTACTAAGAGGGCTAGGCCCTATACTGTTCTGTGCTGTACTTTGGGCGTACCCGCTAGCGTAAATGACTGACCGCATGCCAGTGAGGGGTTGCTACCCGTGCGCTTATCGCGCGTGTTGTAGTCATCGCTACGTCTGTCCGTGACCTCGGGGTGGTTGATTGGGTGTAGGATTACCATGGGGGACTCTCCTGGCCAGGAGAGCACCACGTGTGCCTTCTACTCTTCGGAAAAGATTGCAATCAAGATCGTTCCCACGAGGAACATGCGAGATCAAGAAAGTGACCTGGAAAGTAAACCAATGGGTGAAAAGGAATGACTTCTAAAATAAAATAATTGGAAAATATAAAGTAATTGTTAGCTTTTACTGCTTTAGTTAGTTTGGTTTCCACTCTACTCAGCGTTCGCTGACTCCATTTTTCCCGTACCCCTTTACTGGTCTAGGAGTTGAGCAGCCCGAGTCGCCGGCTGCAGAGGGTGCTAGGCCTAGTTGAGCTCAGTAGTAGTTCCTGTTTTTGTTGTACTTCCTTTTGCTAGTGAGTTTAGACTATTGTTACCGCTTCTGTTTCTGTACTTTGTTCTACTTTATTGTTGTGGTGGTGATATGTACTGTTAGCAGCTTTTATTTCCTTTATTGCTGTACTCTTTTACTGTTAGTTACTAGCATGGTGAATGTGGTTTACTTTCCTGCTTTTCGGTTATTTCTTGTTGGACGACTGGGTCCTGGGAGTAGTCGAGTCGAGCCGGTCTTGGGTCCTGTAAAGATTTGGGAACCGGGTCGTAATAAGATGGTATCAGAGCAAGGTCATCCCGAGAAATGAAGTAACTTTCTTGAGAATAACCAATTCACGTGCATGTAACTAGAGTAACCATCACAACGTACCGCTTGACATCTGTTTTGAGTTTCTTTCGTTGAAGTCCGTTAGAGTTGACTTTTTTTTGTTCTGTCTCCCCCATCTCCTTATAGGAGATGCCTCGACGTGGAGTTCTTGAGGCAGGCTGTAGACGTGGCCGTGGACGAGGTTGGTGGGGCAGACGTGCTGGGCCTGAGGTGCCAGTTGACCAGCCACTTCTCTTGGCGTTCAGGCCCAGGACCTCGTTTAGTTAATACGAGACATAGTACGAGAGGAGCTCCACCCACCTCAAGGGGCGCTTCTCCCTGGGGACGTGGAGGGGGACTCCTCTGTGGGACCAAGAGACCGACGCAACGCTGGACGAGGGGGAGGGGGTGGTCCTCCACCTCCCCCATCGCACTCTGACACTTCTGAGCACAAGCCCTCCCTGCCTGGAGGCGTGCCCATTCCCCCACTACAGTTGCACTACGAGCTTTTCAGACAGTTTCGGAAGCTGAAGTCCCCCTCCTTGAAGGGGGATGAGCCCCGTCTGAGGTAGAGGACTGACTAGAGCAGATTGAGAAGGTGTTTGACACCCTTCGCCCCCCTGTGGAGTGCCGCGTGGCCTTTGCCACGTACCAGCTGGAGAGTGCGGCACACAGGTGGTGGAGGGCAGTCAGAGGCCAGGAGAGGGGAGAGTTGACGTGGGACTAGTTCGTGACCCTCTTCTGCGAGTAGTACTTCCCGCAGACTTGGCAGGACCAGAGGAGGTGGGAGTTCCACACTCTCCGCTAGGGGACGATGACTGTGAGTGCGTATCGTAGCATTTTCTGGAGCTTCACGTTTCGCCGTGACAGCTGTGGCTACCGAGGAGGAGTGCCTGTGGAGGTTCACTGAGGGGCTTTGACCTGCCATTCGGGGGTATGTCAAACCCCTGAAGCTGCCCACCTTCTCGAGAGTGGTGGAGGCAGCTATGACGTACGAGGAGACCATCCCGGCCGCACAAGACACCAGCAGCGGACGGAAGAGGCCCTACCAGCTAGAGTACTCACAGGGCCGACGAGAGAGGAGGCATGCGACACCCGCGGGAGAGCCGTCTCGTTTGGCGAGGCCGTCAGTGGCCTTTGGGGGCCCCCGACAGGGGCCAGCTGTCAGCACTAGACCCCTGCCCAGTCGTCAGCAGGGATCTACTGAGGGAGGGAGTCGAGTTCCCCTCTGCTACCAGTGTGGCCAGCTAGGCCACATTAGGAGGGACTGCCATCTAGGGTTGGAGCATAGCAGATGCTCCCCGCATCGAGCGCTAGAGGCCAAGTAGGTGGTCGTGGTTCCCAGGCATATGGGGGATGAAAGTAGTCGTGGGGAGGGTACCAGCTAGCGGCTACCCGTCCGACGTATAGTGTGGCTGCTTCTTCTGCACCGAGAGCTGAGGGACATATCAATGCTCTGACACACAGAGACGCCAGGGCATCAGGTTCAGTGGTGGTAGGCATGGTTACAGTTTTCGACAGATTAGTTTACATACGTTTTGATTCAGGCGCCACACACTCGTTTGTTGCTGTGAGTTTTGCTGTTAGTTTGGGACAGGACTGCACATTGTTAGGGGATTCGTTTGTGATCAGCGGTCCAGGCGGTCAGCTGTTTGTAGCTGAGGAGGTCTACACAGACTGTGAGGTTAGTATTGGGGGACACAGCCTCCTCGCTGACCTGATCATGATACCGATGGAGGATTTTGTCATGATTCTGGGGATGGATTGGCTGTCCACTTACCACGCTTTGGTGGACTATTTTGGGAGGAAGATCGTCTTCTCCATACCGGAGTGCCTTCCTTTGAGTTTCACGGATAGTCGGTGGATGGAGGTTTTAGGTGCATTTCTACACCTCGGGCAGTGAGACTTTTGGGCCAGGGGTGTGAGGGCTTTTTAGCTTGTGTAGTGGCAGAGCCCAGCCCCGTGGCAGACTTTCAGAGCATTTCAGTGGTCAGAGAGTACCCCGACGTGTTTCCAGAGGAGTTGCCAGGACTACCGCCTGAGCGTGAGATCGAGTTTGAGATCTCACTGGTACCGGGGACTAGCCCCATTTCTACGGCACCGTACCGGATGGCACCACTTGAGCTGCGAGAGCTCAAGTCACAGCTGCAGGACTTGTTGGAGAAGGTCTTCGTGAGGCCTAGTGTGTCCCCGTGGGGAGCCTCTGTGTTATTCGTGAAGAAGAAGGATGGTGCCCTGCGCCTTTGTGTTGACTATAGACAGCTAAATAGGTTCACCATCAAGAACAGGTATTCGCTGCCGAGGATCGATGATTTGTTCGACCAGTTACGAGTTGCCACGATTTTCTCCAAGAAAGATTTGAGATCATGCTACCACCAGTTGAGGATCAGGGAGACCGACATCTCCAAGATAGCTTTCCGCACCCGGTACGGACACTATGAGTTTTTGGTCATGCCGTTTGGGCTGACCAACACCCCTGCTGCCTTCATGGATTTGATGAACCGGATGTTCAGACTGTATCTGGATCAGTTTGTGGTGGTATTTATTGATGACGTTCTCGTTTACTCACGGGATCAGGCGCATCACGGACATCACTTGTAGATGGTTCTAGACACTTTGAGACGACGCAGGCTGTATGCCAAATACAACAAGTGCGATTTTTGGTTGAGACAGGTGACCTTCTTGGGCCATGTGATTTCAGGGGATGGCTTGGCTGTGGATCCAGCCAAGGTTGAGGCAGTACTCAGGTGGGAGAGGTCACGTTCAGTGACAGAGATACGCAGTTTCTTGGGACTGCAGGTTACTACCAGAGGTTTATGAAGGGTTTCTCGCAGATTGCGCGTCCTATGACTCAGTTGACCCGGAAGGACTTGCTCTTCGCTTGGACAAATGCTTGTGAGGCGTGTTTCCAGGAGTTGAAGGAGAGGCTGACTTCGGCTCTTGTGCTTACCATCCCAGATAGCAGTGGCGATTTTGTGGTCTACACGGATGCTTCATTGCAGGGGTTAGGGGGTGTGCTCATGTAGCAGGGTCACGTTGTCGCTTACGCTTCGCGACAACTGAAGTCCCATGATCATAGCTACCCTACCCATGACTTAGAGCTGGCAGCTGTTGTCTTCGTGTTGAAGACGTGGAGGCACTACCTTTACGGTGAAACCTTTGAGATCTTCACGGATCATAAGAGCCTCAGGTACTTGTTTGATCAGAAGGAGCTTAACATGAGATAGAGACGTTGGTTAGAGCTTCTGAAGGACTACGACTGCAGGATCTCCTACCATCTGGGGAAGGCCAATGTGATGGTTGACGCCTTGAGCCAGAAGGTGCCTGCCCACTTGGCCAATTTACAGGCACATAGTTGGAGACTTATGGAGGAGATGGGCAGTTGGCGAACCCTAGAGTCACAGGGGTATTGTGGGGCAGTGACGGTGACATGACAGATGAGACCAGAGCTGATAGATCGTATCATCATAGGGCGGATGACAAATCCATACTTGCAGTCGTTGCGAGACAAAGTACTGTCCGGGGATCTAGGAGACTTCTCTTTTACAGACGAGGTGCTGCGCATGAGGGGACGTTTGTGCATTCCCAGGGACGAGGAGTTGTTGAGAGAGAGCTCCTGATTGAGGCGCACAGGTCTAGGTTCACCTTACATCCTGGGAACACGAAGATGTATCATGATCTGAGACGTGACTTTTGGTGGAGAGGGATGACGTGGGATGTAGGTGAGTTCGTGCAGCAGTGTTTGGTGTGCCAGCAGGTGAAGGCCGAGCATCAGAGGCCTGCAGGGCATTGCAGGCACCTCCTGTGCTAGAGTGGAAGTGAGAGACCATCACCATGGACTTGGTGGTGGACTTACCCATTACCCAGTGAGGACACGACATAGTCTGGGTGATTGTAGACAGATTGACTAAGACGACACGTTTCTTGCCAATCTGAGTCACCTTGGGACTAGTGCAATTGGCAGAGTGGTATATTCTTGACGTGGTACATCTGCACGGAGTTCCGCATGAGATTTTATACAACTGGGATATCCATTTTACTTCCCAGTTTTGGGCTGAGTTTCAGCAGGCTTTGGGGACACGGTTGAGGTTCAGTATGGCGTATCACCCCCAGATGGATGGATAGTTAGAGCACACGATACAGACACTCGAGGACCTTTTACGCGCCTATGTGCTAGATTGGAGGGGCTCTTGGGAGGAGCACTTACCCTTGGCAGAGTTTACATATAATAACAGCTATCACTCGAGTATCGGCTAGGCACCCTACGAGGCTCTATACGGACGGAGGTGTACTGCGCCATTGAGTTGGGTTGAGGTGGGGACCAAGTAGGAGGTTGGCCCCAAGCTGATCTGACAGAGTCAGGAGGTGATAGAGTAGATTCACAAATGACTTCGCACTGTCAGGAGCAAATAGAAGAGTTATGCCAATAGAAAGTACATAGAGGTACAGTTCAAGGTTGGGGATCACGTCTTTCTTTGCGTTTCACCCATGAAGACTTGCAGCATTTTGGGGTGAAAGGGAAGCTTGCGTCGAGGTTTGTGGGGCCCTCTGTGGTCCTGGAGAGGGTAGGACCCGTTGCTTACTGGCTTGCCCTTCGTCCCCAGCTTTCTGGCGTGCACGACGTGTTCCACATGTCCAACCTCAGGAAGTACATCGCCGATCCCAGTCACATTCTGAGCCATGAGAGTGTCGAGGTGGGTGACGACCTGACCTACCCCGAGAGACCAGTGTAGATACTAGACAGAGCCGTCCGGAGTTTGAGACGGAAGTAGGTACCCTTGGTGAAGGTCTTGTGGAGGAGCCAATGGTACGAGGAGGCTACCTGGGAGACTGAGGAGGCAATGCGAGAGCAGTACCCGAAGCTTTTTGAGGGTACGTATTTTCAGACTGGCTTCAATCCTCTTTAAGTTTGTTATGCGTATATATTTCCTTTTCCACACCCTAGCTAGCTCAAGTTTCGGGGACAAAACTTCCTTTGAGTTTGTTATGATGTAAAGACTCGTTTTGTTCTGAGCCTTTTAAGACATCTGAACTGTCGATCAGACGTCTGGACCCCCTCCCAGATGTCTGGAAATTGAAAATTTGTACGTAGCTTCGCATCTGCGCGCTGGTTGCGCACAAGTTGCCCTCTTTCCTCTCTTCTCTCTCTTCTTCCTCCCCTGCAGAACCTTAGCCACTCCATTATTTAAGACCCCTTTTCCCCCTCCCTCTCTTCCCCACTCCACCATAACCACCTTCCTTCCTTCCTCTCCATTGCAGTGAGAGGGGCGAGCGTGAGAGAGAGTGCGAGAGCGAGTGACAAGGAGGAGAGGCGACGTGAAGAGAGGAGGAAGAGCTTGAGCTCGCGAGCTCATGGGAGCTCGCCAAAGGACGCACCGCCAGAGCGATGCGTATGGGAGGAGGAATGCGTCGGGGGAGACGTCCTCGACACCTTGCTGCAGCCGGAGCTACAGACGGGGAGGAGAGGCCATGGCTGCGTGCGACGAGAGGATTAGGAGGTCGGTCTGGTTTTGGGTTTTTCCCAGAATCAGACGTCTGGCGTGTCGTCCAGACGACGGGTTGGACGTCTGGTGACAACACCAGACGTCTGAAAGCAGTGTTCCGCGAAGGGATATGGCCGCAATGTTTTTCTTATGCTAACTTATGCTAAGTGCTAGCCTAATTTAGGTCAATTAAGACATATGATTGCTTCGCAATCATACCCCCATGCCTAAATCTTGCTAGTCCCTAGCAAATGTAAGACTAAATTATTCACATAAGGGTCCCTAAGGGATTGATTATTTTATCAAGTGTATGCCTAGAGATTTTTCTCCTTTTTGTTTTCATCCTATGCTCTAGAAATCCAAACAATCATGAAAGTGTAGCTATGTAGCTTTTGCAACAGATTCGAGTGAAAAACTAATTCACCTCTAAAACCTGTACTTGACAACTAGTAAAAATTCTAGCGGGATAGGTGGACTTCTTCCCTCGGGGTATTCAAGATATTCTATGAATTCCACCCAGCTTTAAGCTTAGGTAGAGAATCTTAGAGGGAAAAGATTATATATTTGGTGGCTCACTCTCACTTGGTGCTACATAGAGATTAGTACTATAGAATCTAAATTCCTAAATTATTACGTAACTCAACTCAAAGAAAGATGAGAAAAACTATGTTCTCTTTTGATTCCTTTGTATTCATTCTCTCTTACTCTTTTTCTTTTTCTTTTCTTTTTTTTCTTTTTCTTAGAGCTCACAATCTCACCAGATTCACACATATGACCTGTATTTGGTGGTCTCACTTGGCATTAACACTTTAATTGAGTTCCATAACCCTAACACTAAGTCGAAATTCCACAGCCAATATTCGGGCGGTCAGAAGCATAGAAAGATAGGTTAAGGCCTTATTTGGTGGGTCTCAAATTTATTTGGTGGTATTGCCTCAATGCAATTGAAATAAACACTAAATATTCACACACTCGTTTTCTTTTCTTTTTCTTCTTTTTCTAATTTTTTTCTTTTTCAATTTTTCTTTCTTTTTATCATTTTTTTTCATTTTTTTTCTTCTCTTTTTTTTTCTTTTTCAATATAACACAACTAGCACACATCCATGAACTTTATTGAGAAGGCATTATTAGGGATTGGTGGTACTCAAGAGACATTGGGTGGCTTATTTGGTGGAAGTGCCTACTCACAGCACCGAGAAAGGTGAATAGGATGATGTATTTCTGACCTAGATATCAATACCCTCCTTTAGCCAAGGATTCCATAAAGAATGGTCGTAACCATCCACCTTAGCCCTAGTTTTATGAAAACTCGCTCTTCGCGTATTTGCCTTATTTGGTGGCTCTCAAAATTTCGCACAAAAATGTATACATTGGAACCAAGAGCGAAAACTATGCCTAATCTCTGAGTATCATCTTCTAATTATCTAGTATTCTGGATTCCTTGGACTAATCTTAGAGCACTAGTACTCTCTATTCTCATCTCACATTATTTGGTGGATTTTTGGAGGAAAATCTGCCTAGCTCCCAAAACACTGTCCAATGGTTCAGCAGAAGAAGCATTGCTTCTTCTCGACAGACTAAAGACATTTATCAGCCGTCACTGTGGATCCATTGCAAATTCTACGTGTGTGTGAAAAGTTGTGCTGGATTCCATATTACAGGAATCAACTAGAGGATAAAATCTCTAATGCATTCTCTTAATAAGATAATTGATGAGAGCCTCATCATGAGCCATAACTAGCTCTTTTTAACCCAATAAAGAAGATAAAAGCTCCTACATAACTTGGAAGAAGGCCTAAATGAAGGAATAAGTGCTCTGAGAAGAAAACATGAATTAAAGGTTAAAACTACAATTTTACCATTGCAGTACATAAAAGGGATTCCTCAGAGGCAGAACATAGGTCAAATGGTCTAAATGAGATAAAAATTGGGTTGAGTAAATCAGACATGGGTTTAGGTGAAATCCAGGAATTAAATGACATTTGGTAACCCTAAAACAGACCCGCTTAAATTAACAAGGTTCCAATCAGGATAAAAATCAAGTAAACCCTCTAAAAATCATGGAAAAATATCCTCTAGGGCTTAGAACACTTAATTTGGCATTTGGAACCCAGTTTGACCTAGATTAGGGTCCTAGCTCTTCAAGTAACTTAATTTGGGTTTTTACGTAAAATGGCCAGTCAAACGAGGTCAAACCTAAAATCCAACTTTACCATTGGATTCCTTAGGTCCAAATTAGGTTTGTACCAAAATTTGGACCTAAGGGGAGGTCATCTTGACCTACTTTGCAATTTAGTACATCCAAATCACAACTTGGTCCCTATCTTTTGAAAATCCTTGCAGAGAGCCCCCTAATTTCCTCGCCACCTTTGCAATCAGGTCCTGCTGCCATTGTTAGGGCAGAAGCAACCTCCAGCGAGGTTTAGAGAGGGATTACTCTCTGATTCCTCAGAGATCCCCTCCCAGAAATGGAAGGGAGATTCTCTGAGGAATTCCCTTCCATCTACCGCCAATCACAATCTCTGGTGTGAACCCAATCTCTCATGCGAACACATGAGGGATTTGGGTATCTTAACCTCTTTACTACTCTGGCGAGCCATTAGAGGCAATAGGTGTGCCCTCCACGCTCTGAAAGCACGGCCCAGTGCCTATAAAAGAACCCACACCTCCGGCTGCTCATCTTTAGCTTGATTTGGCCGAGCTTCCACCTCCAATTCATCTCTTCCTTCCCGGCCAAAGTCCCCAGCAAGCTCCGGCGAGCCCCCCTCCCCTCCCTCTACGCTCTGCCACAAAACTAGTGGTAGAGTTATCTTCTTGATTCCCCTCCGCGTCGCGCAACACCCACGCACGCCGCCTCAGCCCCGTCGTCGCCGCCGTCCTCCTCCACTGGGCAGCTTCTTCTCCGGCGACAGCAGGTACTGCTGTATGCCTTCCGTCCCCCTTCGTCCCTATAATTAGGTTAGAACTACTCTCCATCTTCCCCTCTCTCTTTTCCCCCTTTTATTTCATTTAATTGGCCCTCGACCGACGCTGACCACCTCCATCTTCCTCGCCTCCGACCGACCTCTGGCGAGCTGCTCCCACCATTCCGCCCCTCCACACGGCTCGCCAACCATCTCATAAGCTCCGCCTCACCACAAGGAACAATCTCCGCCCCTCCACTGCCACTCCACACCTCCACAATAGCCCCTCGAACAACCCACACCTCCGGCCATAGGTTGACCTAGGCACACACGCCTAGGCCATCCCACGGCCTGCTGCATGACTCACCACCTTCGCCGTGCCACGGCGAAGGGCCCCGGCTGGTCTGATTGAGCCGAGAGGCTCGTTTTGTGTTTGACAGTATCAAAGCTCCTGCCGCCATTGACGAAGGTTGAAGTAACGTCGCAGCAGCTCCAGGCGTCAGCAGCTCCAGGCTTCAGGTGCAGCAGATTCACGTGAGCAGTGTGAAGCGATTGGGTCCAGCAAGGAGCGCTGTTGAAGCCCGTTGCTGTGGCGATTGCACGAAGGCTCTGCGGGCGCGCGCAAAATTGGGGCAGATTGGATAGTCCCACATCGGCGAATCGCGAGGCGCAGGTATGCTATAAGTTGAATTTGTGTTCTCTGCTTATCGCCTCCGAAAGCACAGGGGTGAGGTCCCTCACCTGACCCACTCGCCTCGTCTGCGGTTTCATCTCACGGATCTGGTGAGATCTAACCTGACCCATCCTTTGCACTCCTCGCGCATCACCCCATCTGCCGGTGCGCCTGGTCCCGGGTACGAAATCTGACCCGATTACCCGTGTGGCTCTGGGAGAGCGTCCTTGAGCGAATTGCAGAGAAAGAGAGAGATGTTTGGGTAGAGGGAAAGGGGTAGGTTTTGCTCTGTGCAGGTAGGCTAAACGTTGAGGAAGAAAGACTTAGCCGCGAGGAAGAAGAAGAGAAGGAAGAAAGAAGGCAAGGTAGAGAAGAGAAGGAAGAACAGAGACCGAGGAAGAAAGAGAAGCCTTCGCAGAAGAAGAAGAAGAGAAGGAAGAAAGAAGGCAAGGCAGAGAAGGGAAGGAAGAACAGAGACCGAGGAAGAAAGTGAAGCCTTTGCAGAAGAAGAAGAAGAAGAAGAAGGCAGAAGAGAGACTGCAGAGAAAGAAGAGAGGCCAAGTGAAGACTGTAAAGAGAAGAGAAGAGAAGAGGAAGAAGAAGCCTTCGCAGAAGCCAAGATCAGAAGGAAGAAGGAGAGACTGCTGAGAAGAAGAGAAAGAAATATCAGAAGAGAAGAATAACACTTTTAAGACGTCTGATCACAAGATCAGACGTCCAATTTCATTTCTTTTGTCATAATTACTTTTAACCGCATACATTCATATTTGAATTAGAGTTTTGAGTAAATTAGAGTGTTTAATTACATTTGAGATTAGTAGTAAATTCCAATTGCTCCCTATGTTCGACCTCGGATACTCCGATTTTCGAGTAATAAAATTCTCTATTTGTTTGAACGTTTTGTCGGTTATACTACAACGTGACATTCTCTTTAAAACCCGCACAAAAGCGTACGAACAATAATCTTATTCATGGATGCACTATGCATATATGCTATAAAAAAGTAACCTCTTATATTTGTACTTAATGAAATTTCCCTTATCGGGTTACATTTAGCTTGACCTTAAATTTAGAACAAAAGGGTGAGCGGGTGAGTCGGAAATGGCTGTTGTGGACGATTTCTAGCTCCAATTCCAACATTGGAGGTGGAGTCGGTTGTTCTTTTATTTAGGGTCCTAAAGTACGTTTGACATGTAGCTCTGGGGTTTTCCTAAATGTTGGCATAAAAATTTTCAGTTGTGTCGTATCTACCCCCCCATGCCTAGGTTCTTGCATGTCCTCATGCATGAATATAAAAGAACATAAGTACAACTGGGAGTAAATGGGTAGAAATCACTTGGAATTGCTCCTGAAATTTTAACTTTCAGCATCGACCAACTTGACAATATGCAATATGCAAAAGAAATATGCTTAAAAGAAAAATATGCTATGTATAAAAATGGTTATGTATAGATGATGGTAGAATGTGGGATATGTTATCTATACGTGCAAAGTTCAACACCACTAGCTGGGCGAAAACTCAATCAGATGTATGAGTTCTAGCATAGGAGCCGGTTAAGATTGAGAGAAAGATGTGCTCATATGCTTGTAGAATCAGTGGTCCGGAGATGCGAACCAGCTGATTGTGCACCCCTACTCCAAAAAGTCTATTTATAAGTGTGGAGTGGTGGTGGAAAATAGAGGATAATCAGAGGGGGGATCACGATGTTGATTCAACTGATTTATCATGTCCCACAATTCAGCAGGAAGTTGCTGAGGGAGTAGATCAACATGTATCTCAGAGCCAGAATCTGAGTCATAGGGATCCTCATAACGATAATTGACATCAAAGATCATGCCCTCTCCAGGCTCTGGGTCATATGGGGGTATCTGTGAAAGAAGAAGATCTGTGGGGAGGTCACTAAAATCCTCGTCAGAAATTACTTCATCCTCGACCGTACTCATATCTGATTCATCAGAAGCTGACTCTTTAGGCTCTGAGTTGAGCCATCCATTAGATTGACTAGGATGATAGGTGTGTCCCCAGCTCATTCTGCTCAAAGCTTCACCCTCATATGCATTGGGTTCCTCAGTAATTCCTGCCTCAGGTAGCATATTTATTTCTTCGGTAAAAACATCCATGGCTACTTCTGGTCTTCGGATGTCAGCGTCAGGGATAGAAAGTGTCATCTCAGAATCTCTAACATTCGAATTAGGTATGTAGGTGAAAGAAGAAGAGTGCAGATTAGAAGATGTTGGCTCTAGCATAGGTTCACCTCTTGTTACCACCTGGTTCCCGAATCCCTACAGGACACGAGATCGGACCGACTCGACTGATCCCAAGATTCAGTCGTCCAATGAGAAATAACAAAAAAGCAGGAAAGTAAACCACAATCACAATGCTATGCAACTAACAGTAAAAATGTACAGCAGTAAAGAAGTAAAAATTGCTACAGTACATATCACCACCACAACAGTAGAAAAGCAACAAAGTACAGGAACATAAAAGTACAGAAAAGTAAAAATACAGAACGTAAAAGTACAAGAGTCTGAACTCACTATTACAAAAAGGTACAGCAAAAGAACTACTGCTACTAGGCTCTACTAGGCCCAGCACCCTCTGTAGCCGTAGACTCTAGCTGCTCAACACATGGACCTGGAAAGGGGTTATGAGTACACAACGTCAGTGAACGCTGAGTGGCAACCAGCTAACTAAAGCAGTAAAAGTGGACAGGTAGCTGTTGTTTTTCAATTACTTCTCCTTAACTAATTATTCTTTTTCACCACTTGGTTTATTTATCAGATCTCTTTCTTGATCTCGAATGTTCCTCGTGGGAAGGATCTTGATTGCAGTCTTTTTCGAAGAGTAGAAGTCACACGTGGTGCTCCCTTGGCTGGGAGAGTCCTCCGTGGTGATTCTACACCTAGTCAACCACCCCAAGGTCACGGACAAACGTAACGGTGACTACAGCACGTGCGATAAACGCACGGGTAGCTACCTCGCACTGGCACGCGGTCAGTCGTTTCCGCTAACGGGTGTGCCCAAAGTACAGCATGGAATAATATAGGGCCTAGCCCTCTCAGTAACAGGGGTCTAGCCCCTAAGAACCAAACAGGGGTCTCGCCCCTCCACAGTCCGCCCACCCTCGGCTGACTACCCTGGTTTGCCCAGTGGGCCTAACAAGTTTGTGTAGGGTGGCTAGCTAAACCTCGGGCCCCGTGGGGTAGCTAGCTCTCTCCTTACACTAGTAGCTCTCCCCGGTACAATGTATACGAGGGCCAAGAAGTTAGTGCAGAGTGGCGAATCCTAACCCCGGGTCCGAACCTAAGGGCGGCTAGCTCAGCTCTACACTAAACAGGGGACAGTCGCTCTCCTTGGTACTACGTACTCAAGGGCTAGCACACTTCCCCACTCACATTCCCAGATCCATTCCATTCATTTCGAGGAGCTCTACTCCTAATTTCCCCGTAGGGTTCATTTTCATACTTCTCATGCCATTCCATACTAGGTTTCATCATTCACATTTTCATTCTCAGGTTATAGACATACAGCTCGTATTTCTATCATTAACATTTCCATTCTCAGAGTATACACATGCAGCTCGTATTGTATCATTTAACGTATACAACAGGAAGGTTACATGCAACTGCTAACTAGCACAGGTAATTCATAATTCACAGGCAACTTTGGTCCATTCACAGGCAGCTGTTTAACATTTCTGTGTACTCATTCAAGACTGCAATTCAATCACGCATACAAACATTTCAAGTATTTCTCATCCTAGGATTCATGCCATATCCTAGGGTCTAATCATTCATTCCACACATGCATTCAGGGTTATAATTTAATTAGGGGAAGCCACTCTACCAGTAAACCCAGGAGTATTAGGGACTTGAACGGCAGGCTCACGTGCCTCAACAAGCGACGAACCCGCAATGGAACAAAGTCTTATAACAAGGAGCAATCACAAGGGAACTATCAGAACAGTATGGAAAGCCTTTTAACAAGTAGAGGAACTTACAAGGAAAATGTCGGTATCTCATTTGCGTAAAATGGACCTCAAACGGACCCTAATCGGGTCAAAATAGGGTTACTGACGCAAAATCAGACGTCTGGAACAACTTCCAGACGTCTTAAAAGTGTCCAGAAACGCACCTCAGTCTCTACATCATCCTCAGACATGCAGGAAATCTTCTGGACTGTCTGGACCCAGCTCCAGACGTCCAACCACCTCTCTAGTCATCTGAAAGTGCTTCCAGTCATCTGGTAAGCTCCTCAGACGTCTGAAATGCATGGGAGGGCGTGTCCCATGCCTTTTCGAAGCAAATCCTGCATGCATCGACCAAATCTTCTTAAAATAAGTATGCAAAAGGGTACCTACGGAGCGGCCTGCATGGCCGTATCCGCAAAAAGAATGTACCTTCGTGAAACTCTCTCCTCATACATCTGGAACCGCCTCCAGACGTCCGCTCCGTCGTCTAGACGTCACTCCAGACGTCTGATTCTGGGAAAAACCCAGAACCATAACCTGCTCCCGCTCGCTCTCGCCGTGCATGGCCACGCGTCGCCCTCTCGCCTGCAGCTCCGGCTATGGCAGTGTTGGGGAGGACTCCCCCGCGCACTCCTCTTCGCGCACGCGTCACTCTGGCCATGCGCTCTCCTGTGAGCTTCCACATGAGCTCGCGAGCACAACTCCTCCTCTCCTCACGCCGCTCCTCCTCGTCGCCACTCTCACGCTCACGCTAGCTCTCTCGCTGGAGGGGAGAAGAGAGGAAGGTGGCTGGTGTGGGGTGAATGAGAGAGGAGGAAGGGGGTTTTATAAGGGTGAGGGTTAGGGTTCGCTGGAGGGGGAAAAAGAGAGAGAAGGAGGAGAAAGAGAGAGTACTGTCTGCGTGCAGCCCGCGTGTAGACTTGAGCTCGTACTCAAAATTTTTGATTTCCAGACATTTGGCAAGGTGTCCAGACGTCTAACCAGACGTCTGACCGACAGTCCAGACATCTTAAAAGGCTCAAACAACACGAGTCTTAACATCATAACAAAGTTAAAGGAAGTTTCATCCCCGAAACTTGAACTAGCTAGGGTGCGGAAATGAAATATGCGCTTAACAAACTTAAAGAGGACTGGAGCTGGTTCGAAAAGACGTACCCTCAAAAGGCTCTGGGTACCGCTCTCGCATTGCCGCCTCAGGCTCATAGGTAGCCCCCTCGTACCTCTGGCTCCTCCATAAGACCTTCACCAGGGGTACCTACTTCTGTCTCAAACTCCAGACAGCTCTGTCTAGTATCTGCACTGGTTGCTCAGGGTAGGTAAGGTCATCACCCACCTCGACACTCTCGTGGCTCAGAACGTGACTGGGTTTGGCGACGTACTTCCTGAGGTTGGACATGTGGAACACGTCGTGCACACCAGAAAGTTGGGGAGGAAGGGCAAGCCTGTAAGCAACGGGTCCTACCTGCTCCAAGACCTCAAAGGGCCCCACAAACCTCGACGCGAGCTTCCCTTTCACCCCAAAACATTGTAGGCCATTCATGGGTGAAACGCGAAGAAAGACATGATCCCCAACCTCGAACTGCACCTCTCTACGCTTTCGATCGGCATAACTCTTATGTCTCCTCCTGACAGTGCGAAGTCATCTGTGAATCTTCTCAATCACCTCCTAACTCTACTGGATTAGCCTGGGGCCAACCCCTACTTGGTTCCCACCTCAACCCAACTCAAGGGTGTAGTACACCTCCGTCCGTACAGAGCCTTGTAGGGTGCCATGCTGATACTTGTGTGATACCTGTTATTATATGCAAACTCTGCTAGGGGCAAGTGCTCCTCCTAAGAGCCCCTCCAGTCCAGTACACAGGCACGCAAAAGGTCCTCAAGTGTCTATATCGTGCGCTCTGACTGTCCGTCCGTCTGGGGCTGGTACGCCATACTGAACCTCAACTGTATCCCCAAAGCCTGCTAAAACTCAGCCCAAAACTAGGACGTAAAACGGGTATCCCGATTGGATACAATCTCACGCGGAACTCCGTGTAGACGTACCACATCTCGAATATACCTCTTTGCCAACTGCGCTGGTCCCAAAGTGACTCGGATTGGTAAGAAGCGTGTCGTCTTCGTCAATCTGTCTATAATCACCCAGACTGCGTCGTGTCCTCACTGGGTAATGGGAAAGCCCACCACCAAGTCCATGGTGATGCTCTCCCACTTCCACTCTAGCACAGGAAGTGGCTGTAACGATCCTGCAGCCCTCTGATGTTCGGCCTTCACCTGCTGGCACACCAAACACTGCTGCATGAACTCACCTACATCCTGCTTCATCCCCCTCCACCAAAAGTCAAGTCTCAGATCATGATACATCTTTGTGTTCTTGGGATGTATGGTGAACCTGGACCCGTGTGCCTCAGTCAGGAGCTCTCTCAACAACTCCTTGTCTCTGGGAACGCATAAACGTCCTCTCGTACGCAGCAGCTCATCTGTAAAGGAGAAGTCTCCTGGGTCCCCTGACAGTACTTTATCTTGCAACAATTGCAGGTATGTGTTTGTCATCTGTCCTGTGATGATGCGGTCTATCAGCTCTGGTCTCGCCTGTCGTGTCACTGTCATTGCCCCACAGTGCCCCTGTAACTCTAGGGGTCGCCAACTGCCCAACTCCTCCATAAGTCTCCAACTTTGTGCCTGTAAGCTGGCCAAGTGGGCGGACGCCTTCCGGCTCAAGGCGTCAGCCACCACGTTTTCCTTCCCCGGATGGTAGGAGATGGTGCAATCATAGTCCTTCAGGAGCTCTAACCAACGTCTCTATCTCATGTTAAGCTCCTTTTGATCAAACAAATACCTGAGGCTCTTATGTTCCGTGAATATCTCAAAAGTCTCACCTTACAAGTAGTGCCTCCTTGTCTTCAGTGCGAAGACAACAGCTGCTAGCTCTAGGTCATGGGTAGGGTAGATATGCTTATGGGGCTTCAGTTGACGCGAAGCGTAAGCGACAACGTGACCTCGCTGCATGAGCACACCCCCTAACCCCTGCAAAAAAGCGTCCGTGTACACAACGAACCTGCCACTGCTGTCTGGGATGGTAAGCATAGGAGCTGAAGTCAGCCTCTCCTTCAACTCCTGAAAACATGCCTCGTAAGCGTCTATCCAAGCAAAGGGCACGTCCTTCCGAGTCAACTGAGTCATAGGACGCGTAATCTGCGAGAAACCCTTGATAAACTGTCGGTAGTAACCTACCAGTCCCAAGAAACTACGGATCTCTGTCACTGTACGTGGTCTCTCCCACCTGAGCACTGCCTCTACCTTGGCTGGATCCACAGCCAAGCCATCCCCTGAAATCACATGACCTAAGAAGGTCACCTGCTTCAACCAGAACCTGCACTTGCTGTACTTGGCATACAGCCTATGTCGTCTCAACGTGTCCAAAACCATCCGCAAGTGCTGTCCATGCTACGCCTGATCCCGCGAGTAAATGAGCACATCATCAATAAATACCACCACAAACTGATCCAGATATGGTCTGAACACCCGGTTCATCAAATCCATGAAAGTAGCAGGGGCGTTGGTCAGCCCAAACGGCATGACCAAAAACTCGTAGTGTCCATACCGGGTGCGAAACGCTGTCTTGGAGACGTCGGTCTCCCTGATCCTCAACTAGTGGTAGCCAGATCTAAAATCTATCTTGGAGAAAATTGTGGCACCTTGCAACTGATCAAACAAATCATCGATCCTCGGCAGTGGATACCTGTTCTTGATGGTGACCCTATTCAGCTGTTTGTAGTCTACACAAAGGCGTAGGGTACCATCCTTCTTCTTCACAAATAACACCGAGGCTCCCCACGGAGACGCACTAGGCCTCACAAAGCCCTTCTCCTATTGGTCCTGCAACTGGGACTTGAGCTCTCGCAACTCAAGTGGTGCCATCCTGTAAGGTGCTGTAGAAATGGGGCAGGTCCCTGGTACCAGTGAGATCTCAAACTCGATCTCACGCTCGGGCGGTAGTCCTGGCAGTTCCTCTGGAAACACATCGGGGTACTCTCTGACCACTGGGATGCTCTGAAAGTCTGCCATGGGGTTGGGCTCTGCCACTACACAAGCCAGAAAGCCCTCACACCCCTGGCCCAAAAGTCTCGTCGCCCGAAGTGCAGAAATGCACCTGAAGCCTCCATCCACCAGCTGTTCATGAAACTCAAAAGAAGGCATCTCCGGTATGGAGAAGACGATCTTCCTCTCAAAATAGTCCACCAAAGTGTGGTAAGCGGACAACCAATCCATCCCCAAAATCATGCCAAAGTCCTCCATCGGTATCACAATCAAGTTAGCGGGGAGGCTGTGTCACCCAACACTAACCTCGCAGTTTGTGTAGACCTCCTCAGCTACAAACAGCTGACCACCCGGACCTCTGATCACAAACGGATCCTCTAACAACACACAGTCCTATCCCAAACTGACAGCAAAACTAGCAGCAACAAATGAGTGCATGGCACTGGAATCAAAAAGTGTGTAAACTAATCTTCCGGAAACTGTAACCGTACCTGCCACCACTGAATCTGAAGCTCTGGTGTCTCTGTGTGTCAGGGCGTTGATACGCTCCTCTGCTCTCGGTGCAGAAGAAGCAACCACACCCTGCGTCGGACGGGTAGCCACTGGCTGGTACCCTCCCTGCGACTGCTGTCCTCCCCCATGCGCCTGGGAACCACGGTCGCCTGTCAGCCTCCAAGGCTCAGTGCGAGGAGCATTTGCTAGGCTCTGGCCTTAGATGGGCAGTCCCTCCTGATGTGGCCCAGCTGGACACACTAGTAGCAAAGGGGAACTCGACTCCCACCCTCGGTAGGTCCCTGTTGACGGTTGGACGGGGGTCCAGTGCTGGCAGCTTGCCCCTGTCAGGGGCCCCCAAAGGCCACTGACGGCCCCGCAAAGCATGATGGCTCTCCTGCAGGCGCCGCGTGCCTCCTCTCTTGCCGGCCCTTTGAGTAGTTTGGCTGGTTGGGCCTCTTCCGTCGCTGTCAGTGTCACATGCGACCGGGTTGGTCTCCTCATATGTCATAGCTGCCTCTACCACTCTCGAGAATGTGGGCAGCTTCAGGGGTTTGACATACCCTCAAATGGCAGGTCGGAGCCCCTCAGCGAACCTCCATAGGCGCTCCTCCTCGGTAGCCATAGCTGTCGTGGCAAAACGTGAAAGCTCCAAAAAACGTGTACGATACGCACTCACAGTTATCGTCCCCTGGCAGAGAGTGTGGAACTCCCGCCTCCTCTAATCCTGCCACGTCTGCAGGAAGTACTGCTTGCAGAAGAGGGTGACAAACTAGTCCCATGTCAGCACTGCCCTCTCCTAACCTCTGACCGCCCTCCACCACCTGTGTGCCGTGCTCTCCAGCTGATACGTGGCAAAGGGCACGCGACACTCTGCAGGGGGCGAAGGGTGTCGAACACCTTCTCGATCTGCTCAAGCTAGTCCTCTGCCTCAGTCGGGTCCTCATCCTTCTTGAAGGAGGGGGGCTTCAGCTTCCGGAATTGTCCGAAAAGCTCGTAATGTCCCTGTAGTGGGGAAACTGGCACACCTCCAGGTAGGGAGGGCTCGTGCTCAAAAGTGTTAGAGTGCGGTGGGGGCGGTGGAGGACCACCCCCTTCCCCACGTCCAGCGCTGCGTCGGTCTCGTGGTCCCACAGAGGACTCCCCTCCATTTCCCCAGGGAGAGGAGCTCATGGAGGCGGGTGGATCTCCTCTCGCACTACCTCGCATATCAGTTGGGCGAGGTCCTGGGCTTGCATGCCCGGAAGAAGTGGCTGGTCCACTGAAACGTCGGGCTCAGCACGTTTGCCCCTCCGACCTTGGTTTATTTATCAGATCTCTTTCTTAATCTCGAATGTTCCTCGTGGGAAGGATCTTGATTGCAGTCTTTTTTGAAGAGTAGAAGGCACACGTGGTGCTCTCCTGGTTGGGAGAGTCCCCCGTGGTGATCCTCACCTAGTCAACCACCCCAAGGTCACGGACAGATGTAACGGTGACTACGGCACGCACGATAAACACACGGGTAGTTACCTCGCACTGGCACGCGGTCAGTCATTTCCGCTAATGGGTGCGCCCAAAGTACAGCATGGAATAGTATAAGGCCTAGCCCTCTCAGTAACAGGAGTCTAGACCCTAAGAACCAAACAGGGGTCTCGCCCCTCCACAGTCTGCCCACCCTCGGCTGACTACCCTGGTTTGCCCAGTGGGCCTAACAAGTTTGTGTAGGGTGGCTAGCTAAACCCCTGGCCCCGTGGGGTAGATAGCTCTCTCCTTACACTAGTAGCTCTCCTTTGTACAGTGTATACGAGGGCCAAGAAGTCAGTGCAGAGTGGCGAATCCTAACCCCGGGTCCCAACCTAAGGGCGGCTAGCTCTGCTCTACACTAAACAGGGGACAGTCGCTCCCCTTGGTACTACATACTCAAGGGCCAGCACACTTCCCCACTCACATTCCCAGATCCATTCCATTCATTTCGAGGAGCTCTACTCCTAATTTCGCCGTAGGGTTCATTCTCATATTTCTCATGCCATTCCATACCAAGTTTCATCATTCATATTTCCATTCTCAGGTTATAGACATACAGCTTGTATTTCTATCATTCACATTTCCATTCTCAGAGTATACACATGCAGCTCGAATTATATCATTTAACATATACAACAGGAAGGTTACATGCAACTGCTAACTAGCACAGGTAATTCATAATTCACAGGAAACTTTGGTCCATTCACAGGCAGCTGTTTAACATTTCTGTCTACTCATTCAAGACTACAATTCAATCACGCGTACAAACATTTCAAGTATTTCTCGTCTTAGGATTCATGCCACATCCTAGGGTCTAATCATTCATTCCACACATGCATTCAGGGTTATAATTTAATTAGGGGAAGCCACTCTACTAGTAAACCCAGGAGTATTGGGGACTTGAATGGCAGGCTCACGTGCCTTAACAAGCGACGAACCCGCAACGGAACAAAGTCTTATAACAAGGAGCAATCACAAGGGAACTATCAGAACAGTATGGAAAGCCTTTTAACAAGTAGAGGAACTTACAAGGAAAATGTCGGTATCTCATTTGCGTAAAATGAACCTCAAACGGACCCTAATCGGGTCAAAATAGGGTTACTGATGCAAAATCAGACGTCTGGAACAACTTCCAGACGTCTTAAAAGTGTCCAGAAACGCACCTCAGCCTCTACATCATCCTCAGACATGCAGGAAATCTTCTGGACTGTCTGGACCCAGCTCCAGACATCCAACCACCTCTCTGGTCATCTGAAAGTGCTTCCAGTCATCTGGTAAGCTCCTCAGGCGTCTAAAATGCATGGGAGGGCGTGTCCTGCGCCTTTTCGAAGCAAATCCTGCATGCATCGACCAAATCTTCTCAAAATAAGTATGCAAAAGGGTACCTACGGAGCGGCCTGCATGGCCGTATCCGCAAAAAGAATGTACCTTCGTGAAACTCTCTCCTCATTCATCTGGAACCGCTTCCAGACGTCCACTCCGTCGTCTAGACGTCACTCCAGACGTCTGATTCTGGGAAAAACCTAGAACCATAACCTGCTCCTGCTCGCTCTCGCCGTGCGTGGCCACGCGTCGCCCTCTCACCTGTAGCTCCGGCTTTGGCAGTGTTGGGGAGGACTCCCCCGCGCACTCCTCCTCTTCGCGCACGCGTCGCTCCGCCCGTTCTCTCTCCAGTGAGCTTCCACACGAGCTCGCGAGCACAACTCCTCCTCCTCTCCTCATGCCGCTCCTCCTCGTTGTCGCACTTGTGCTCATGCTAGCTTTCTCGATGGAGGGGAGAAGAAGAGAGGAAGGTGGATGGTGCGGGGTGAACGAGAGAGGAGGAAGGGGGGTTTTATAAGGGTGAGGGTTAGGGTTCGCTGGAGGGGGAAAAGGAGAGAGAAGAAGGAGGAAAAAGAGAGAATACTGTCTGTGCATAGCCCATGTGCAGACGTGAGCTCGTACTCAAAATTTTTGATTTCCAGATGTCTAGGAAGGTGTCCAGACATCTGACCAGACGTCTGACCGACAGTCCTGACGTCTTAAAAGGCTCAAACAGCATGAGTCTTAACAACCTACAATGGGAAGTGGCCTAGATTGATCAGAAGTGTTGCATGTAATGTTTGCCTCAAGATCCATATCCTCAAGTGGATCTACTTCCCTTATCTCGATTCGGTTATCTAACCCAAGAGGTGTCTCTTAGGATTTAGGATAATCTGATTGTGACTCAGTCCTAGAGATATTAGTCCTTTCCTCCTCAGTTTCTTGAATGGAGTTCTTGGATGAACCCATTCGGAACATTTCCTGCTTTTGTCTCATCCAAGCTAGATTCTTCTTCCCCTGAATTATCTTTCGGCATTTGCTCCTGAGAATCTCCTATGTGTCCATACGGAGTAGTCGTTTCAGATTCTTTGAGGTCTTTCAGGTTGTTTCCACTTGATATCTCAAAAGCAGTAGTTCTTGAGTTCCCGATTTTGTCCAATTAGCCTTGTTATCCCTACTGTTCCCTGAAGGAGCTCCATCATAGCTTGTTGATACGGAATACAGCTTTGTCTTTGGTTTGGCTCAGTGATAGCTTGGATTTCGTGTAGATATGATGCGGCCTTTTCCTTAGCTACAGCTCTCTATATTCTATAATGCGGTCACATATGCACCGGTAGTTCTTCAGGGGTTCCAAGGGGTGAATCATGTCTACCCATATTCCATTGGTGAGATGCAGGAGTGTGAAATTCATATCTTGGGTTATAAAATGCGGTCCTTTGAGGAGTCGAATAGTATGGGTCATAATGTCCATGGTCAGGATATGGGTTCACCATTTCGGTAATCCGAGGAGAAGGATCAGGCGAAGCGAAAAGTCATCTTCGCCACCTTCGGTTTTGATCCCAAGGTTGAGTTGATTCAGTGACCTGGGCTCTTAGATAAACTCGTAGGTCCAGCTCTTTTGGATCCTGATTAGGTCCAGATCCAGGGTTAGCCATTGCGGCTAAGCAAATAGAAGAAGAGGGTGGGGGAGAAGATGGCCCAGGCGAAGTGACTCACCTCCTTGGGAGTGGCTCCCAAGGTCCAACCAATCGAGGTCTGAGTGACCTCCTTCCTCGCATGCACCAACCAACCCCTAGGTTGGTGCAGCCAGCTAGACAAGGCTAAGGCCCTGTCAATCGATGGTCCTTTTGATTAGATGACCAGATTTTTCATTTTAAGTTCTAATTCCTGAAGAAAAATTCATCGTACAACCTTCTGAAAGTGATTTCTGCCTCTCAAGCTAACCCAGCCAGTTTGGTTACGAGGGGACTAAGGGGATGGTTTCCTTTGGCATACGCCTCCGACTCCGTTACCCCTTAGCTGCAGTTGTTTGACGCTACCCCGCAGACTTAGTCACTAGGTTTGGCAAGAGAGATTGAAGTCACCCAGTGGTATGACAACGAATTCGGGTTAATTTTGTGTTTTAAAGTTAATTTTAACCCTTTTTTCTTCAATTGGGGTTTATGGTGAGTGGCCCACAAGGTGGCCAAGCTCACCAGCTAAATCTTAGACTTGATTAAGTCTAGTCTAGCCCAAATGTATGGTCTATAGAGTGTAACCCTAAAGATGTAACTTAGGATTCATGCAATTCTAGGGCTTTTTTGTTTCTTCTTCAGCAGACCACAAAATTAAGATAAATTCCTTGATAAAAATTGGAATCAGAATAAGCTGAAATTTGGTAAATAGATTTCTTTTTCAATTATCTTTTTAGAGAATATTTTTTTTATAATTTTTTCTATTTCAACCAAATTTTTAGAGATTTTTAAATGTCAAGGGGTTAGATCTGAAATTTTGACCCATGATCAATTTTTTGCTTCGAAACAGTACAAATGATCTTAAAAAATTTGGCAAAAATATGAAAATTAAATCCAATGAGATCATCTTTAAAACCCCACCATTTTTAGTCACAACAGAATTGGGGATTACTTGAAATTACTTTTTGAATTTTGAAAATTTTCAAATATAAGTCAGTCTAACCCCCTTGCACTTGACAAATTTTTAAAAATTTGGTACTTAGAATTTTTTCAAACAAATGGTGTTGTTTGAAAGGTGGTTTAAAAATGAAGGTCTAGCCCTAATTTCAGATTTTTTTGCTCATTAATTTTTTGGCAATTGAATTTTTAAGTTGGAATTTGAAATCTGGCTGAAAATCAGAGGGTGGTGGAGAAGCTTTTGAAAGGTGTTTGAATTTGAAATTCAAACTTTCCACCAAGACAATTTTTTCTTTTTCAAAAACTTTTGAATTTTTTTTGAAAGAAAAACTTTTTTTTCAAAAGAATATATTTTTTTTCTTTTTTTAAGTAAACTAACCTAAGATTCAAATGGAGACCTAATCTAACTACCTAGACCTTTTTTTAATTTTTTTTCACGAAAATAAATAGGCTTTTTTTTTTCAAATGAAATTGCTAGAAGGAAATCTAACCTAGGGTTCAAAAAAAGGAAATCCTAATCAAAGAGGAGATGTGCACCTGATGACTTTTCATTACTCGATGTGTGCGCAAATCCTATTTTTCCTATTTTCCTGCACATTAAAAGACAAGTAGAGGAAGATTTATCAGTGATAATTCAAGAGATCGAAATAAAAAATGACGTTGCCTCCCTGGCAATGACACCATTTGACAGATAGCAATTCTCGTGCGTGTTTTGAAAATAGAGATCTCATCGTAGTATAGTGCGTGAAAACGCTCGTCAAAAATAATTTTTAAGGATAACGAGACTTAAGTCCTGATCGTTCATCTCTGGGAGGCGTTTATGGAAATGCAGATTTGAAATCGATCTCTTTCGCTCTACTTGCTTAAAATCGCATGTCGGTTTATGGTTATTACATATTTATGCACGACATGCTTAGTTGCCAGAATATCAGAAATTAAAAGTAGGTAACTTTAATCACACAAAATATATTGCAATAAGCTCATGGTGATTCTCAACACATAGATATATATAGAAAAAAAAAGATCTTTCATTAATTCATCATAATGTTTGCAACATGGAACTTGTGGAAAGCTTATAGAGGAAAGCTTGAAAACATAAATCTAGCTAACAGAAAATGATCGCATACATGAATCTAAAGGGGGATTATTCATGCATCATTGGGGGAGAAGTAAGGAGCTACACTACTAAGCAGTAATAAAAGTAGTAAAACTACGAAGAACTAAGATACTGGTCTAGCAGAAATAAGGGCATTCTGAGGTGGGCTCCGATGGCCTTTGAGTTGGTTGAGAGGAGGAGGGGCAGCAATGGTGCTTAGGCCAGCCCTTGGAGAGAGGTTGAGGAGGTGATCCAACATCTTGGCGTGGAGATGGTGGTGGCCATGGTGATGCTACTCATGGAGATGGAGTGGAGGTGGATGTAGCTAAATTAAATGGAAGCCAAGAGTGATTGGGTGCAAATGGCCACCCCTTAGGTCTTTTTATAGACCTAAGGGAAGCTCTCTAGAGAATTATGGAATTCTCTAGAGAGGCCTATGGTGGGAGCTCGTGGGAGAGTGAGAGAGAGAGGATGGATGGTGGTTTTTAGATCCACCAAATGTGGATCTAAAAATTGAATGGCTCTTGGTTGCTAATTTTAGCAACTAAGGCAACAACACATGGTAGAGAGTTCTAGAGAACTCTAGGCTTGGTATTTTCGAGTGGATGGTGTGTGTGGGTGTGTGTGGGTCGAAACTTATGTGGCTAGGTTGATTAGGTTAGGTTCTAGTGGGTTTGGGTAAGGTAGGTCTCAAATTAGGGTTGTAAACCCTAATTCACTAAGGTAAAGTGCAATTAAACTTAATACAAGTTTAATTGGGTGTGTGAAAACTTAATTGAGAGTAAAATAGCTCAATTAAGTCTGGTCTAGGTCAATTGGACTCTCACTGAGTCCAATTGGACAGTGTGTGTTAAGATCAGGGCTCAATTGGACTCAAAGAGTGCAATTAAATAGGCTGATGGAATTGACAAAGATCCAAGTCAATTAGATTTAGTGAGGACCTAATTAGGTCCTTAGGGAGGTGTAGTGGTGATGTACTAGGGTTAGGGCACCTTAATTTAGGTTCCTAGGGGGTTGGAATTGGGTTTAGGGTCTTAGAGATCCAAGATCAAGGCTTGAATATAAAAACAGGGTCTGGAGGGTAGTTCTGGACATCCAATAATAGTGTCAGATGTCTTATAGTGAAAAATCAGATGTCCAGACTTGTTGTCTGGACATCCAATCAGAGTCAGGGGGGATTCTAGGTTCTGTCTTGGCTATTATGCAGAAATTGGACGTCTAACCAAGTGTCTGGACGTCCAATAATACTGCAGAAGTGGGTTTAAGGTGTGCGGGAGTTGACTAAGGGTTCTTGATGTCCTATAACTTATCTGGACGTCAAGATAGAGGTTGGAATTAGGGTTTTAAGGTTTCCTAGGGTGTGGTGGTCTAATCTAAGGGTGGCTATGGCTTGGGAAGCTTCTAGGCTATCCTAGGCTACGTTGGTCCTAAGTTCTTCATAATTTACTGCTTTATTCCTACTTAAATAGAATAGCATACCTCAACCCCTTACATTATTGTCTACTACATCTTATTCTAGGTCTTTTGCTCTAGCTCTGCCGCAACACCAGTTATTCTTCAGATCCAGCTTCTGATCCAGCTTCAGATCTAGCTTCTGATCATCTTATTACCTGTAATTGACATAATGCACCTAATTAGTACATTATAGCATTATTTTATGCATAGCCAAAAGAAAGCAGTAAAGATGCAAATAATGCTTATGCATGCATGAATTACCCTAACTTATGCTAAGTCCTAGCCTAATTTAGGTCAATTAAAACCTATGATTATTGTGCAATCATCTACCCTTCCTTTGTTTTTGATTCATTTTTGGGTATTGCAAACCTGTTTCGCATACTCTGCGTGCCTCGCAGTATTAGTGTGCGCTTGCTCTCCTTGTTGAGTCTAGAACCTGGTAGAGGTCATTACTAAGTCTTGGGCACTTGAATATTAAATGTGGATATTGTAAATTAAGTTGTTGACTTGGAATGTAAATAATCAAATTGATATAGTTAACTGTTGGATTAAAATGGAGTTAACAATAATTTATTAGACCATCTTTATGAATTAAGTGAATTATGAAGCACTTAGAATATGGAATGTGGTCTCATCATCACATGTACTAAAGGAATTCTATTTTGTAAAACTGATATCATCAAGATGGTTAAATAATAATTTGATTGGAACCCCGACAAAAAATTTGTAATTTCCTGGAAACGGATAAGTTGGAGGATAATGTGAATATTTGTTAATTCTAGAATTAATAATGTGAAATTATTAAGGATGATTTGAATGGATGGAAATGAAAGGTACCGTTACATGAAATAGTTACATAATAAGTATGACGGATTTGTCGGGAATTAACAGAATTGGATAACTAGTTTTAGGCCCGCTACTAGTTGAATTTTGGTTGTAGCTTTGGTCTTTTAGATCGGTTTCAGGGGTAGGTTTAGGGAGTCGCTAACCTCCCTATGACTGTTTGGCCTTTCAGCTCGGGATGTAGGGCTTGAGGTTTGGTTCTTTCTTAGCTGGAGGGTGGGTCATTGGATGTTTGTGGTTCAGCGTGCATAGCGCTTGTATGTGTTTATGCTACATGACGTAGTCGCCACCCCTTTCTGCAATGACCCTAGGGTGATAGAGAGTGGTGACTTGATGGGTACAAGCTATCTTCTCGACTAGGAGGGTGGCTTATACTGGTCTTTCACTGCAAGAAGTTACACGAAATCATCTCGTGCCCTGAGATGACGATTGATAGATTATTGTGGACTATAATAATTTGGGCTTCCAATATACAAAATGGAACTAGATAACGAGATGTCTAATAAATAGATTAATTAAAGCTATAGTACCCATTTTCTCTTATTCTTGGTTATTGTTGCACTCTGTTGTTGTTGTTTCTACTCTACTTTTTTTTTGCTGACGAATTTTTGGGTTCCGTACTTAGGTATATTTAGCAGTTCGCAAGATGATTCCATTGTACAAGTCCTTGGGCTTATTCATGGGAACACCATCATAGCCCTAACTAGCTCATTTTGACCTAAGAAAGAGAATAAAAGCTCCTACATAACCTAGAGAAGGGCCTAATTCAAGGAAGAACTATTCAGAGAAGAGAACATGAAACAAAGAGTAAAACCGCAATTTTACCATTGCAGTACATCAACGGGATTTCTCAGGGGCAAAACATAGGTCAAATGGTCTTAACAAGATGAAAAGTGAGTTAGTTCAGTCAGAAATGGGTTCATGTGCAATCTAAGAATTAAATGACATTCTGTAACCCTAAAACAGACTCACTTAATTGAACAAGGTTCTGGTTAGGATAAAAATCAACTAGACTCTCTAAAAATCATAGAAAAATATCCCCTAGGGTTTAGAATCCTTAATTTGGCCTTTGGAACCTATTTTGACCAAAGTAGGGGTCTTAGCTAATTTATTGACCTAATTTGCATTTTTGTGTAAAATGTCCTATCAAACGTCGTCAAACCTAAAACCCAACTTCACCATTGGATTCCTTAGGTCCAAATTAGATTTGTACCAAAATTTGGACCTAAGGGGAGGTCATTTTGACCTACTTTGCAAAATAGTCCACCCAATTACATTTTGACCCCAAGCTTTTGAAAATCATTGCACAGACCCCCTATCTTCCTCGCCACCCTTTGCAATTAGGTCCCTCCACCATTAAAGCGAAGGAGTCCTACTCCGGTGAGGAATTGAGGGGGATTTCTCCTTGATTCCTCAGAGATCCCCTCTCAAATTTGAAAGGGAGATTCTCCGAGGAATTCCCTTTCATCTGAACGCAATCACATGCCTGATTTGCACCCAATCTCTCATGCGAACGCTCGAGAGATTTGGGTATCTCACAGATTCCTTCTCCGACGAGGACTCTTGCACTTGGAAGCTTGCCTTCCAAGCACAAGAGCCTCTGCCAGCACCTATAAAAGGACCCTCATCTCCGGCCGCACAGAATTAGCTTGGCTTGGCCGGAGAACCACCTTCAATTTCCTCCCTTCTCCTCCAACCAAGCGTCCAGCAGGCTCCGGCGACCCCTTCTCTTCCTTCTTGTCGCTCTTCCACAATATTAGTGGCAGTGACGTCTTCACCTCCTTCCTCCATATTGCATCATACCCGCATACGTGCCTCCAGCCCTTTCATCATCGCCGTTCTCCCTCCACTGGACTCATCTTCTCCAGCAGCGGCAGGAACAGCCTGCCGCACTCCTATCCCCCTTCATCCATTAAATTAGGTTAAAACTTCTCCCCTCTCCCCTCTCTTTATTTTCCCTATCTTTATTTCTATTTTTATCCCCTCGATGCCGCAGACCACCTTCGGTCGACCACTGGTGAAGGCGCAACCGTCACTCCACCCATCCACACACCTCTCTACCAACCTCATAACCTTTGCCACCATCCACTGAGCATTTTCCCCACCTTCACAGACCACCATACCCTTCACAAGCGCCCCCTGACCAAACCCACTTTCACGGCCACAGAGTGACCTAGGCAAGCACGTCGAGGCCACCCCGCGGCCAGCCACCCATCGCTTCACCTTCGCCGTGACACGATGAAGTTACCCACGTGGTTTTATAGGGCTGCAAGGTCGTATTTAGTGATTGCAGGTTAAAGCTCCGCCGCCATTAACGCTAGCTTGAGGGAGCTTGTATCCTCGCTCCAGGTCGCGTGCTCCAGGCAGAAGAATCCCAGGTGACGTAGGTTTGTCCTGCGCATACTTCCAGCCAAGGAGTGGCTTTGAGAGAGTGTCACAGCCGTGGCAATTGAACGAAGTATCTTCTTGTGGGTTTGCGCGAAGCGGGTGGGACTTTTAGTCCCACCTCGGAAAGTTAGGAGTAAGGTGAGTCTATTAAATTGAATTTGTGTTTCTTGTTGATCGCCTCAGAACAAGGGGTGAGGTCCCCTCGCCCATGTCACCCGCCTCATCTGCAACCCACGACTCCGCAGACCTGGCTGATCGACCCGTTTACCCAGCACTCCTTGCGCACCACCCACGCTAGTGCGCCTAGATCTGGGTGCGCGTAACCTGACCTGGGTACCCGATTGGCTTTGGGAGAGCAAACCGAAGAGAGAAATAGAGAGAGCGTACGCGGGGAGGGTAGGGTTTGGTTTTGCTCTCTCGTGTGTGTAGAGAAAAGAAGAAAGGAAGAGGAAGGTGCAGCCGTAGAAAAAGTAGAAGTTAGAAGCAGCTAAGGCCAAAGAAGAAAGTAGAGGAGGCTGAAAAAGAAGAAAGAAGCTGACGACGCCAGAGAAGGAAGAAGAAGCACTATAGCAGAGAGGATGTGGCTAAAGAAAAGGCTAAGGAAGAAGCTGAGGAAGCAAAGGCAAGAAAGAAGAGGAAAAGAAAGAAAAGCTAAGGCAAAGTTGAAGGCAGAGGAAAGGAAGAATAAGAAGGAAGAAGAAAAGAAGAAGACCAAAGTCAGAGAAGAAATCATGGAATGAGAAGCAAGGCAAGAAAAGAAGAAGAAGAAAGGAGAAGAAGAAAGAAAGAAGGAAGAAGAAGGAAACCTCAGAAAGAGCTAGAGTTAGAGAAGAGAAAATCAAAGAAAGAAAGGAGAAGGAAGAGAAGCCAAGAAGGAGAAGGAAAGAAGAACCAAAGAAAGAGGATGCTGAAGAGAGAGCCAAGCCAAAAGCGGATGCTGAAGAGAGAGCCAAGCCAAGAATCAACCTTTTTATCCAATTCTTCTCAATTTCTCTTCTATTTTGCTACATTTTATAATTCATAAACTCCAGCATTATATTTTGAATTAGATTTTTAGTAGATTTAAGTGTTCAAAGTACATTGATTAAGATTAGTGAATAAATTCCATTTGCTCCCTGTGTTCGACCTCGGACTCAACATTCGAGTAATAAAACTTCTTATTTGTTTATAATGCTTGATCGACTGTACTACAATGTGACTAACTTAAAGCCCGATCAAGCGCTGTAAACATTTTGTCGCCATTGCCGGGGAGCAATGTGCAATTTATCACTAATCTCTGCATTCTTTTTGATTATATTTGAATACTAACTTGCCCTATTTATTTTGCTGTGATCATGCAAGGTATTTCACGAGGAAATCTCTCGCACAAATCAATCACACCAGGGCAGGTAAATTCTCTTTTCCTCCTTGATCCACCTCCTAATCCTGGGAAGACAAAAAGGAAGTAATCAACTAGAAATCACTTGCCTTCTTTCTATAGTAATTACCATCTTTAAGGCAAAAGTTTCCTGATTTTTGCGAAAATTTTCAAAACCTGTTGAAGTTAAGGCAATTTCTAAAGAGCCAACCCCACAAATTCCTGTCACTAGTAGAAATCACACTTAATTTCCGAATCTCCACGGACCACACACTTCTGGTTTTCAAGTCCAAAGAGAACTTTTCTGAAAAAAAAAGCAAAGAGGATTGGATATAGAACCAAATTAGGGTTTCAACAGTAGGGTTTTGGAGTGCTAGTTCGCACATGCTTGTATAAAAGGAAATAAACCTACCTGCATCAGTGTGCTACCCAAGCCATTGGGTGAAAAGAAAATCTAAGCAAGACAAAACCTAAAATTGAGCTCTAAAATCATTTGAATCTTAAAAACATTGGACCTAATAACCTGGGTGTCAAATCAGGGTGATTTTTAGGTCTTGACCTAGAATCATTCTGCCATCTTTAGGGCAGGTCAGGTGAAGTTGACCCCTTGGGTCAACTAACCTCCAAATTAGGTCACAATACCAAAACATCTAAAGTTCAAGTGAAAACCCTAAAGCACCTTTGATCTTAAAAGTGGTTGACTTAAGAGGTCAAGGTCCCCATTCTGGTCTGCCTGGAATATCAGTGACAAGAGAGGTTGGGTGGGGGAAACCTTGTAACCCGTGGGGACGCTCTACCGTGTAGGGGTCTTTGCGGGACTCTCCCTCTCTGGCTACCTAGGTAATTCGTAGGAGGATGAATTTCTGATCCAGGGGTATCATCCACCCCGAACCTCCATAGTCATCCAAACATCTTTGGGTGTCTTGATTGGGTCAAAAACATCCAGTTCCTCATCTCTTCTCTTTAGAGCACACACATAAATTTCAGTGGGACTCTCTATTCAGATCTATTCACTTGACAACTTGATTCAACATCTTGATCCAAATTCTGATTCTACATCTTGATTCCACCACCTGATCCAAATATGTAGCCAAATTACTTCGGACTACCTTTCAAAAAACTTGAATCACAGAGATCCATGAAAGATAGGATGATTGAGGATGCCGTTGATTTCTATGAAATTGAATATAAAACCTCAACACCAATAGAAGACATTCAGGTTAATGTACCAACAACCACAACCTTCATAGAAAACTGTGCCCAAGTGATACTAACAGAAGCCACAAATGGATCAACCCGAGACATTCTCATCACAGGATACATTGAGATAGAAAAACAACACAACTTGGAATACCTTCAATGCATGATAAATCCTATACTTTGGGGACAACACCAAGATGATCTTGAAAAATGGGAAGAAATGATGAGATTATCGAAACAAATTATCGACTAGAAATACCTGTATATGCCACAAACAGTTGGTGAACCATCTTGGAGCAATATCGAGGATCAATCCAATTTCCCAATTCTCGGGTTTGACCCACAGAGTGGTTGTGGATTTCCAACCCAGATAGAGTACAATGTGCCTGATAATGAAGAAGGTTGGGAAATTCTAATTGCAGGAGAACACGATGTTGACCCAACCCTAGACCATGGATCACCAAGCATAGAATTCCAAGATGCCTGCAATGATGAGATTAGCACTGAACCTCACGAGGGTGTAAATCCCGCTCCTTATTCTGCTAAGGTGACCCTTGAAGGCTACTCGAACCTAGATTCCAATGATTCGACCCACATCCCAATTCTAGAATCTGGATCTGAAACCTATTTGGAAGATTACGAGTCCCCATATGAAGAAGATCAAATTTTCAATGAAGAGTATGATTCTGGGCCTCTATTTGATGAATATCCCTCGCCAACATCCTCAGAGAGAAAATCAATTTTTCGGAAGTCACGCCAATCTACGATACAGAAATCGAGGAGTTGGACGAGTGGGGTTTCGATTGGGTCTGTCCTATCAGCTTGGAACTTAAGCCTAGTAAGAATGCCGTTTTGAGCTTGGAATTGACATATAGGCTAGACCCCAATCAGGCTGCTGAATCCACATTATGTGATTTATTCTATGGTGGAACTCATGATCTCGAATCTCATTCAGAACTTGATTCTAACAATATCTCCGATGATTTCGAATCTGACCATCATTTTAGAGAAAACCTACTTCCTAAATACAACAAACTAGTCTACGACCTCAGCTCACATGGTTCATTCTCTGACTCTGACTCTGAGGTCCTGGTTCCTGAGATCACTAATTTAACTTTAGGTTCCAGTGACATGGAATCATTTCTTTTCGATCCTCAAGAATCAAAACTAGAAAATGTAGAAAGTGACTGCAACCCATAATTTGAATCTTTTCTCGATTCAGATTTCGAGTATCCTATCGACACACTTCAGGCATTCACCTTTGAATTTGAAAACCACTATGAGGACTCTCTACATGAAACCACCTGTCGCTTCTTTCTAGAAGAGCCCTCATGCACAATTCTCATTGAAGCCACCTCTTCCACACATACAGAATTGATTAAAACCCGTTTTCAACCTCGACCAGCAACTGGACTCAATTTTCATTCTGATTCACTTCTCACTGAGCCATTTGCAGATGATTCAACTCCACATCTACACCAGGTTTCGGGCATTGATCAGACTAAAAAGCATGATCCATCATTTTCTGATCACCCCTGTAGGGTTTTCGCATCATTCACTGATTACTTCACTGATCCCTACTTTGACCGGGCTGATTCAACTAAGCCAAAACCTGAGTTTACACTTCCATATCCATCCGAGCTTCATAGCATTTAGTGGGTTCCACATCTTCTGATCCACATTTATCAACCCACCAGATTAATTGGGTTTGGGCTGCATCATTAGCCTATTGATCTTAACAAGCACCTGGTTGGACCAACCAGGCTCTTAATCAAGGTGCTTGTTTTACAAAATTTTGCAGATTTGACCATTCCCTCTCCATCCCATTTCCTACTCGGCTGAAGGCATTGAATTTAGCGCTTAACGAGAAGCAACCCGTCATTCCAAAAACCCAAGATCCGTCTGATTATCCATCTGTACTCCATGTTTATTGCACCCTGAGTTCATCCTTAAACAATCGATCCCACCTCTAGTACCCGTACCAGAGCTTAAAATCGTTAGCATCGATCATTCCCGACCCATTCGTCCACCTGATATATCTTGTTCTAAGTCCCTGGACCCAATACTGTTTCACACCCTCAGTTTACAATGAGGACATTGCAAAACTTAGGAATGCGGGGGTGGTAAATTGCATACATACAGAAATCGAGAAAAGTCAGAAGGATTCTCACAAAAAATTCACATATGTCAAAAATACCAAAAAAATAGAAAATTATGAAATAGAACAAAAAAATGGAGGGAGGAGAATTTTGAAACCATATAATCATGAGGAGGAAAAGAGCAAAATGACAAAAAAAGGAGCACCAAATGAAAATGAAAAAGAGATAGTCATTAGTAAGAAATTAAGGGGTTAACTAAAGTTCTAGACCACATCAAAGAAAAGAGAAAAGTAAAAAAGTGCTAATGAGACATAAAAATAACGCTGATCTTAGGCCTTTTGGGCTAGACTCTTAGGCTTAAAAATTTAAGTACTCGTTAAGATTTGGATAATCCTCAAGATGTTGGGGAAAATGCGAAGCTTAGGTATTAGGTCTAAGGCTTAGGGTGTATTCGACCTCGTTAACTAACATGCAGCTTTCGGGACTCGGTAACCTAAGCACCCCAATCCACACACAATCTGGTTCAGTGCGCATAACTATCAAAATCATGCAAAAACGTTTAAATGTTCTAAAAAAAGTTGCCTAGATTAGGAGCGGCCAATCAACACAAGTTGATTTGGACAAGTTCTTGGCGCGGAGAGGCGGGAAATTCCCCTCGAAGATGCGTAACAACATATTGTCTCCTCGGTACTTGTCTCCTAGGATATTTACATATCCTACCGGGGGCACGTAAGCACTCTGCTGGTTCAGATACCATGGGCGACATTATCATGAAATGTTGATTGCCAGGGTCTGGATTTGGCCACAGAACGCCATGGGAGAGATTATCTTGAAATATCGAAAGCCAGGGTTCTGGGGGTTGCCTTGGGCAGTGGTATCTCGAGGCATTGATTGCCGGGACCTTTGAGGATTGATGATGGGGATGAGGAATTTGATACAGACTGTGTTGAGAAGTCAATTCGAAGTTAGAAATAAAAAGAAAAGAGAGAGAAATCTCTCCAAACAAATCCTTTGTCTCTCTCTTACAAAAGTGCACTGCAAACTGAACTAAGGCTAAAATATGTCTCAAGCATGGGTGCTTTAATCGTGTTGTCCAACGAACCTTAGGATAGTTCCTGCGGGTCTTAAAAACCTTCGCGGAGGACTAAGGCTAAAGCTGGTCAGGTTCGGATCTTGGTTGGTACTGGAGTACCTCTAGGCCTACTGTTAACATTCTAACCTAATCAAAAGAAAAAGAAAAATCACTTATCATAACTGATGAAAGAAACTCATGGTCTAGAACAGAAGTTAAAACCTTGAAATTTTGCTAAGGGACTAGCAAAAGCTAGGCATGAGGGTATGATGGAAACACCATCATGAGCCCTAACTAGCTCATTTTGACCTAGAAAAGAAAATAAAAGCTCCTACATAACCTAGAGAAGGGCCTAATTCAAGGAAGAACTGTTCTGAGAAGAAAACATGAAACAAAGGGTAAACATGCAATTTTACCATTGTAGTACATCAACGGGATTTGTCAGGGGCAAAACATAGGTCAAATGGTCTTAACAAGATGAAAAGTGAGTTGGTTCAGTCAGAAATGGATTCATGTGCAATCTAAGAATTAAATGACATTTTGTAACTCTAAAACAGACTCAATTCAACAAGGTTCTGGTCAGGATAAAAATCACCTAGACCCTGTAAAAATCATGGAAAAATATCCCCTAGGGTTTAGAATCCTCAATTTGGCCTTTGGAACCTATTTTGAACTAAATAGGGGTCTTAGCTAATTATTTAACCTAATTTGGGTTTTTATGTAAAATGCCCATTCAGACATGGTCAAACCTAAAATCCATCTTCACCATTGGATTCCTTATGTCCAAATTAGATTTTTACCAAAATTTGGACCTAAGGGGAGGTCACCTTGACCTACTTTGTAAAACAGTCCACCCAATTACATTTTGACACCTAGCTTTTGAAAATCATTGTGCAGATCCCCTATCTTCCTCTCCACCCTTTGCAATTAGGTCCCTCTGCCATTAAAGTGGAGGAGTCCCACTCTGGCGAGGAATTGAGGGGGATTTCTCCCTGATTCCTCAGAGATCGCCTCTCAGATTTGAAAGGGAGATTCTCTGAGGAATTCCCTTTCATCTCAATGCAATCACATGCCGTGATTTGCACCCAATCTCTCATGCGAACGCTCGACAGATTTGAGTATCTCATTGATTCTTTCTTCGGTGAGGACTCTTGCACTTGGAAGCTTGCCTTCCAAGCACAAGAGCCTCTGCCAGCACCTATGAAAGGACCCCTCATCTCTGGCCTCACAGAATCAGCTTGGCTTGGCTGGAGAACCACCTCTAATTTCCTCCCTTCTCCTCTGGCCAAGTGTCCAGCAGGCTCCGGCAGCCCCTCCTCCTCCTTCTCGTCGCTCTACCACAATACCAGGGGCAGAGACATCTTTACCTCCTTCCTCCGAGTCGCACCATACCCGCGCGCGTCCCTCCAGCCCTTTCGTCGTTGCCGTTCTCCCTCCACTGGACTCATCTTCTCCGGCAGCGGCAGGAACGGCCAGCCGCTCTCCCATCCCCCTTCGTCCATTAACTTTGGTTAAAACTTCTCCCGTCTCTCCTCTCTTTATTTTCCCTATCTTTATTTCTATTTTTATCCCCTTGACGCCGCATACCACCTCCATCTTCTCCAACTCTGGCCGACCACCGGCGAAGGTGCAACCGTCGCTCCACCCATCCACGTGCCTCTCCACCTACCTCATAACCTTTGACACCATCCACTGAGCATTTTCCCCACCTTCACTAACCACCATACCCTTCAAAAGCACCCCCCGACCAAACCCACTTTCACGACCACAGAATGACCTAGGCACACATGCCGAGGCTACCCTATGGCCAGCCACCCATCGCTTCACTTTCACCGTGACATGGCGAAGTTACCCACGTGGTTTGATAGGGACACAAGGCCGTATTTAGTGATTGCAAGTCTGAGCCTCCATCACCATTAAAGCTAGCTTGAAGGAGCTTGTATCCTCGCTCTAGGTCGCGTGCTCCAAGTAGAAGAGTCCAAGGCGATGCGGGTTTGTCTCACGCATACTTCCAGCCAGGGAGTGGCTTTGAGAGAGTGTCACAGCCGTGGCAATTGAACGAAGTATCTTCCTGCGGGTGTGCGCGAAGCGGGTGGGACTTTTAGTCCCACCTCGGAAAGTTAGAAGTGAGGTGAGTCCCTTAAATTGAATTTGTTTCTTGTTGTCACCTCAGAACATGGGGTGAGGTCCCCTCACCCACGCCACCAGCCTCGTCTGTGACCCACTACTCTGCGGACCTGGCTGACCGACCCGTTTACCGAGCACTCCTCACGCACCACCCACGCCGGTGCGCTTAGACCCGGGTGCATGTAACCCGACCCGAGTACCTGATTGGCTCTGGGAGAGTGAACCAAAGAGAGAAATAGAGAGAGAGAGTGTACGTGGGGAGGGTAGGGGTAGGTTTTGCACTCTCGTGTGTGCAGGGAAAAGAAGAAAGGAAGAGGAAGGTGCAGCCACAGAGAAAGAAGGAGAAGGAAGAAGCAGCTGAGGCCAAAGGGAAAGCTGAGGAGGCTGAAAAAGAAGAAAGAAGCTGACAACACCAGAGAAGGAAGGAAGAAGAAGCACTGTAGCAGAGAGGATGCAGCTCAAGAAAAGGCTAAGGAAGAAGCTGAGGAAGCTAAGGCAAGAAAGTAGAGGAAAAGAAAGAAAAGCTAAGGCAAAGTTGAAGGCAGAGGAAAGGAAGAATATGAAGGAAGAAGAAATCAAGGAGGAAGAAAAGAAGACCAAAGTCAGTGAAGAAATCAAGGAATAAGAAGTAAGGCAGGAAAAGAGGAAGAAGAAAGGAGCCTAAGAAAGAAAGAAGGAAGAAGAAGGAAACCTCAGAAAGAGCTAGAGTCAGAGAAGAGAAAGTCAAAGAAAGAAAGAAGAAAGAAGAGAAGCCAAGAAGGAGAAGAAGGAAAGAAGAACCAAAGAAAGAGGAAGCTAAAGAGAGAGCCAAGCCAAGAATCAACCTTTTTATCCAATTCTTCTCAATTTCTCTTCTATTTTGCTACATTTTATAATTCATAAACTCTTGCATATATTCTGAATTAGATTTTGAGTAGATTTAAGTGTTCAAAGTACATTGATTAAGATTAGTGAATAAATTCCATTTGCTCCTTGTGTTTGACCTCGGACTCAACATTCGAGTAATAAAACTTCTTATTTGTTTATAACGCTTGATTGACTGTACTACAACGCAACTTACTTAAAACCTGATCAAACGCTGTAAACACTTATACACTTGTAAATCTTCTGGTTAGTATTCAAATTTATGTTTATTTAATTTATGCAATATCAATTCTTTGTTAGCTATGTTTATATTTTCTGATTATGTGTTGAGTGACTGCAGTCTTGTGGGCGAGTTGTGTTGGTTAGCATACGGCGACCCAGGTTTCGTCGCTTGGCAGGACTTGGGTTGTCATACCTAGGGTGAGCTTAGAAGAGAAGGCCCTTTTTATCACATAGGCGTAGCCTCTAGTCTATTCGCGTTGTTATCTTCACATTCATTTCATTGCCTGTTATTTAAAAAGGAGCCTAAAATTGAAAAAATAAAAAAATCAGAAATACAAGTGTTGATTTGAGAAAGTGAGAGAGAGAACAAGCTATTTGACTAACAAATTGGCCTCCTTGGATGACCCGAGATACTCACCATATCTAGGTTTATAAATTTCAAAAGCAATTGCGAATTTATGCATCTCGATGACAACTTACATCAATTACAAATCGTGTAAAATTCGTATCACTTCTTGACATTGTTTCCGGGGAGTCACGGCTTAGTCCTTTATTTGTATCTCTCTCTTGCATACGTTTATCTTCACTAGTTTTGTTTTTTGTTTGGTTAGGTGCCAAATCAGGGCGAAAGCGGGACATTACAACTTGGAGCGAGACCTTCCAGTACCTTTTCTTCCTGCAATTCTTAGGTAAGTACTTGCCAAAACCCCCTCAAGAACCCTAAGAAAATCTGCTAAAAAATTTATTTAAATATAAAAAAGAATAAAAGCAAAAAAAATTTGAGTTGGTGGAACCCTAAAAGTCATTTGTTTGATTGTTTGCATCCATTATCAACCACATTTATCTTATTAGTGTCTGATTTTTGAAAATTCTGACTTCTGTCTTGATTTTCAAAAATTAGGTTTAGGAACTTAGAGGATTCCAACTTCACTCAAGGAAGCCCGTTTGAGTCAGGAACCTTGAGTCCAAATTTCACGAAGTTTGGATAAATAGAAACAATTAAAAAATTCATGGACTAAATAAGGGTCACACCTTGTTTCTTTATTATTTTCCTACTATCCGTAAAGTTTTTAAATTTTTCTACTTATCAGATTTGGACCAACTTTATATTATTAGAAACTTTGAGAAAATCTCTACAATATAAAATTTTCAAAAATTTTTGAGGTCATTTGTGGTTTCTGTAGAATCGATTTTCCAAATCTATCATTTCTGCCTTTTGATGCTAGTAAGAAGAAAAATTCCAAAATAATATCCAACAAGTTCCTAAAATCTTAGCAAACTCATTTTTGGATTCCTTGTTTGATATCCTATCAGGTGGTGGTGTTGTTCTCTTGTTTAGATGACCACATTTAAAAAATTTTGAAAAGCGATTCATCTTAGGAGTAGCATTCCATAGGATTACAAATTTTAGGGTTTTACTTTTTCTCTTTTTAGTCCCAAAATCAATTAAAGGAATCGATTTTCACAAACACAACTGATTTCTTTCTTGTTTGTGGAACTTCAAAACCTTGTTTGAAAACATAAAAGGAGAAAAGCTTAAAATTCACAAAAAATCAAAGCCCTAAAATCCTTTCATCAAAAAAATCCAATGTGTAAACCATATTGTTTTAGCTTTGGTCATCACTTTCCGCTCAAATTTCACACAAAAAAAATTGAATTAATTGGGCACTACCACAATTAACGCCCATCACATTCCTGTGCACTTTACGTCTCCTAAGCCTAATTAAAACTTGCAGCAACTTGACCTCTAAGGATTTCATCAATTGTAGGCTTGATATCTAGATTTCAAGTTATCTCTAATCGGTCCTAATTCCCTTAATGTAATGCGGTGTTAAACTGGGAGGGAAGTCAAATGATTGGTACGGGTTTACACAAGCCCCTGGTGATTTTCCCAGGACATGCTCAGGCCCAAGTTACCTCTCTAGTTTAGCTGGGTTAATTTTGGGAAGAAGGTTCACTTATTGATTTCTTGATTTTTCGATTTTCCAAGTCTTAGGATTTTCTTAAGGAGTCAACATTAAGTTAGGCTTAAAATTTTGGTTGCTTGATTTGCACACATTTCTCTTTCCATTTCCCTTCTCCTCTCCTCTCGTTTTTCTAGTATATGCACAGGCAACGGTCTTAGAATCTACACTTGGAGGGACTTGATTTTGCTCCCCGCACCAGACACTTGACTTCTTCTTTGCATTCTTCCTCTTTTCAATTAAATATGGAAAACAAACAAAACTAGGCCACTTCTTCCACCTCTCAACCCGCCTCTAATTCACGAGCTAATTCTATCTTCCCTAACCTTCTTAACTTGGAGCTTCCTGAAAATCATGAGTTGCTAAATCAAAATCAAGATTCCTTGCTTAATCCGTTGTTGTTGATGGTTGAGCAATTGGCTCAACTTCACACCAATCAACAACAATTAGCTAGGACTGTGACGAACTTAGCCAATCAAAGAGGCAATTTACCACCCTTGGATCCCGTCATTCCTCTGAAGGATTTTTATGATCCTTCCAACTATGAAGAAAGACCAGTAGTGGTAATTCCAATGGGTGACTTCGAGATTAAACCGACTATCTTGAACCTCATTAAGCATTTTCATGGCCTTCCCAAAGAGGACCCTTTTAGCCATTTAGAGGAACTAACGGTCCTTGCCCAAACTACTCTCTCCCGCAATGTGTAGGAGGACCTATGGCTCATGAAATTATTTCCTCTCAACCTTAAGGATAAGGCTGCTTATTGGTTCAGGATTGTTGGCCAACCTATAAAGATATGGCCGCAACTCAAAAGTGCCTTTCTCAAAATATTTTCCCTATAGGTTGTATAAATGCATTACGAAGATCAATTACAACTTTTGAACAAAAACATGGAGAATCTTTACATGAGCCTTGGGAGAGATTTCAGGATTTATTGTGGAGTTTCCCTCATTGTGTAACTGATGATAACATCATCATCAACCATATTTAGCTTTATTTAGTCATAACCAATTGATAAATGCTCCTACATAACCACCAAAAGACCAAAATTCATTGCATATCCTTTTTGAGAGATTAATAATAAAACAGGGGTAAAACTGTTGCTTTAATAGAATATCTTAATTGCAGAATAATCATGAGGTTTCTTAGGGGTTAATTAAAAGTCAAATGGTCATAAATGCCTAATAAGTTGGTCCGTGCAGACAGAAACATGTTTTCACGTGTTTTGAGAATTAATGGACTCTACAAACCTAAAAGCAAACCTGCTAATTAGCTGAAGTTGTAGTCAGGATAAAATTCACCTAAACCATGTAAAAATCATAAAAAAATATTCTCTAAGGTTTGGTACCTTTGATTTGACCATTGGAACACAATTTGACCTAAAATAGTCTCAGATAGACAGTTGCCCTAATTTGGGTTTCTGCACAAATTACCTAATAAAACGTGGTCAAAACCTAAATTCAACTTCACCATCAGATTTCTTGGGTCCAAATTAGGTTTGTATCAAAATTTGGGCCCAATTTGAGATTATCTTGACCTAATTCACATTTCAGTACTATCTGACTCTTTTCTCTCACACATATGCCCCTAACTTTTGAAATCCTTGCAAAAATCCCCTAACTTCATCATCTTCTTCACAAGTAGGTCCTCATTGCCTCTATACCTACAGAACTCCTAAACCCACTTCACCGGTGACCTTCAATCAAGGAGTTCTCCCTGATTTCTCGCCCAATCTCTTCTAAATTTAGAAGGGAGACTCCTGAGAGATTTCCCTACAATCTGAGATGCATCTTTGGCTTTAATTCCTATTCAAAACCTAATGTGAATCATTTGAAGGAGTGGGTCTCCTATTTCGCGAAGCTTCGAAGCTTCCAAGCTTGGTCTCTGAGCTTGGAAAGCTCTCTTGAGGCATATTTAGGGACCCAAGTCACAAGGCCGTGCTCCTTAGCTAGGTTTGGGGCCAAAATTTCTTCCTCTTCCTTATCTTTAGCCCCTCTCCAAGCAAGCTTTGGTGGTCCTCCTCGCTCTCCTTCGTCCATGCCCTAACCGTCAAATTGGAGGCACACCTATCCTCCCTTCCTTCCTCCGACGGTGGTCGGTAAAAGCCCCGTCATCCCAGACCTCTTTCCTCATTGCTGTCCCCCTCTGGAGGCTTCATCTTCTCCGTGGCTAGCTTGCCAAAATCGATGCGGAACCTGCCCCTTTCGACCGTTAGATTAGGTTAGATAATTTCCCTTAGTTCCCTAGGTTCTAGCCCACTATTCAAAACTAAAAAATAACCCTTCGACTTAACATAATCCACTGATGATAACATCATCATCAGCCATATCTAGCTTTAATTAGTCATAATCAAGGAATAAATGCTCCTACAAAACAACCAAAGGACCATAATTCACTGCAAATCCATTCTAAGGGAAATACAGTAAAATAGGGGTAAAACTGCATTTTTAATAGCATATCTCAATTGCAGAACAATAATGGGATTTATCAGGGTTTAATCAAAGGTCAAATGGTCATAAATGTCTAACAAGTGGGTCCATGCAGACAAAAATGGGTTTTCACACGTTTTGAGAATTAAATGACATCTGAAACCCTAAAAATAGACCCGCTTAATCTACTGAGGTTCTGGTCAAGATAAAATTCACCTAAGCCATATAAAATTTATAGAAAAATATTCTCTAGGATTTGGTACCTTCAATTTGACCATTATAACTTGTCTTGACCCAAAACAGAGCCACATATAGATTCTTACCCTAATTTGAGTTTTTGCATAAATTTCCTAGTCAAACTAGGTCAAAACCAAAATTAAACTTCACCATTGGATTTCTTAGGTCTAAATTAGGTTTTTATCAAAACTTGGGCCCAATCTGAGATTATTTAGACCCAGTTTGCATTTTGGTCCAAGTCTGATTTTATTTATCTCAAATGCCCCTTAGCTTTCAAATTCCTTACACAAAACCCCCCAACTTTATCATCTTCTTCTTCAGAAAGGTCCTTGCCATGCAGAACTCCTATTCCTACAACTCCGGTGACAATCAACCAAGGATTTCTCCTTGATTGATTGATGAAACTTCCTCAAAATTGAACCGGAGAATCCTCTCTAAATTCTGTTTCAATAAGACATTTTCTTGTGCTTCAAATCGTTCCCAATTTCTCTTGCGAACACATGAGAAATTTGGGTTTCCAACTCTGGCGACATTCTAGGCTTGAAAGCTTGGCTTCCAAGCTTCAACCTTCCCCTTGCTACCTATATAAAGACTCCCAGGGCCTGTCCAATCCTTCGACGCTCGAATTTAGCCTGGAATCCCTCTCTTCATCCCTCCTCTCTGGTCGAATTGCTCCTCGATGTCTGGCGATCTACTCCAACCTCTCTCGTCGTCCGCCTGCAAAACCGGCGACAGATTCCTCTTCCTCATCTTCCTTCGCATCGTGTCGTACTAGCCAACACCTTTCCCTCCGTCATCCTCGCCGTCTTACCCTCATCGAAGCACCTTCTTCCACAGCGTCGGCTTGCCAACGTCGGTGCCAATTCCTCCCTTTTCGTCCGTTAGTTTAGGACTAGATTAGTTTCATTAGTTTCCAAGATTAACTCCCATATTCTAAAACCCAAAAACACCCCTCGACACCGTGAATCACCCTCATCTTCTCCGTCTTCGATCGAACCTTCGTCGAGGCTTATCCGTTGCTTCACCCCTCCATCCCCCTCGCCACCACACCCTACACCTTTGCCTTGACTTCACAAACAAAATCCCTCTCCTATTTTGCCAATTCCACCTCCCAAACTACCCATCGAACAACCCACTGTTCTCTAACCTAATCCGTCTTCACCACGCACACCTATGACCCCTTGCAGCACACCACCACCACCACTGCTCTCGCCGCATTAGCACGAAGATCTTGAACACTTTTAATTGGGCCGAGAGGCCGTGTTCTTGATTTTCAGGGTTCGCCGTCCTCCACCATCGCCACCGTCGTCGTCGCCTTGTTCTTCATGTTCGAGACCACGATAGCTCCAGATCTTGGTCCCAGGCTGTGTGGAATAGCCTCAAGTACTCTCCCAGGTCCTTGATTGGGGGCATGAACCCCAGTAGTTGTTGCAATTGAAGGAGCCATCACTAGTTGCATGCACGCGAGAAGACCCCACATACCCCACATGCCTCACCCGTGACACTATTCCACGTGGGCTTGGCTCTGACCTGATTACCTGCTTAAGCTATACCCACACCTCGGCTGCGACCCATGCCCATAGCCCTGGCCCCAGGTACGTGGTTCCCTGACACCCGATTACTCGAGCATACGACCGGACATTGAGAAAGAGAAAGCGAAGAGAGAGAGAGAGTGGGGGAAGGGGGGTTTTGTTCTTCTGTGCATTGGCTAACACTTAGCCAAAATTCTAGCCCTTTCCCCTGTGGTTGGAGAAGAAGAAGAGGAAAAGGCAGGGAGGAGGAGGTTGAAGAAGACAGGCAGAAGAAGAAGCCAAGAGGAAAAAGAGAAGAAGAAGTACAGTGCCCTCTTGGCACTGTAGTAGTGGATACTTAAGTCTTTTGATTGAGAGCTCTGTCGTCTGATAGTGCACTATGCACTAATGTTTGAGTGGATTTAAAGTGGTTGATACTGTGTAAATATTTAGATCATTAAGTAGTTATTATATATGTATCTAAGCTAATAATTGGTGATTTAAAACACTATTATTTTGCCTTAAATGTCTTTTTGCATCATTCGATCCTTCATATACTCATGTGCTACATTGAATATTAGTTTTGACTAATTAATTGTGATCATTTATATTATTTGTTGAGATTAGTACGTGAATTTCATATTTTTCCCTGTGTTCGACCACGGACTTAAATTCGAGTTATAAATTGTATTTGTTGATTGAATGATTTAGAGGGTACTACAACAAATGCATATTTAAATCCCCTCAATAGCCCTATCAACATCCACCTTCGTCCTCTGCTCCAACCACATCTGTAGCGAGACTTTCCCATCATCTCACACCTCCAACTGCCTCGTTGACAACTCCACAACCTCCGCCACATCACCACAACCAAAACCCCTCCTATTTCGCCATTCCATCCACTCAAACCCCCCATTGACCAACCCACTACCGCACCACCATCTCCGAGTTCATTTGAATTCTACGCTTTACCAATCACCACGAAACCATGGCCACTACACTTGTCGTGGTCCAGCAATGCATATGAGCTTGTTTAATGTGGCTGAGAGGATGTATTGATTGTTTCAAGTATTATGTCAACGTTCTGCCGCCACGCCATTATCACCAGTCTCGTTCTTCATGTTCTAGACTACACATGCCCCAGGTGCACCTTTCAGGCTGTGCGGAAGATCCTCAGGATCCTCTCTAGGTCCTTACTCGAAGGCCAAGCACTCTGTAACTATTCCAATTGAACGTAGCACCACATTGCAGCCACGCATGGAGAAGGAGGATGGACTTTACTCCCACATCGTGGGATTAGGAGTGCGTGAAGGTGCATAAGTTGATTTTATCACATGAGCTTATATCCTCAAAAACACATTGGGGGTGAGGTCCCTGCTCACCCTTCACTGACCCGACCTGCCTAGCCCTTCACTCCTCGGCTACAACCCCACGCCCGTAGCCCTAGACCCGGTTACGCGATCCGAATACCCGATAAGCCTGGTTTGAGAGAAAGAGAAGAGGAGAAAGGAAAGAGAGAGAGAGAGCAGGGGAGGGGAGGGTTTTGCTCTCTAAAGTACCTAGTGCAACACAGTTGTGAGTTTCCTTTGTGTGCTGGGAAGGAAAGAAAAGAGAAGGATTGCAAGAGAACCAAGGAAGAAGAAAAGAGAACTTGCAGAAGAGGAAAGAGAGAAGAAGAAGAAGGCCGTGCCTAAGATAGTAGTAGAAGAAGAAGAGAGCATCAGAAATAGAACTTGAAGATCAGAGAGAAGCACTGTAAGAGGCGACATTTAAGTCATTTGACTTGAATATCCAGACGTCTAAATACTGTTCATTTATTTGACATTATTGAATAGTTGATATACATGTGCTTAGGCTAATAATTAGTGATCGAAATCACCATTATTTTGTTCCAGATATCTTTTTGTTTCTAGATACATTGATCTTCATTGAATATTTAATGTGACAGATTATTATTCACTGAAAAAATATATTTTGCTCAATTTCTTGTACTCATTTATATATTCATTGAGATTAGCCTGTGAATTTCTATTTTCTCACTGTGTTCGACCTCAAATTTCACATTTAGATATTCGAGTAATAAATTTTATTTGTTGGGAGATCGATTGAGGATTTTGCACTACAACGATGATAACTTAATCTTAATCCTCTTTGGATTGCTTCAACATTTTGGTGTCATTGCTGGGAAGCAATGTGCAATTCACCGCTATTCTCTATTTTATTTGATTATATTTGAGCACTAACTTGCCCTGTTTGATTTCTTGTGATTTTGAGAGGTACATCACGAGGCGATCTTCCGCACAAATTAGCCACTCCCAAGGCAGGTAATCTCTCTTCTTCCCTAATCTCCTAATCCTTGGAAGAGAGAAATGGAAACAAATCAATTAGGAACTACCTACCTTATTTTATTAGTAATCATCATTAAAGAGGCAAGTTTCCTGATTTACGAAAAAATCAATATCTGATTGAAGTTTGATGCAATTCTATTTAGAAATCCCGAACTTGATTTCCTGTACCTACTAGGAATTATGCTTAATTTCTAATCTTCTTGGATTATGCACTTCTTATTTGATGTCCAAGAAAAACAACTTGAGATTTAATTAGACTTGAAATAGAGCCAATTAGGGTTTCAACATTAGGGATTGAAGTGCTAGCACACATTTGCCTACATAAAGAGAATAAGCCCTCCCGCATTTGTGTTCTACCCAAGCCCTTGTTTGAAAAGATCTAATCAAGAAGAACCCTAAAAATCAGGCTCTAATTTCACTTGAACTTTAAAAATTGTGGACTTAATAACCTGAGAGTCATTCAGGGTGATTTCTGGGTCTTGACGTAGATTTCATTCTGCCATCTTTAGGGAAAGTCAGTTGAAGTTGACCTACATTGCGGGCCAATCAACCTCCAAATTAGGTCACAATCAAATCAACTTCTAAATCAAGTGAAATTTAAGGCACTAATTAGGATAAACATGGTAGATTTAAGGTCTTAAGTTTGTACATTCTGGTTTACTTAGAACTGCAGTGACAAGGATGGTCGGGTGGGGGAAACCCTGTAACCTGTGGGGATGCTCTACTGTGTAGGGGTCTTTGCGGGGCTCTCCCTTCTTAGCTGCCCAAGTATTTCTTGGGTGTGCGGATTTCTGATTCAGAGGTATCATCCACCTCGAAACAGCCTTAGTCATTCAAAAATCTTTTTGGTGCCTTGATTGGGTCCAAATAAGATCCAGTCCCTCATCTTTTCTATAAAGCACATACATAGGAAGGTCATTAGGTTTTTAACCTAAGAGACCTCATTAGATCTTCTTGGGAATCTCTATTTGATTTGATCAACTTCAATCTAACCTAAGTTTTGATTCTACATCTTGATTCCACCACTTGATTTGAAAATGCAACCTGGCAATCTGGGAAAAGTGATTAAGAAACCTGTGTCCCAAATGACTATCAAGGATAAGATAATTGAGGCTGCCTATAGACACTATGAAGAATATTATGAAGCCTTAGATAGGTGATGCATTTCTTACTCAACTCAGTTAATTAGGTTAATTTTACTTAATTAAGAGTAGAGAAAAGTCACTTAGGTTAACTTAAAGTTGTGTCGGTAGTGTAGTATAGGATCGAATTAACCTAACATTTTAGAATTTTTTTACTGGTTGAGTCCAGGTCATTCGGTGGGTGGTATAATTCATTTTAAATTCACTAGTTATCTTTATTTTTCTTTTTAAGTATAGGAGGTTTATTAAGTTAATTTTAAGAACATGAATTTTGCTAAAAATTGATTAGAATGGAATAACAAGCAAAATCCCATAAGAGAGCATATTTACTCAAATGATTTACTTTATTAGCAAGTAAACATGCTAATTTCCAATTTATTTTAAAGAAATTAAGACAATATAAAGTTCTTCTATTAAAACATGCTTTATTACAACATTTAAAAAGAAATTTAAAATAATGCAAGAAAAATAAATTCTTTTCTTTATTTCTTCAACCTCTAACTCTCTCTTTTCTTCTTTCTTTCTCTTTTTCTTTTATGTATCTTTTATTTTTTTACTCTCTCTCTCGAGCTCTCTTTCTTTTTTCTCTTCTTTTGCTCCTGCCTTCTTCTTCCCTTAGTATTTCCTTAAGCCTCTTCCTTAGTCTTCATGCCTGTTAACCTTCAGCCTTTATGCTTTATCTTCTTCAACAATTAGTCTCTTCAGCATTTAGCCATCAACTCCTTCATTCTCTTTTCTTCAGTTGAATCGGGTTTATTTCTTCTTTAACCAAAAATTATTTTTTTATTTGCGGCGAGGTCCTTTCGAGGATACACAGCACCTTGAGATCAGGGTGGGACTAGACCCTACTCGGTCCTCGCCTTATTTCATTAAGGTTCAATTTCAATTTATTTTTCGGTTCACAGATTCGAGCCAATCCGCTCAACCGCCTCCCAGGCCTCGTCCTCCCTGGGCCACATTCGCACACGCCCACCCGGGTGCACACCTGCAGGCACACACATGCCTACACACACACACATATGCTCGTAAAGGTCAGATGTTCAGATCGCGCCGAGCGCTTGACGATTGAATAGCCCATAAAACAAATTCCTTTTGTTCCTATGCGCCCGCTCTTGGTTTATCGATGTGGGACTATGTTTCCTCCCTCTAGACCCGACTTCAATTGACGATTTCTCCTAGCTCAGAGCTCCGTTCCAAGTGATTCAATGCTTGATGGAAAGCTCTAAGGTAGATCTATAAGGTTGCAAGGTCAATTTTAAGTTAAGAGGATGTTTTCCACTTCAATTTGAAGAGTGAATCTAGGGGGTTCCTACGGGTAAAAACTACTTGGAAATGGTTTTAAGCTTACAGAGTCCACAGATGGACTTGCCTCTCTCAATTAAGGCTCTGAATAAGTTCTATGGGTTATTCCGCACCTGTAGGTTAAGGTTTTGAAGCTCTTAAAGCTTTAGGAACAACAGAGAGGCTTGAAGCTTCTCTAAAATCTTCAGAGAATGAAATTTCAGATTCAGAAATGTGCAACAGACACTTAGAATAGATCTAACTGATTTAAACAGATTCTAGGGGTTAAAATTGACTCAACTGGGCAGGTTTTACGATTAAATCTCAACAAAATGCCACTGTCGTTAGTTTGGGTTAAAAAATAATGCAAACTGGAAGTAATTAAATTCCAACCAAATCACTCATCTGAGCTCATTTTGATCACTCTAAACTTTCCAACAGATTCTCAGGAACAACTCTAAGTCCTCAATTCTTCAGTTCAAGCTTAGAATCAAAATTTCATACTCAGTTTGACTGTGAAGGCTTAAAATTTGACTTTATAAGTTTAACCTTTTCAGGTGAAATTAAAGCCTAAATTAGAATCCTTTCTTCCTCAGGAACTCATTCAACCTCTTTAACGGGTGGTTTGATCCTAAAAAATAGGGTTCCAGGTTCGTCGCCTGAGCTCCTAATGTGGTTTGTTCGACAGAATAATCAGGGGTTTGTTACACAAAATTGTGGGCATAATTAACTTCAGTGCATTGCACCGAGGCTTTTAAGTCCATCAAATGCCGCTTAAAAACTACTGTCAGACTTCTCCAACTCCGTCGGAGTTGGAGAAGATGAAGATCCATCTACAACTCCAGACACTTAAATCTCAAAGAAACAACCTCAACATAATCAGTGATGCTCAAACCATTGATCTGGAGCTTATCACTCAGTTCTATAGGCTGAAGCTCAATTTTGACTCGCCAGAGCTCCGGTGAGTCCAGAAAAAGGTGAAATCATGTTCAGAATGGTAAAACATGCCATTTTTAATCTAAAAAGGTTCTTGAGGTTGCAAGGAACCTCATGATCGAGTTAATTTCTTCAATTGATCAATAAAAGAAATATTTAACAATAAATTTATTTCTTTAAGAATTTGAGTTGGATTAGGCTCCGGACTTGTTTTACCACTCAATTGAGTGGTCAAAACAAGTCAACAGATAATTACGATCATGATTATATATATAATTAAAGATTTTAACTACTCCTGAGCCGCCATTGACAGCAAGCTCAGGAGCTTAATTATAAATTGGGAATTTAGGTTATAGGTGGTAATTACTTGAATTATAGTGAGAATTAGGGTCCTTAGGTGATGAATAGATGATGGAGAACCCTGTGGATGTGAAGTGAAATCAGCTACTACCGCCATGGACAGCGACAGTAGTCAGTGGAGGTGGAAGGTGATTTAGGTGAATCAATGATCAAATTAGATATTAAGTGTGTTAGAAATGATCGTGGATGAAAGAAGAAGGTGATCAACAAGTTTAAAAGACAAAATTAAGGCTATGGCGAGCTCAAGGAGCTCGCCGGAGTAGAAGAAGATGAATTTTAAAATCTACAATTAACTCTAACCTAATTATCTAACTAGCTAAGCTATCCTACTCCTACTCCTACTCCTAATCTACCATTACCTGGATGAAGGGGTCAATAGGGTTCTGCCAAAGGCTCATGGCAGACGACGAAATCAGAAGGTGTAGGAAGAATCTCCGGCGGGTAGATGTGAGGTGAAGCGGAGGATTTCCTTGGTCGTTGCCTGTGTCCAGAGACGTGGCTGACCACAGCGGATCTCCTCAGCTAATCAGGATGGACGGAGGAGGTCGGAAGTTGAGATGGGGATTCGCCAGAGTTGCAGACGAATAGCCTATTGGGTCGGCTCGGTGTTAGAAGAGGGAAGAGAGCCAACTTGAGAGAAATCAGAGGGAGAGGGGGTATTTATAGTGATTGGCGACGAAGAAAGTGGCGAGGTCTGGACGGAGAAGAAGCTTGGGGAGCTTAACCTCCGGCATCATCTCCGACGATGGTGAGGTTAACTTCCACCAAAAATTAGGATTTCCGATTAATCCAGATCGATGGATGAAGATGGAGTGGTGACGCAAGCTCCAAGAGCTTGGAAAAGGAAGGATGATGTCGGCAGGGCGGTGATCGCGCGGTGGAGACACTCTCCGTCGTCAGCCGTTCACTCGGCTGGAGAAGAAGAAGAAGAAAGGGATAGGGACCAAAATGCAATGAAACTTAAGGACCTTTATGTAAATTAAGGACCCGATTGCAATGAATTTTAATGACCTAAATGTAAACCCAGGTTTTAAAGGTTTATTTAAACTTAGATCTTTTTCAACTTTTTATATATGTTAGTAAATAAGGTAATTATTATGTTTTCACCTTGAATTTACATTTTTGACCTTTTTAAGTTAATTTGTTAAATTAGGTAAAGTTACTTAAGTTATTATATACTTAGGTATGCATTATGTTTAAGTTACTTAACTTATTAATCAAGGAAATGATTAATAAGATTTCGAGTCCAATTATTAATTAAATTGTTAATAATGTTAATTGAATGATAAAATATCATTTTTAGCTTATTTTAAGGTCCTTTACCAAATATCCCTTATTTAATAATTAACTCTTATATGTTCATAACCTTAGCTAATTAACTAGCAGGACTAGTTAATTAAGGGTAATTAGAGATCATGATGAGCCTCTCATCATACCCCCAAGCCAAAGTTTTGCTAGTCCCTTGCAAAATTAACTGAGACTATGTTGATTTAAAGCACTTGGGTTTAAATTATTATAAATAGTAACTATGTAGAGGAAAGCTTAGGTCAGAAATTTTTGAAGTTTAATATAAATGATTAATGTATAGAGAATATTTGAAAATTTTCTTACTTTAGACTTATAACATTTTCAAAACACACTTAAAAATAATTTGTTAACAAGAATTTTATTCAAAATTAGAATTCTTTAAAAATCTCTTAATCCTTGTAACTATTCTTAACTCAAATTAGAATACAAAGTGTTTTAAGGAAACAAAACTTAAGAATTGAGAATTAAATTTTAACTCAAAAACTCAGTAGAATTAAGTTGATCCTTTGTTTATGATATTTGACTTTTATCAATATAAGTTTAAGCAAATTAACCAGATACTCATTATTAATAAAACTTAGAGTAGTAAAACTCTAATTTACTAGCCTATAAGCTATGGAGGTGGCCTTGCGTGGAGCATTGGTGGGAGAGGTTATGTCTAAAAGACCGTCGGTGGAGAGTGTTCGCAACTTGGTAACCTCTCTATCCCTTTCGACCAACTTATGGCAGATTTCTTTTCTATCAGATACACGCTTTGTTCTCTTTGGGTTGGGTATGGGGGATGTCGAGAAGCTGCGATTTCAATCATCTTGCAACGATGGCTGCACGGTGATCTGGAGATTAGTTTCTCCTTTCGACGGAGCCTTGCCGGAGAGACCTCCCCAGAGAGTGGGGAACAGGACGGGAAAACTGGAGATTGAGGGGTTGCCTCTGCACTTGTGGTCAAAGGAGGTTGTGTCGTCGATGATTTCTGGCTTTGCAACAGTGGCAGAGGACGCGGACATCAGAGTGCTGGAGGGGAATGGACATCTGCTGAGTGTGAAGGTTGAGGTCTTCATCGCTGGTTCTATGCCTAACAATCTGATTTTGAGGTGTGGTGGTAGCTCCTGGATGCTGAGGCTAAATTTTGTGGTGGGTGATACTGTAGCAAAGAAATTTAAGTTGTCTGGATCTATAGCTGATGAGGAGGCGACTACTCAGGAGCTGTGCATGGCTCATGGGGATGAACCTCTGATTGCTGAGGCTGGTAAGGATCATTGTGAAGGGGAGATCAGGGGGCTTCAGATTGAAGAAAAGGAGGAACTGGGCTGTGGGGATATGGCAAAACTATCACCCACAATGGCAGGGAATGCACTATCAGTTGGTGTGGAGAATGAGGAGCAGGGGAATTTGGGTGCGCAGCCAGGGTCTGTAAAGGGTCAACAGGACCTGCAGGAGAAGGAAGACCATAATTGTGAAGGGGGATCTCGCGCAAAGAGTGGCAAGGGGAGATCACCGTATAGCCTACGGTAAAGGAAATCAAAGGCTATTATACTGATGGATGAAGATGAGGTTGCGAAGGTCATGCAAGTGTGCAAATGTCATTCCCTCAGGAGAGAGGGATCTAGTGATGGTTGATGAGGATTCTCACTTGGAACCTGCGTGGGTTGCGCGATAAGAGCCAGAGGGCATCCTTGATGAGATATTTGAGAGAATGGGGAATTGATTGTGCGCTCATCCAAGAGACACACATTGAAGGTAATTCTGATAGGCTGTGGTCTGACTTGATAGCCTCAAGGATGAATGACTATGTGCAGACTGATGCAAATGGGTGGTCGGGTGGCATTGCTATTTGGTGGAGGAAGAGGTGGGCTCAGTGTTTGGAGGTTCACAAAGCTAGACATATGCTGACATGCAAATTTCAGATTCAACAGGGGCAGGAATATATTTGGATTACTGGAGTATATGGTCCTTGTAATGCATCTGCCAGGTAGGAGTTGTGGGAGGAGTGGTCTGTGGTGGCTGATTTGGTGCAGGGGGGAATGTGGCTGACGGGTGGCGACTTTAATTGTGTGTTAACAGGGGCTGACAGACCAAATGGCAACATGGACAGTTCGGGTATTGGTTTTCAAATGATGGTTCAATCTCTGCAGTTGAATGAATATCCTTCCTTGGGTGTGGAATATACTTGGCGCAATGGGAATTTGTTGGCTTCCAGGTTGGATGGATTCTTCGGGAATGTGGACATCCTTGTTAGATTTCAATTGTCGAGTGTGAGTGGGCTGAGCCGACCCTTTTCAGATCATACCCCGTTGGTATGGGACAGTGGGGAAGAAAACCAGGTTGGATCCTATTTCAAAATGAAACGTTCTTCGTTGTATGAACTGGGTTTTTACTAGATGATCAGCTCTTGGTGGAAAGCTAAAGAGGTCTAGGGGTCTGCCACTGGCAGGCTGTCAGCTAAGTTGGCTGGTTTGCTCATGATCTTGAAAGAATATGGTTCTACTATGGGGTTGCTGAGGGGATAGAGGAGAAGGGAGGCTTTGAGTAAAATTCAGGAGCTGGACTCCAAGGAAGAAGCTGGTCGGTTGTCTGAAGATGAGTTGGCTGAAAGAAAAGTGTGGTAGGGTGTGGTTCTCGATGAAGACTTAAAACAAGAAATCGATTGGAGGGAGAGATCCAGGCAGCTGTGGCTTAAGGTGGGGGATGCCAATACAAAGTTCTTTCATCTTGCAGCTAGTTCTCGGAGATGTGCTAATTTTATTTCCTCTGTACTATGTGGTGGACATAAGGTCTCTTCTGGTCAGGAGATTAAATCTGAAGCCATCAAATACTTTAGAGAGGCATCTCGGGCATCTAAGAGGGGGAATTGGAGATTGGCAGGAAATGTGGGTGCTAGGGTGTTGAGTGAACAGGCTGAACACTTGACGGCACCTATTATTGAACAGGAGACCTTGCAAGCAATCAATGAATTAAATGTGGAAGGCTCTCCGGGCCCTGATGGAGTACAGGTTTTCTTTTACAAGGAGATGTGGGGTGTGGTGGGTAAGGAGGTGATGGATGTTATCAGAGAATTTGAGGTGGGGAATGCGGGCTTTGAGAGGATTAACAAGTCTTACCTATTTCTTTTTCCTAAATTGATGGGAGCAGAGCACTTCTCTGCATTTAGGCCGATTTCCCTCTCAAACTTGATCTATCTTATCATCAGCAAGACCTTGGCTAATAGGCTGAGAGTTGTTCTACAGGATCTAATTCATCCAGTGCAGGCTGCCTTCCTGCCCAATAGATCTCTTCAGAATTCTTCATATTGGCTCAGGAAATGGTTAATGGATGGCATCGTAGGAAGTGTAAGGCTTTCATGTGGAAAGTGGATTTCCAGAAGGCCTATGATTCGATCTCTTGGTCGTACCTGTGGGAGATATTTAGAAGAAGAGGATTTCCCCCTCTTTGGATCCAATGGATGAAATGATGTATTACTATGGCTTCTTTTTCGCCTTTGGTCAATGGAAAGCCATGTGGATCATGGATCCAACCTCAGCGGGGGGTTAGACAAGGTTGCCCACTTGCCCCATTGATCTTCAATCTTGCGGTGGATGGGCTTGCAAGGTATGCATGCAAATTGGCTGAGGTGGGTATTATTACAGGGTACTCACTATCTAGCAGGGGAAACCTAGCCCTCATTTTATAGTATGTAGATGACACGGTGTTTTTTGTTGAAGGATCCAGGTCTGAGGCACATGCTCTAGGGTTACTGGTAAAGATTTTTGGTGACATTTCAGGCTTATGTCTGAATAAGGTTAAATCAATTTTGATTTGCTTTAGCATGAATGAACAGGAACAGAGGGAGTTGGAGGGTGTTTTGGGGTCACCCCGTGTTAAATTGCCGTTGAGATACCTTGGTCTACCTCTGAGGGCCACAAAACTAAAAAAATCAGATTGGAATGTTCTTTTCGAGAGGGTGTCTGGAAAACTGAAGGGCTGGAGCAGTAGATTCCTATTCAAAGGTGGAAGATTAATCCTACTCAATTCAGTCATCACAACCATACCGATTTTCTACTTCAGCATTTTTAAGGCCCCTAAATGTATTTGGAAGAGATTGGACATTATGAGGAAGAGGTTTTCCTGGAAGGGTGTTGGTCATGAGGGCAGATTCATGTAGCCCATCAGTTGGAATTGTATCTACAGACCTAAGGAGATTGGGGGGTTGGGAATTAAAGCTCTCAAAGAATTCAATGAAGCCTTGTTGCTGAAGTGGGCCAACAGAATTCTGGATGGCAAGGAGGGGCTGATGGAAGACCTGATCAAGGACTGCTACAGTGGTTCTAATAGCAGTTTGCAAAGGCTTTAGCCGAAGAAACCTTCTCCCTTTTGGAGGTCTGTGATTTCTACAGTCACCTGCTATTGGCATCTGCTGTAACCCAAGCTCGGAGATGGCAGAGGCTTTAGCTTATGGAATGAGCGTTGGTCTGACTTGGGCCTGCTGAAAGAGGTCTATCCGAGGGCGTATGATGCTGCTGCTGATAAGGAAGCCACAGTTAGCAGCTTGTGGTCTCAGGAAGAGGGGTGCTGGCGGCTGGAAGGACGGCAGCAGTGCAGGCCAGGCACTTGCCTATGGGAGGAAAGGCAGAAAATGATGGCGAGTCTACAGCAGAAGCAGCTTGTGAGTAGTGAGACTGATACTTACTGCTGGCAGGGTAGTTTTTCAGTGAAGCAAGTGTATTAGAAAGTTATTAGAGCCAATAGTGAGGTGGAACGGGACCCTATTGACAGAAAGATTTGGCTTTTGAAAGTTCCTCTAAAGGTTCAGATATTCTTGTGGCTATGCATACGTGAAGGGTTGATCATTGGTGATCTGAGACACAGAAGGATGGGGACGATTCTAAATGTCTACCCTCTTTGTGGGTTTCATTCTGATAGTGCATCACACATTTTTTCCTCTTGCTTGATCACGGATAAGATTTGGAGGTTGGTTTGTTTAAAACCCCTCCCATCCTGGGATTCATTATGGCAGAGGTTCATCACTCCTGATCGACCATTGGGGCCTATGGCAGCTGTGTTGTGGTGTGTGTGGAGGGCGCGTAATGATAAGCTTTTTCAAGAGAGATCGGTGAGAAGTGAGAATATTGTAAAGGAGTGCTGGTCTCTCATATATAGTTGGGCCTCATACCTGTAATTGCTTTTTTTGATATGGAATATACTACCCTTCGGATTGCTATTGGCTCATGATAACATTCTTCAATGTTTCAAAAAAAAAAAAATTTACTAGCCTATAGCACTAAAGAATAACTTCTAGACCTAGGATTCTGTCAATTCTTCTCCTTTAGGTCTCAACTTAAAATCTTCAAAACCTGATTTCTTTGGCTTCACTGCCCAATACCAAGGTTTAGTAGCTATGATTTTAAAACATCTGTGCTTAGTGAAGAGAAGTATCCTAAAGGCATCCAAAGTTGCAAAAATCTAGATCTTAAGACATCAATTTCCAATCCCAATTATTCCAATTCAAGCCTTTGGCTTGGCCTTACTCAGGTTTGGTTGCTTTCTCCTCACCACTTTTCTATCCCGAGGTCAACACTTTTTGTATATATCTCCCTGGTGGACCATTGGGTCTCTTATTCCTAATATTTTTATCTCCATATTTTTTTTTACTTTTTCTATAGGTTAGAACACCCATTTGTAGCGAGGTGTTCTTTTTATTTGATGGAAGGAAGGGTAGCATCCATTTGTATTGAGATGCTTTTATTTATATGTGGAAAAACTGCATTAGCACCCTTTTGTAACAAGGCATTTAATTGCAGGGTGTTTTATTTATTTTTTTTTCTTTTTCTTTTCCCTCCTCATTTTTCTTACTAACTTTATTCTCCAAATCCTTTTTCTAGGTGAGTGGCACATCCTACATCCTTTCAAGAACCGCCCTGCGGAAATCCTTGGACTAAAGAGGATTCAGAACTGATCTCTTAACGTCTGTGTTTTCGCAGTCTCAGATGCCAACAAGACAATTCTATGTGTGTGAATTTAGATGTTTAGGTTACTTAGTTCTCAAACCAGAGCTTGGACAACAAAGCCCTTCACTCTCAAGTTCTTCAAATTCTTAGTTTCCTCCTATAGGATCCGTCAAGACAAAATTTACCAAGTCTAGTTATTTATCTTTAGCTTGTAAGTCTTGTAAACTAAAATTCTAATAACTCTCTATCTAATTAACTCTGAATATTTGTCCTTTTTACTTAACTTTATGATAAATCAAATTTTCGAAAAGCAAAAGGATTACTTAATCTAATTGATTAAAAAGTTATAATTTAATTCCAAAACTTAAGTTTAAATCTTAATACACTTAGTTTCTTAATTCGAGGTAAGAATAGAAAAATAAATCTTTAAAAGATTTACAAAATTCCTAATTCAAATAAAATCTTATTTTTAAAAATAAAAGTATGTTTTTACAAAATTTTTAAAGTAAAATTCTAATTGAGAATTGAATGCTCTTAAATATGCTATATATATTCTATATACATTTTAATTTCTGACCTAAAAGAAAATTAAACTCTTAATTATAGTATATATATATATTCTTCTTTTCTTCTTTATTAAAAATAAATATACCCCTCTTATTATTTTTATGAATTTTATTTTTCAAATTTTTGTATTTATATATTTTTATTTTTTATGTATATAAGATTTTCCAATTTTTATAAATTTTTCAAAATTTTTCAAATTTTTATGAAATTTTTGATTTTTTAAATTTTTTTATCATTTTTGGAATTTCTATTTTTTTTTAAATTTCGTGGATATTTAATTTTTATGTGTTTTTATTTTTAAACCCACACTTGAAGTAAAAATTTCACTTTAACACCCCCCAAGCCAAAATTTTACAATGTCCTCATTGTAAGAAGGGTGAAAAGATATTACACTTCATTTAGTGTAAGGTGATGAAAGGAGTCGAATAGAGAAGATTAAAAATCTTTGTGTGGACGATTTTAAGTCTGACCAAAGGTCAAAGTGGTCAGTCAGACTAAATTTAAGTAATCAGTAAAAATTGAAGTGAAATTTCAGGGTAAGTGTAGAAGGAAATCAAAAAGGTAAAACACAGGAAACAACTATGTACAAGTGCTAAGTTTTATGCCTTCAGTTAGGTGTAAACCCTAATAAAGAACTCCTAAAAAGAATAGGTATATGGTAAAAATAGAGGAGTTATGAAAGAATTGGATCAAAAACAAAAAACAGATTAAACCACTTGGTTACAACTCGTCTAGAAATTGCCTAGAATAGATCTCGTAGAAGCAAAATCACATTTTCATGAAAAATGTTACAAAGATTAGAGTGAATCTCGTGAAGATTAGATCTGATTTAGGTTGAGATGTAGAATGTTCAAGATTAAGGCAATTTATAAATGTTTCCACCAAGTTCAGAAGATCAGCAAAATCAGTTTTGATTCTCAATAATAGGTGAGTCATTTTGACACAAAATAGGTTGTTGATGCGGGTTTAGTGGATTATTTTCAGGTAATATGGAGGATGGGTTATGAATAGAATCAAAGGCCTGATTAAGAAAATGGACTTGGCTGATTTTGCCTAGGATTTGGTAGATTCCTAGGATTTGGAATTGGTTGAGATGGAAGGGTACCTGGCTGATGAGACTTAGCCAAAAGTGTGATCTGATTTCGTAAATTTGCCAATTCTACCTTACATTGCCTATGGATCTCAGCGAGAGCCTCAACATTTTGTCGCTGACTCTCTGACATAGCTCTTAAAATCTGGTCTAGCTGTGTATCTCTAATAGGCCTAGAGTAATTCTACATACTCATAGGATTAGGCCTTAAATTTGATTGCTGAGGAGGCAATGGAGGTGGATTTAAATGGGTCTGATTCAGATATGATGGTCTTTGATTTTGATTTTGATCAGCCTAAGAGAAATTTGGCTGGCTTCTCCATCCACGATAATAGGTATTTGAATAAAGGTTTGGTCTTGGAGTGTTTTCCTGGATGGCGTGTTTTCTGCAACAGGAAAGGGTGGGGAAAAGGGTGGGTAAGATTGTGAGACAAAGGTCCCTCCTTGGGTTGGTGAAGGAGTAGATAGAAAACCCAAGGAAGATGGATCTCTAGAATCTAGATTATTGACAAATTCCCTCCCCGTGGGAATTTGCCAAACAAGTAAATGCGCGGGATTCGTAGCAAGTAGAAGCGTAAGAGTCTTCATTGTGTTTCTGACCTCGTCGAGATGCTTTGCTACGATATTGACTTTGTCCAGTTTTTCTGCAATTATCTCTAAATCCTTTGAACTGGATGGGTTACCGATCTCGTTAATGCCCCTGTGCGGATTTTGATGATTCGTGTTTGCTCCCCGCGTAAATTGCGACATTGATGCGTTATTGATTGAGTTTTCCACCATCCCTTCAAATAATTCTGAGGCGGATTCTGCATCGCAATTTAGAAAATTCCCTCCACAAGCGGCATCGACTTGATTGCGAATGCCCTCTTGTAAACCATAATAAAAGATATGCATGAGTTGCCAATGAGGGATGTCATGATGTGGGCATTTCCTTTGCAATTCATGAAAATGTTCCCACGCTTCATGAATTGGTTCTCCTTGGTTTTGATTGAAAGTAGTAATAGCTTGCCTTAAAGCATTGGTTCGACCAATAGGAAAGAATTTCTTCAAAAATGCGGATTCGAGTTCAGCCCAAGTTGAGATTGGTCTTGCAATTGTTCTATACCAATAAGCAGCTTTGTCTTTAAGGCTAAAAGAGAACATTTTCATTAGTAGGATTTCCCTATTTTGATTTCAAGGTCCAAGAGTTTGGGATAGATTCTTAAAATCTTCGGTGTATTGGAATGGATCCTCGGATGCAAATCCGTGAAAGTGGGGGATTAGACCTATAATGTTTGGCTTTAATTCAGGATCATTTTCCCCAATAGGTATCCTAACATTAGGCTCTACTTGTGCATTAGATGGGTTATAATAATCTCTAAGTAGAGGCCTCGGACGAGGGATCGGTAAATTAGGGATTTCAAAACCTGCCTCAGGTTGAGGTGGAGGACAGGTTTGAAGAGTCTGTAAATTATTTAAGGCTGCTGTTAAAAGATTAATTTGTCTAGTTTGCTCAAGCATCCTAAGGTTCTGGTTCAGGAGTGCCTCGTGAACATCAAAAGGCGACATCACCCCCTGACCAGAAGAAGGGATCTCGGGATTTAGATTCTACATTTGATCCATAGAAGTAGATGGATTAGATGGGAAAACCATTGGTTGCTTATCTGCAACCGGCCTGGGATCACCTGTCAACGATGGTGCAAGAGGCGGATGTAAGGATCGCCTCCCGTCCATAAAATGGAAAATAATGTGCAAGTGCACACATACACCACCGGAAAAATAGCGGCACAAAAACCCGCAAAACAGCGCAAAGACGTGGGTTTTGCACTTCTTTCAAAGGAAAGAAGAGATTCCTAAGATACGTAAAAGTAATTTGACGCAAACAAATAGAGTAACAGTATCAAAATACACGTCCTAATTTGTGTCTATGCAGGTGTGTACCTTAAAGCTCGAAGGTCTAAGGTCTAGGATCGAGATTGCTCACTACTGGCTCCTCGGGGCTCTAGTAGTGAGACAGACTTGTTGATCTTCAACCAAAGCCCTAAGAGGTGCAAAGAGGAGAGATAGAAAAATAGACTCGTGTGACTCTAGTGATCGCACTATGTGCACGATGGCATGCAACAGACGATAGCGATAAAAAAACCCGCATGCATTCTACAATCAGATTTAGTCACAATTTTTAATTTTCTCTTTTTAGTTAATATTTTTAAAAAATATATCAAGTAAAATACAATGGCCACTTTTTAAATCTTTTCAAACAAAAATATGTGGTCTTTTTAAATCTCCAAGGACAAGGATCTACGCGGGTTTTCTCGTATTTTCCCATTGATGCGAGAAAAACAGTAAAAATTTTTCTCGAGTTAGATCGCACTAATACTAGCAGGTAGAATGCACTCCTAAGAGTGTATGCCTATGATATGCTGTTGCTAGTCAGAAAAAGATGTATTTTTGCATTTTTTTAATGCAACAAAACAAAGTCTAGAAATACTCACAACAAAATAGCAATAGATTCCCGCCTTCTCCTGAGATTACCCGCAAAGGTAAACCTGAAAAGAAGATAGAAAACAAAAACAAAAACAAAACAAACAAAGCTAATTAGAACAAAAACATTAAAAATAAAAATATAATTACAAATACCTCCTAATTAAAAAATTACACCAACTAAATTCTAGTGAATTAAGGGATTACCTCCTTGGCAACGGCGCCATTAAAATGATGCGTTTCTTACTCAACTTAGTTAATTAAGTTAATTTTACTTAATTAAGAGTAGAGAAAAGTCACTTAGGTTAACTTGAAGTTGTGTCGGTTGTGTAGTATATGGTCGAATTAACTTAACATTTTAGAATTTTTTTACTAGTTGAGTCCAGATCGTTCGCTGGGAGGTATAATTCATTTTAAATTCACTAATTATCTTTATTTTTCTTTTTAAGTATAGGGGGTATATTAAGTTAATTTTAAGAACATGAATTTTGCTAAAAATTGATTAGAATGGAATAACAAGCAAAATTCCATAAGAGAACATATTTACTCAAATGATTTACTTTATTAGCAAGTAAACATGCTAATTTCCAATTTATTTTAAAGAAATTAAGACAATATGAAGTTTTATTAAAACATGCCTTATTACAACATTTAAAAATAAATTTAAAATAATGCAAGAAAAATAAATTCTTTTCTTTATTTCTTCAGCCTCTAACTCTCTCTTTTCTTCTTCTTTCTCTCTTTTTCTTTTATCCATCCTTTATTTTTTCACTTTCTCTCTCGAGCTCTCTTTCTTTCTTCTCTTCTTCTGTTCCTGCCTTCTTCTTCCCTTAGTATTTTCTTAAGCCTCTTCCTTAGTCTTCATGCCTGTTAACCTTCAGCCTTTATGCTTTTATCTTCTTCAACACTTAGTCGCTTTAGCATTTAGCCATCATCTCCATTCTCTTTTCTTCAGCTGAACCGGGTTTATTTCTTCTTTAACAAAAAATTATTTTTTATTTATAGCGAGGTCCTTTCGAGGATACACAGCACCCTGAGATCAGGGTGGGACCAGACCCTACTCGGTCCTCGCCTCATTTCATTAAGGTTAAATTTTAGTTTATTTTTTGGTTCACAGGTTCGAGCTAATCTGCTCAACTGCCTCCCAGGCCTCGCCCTCCCAGGGTCACATTCGCACACGCCCACCTGGGCGCACTCCCATAGGCACACACATGCCCGCACACATAGGCCTCGTAAAGGTCAGATGTTCAGATCGCGCCGAGCACTTGACGACTAAATAGCCCATGCAACAAATTCCTTTTGTTCCTATGCGCCCGCTCGTGGTTTACTGATGTGGGATTATGTTTCCTCCCTCTAGACCCGACTTCAATTGACGATTTCTCCTAGCTCAGAGCTCCGTTCCAAGCGATTCAATGCTTGATGGAAAGCTCTAAGGTAGATCTACAAGGTTGCAGGGTCAATTTTAAGTTAAGAGGATGTTTTCCTCTTCAATTTGAAGAGTGAATCTTGGGGGTTCCTACGGGTAAAAACTACCTGGAAATGATTTTAAGCTTACAGAGTCCACAGATGGACTTGCCTCTCTCAATTAAGGCTCTGAATAAGTTCTACAGGTTATTCCGTAGTTGTAGGTTAAGGTTTTGAAGCTCTTAAAGCTTTAGGAACAACAAAGAAGCTTGAAGCTTCTCTGAAAGCTTCAGAGAATGAAATTTCAGACTCAGAAATGTTCAACAGACACTTAAGAATAGATCTAACTGATTTAAACAGATTCTAAGGGTTAAAATTGACTTAACTAGGCAGGTTTTATGATTAAATCTCAACAAAATGCTACTGTCGTTAGTTTGGGTTCAAAAATAACCCAAACTGGCAGTAATTAAATTCTAGCCAAATCACTCATCTGAGCTCATTTTGATCACTCTAAAAATTTCGAACATATTCTCAGGAACAACTCTAACTCCTCAATTCTTCAGTTCGAGCTCAGAATTAAAATTTAATACTCAGTTTGACTGTGAAGGCTTAAAATTTGACTGTCTAAGTTTAACCTTTTCAAGTGAAATTAAAGCCTAAATTAGATTCCTTTCTTCCTCAGGAACTCATTCAACCTCTTTAACAGGTGGTTTGATCCTAAAAATTAGGGTTCCAGGTTCGTCGCCTAAGCTCCTAATGTGGTTTGTTCGACAGAACAATCAGGGGTTTGTTAAACAAATTTGAGGGCATAATTAACTTCAGTGCATTGCACTGAAGCTTTTAAATCCATCAAATGCCTCTTAAAAACTACTGTTAGACTTCTCCAACTCCGCTGGAGTTGGAGAAGATGAAGATCCATCTACAACTCCAGACACTTAAATCTCAAAGAAACAACCTCAACATAATCAGTGATGCTCAAACCATTGATCTGGAGCTTATCACTCAGTTCTGTAGGCTGAAGCTCAATTTTGACTCGTCAGAGCTCGCAAGAGCTCCGGTGAGTCCAGAAAAAGGTGAAATCATGTTTAGAATGGTAAAACATGCCATTTTTAATCTAAAAGGGTTCCTGAGGTTGCAAGGAACCTCAGGATCGAGTTAATTTCTTCAATTGATCAATAAAAGAAAGATTTAACAGTAAATTTATTTCTTTAAGAATCTGAGTTGGATTAGGCTCAGGACTTGTTTTACCATTCAATTGAGTGGTCCAAACAAGTCAATAGATAATTATGATCATAATTATATATATAATTAAAGATTTTAAGTACTCCTGAGCCGCCATTAATAGCGAGCTCAGGAGCTTAATTATAAATTGGGCGTTTAGGTTATAGGTGGTAATTACTTGAATTATAGTGAGAATTAGGGTCCTTAGGTGATGAATAGATGATGGAGAACCCTGTGGATGTGAAGATAAATCAGCTACTGCTGCCATGGATAGCGACAATAGTCGGTTGAGGTGGAAGGTGATTTAGGCGAATCAATGATCAAATTAGATATTAAGTCTGTTAGAAATGATCGTGGATGAAAGAAGAAGGTGATCAGCGAGTTTAAAAGACAAAATTAAGGCCCTGGAGAGCTCAAGGAGCTCGCCGGAACCGAAGAAGATGAAGTTTAAAATCTGCAATTAACCCTAACCTAACTAACTATCTAACTAGCTAAGCTATCCTACTCCTACTCCTACTCCTACTCCTAATCTACCATTACCTGGATGAAGGGGTCAATAGGGTTCCACCGAAGGCTCATGGTGGATGACGAAATCAAAGGGTGTAAGAAGAATCTCTGGCAGGCAGATGTGAGGTGAAGCGGAGGATTTCCTTGGTCATTGCCTATGTCCAGAGACACGGCTGACCTCGGTGGATCTCCTTAGCTAATCAGGATGGATGGAGGAAGTCGGAAGTTGAGATGGGGATTCGCCAGAGTTGTAGATGAATAGCCTATTGGGTTGGCTCAGTGTTAGAAGAGGGAAGGGAGCCAACTTGAGAGAAATTGGAGGGGAGAGGGGGTATTTATAGTGATTGGATACGAAGAAAGTGGCGAGGTCTGAACAAGGAAGAAGCTTCGGGAGCTTAACCTCTGGCATCGTCTCCGACGATGGTGAGGTTAACTCCCACCAAAAATTAGGATTTCCGATTAATCCAGACCGATGGATGAAGATGGAGTGGTGAGCGTAAGCTCCAAGAGCTTGGAAAAGAAAGGATGATGTTGACATGGTGGTGTTCGCGTGGTGGAGACACTCTCCGTCGTCAGCCGTTCACTCGGTTGGAGAAGAAAGGGATAGGGACCAAAATGCAATGAAACTTAAGGACCTTTATATAAATTAAGAACCTGATTGCAATGAATTTTAAGGACCTAAATATAAACCCAAGTTTTAAAGGTTTATTTAAACTTAGATCTTTTTCAACCTTTTATATATGTTAGTAAATAAGGTAATTATTATGTTTTCACCTTGAATTTACATTTTTGACCTTTTTAAGTTAATTTGTTAAATTAGGTAAAGTTAACTTATTATATACTTAGATATACATTATGTTTAAGTTAACTTATTAATCAAGGAAATGATTAATAAGATTTTGAGTCCAATTATTAATTAAATTGTTAATAATGTTAATTGACTGATAAAATATCATTTTTAGATTATTTTAAGGTCCTTTACCAAATATCCCTTATTTAATAATTAACCCTTATATGTTCATAACCTTAGCTAGTTAACTAGGAAGACTAGTTAATTAGGGGTAATTAGAGATCATGATGAACCTCTCATCAATAGGGACATTCAGGATAAATTTAAGAAAACAATGGATCACATTTTGAATCGTATGGAGATAATATGGATACGACTAAACCACGATTCAACCCGGGATGATCTCTTAGCAGAACACATTGAATTGGTGAAATTACACAACAATGATTGTTTGTAATATTGGTCAAATCCTTCAGTTCCGGAAGAACTCTAGATTTTTTTAGAAAAATGGGGAGAATTGTTGAATAGATTATATAGATCCATTGATCAAAAATACCCGTCAGAAATTAATAAAACATCTTGGAGTGATTCTAGTCATCAACATAATCCCACAAATCCTAGGTTTGATGATCAAAATTGTTATGGACCCCCAACTCAAATGAATTCAGATTCAAATTTCATAACAATTGACATACCTGATCATGATGAGGGTTGGGAGGATCCAATTGCAGGTGTTCCCGATTCTAAACCAGCCCTAAGAAACCAGGAAGTTGGTCCATCAAGCTTAGATTTCCTCGACACCTGTGATGATGAGCTCAAAATAGAACTTCTCGAGAATGTAAATCCTAAGCTTTATCCTATTAAAGTGATTCTTGAGAATGATTTGACATCCCATTAGAGCCCAGCCTAGATTCTAGTGATCCAATTCTAATCCTTAACCTAGAATTTGGATTCAAGCCTATTTGGGATAATCATGAGGCCCCATGTGATGAAATATAGATTTCAAATTTGAAATACGATTTAGGGCTTTTATTTGATGAGTACACCTCTCCAACCTCCTCAGAGACATTGATTTTTCAAAAGTCACACCAATCTATGATACAGAAATCAAGGAGTTGGAAGAGTTGGGAATCAATTAGGTCTATCCTAGGTGCCAAGAACCTGAGCCCATGCCTAATTAGGACACCTTTTTGAGCTTGGAATCTGAAATTAGGTTAGATCCAAGTCAGGTTGTTGATTCTACACCACTTGATCCTTTTTGTGGTGGAACCTCTGATTTGGAATTGAATTCAGAACATGACCTTCACAAATTCTCTGATGATTTCGAATCTTACTCTGATTTCGGAGAACCTTTGTTTCCTTATGATTATGAACCAATCTACGACCTCAGCATCCATGACCCATTCTTCGACTCTAACTCTGAGGTCCCTGATCCTGAGATCATTGATTCAAAATCAGGTTCCATTGAGATGGAATCATTCCTGTTTGATCTTTAGGATTCAGAAATAGTAAGTGCTGAAAGTGTCTGGAATCCAGAGATCGAATCTTTTCTTGACTCAGATTTCCATGATCCTATAAGTACTCTTTAGGCATTTACATTTGATTTTGATGGGTATTATGAGGACTCTCTAGATGAACCTACTTTTGAATCCTTTCTAGAGGAGCCCTCAACACATACAATTCTCCTTTAAACCACCTCTTTTATAGCACATACAAAACCTTCTTGAATCCGAACCCAACCCTAACCCGCAACCGGAATCAACTTCTATTCTGATTCTCATCTCGATGATTCGGTCACATATGATTCTTCTCCATCTTTTGATCGGGATTCAGACATCGATCAGAATACAAATCACGTCCCATCCTTTTCTAATCACTTTCGTAGGGATCTCACATCTTCCACAGATCAGTTCTCTTTTGAGGATCCCTACTCTAACCAGGCTGATTGGAGTCAGCCAAACCTACAATTCTCACTGCCACATTCGTTTGAACTTGAAGGTATCTGGTGGGATCCATATTTACTGATTCACATCCATCAACCCAGTAGATTGATTGGGTTTGGGCTGCATCATCAGCCTATTGATCTGAACAAGCACCTGGTTGGACCAACCAGGCTATTGATCAAGGTGCTTGTTTTACAAAATTCATCTGATTTGACCATTCCTCCATGACCACCTTTTGCTCGGTTGAAGGAATTAAATTTAGCACTTAATGGGAGTTAACTCGTTATTCTAAAAACCTAAGACCCTTCTAGTTACCCTTTTGAGCTTTACGTCTATTGCACTTCTGAGTTCAGAGTTAGAACAACCGACTCCACCTTTGGTATTTGTACCAAAGCTTGAAATCGTCTACAATAGTCATCTCGACCCGTTCACTCACCCTTTTGATCTTGTTCTAACCCATGAACCAAGTTGATTCCATACCCTTCGATTTACAATGAGGACATTGCAAAACTTAGGTATGGGGGGTGTTAAAGCGCAAACACATAAAAATTCAAGTTTCTAAACGGTTCTCACAAAAAAATTACTCATTCAAAAGAACAAAAAAAATAAAAATTGAAAAAAACAAAAAATGGAGAATGGGGAGGAAATTTTGAGAAATTGATTGCATATCGTTCTTGAGGAGGACAGGAGGAGGTGTTTTTAAATGTCAAAAAGGAGCCACAATTTGAAACAAAAAGTGATAGTCATTAGTAAATGATTATGGAATCTACTTAAGTTCTAGACTAAATTAAAAGAAAGAATTAAGTCCTGAAATAACAAGAGATACGAAGATTAGTATGAGTGTTGATCTTAGGTCTCTTGGGCTTGTTTTAGGGCTTAAACATTCAAGTATTTGTTAAGATCTGGATAATCCTCAAGAGAAGCTTATATATTAGGTCTAAGGCTTAGGGATTATTCGACCTCGTTAACTGACCTCTGGTTTGCGGGACTTAGTAACCTAAGAACCCTAATCCACACACAAGTCTAGTTCAGTGTGCTTAATAATCAAAATCATGCAAAAGTGTTTGTTCTGTTCTGAAAAAGTTACCTAGATTAGGAGTGGCTTATCAACACAAGTTGATTTGGACAAGTTCTTGGTGCGGAGAGGCGGGAAATTTCCCTCGAAGATGTGCAATAACATACTGTCTCCTCGGTGCTTGTCTCCTAGGATATCTAAATATCCTACTGGGGGCATGTAAGCACATTGTGCTGATTCAGGTGCCATGGGTGGGATTATCCCGAAATGTCGATTGCCAGGGCTTGAATTTAGCTATAAAATGCCATGGGCGGCACTATCTCGAAGTGTCGAAAGCTAGGGTTCTGGGGGTTGCCATGGGCAGTGCTATCTCGAAGCATCGATTGCTAGGGACCCTGCGAGGATTGATGGTGGGAGCAAGGAATCCGATATAGACCGTGTTTTTGAGCCAATCCGAAGCTAGAAATAATCAAGAAAAAGAGAGGAAAGCTCTCTAAAAATGAAAAAGCTCTTTTATCCCTCTCTCTTACAAAAATGCACTGCAAATTGAACTTGGACTAACCATGTTACAAGCATGGGTGCTTTAATTGCTGGGTTCAACGAACCTTAGGATAGTTTCTGTGGGCCTTAGAAACCCTTGCGGCAGACTGAGGCTAAAGTTGGTCAAGTCTGGATCTTGGTTGGTACTTGAGTACCTCTAGGCCTATTATTAGCATTCTAACCTAATTTCTAAAAAGAAGAAAGAATCAGGACTTTGAACATCAAATCATGGTATAGAATTCAAGTTCTTTCCATAAGATTTTGCTAAGGGATTAACAAAAGTTAGGAATGGTGGTATGATGATAACATTATCATAAGCTATATTTAGCTTTATTTAGGTATAATCAATTGATAAATGCTCCTATATAATCGCCAGAAGACCATAATTCATTGCATATCCTTTCTGAGAGATTAATAGTAAAATAGGGGTAAAACTATAATTTTAACAGAATATCTTAATTGTAGAATAATTACGGGGTTTCTCAGAGATTAATTAAAAGTCAAATGGACATAAATGCCTAATAAGCGAAATTAATAGAAGAAAATGAGGGAGAGAGGGAGAGAAGGTGTGTGGCGTCAGGCGACAGGAGGAGATGATGAGGGAGCGACTAGGGATGGGGATGGGGGCGAGTGGAAGACTTGGAGATCGAGAAATTGGAGGAGGGAGAGGGGATGGCAGTTGTGTGAAGGTAGGGCATCCAGATTCATTCCAAGAGGGGGATGGAGCAGATCCAATGGAGAGGTTCTATGTTATAGATGCAGGCAAAGAGGTCACATGGCTGCGGTGCGTAGAAATCCCCTCGTCTGTTTAGCATGTGGGGGTGAAGGTCACAAGCGTGACTCTTGCCTAAAGATGAAGTCGCCGCATACAAAGAAGATCCCTCTGCGCCCAGATCAGGAGGTGATGAAGGAGCCCCGACTACCCCTACCATTGGCACTAGGTAGTCACACTATTGATGTGGAGATTCCATTCTCCGAGGATATGGTCTCTGCAGAGATCATGTTGAGGGGCACGCTGATCGGCAAGGTCATGACTGGCAATCCCTCTATTGAGAGGTTTCAACAACTGGTGAGTTCCCTTACCCTTGTGTCATCGGGTTGGAAGGTGGCAGTGCTATCCCAGACTCGCTTTCTTGTGTTTGGTCTGGGGATGATAGATATGGAAGGGCTACACTTTCGATCGAGTTCTTTTGAGAACATCAATGTGCTGTGGAGGCTGGTCTCCCCCTTTGATGGGGCACTTCCCGAACATCCCCCTCAGAGAATGGGAACCAGGAGGGTAACTCTTGAGATCAAAGGGTTACCTCTGCACTTGAGATCTAGAGAGGTGGTTGCCAAGATGGTTGCAGGCTTTGCATCCTTCTGTGAAGACACTGAAATCAAAATTGGGGAAGGTGATGCCCGTTCACTTCAATTTGAGGCTGAAGTCTTTAGAAGTGGGTCATTGCTAGACAAAATCATTCTCAGGTGTGGGGGCTCCTCGTGGTTCATTCATTTATCAGTGTTGGGTAGGATTTTGTGTTACCAGAACAGGGTCATGTTAAGACATCTGTTGTTAGATCTGAGGAGGCACAACAGGTTGAATTGGTGGGTCGTAAGTCCTCAGATGAGGCCCCTGAATCAAAGAAGAGGAAGGACTGTCACAAGGAAACCTCAGAGAGGGACCTGATGACTATGGATGATGATACTGCCAAGGGGTGTGGCAACCAAACCCCTGTGGTCAAAGGAAGGGGCTCTATGGCTGATGCTAATGTCTCAAAGAGGGACCCAGGCAATTCCTCTAGATGTTAGGAGGTAAAGTCGGGTATGGAAATTGTAGTCAGCAGTGGTAGAAGTGCCCTTAAGGAGGTGAATCAAGTGCAATTCTCTATTCCTGATGAACTAAACTTTGGGAAAGGGACAAACCAGAAGAGGGGGCTTGGGCGCTCTCCTTACATGCTTAGAAGGCGAAGGAGGAGAACTTGATTCCTATAGTGGAGGAAACTGTTGCAAAGTTGATCATGGTTGAGTATGTGGATAATTTGGCTCAAGGGGATCAGCCATGCAAGGGATGAGAGTTCTAACGTGGAATGTGCGTGGGTTGCGCAACAAGGTGAGAAGGGAGTCCCTAATCAGATATCTTGTGGAATGGGAAATTGATTGTGCTCTCATTCAAGAGACACACTTGGAGGAGGAAAGTGGCCCTGTCTAGGACTCGCTAAGACAGTCTGGGAGAGCAAACTGTGTGAGGAAGGCTGCAGCTGGAAGATCTAGTGGGATGGCCATATGGTGGAAAAAATCTTACCTTAAAGTGACTGAAGTCCTTTGTGATAGACATGTACTTACTTGTAGATGTCAGAACCTTCAAGGTGATCTGGATTGGTTCATTTCTTGCATCTATGGACCCTGTGTAGCTGCTGATCGGATAGAACTTTGGGAGGACCAATCAACAGTGCATCAAAGAGTCTAGGAGGTATCATGGCTTGTTGGTGGTGATTTCAACTATCCTCTTTCAAGTGGTGACAGACCTGGGGGCAAATCTGATAGTGAAATGGTTGGATTCCAATTGGTTGTGCAGTGATTGGGTATCACTGAATACCCTGTCAGTGGGGTGGAGTTCACTTGGAGAAATGGCAGTGGACTGGCATCAAGGCTGGACAAATTCTTTGGAAACCCAAGCCTTTTGGAGAGATTCCAACTATCATTTTCTATGAGCCTTGACAGGCCATTTTCTGACCACACACCAATTGTGTGGGACAATGGGGTGAATGTTGATGTTGGATCATACTTCAAACTTAAGAAGTCTTGGTTCATGGAGGAGGGTTTTGTTGATATGTTGTCCAGCTGGTGGCAAAATAAGGCAGTGAATGGCTCGGCCACACATTAGCTAGCATCAAAGTTGGCAGACATGCGCTCTATGCTGAAGGAATATAGGAAGTCAGTGGCAGCCATCAGAGAGTAGAAGAGGGTTGAGGCATTGGCAGAGATCCAATGACTAGATTTGAAGGAGTGCAGGTAGGTTCTGGGTATCGAGGAGCATGAGCAAAGACAGTACACGCTGCAGGTCATTGGGGAGGAGGACTTGAAGAAAGAAATGGACTGGCGTGAGAGATCTAGACAACTATGGCTCAAGGAAGGTGATGCCAATACGAAATTCTTTCATCTTGCTGCCAGTGCTAGGAGGAGGTTTAATCTCATCTCATCTATTAAAATGGGTGAGAGAACCATTACATCTACCAATGAAATCAGATGTGAAGCTGGCTGGTATTTTAAAGAGTTAGCCAAGGCTACACCAAGAGGCTCATGGAGGGTGGCTTCAGCTGACTTTCCAAGTGTCAACAATGATCAGATGGCCATGTTAGTTGCTCCTGTTACCAAACAAGAAACAATGAAAGCAATCAAAGACTTGAATAATGAGGGAGCTCTTGGACCGGATGGGGTTCAGGTCTTCTTTTACAGAGAGATGTGGAACATTCTTAAGAAGGATGTGATGGATGTCATACATGAGTTTGAAATGGGCAACATTGGTTTTGAAAGACTAAATAAGTCTTATTTGTTTTTGCTACCAAAGAAGTCGAGTGCGGAGAATTTTTCAGATTATAGACCCATTACTTTGTCGAATTCCATCTATCTTATCATCAGCAAGATTCTAGCTAATAGAATTCGTGATGTATTACAAGATCTGATTATGCCTGTCCAATCTGCTTTTCTACCTGGGAGATCTCTGTAGGAATCTTTCATCATGGCGCAAGAAATGGTGATGGGATGGCATAGGTGAAAATCCAAGGCTTTCCTATGGAAAGTTGATTTCACTAAAGCCTATGATTCAATTTCTTGGCCGTACCTTTGGGAAATTCTTAAAAGGAGAAAATTCCCCCCCCCTTTTCATATGATGGGTGAAGAGATGCATCACGACTGCTTCCTACTCCCCCTAATAAATGGGAAACCATGTCGAGCCTAGATTTAGCCTCAGTGTGGGGTAAGGCAAGGCTGCCCACTAGCCCCCTTGATCTTCAATCTTGCAGTGGATACATTGGCAAGATATGTGTGCAAACTGGCAGCTGATGGGTTGATAAGGGGATACTCGATGACTAACAATAGGGCATTGGCCCCCATTCTTCAATATGCGGATGACACTGTGTTTTTTGTGGAAGGTGGGAAGAGGGAAGCGCAAGTGCTATACTATATGGTCAAAATTTTTGGTGAGATTTCTGGTTTAAAACTTAATGGAAGTAAGTCCTCCTTGGTTTGCTTTGGTATGAACGGTATAGACCAAAATGACATCTCCACCATCCTGGGTAGGCTTGTGATATATCTGCTAGTCAAGTACTTGGGTTTACCTCTGAAGTGCACAAAATTGAGGAAAGTAGATTGGTCCTTTCTCTTTGAAAAGGTGGCTACGAAACTAGAGGGTTGGAGTAGTCGCTACTTGTCAAAAGGAGGGAGGTATATTTTATTGAACTCAGTCATCACATCCATTTTAGTCTTTTTCTTCTTTGTTCTTAGAGCCCCAAAATCAATTTGGAAAAAACTTGATGTGATGTGCAAGAGGTTCTTCTGGAAAGGGGCTTCTTACCAAGGTGCCTTCCTCCAACCTGTAAAGTGGGACTCAATTTGTTCGCCAAAGAAGTATGGTGGCATGGGAATCAGGTCAAGCAAAGAATTTAATGATGCCTTGTTATTGAAATGTGCCGTTCGACTGCTCCAAGGAGAAAAAAATGTGGACAGAGATCATCCAAGATAGCTATGGGGTGGCCAATGATGAGAAGAACCGCTTAAATCCTCATAAACCATCTCCTTTCTGGTCATCTGTGGTGCGTGCTTTGGCAGATAATTGGAGTCTATTCAAGTCTGTCCTGGGAGATGGGAAAAGCTGCAAATTTTGGTTGGAAAAATGGCTGCCTGGTGGGGTGATAAAAGATAGGTACCCTCTTGCTTTTTCGGCTGCTACTGATAAAAATGCTTTGGTATATGACTACTGGGACATGGTCTTTGAGAATTGGACTTTGAACAATGAGGTGGGGAATGGTCATGGAACAAGAACACAGACAGAAAATGAATGTCTTATGCAGGAACTTGTTGCTTTCAAACCCACACTTGAGGAGTGCGACACATACAAATTTGAGGGAGCTTTCTCCTTAGCGGCTGCCTATGATAAGCTTATCACTTCGTCAAGAATGGCTGAGGTTGATGAGGTTGGGAAGAAGCTATGGAAATTGAAGGTACCATTGAAGGTACAATTTTTTTTTTGTGGTTATGCAAAAGAGATGGCCTGATAATGGGAGATTTGAGGCATAGGAGAATGGGCACCCTTGCTCACTTCTGCCATTTGTGTGGGATGCATAATGATTCCAGTCTTCATTTTTTTCCCACTTGCATGATTATAGATTGCGTTTGGAGGAAGGTGTGTAGGGAAACTATTCCCACGTGGGAGGAGTCTTTGGAGTTCCTTCTTGAGGGTGAATAATCCATATTTGAACATGGTGGCAGTATTATGGTCGGTGTGGAGAGCTAGAAAAGAGAGTTTGTTTTTAGGAGAGACCAGTGAATGTGGATAATATTGTAAACAATTGCTGGAATCTCATACATCAATGGGGTTCACTCATGTAATTTTTTTTTTGCTACCACTTTATCAATAAAAGCAATCCCCGAATTGCTATCAGCGACTTGATAGCATTCCTATTCAGTTCAAAAAAATAAATAAATGCCTAATAAGTGGGTCCATTGATACGGATTTTACGTGGTTTGTAAAATACGTCATTGTAATGCGCAAAACTGATCAACTCTTAAATTTATATTCCTAGATAGGGGAGTATCTAGGGTTGTTCAAGGAGGCCAAATGTTTGCAAAATTAAAATCCCTTGCTTAAAGATAGAAATCACCTTTCTTTTTTTATCTTTTCAAATATATCATTTTTTTTGGGATTTTGAAATAACGAGGGAAAACACGAGTTGTTGGCGAAAAAGTAAATAACAACTACGATTACTAAGCTAACACCTAAGTGACAAGTAATTCCTCTTCCTAAGCTCACTCTAGGCATGTGGAGGCCTAGAGTAATTAGGGAGAGGGAGTGAAGAGTGCTAGAATCACAGCAATCAAAATGCAACTAAAAGAAATCGCAAAGAAGGCAACTAGATTAATGGAAAAGTGTTTTACAGAAAAACCTAGTAGATGAATGCTTCTACTACTAGAGAATTGCAATAAATAAAATAAAACATAAATCTTTTAGATAGATGGTGAAGAAGAGGGCTTCTTATTCCAAGCTTGGTAGCTCCCGAGCTTGAAAAGAGTCCTCCAACTCCTTCCTTGCTATGCTCCGCCAAGGTGATGTCCTCCAAAGCAAGCCCTAAGGGGGCGTGCCCTAAGCTTTTCTCCAAGGGTGGAAGGGGGTGTGCCCTAAGTTTTTCTCCAAGGGTGGACGTCCACCCTAGGTCCTTCTCCTTTGCCTGGTCGTCCTCCTTGAAGTGGAAAAGTCCTCCTCCTTGGCGTGGCCCAAGTTGAAGAGAGTGGGGAGAAGAAGGCACCAAAGGGGCTGGTGATGTGCCCCTTTAATCTTCTTCTCTACTCCTTCTTCTTGGCCGTAGGTGTAGGTGGGTATAGGTAGAAAAATACACTAATGGAGGATGAAGAAAATGTGGGAAGTTAGGTGGGTATATATAGTGTAGGAAGGGGGGCATAGGTGGCTCTTGGAATGGATGGCTAGGATAGGATATGGGGGGTAGTTGGGGATCCTATGGCTAAGGAAAAGTAGAGCCACCTAAGGGGTGCTAAGGGGGAAAGTTAAGGCTTTGGTGCCCTTTAGAATTGGCGCCAAAATGGGCCTTCTAGAAGGCCATTAGGTGGAGCCACCTTAGGGTTCTAGAAGGGGGTATGTGGATGGCTAGGATGGGTTATGTGGGTAGGTGTAGGGTGGATAAAGGGGCTGAAAGTTGGCACCAAAAGGGAGGTGGTTAGGGTTAGTTTCGGCACCAACTTTTGGTTTCCTTTGGTGGTTAGTTGAGGTGTGAAAGGTGGTGAAGAGGTGGCACCAAAATGAGTAGGATAGCTAGCTTTAGGTAGGGCTTAAGTTGGTGGAGCTAGCTAGGGTTGAGTTGAAGGTGGTGGATGGCCAAGGAGCTGGTTGCTAGCTAAGCTAAGCTGAGCTAAGCTAGCTTAGCTAGCTATGGAGTAGAGGAGGGGGTATTGGAGCTAGGGTTTGAAGAGAGGAGCTGAGGAGGAGAAGTCTGGAGCTGGAACTGGAGCTGGTAGCTGCTGAAGAGGCTGGCATGGAGCTACTCTAGCTGGCTTAGCTTGCTAATTCTTTGCTAGCTGCTATTGCAAGCTAAAGTGAGCTGGCTTCTACCATAATGAGCTGAGGTGACCTGGGTCTGGTGCTCCCGGGGAGGATAAAGCTGGTTGAGGCAGCTAAGATAGCTTAGCTCAACTGAGTTGAGCTAAGCTGAATCCTCAGGAGATGGACTTGAGCTTCCTGAGCTGGGATGAGTTCTTCTTTAGCTGGCTGGAGTTGAGTGGAGCTGGATGTAGCTAGATCTGAGCTGGGGTGAACTCCAGTCAACTCAGCTGAGCTAGCTAGAGCTCCCTGTGGACTTGTGGGAGCTAAAATGAGCTAGACTCAACTAGGTTGAGCTGGATCTGAGCTGACTTGAGCTAGGGTGAGCTAAGATGAACTCTCTTGAGTTTCCATTCAGCTGAGATTAACTGAATGGAGCTGGGATGAGCTAACCCTAGTTCAAGTGAGCTAGGTTCCAACTGTGGTGAGCTGGATCAAGCTGAGTTCCAGCTAGTCTGAGCTTCTCCTTCACCATTTGACTTTTTGAGTGCTGGGGTTTTGGGGATCTGTATATCTGTTCATCCCTAACACTCACAAAAACATATCAAAAAGAAAATAAAAAATGCAATGCATGCCTAACCTAATTTTTGCCTAAATGCAGCCCAAAAACCCATTTGCGGAGTAAAATCCTAAGAGCTAGGTTTGTTTTAATGCATAAGAATGATGATAAACTGGTGTTTATCATCCATGTAGACAGAAATGAGTTTTCATGCGTTTCGAGAATTAATGGACATCTAAAACCCTAAAAATCGACCCACTTAATTAACTGAGGTTATGGTCGGGATAAAATTCACCTAAACCTTCTAGAAATCATATAAAAATATTTTCTAAGGTTTGGTACCTTTGATTTGACCATTGGAACCTAATTTGACCTAAAAGAGTCTTAGACAGACAGTTGCCCTAATTTGGGTTTCTGCACAAATTATCCAATCAAACTTGGGCAAAACCCAAATTCAACTTCACCATCAGATTTCTTGGGTCCAAATTAGATTTTTATCAAAATTTAGGTCCAATCTAAGATCATCTTGACCTAGTTTACATTTCAGTCCTATCTGACTCTTTTCTCTCACACATTCACCTAACTTTTGAAATCCTTGCAAAAACCCCCCTAACTTCATCATATTCTTCACAAGTGGGTCCCTGCCGCCTCCATAACTATAGAACTCCTAAACCCACTTCACCGGCGATCTTCAATCAAGGAGTTCTCGTTGATTTCTCGCCCAATCTCCTCCAAATTTAGAAGGGAGACTCCTGAGAGATTTCCCTACAATCCGAGCCGCATCTTGGGCTCTAATTCCTATTCAAAACCTAATGCGAATCATTTGAAGGAGTGGGTCTCCTATTTTGCGCAGCTTCGAAGCTTCCATGCTTGGAAAGCTCTCTTGAGGCCTATTTAAGGACCCAGGTCGAAGGCTGTGCTCCTTAGCTAGGTTTGGGGACAAAATTTCTTCTTCTTCCTTATCTCCGGCCCCTCTCTGACCAAGCTCTGGCGGTCCTCCTCATTCTCCTTTGTTCGTGGCCCCAACTGTCAAATTGGAGGCACAACTATCCTCCCTTCCTTCCTCCAATGATGGCTGGTCAAAGCCTCGTCGTCCCAGACCTCTTTCCTTGCCACTGTCCCTCTCTGGAGACTTCATCTTCTCCATCGTCGACCTGCCAAAACTGATCCTGAACCTACCCCTTTCGACCATTAGATTAGGTTAGATAATTTCCCTTAGTTCCCTAGGTTCTAGCCCACTGTTCAAAACTTTAAAATAACCCCTCGACTTAACGCAATCCACCTTCATCCTCTGCTCTGGTCACATCATTGGCGAGGCTTTCCCATCACCTCACACCTCCAACCGCCTCTCAGACAACTCCATAGCCTCTGCCACATCACCACAACCAAAACCCCTCTCCTATTTCACCATTCCATCCACTCAAACCCCCCATCGACCAACCCACTACCGCACCACCATCTCCGAGTTCGTTCGACCTCCATGCTTCACCAATCACCATGAAACCACTACCACTACACCTGCCATGGTCTAGCGATGCTTATGAGCTTGTTTAATGTGGCTGAGAGGCCGTATTGATTGTTTCAGGTATTACGCCAATATTTTGCCATTGCGCCATTATCGTCGATCTTGTTCTTCATGTTCTAGACCATGCACGTCCTAGGTGCACCTTTTAGGCTGTGCAGAAGAGTCTCAAGATCCTCTCCTGGTCCTTACTCGAAGGCCAAGCCCTCTGCAGCTATTCTAATTCAACATAGCACCACACTGCAGATGCATGTGGAGAAGGAGGAGGGACTTTAGTCCCACATCATGGGATTAGGAGCGAGTGAAGGTGCATAGGTTGATTTTGTCACATGAGCTTATCACCTCAGAAACACATTGGGGGTGAGGTCCCCACTCACCCTTCACTAACCTGACCTGCCTAGCCTTTCACTCCTCGACTGTGACCCCACGCCCGCAGCCCTGGACCTAGTTACTCGATCCGAATACCTGATAAGCCTGGTTTGAGAGAAAGAGAAGAGGAGAAAGGAAAGAGAGAGAGCGGGGAAGGAGAGGGTTTTGCTCTTTGAAGTACCCAGTGCAGCACTTAGTTGTAAGTTTCCCTTGTGTACTAGGAAGGAAAGAAAAGAGAAGGCTTGCAAGGGAACCAAGGAAGAAGAAAAGAGAACTTGCAGAAGAGGAAGGAGAGAAGAAGAAGAAGGCCATGCCTAAGAGAGCAGAAAAAGAAGAGAGCAATAGAAATAGAACTTGAAGATCAGAGAGAAGCATTGTAGCAAGCGACATTTAAGTCATTTGACTTGAATATCCAGACGCCTGAGTACTGTTCATTTATTTGACATTATTAATAGTTGATATACATGTGCTTAGGCTAATAATTAGTTATCTAAATCACCATTATTTTGTTCTAGGTATCTTTTTATCTCTAGATACATTGATCTTCATTGAATATTTAATGTGAGATTATTATTCACTGAAAATCTATATTTTGCTCAATTTCTTGTGCTCATTTATATATTCATTGAGATTAACCTGTGAATTCCTATTTGCTCTTTGTGTTCGACCTCGGACTTCACATTTAGATATTTGAGTAATAAATTTTATTTGTTGAGAGATCGATTGAGGATTTTGCACTACAACAACGATAACTTTATCTTAATCCTCTCTGGATCACTTCAACTAGCTGATTGATCTACGATTAAACCAAAGGGGATTGTTGAGGGTGTTCTTATCTCGATCCAGAACTATCTCTTTGCTGTAGACTTTTTGGTCTTGGATATTGAGGTACTTGAAGCATTGAAGAATACCCCAATTATTCTTAGAAGATTGTTTCTCGCCATAGCAAAGACAAATATTGATTGTGATTATGGGAAGATGAAAATCACTTGCAGTGGTGAATCAATTATTTTAGATATTTTCCAAGGCTCCAGAAGATTCCCACTAGATGATTTCTTTGATGATTCAGATTCAGAAATTGAACAATTGGTCGAGGAAAGTATGTACTTATCACACACAGGATCTTACTTTGCTGTTGAGACCGTTCTTGAATCATTGCACCCACCCATCCTAATTTCCACACCTGGCTCTTCTCTTAATTTTTCTTCTCTCCCCTCCCTTGTGGACCACATGTCTAAAATTCTCTCTGAGTCAGGCCCACTATTGGAATTAAAACATTTTCCTGACTCTTTAAAATATGTTTTCCTAGGGCCTCATAAATCCATGCCCCTAATTATTAATGCCAATCTCACAGGGGTTCAAGAGGAAAAACTTCTCCAGGTTTTGAGCAAAAATCGAAAAGCCTTTAGTTGGACCCTATCTGATCTTAAGGGGATAAACCCGTCCTACTGTAACATCGAATATATCTTGAGGATGACTCTCACCCGTCCTGCCAACCACAAAGGAGACTGAATCCTAACATGCAGGAGGTGGTTAAAAAGGAGATCATTAAGTGGCTGACGCTGGCATCATATACCCCATCTTCGATAGTTCTTGGGTTAGTCCTACACAAGTTGTTCCCAAAAAAGCAAGACTAACCGTTATTACTAATGAGAATGGGAAAAATATTGCTAGACAGACTGCATCTTCTTGGCGTGTATGCATTGATTACCAAGAATTAAATACTGCCACCAAGAAAGACCATTTTTCACTCCCATTTATCGATCAAATCTTGGAGCGATTAGTCGGACAAGACTATTACTATTTCCTTGATGGTTATTCCGACTATAATCAAGTAGTAATCCACCCTGAGGGTTAAGAAAAAACCACATTCACTTGCCCCTTCGAAACCTTTGCTTTCCAAAGGATGCCCTTTGGTTTGTGTAATGCACTTGTGACTTTTCAAAGGTGTATGCTTGTCATATTTTCAGATCTGGTGGATGAATGTTTGGAAGTTTTTATGGATGACTTCTTTGTTTCTAGAGATTCCTTCGACTTATGTCATCACAATCTTGACAAGACACTCCAAAAATGCATAGAAGTCAATTTGGTCCTCAACTGGGAGAAAAGCCACTTCATGGTCCAGGAAGGCATCGTCCTAGGCCATGTTACATCCAAAGATGGAATTGCGTTACATAAAGATAAAATTGATGCAATTTTTAGACTTCCACCACCAACTCTATAAAACAAATTCGATCATTTTTGTGGCATGTGGGCTTCTACTGTCGTTTCATCAAAAACTTCTCTAAGATCTCAAAACCCTTAAGCCAGCTTCTCAGTAAAGACCAACCTTTTGATTTTAATGCTCAGTGGTTGGAGAGTTTTAATAAATTAAAAAAAGAAGTCATTGAAGAACCAATCTTACAGGGACCTGACTGGAATTGTCCCTTTGAATTAATGACCAATGCCTCAGATTATGCTGTGGGGGTAGTTCTAGGGCTGCGCATTGACAAGAAGCCAGTTGTGATCTACTATGCTAGCAAAACTTTAGATGATTCACAATAGAACTACACTGTAATTGAAAAGGAACTTCTTTCCATTGTGTTTGCCCTAGAGAAATTTCGTTCCTATCTGTTGTGTTCGCAGGTCACTGTTTATATCAACCACTCAGCACTCAAATATTTATTGAACAAAAAAGATGCAAAATCTCACCTTATTTGTGAGGGTTGTACTTGGATTGAAATAGTATACTATAGGGGAGGGGTGAATAGATCGCTCTAACAGAAATTTGAATAAAAAATAAATCCAACAAAGAATCAAGCAAAGATTACACCTGGATTTATAGTGGAAACCCAAACTAGGTGAAAACCACTACCTAAGCCTCTTAGCTCAGGATTTTCCCGACTAGGCGAAGCTAGTCAATCCACTAATGTACCACTTGAACGAGGGTGGCACAACCTCTTTACAAGCCACTTCTCTTTACAACATGAAGAAAAGCACAACAATAACAACGGATCTTTTCCAACAACTTGGGATCCATTAATCAAAAACAACAATGTAAAAGAACAACGAAGAACTTATGGAACCTCAATAAACGTCAAAATAGAATTTTAGTGGAGGTTTGAATCGTCATGCTTTGAAAGGCGTGAAAAATAGAAGTGCAAAATGCACTTGAAGAAGCATGAGAGGCTTGTTGCTTTTGGAGAGGATTTTTCTACTTAATTGTGTGTAAAAAGGGTTGCGTACGTCCTCTATTTATACTAGCAAATCGACCTGAAAAGGAGATCAAATTGGTCGATCATTTAAGGTAGATTGATCGATTAAAAGAAGGTTTGGTCTATGATTATAGTTATTTGATCGATTAATTATTGGTTGATTAATTAGCCTAAAAGGTCGATCAACATTGTATTAATCAATTTCCTAAAATAGGCTGGTTTGATCGATTAATTATGTATGTTGGTCGATCAATTAATCTTATTTGGTCGATCAATATCCCTAAAAACTTGATTTTTGACAAGAGGCGAGAAAATCCATTTGAGACTTATTTTGAGGTTCGTTACAAAAATATTCTAGACTCAATAAAGATGAAAGACACTAAGGCACAGATCAACATTCTTCTAGCTTTGATCCATGGGAGATGCTTTGATCCAAGAGAAATAGTCCTGAAACATTAGACTTGGAAAAAGCATAACTTTTGTGCATCAAAACAGAGGTACTTACATTCTCCCCCTTTTTGATGACAACAAAATTATAATTATGAATTGAAATAGTTATGCATAATATTTCCCCTTTTTTGTTTCAGCAAAAAGTAAAGTATGCTACTATCAATTTCAATTATCTCCCATTTAAGCATGTAAATGAAGCAGTAATAATTTGAACATGCATTTTAAAGAGAGTAAAATGTAGCTGAGAGAGATAATAACCACACATATAAATACAATATAAATGAGCCTAGATAAGCAAAACAAGATAAATATAGTCCACAGAATTATAAAGTTTTACAAACCATAAAGGTAATAGAAATAGAACTAAGCTAAAGCTACTCGTCTAAAGATGCCATGAATGCATCCATCGTACTCTGGAGGTTAGTATCTAACTTGAGATCCATCAAGTTAGATCGCGTTGAAGAAGCAGGCTGGCCAAGACATAGGTGTCTCTGAGCTGACGATCTGGGTGTTGGCTGCCTAGATGTCCGGTGAGGTGTCACCTAGAGGTCTACTGGTGCTGGTGCAGTTGGAGGAGGAGCAGGTGTTGTTGATGATGAAGTTACAATAGTAGATTGGCGAGGATGAGGAGGCCTGTGAAGTTGCTGCTAAATCCTGTGAATAGACTCTCCAAGTCTATCAAAAAACTAGCCTTGAGCATTCAGGTATTCTGATATCTGACGCCCATGTCTCATCATCACCATGTTTGCTCTCTCTGATGATGCATCATCAACGAAATACCATTTTTCACATCCTGTATGCTAAAAAATCCCTACCCATAAGAGGTCTATCCAAAAGGCCCCAATCCTGCTCGTAGAAGGACGGAGAGGGTCGCACTAGCGGTGGACAGGTCGCAGTGAAACTCTAGTAAGTCGGAAAAGGAGGGACTACAGATGGCTCTTGTTGCTGCTGTTGGGCTACATCCTCACCAAAGGCTCCCTGAGCTTACTCCATCTTTGTATAAGTGAGCTTATTAAATATGGAGACTGTCGTAATAAATTGTTTATGATTAATATCCATGGGAACACTAAAATGTAGGAAGATATGTGAAAGAAGTGTCCCAAACTGAAAGGAGCTGGTGGGTTGCTTGCTCATCAAATAGAGAATCAAGTGGTTCCAGTTGAGCCGCTTGTTCTTAAGAAAAGCATAAAGGGTAATGAGCATAATGCCAGGGTAGTTCTCAAATGAAGTGGATTTAGACAAATTTCAAAGAAATACACGATTAAGAAATCGTGGAAGATAATGAAAATAAGGAGACTTAGCAGGATGGCCTAAGTCATAGTGTGAGGAGTGAGTAGGGTCTCCCTAATGGCATTCGTCTGTGTCTACTGGTGAAGCTCTAGAAAAGTAGGACTAACAGACGGACAACCAAGAATCTCAAAAATCATGTCTGCATTGACCAGAACCTTTATGCCATAGACGTTCGAGGCCAACTCGATGTTGAAGCCCTCACCTATGTTTAAATTGGCATAAAATAGGTGATAGGCCATCGGGTCAACACCGGGTATGCGGCTATTTTTGGAACCCGCATAAAAGTTCCGCTCAAAAAGACTCAAAATCTGGTGATATGCAAATTTTTCGAATAGGCCAAGTCAACCGAACGACTGATGTGTGGGGAAAGTTTGGCTAAGATGGAAAAATGCTCATGAGCGGTCTTAATGATTAATAAGCGATCAATGGTGTCATCATGATGAGCAAAAGAGGAGGCATGTGCATGTTTGGGAGCCATGGCAGAACTGGAAATGCACTTTTGGTTGATCAAATAAGGATTTTTGGTCGATCAAAAGGGAACTGGATAGAGTTCTGGAAAACCATCTTTTGGTCAATCAACCAAGAAATTTGGTCAACCAAAAGTGAACAGACGCGAAAAAAAGTTTGTTTCCACGAGTGATAAGCTCACAAATACTACAAGATTTCACAAGTAATCACAAGTTTAAGCAACAATATTGTCAGATCTCCTCATAGCACATCTAAAACTTTAACAAAATCTATATGAACATGGATTTAATCTAAGTTTAGAGTGTACCATGATCGATCAAATATTGGTCCATCAAGGGAGCACGGCATGGGTGTTGATGGCGATGAGCAAGGTCAGTCGAGCGAGGGGTGTGCACGGTTGGAAGGATAGAGTGCGAGGAGGACACATGGTCATGGCGTTGCACGCACAGAGGATGCACGGTCACGGCGTTGCACGCTCTCGTGACAAGTGACGGTGGTTGGTGGCGCCAGGGAGGTTGGTCGATCAAGGTGGCCGGAGGAGGAGAAGTGGGGTCGGGTGGAGGAGGTTTTGTCGGTGGTGGAGTTGATGTGGGACCAAAGTGGGGTGGGTAGTAAAAGATAGGTTTTGAGGTAAAAATGGTGTTGTAAATAAAATTGAGTTAACAAAATAGGTAAAAATGTTTAAGGTAGGTAATCAAATAGATTAGGTTCGGTTGAGTAGATTAGTGGCAAGATGAGAGGTGATTTGGATTGTAATCTCGAAAAGTGAATCCCCCTAGTTTTAATCTATCAAAACTATGTTTTGGTCAATCAAAAATAGAAAATGATTGATCAAAGAGGTTAATTAGTCGATCAGGGTTCAAATGATGGAGGGAATATTCCCACCCAACCGGATTGGTCAATTAAACAACTAAGTTGATCGATCAAAACTCAACTTTTTTGGAGGAAAATTTCCCGCCAAAGAATTTGGTTGATCAATAAAGGAATTTAATTGATCAAAGATTTTAGTTGATTAATTTTAAAAAATTGATCGATAAACGATTGAAAGTAAAATAATCAAAATTATCAATTAAGCTCTTGTAACCTAGATAAACCTAGTGAATGACAAATTAGGTTAAATCTTTCCTTTGCCAAAAGCTTTGTAAAGATATTAGCTAATTGATTTTTTGTTTTAAAAAATTTTAAGTTAATTTCTCCTTTTAGGACAATTTAGGATAAAATCTCTTAGAAAATGATGTCTAACATCAATATGTTTAGTCCTAGAGTGTTGAACTGGATTTTTGGCACTAGTGCTGTCACAAAGTATTTTGTTATTCTTATAGGATAGGCCAAAATCTTCTAGTGTTTGTTTCATCCATAATAGTTGTGAATAGGCTAAAGGTGCAGCTACATATTTAGCTTCTATTCTTGAAAGTGAAACAGTGTGTTGTTTTCTAGAGAACTAAGAGATTAGGGAATTTCCGAGAAATTGACACGTTCCACTAGTACTCTTTCTATTTGTAAAGCTACCCGCATAATCAGCATCACAAAAGGAATAAAGTTCCAATGTGTTTGACTTCGGATAGAAAAGTCTTAGGTCTTGTGTGTGGTTTAAGTACCTAAGTATTCTTTTAATAACATTTAGATGTACTTCTTTAGGGTTTACTAGAAAGCGAGCACATAAGCAAGTGCAAAATAGAATATTAGGTCTACTAGCAGTCAAGTATAATAAAGATCCTATCATGCTTCTATATAATTTCTGATCTATAGACTTACCTGTGTCGTCAAATTTTAGCTATCTAGAAGCTGCCATAGGTGTTTCTTTTCCTTTTACTTTGTCCATGGAAAATTTCTTCAAGATCTCCGCGATGTATTTGGTTTTTTTTTTTTTTTTTTAAATTCCAGAGGATAGTTGGTAAATTTGAAGTCCAAGAAAGAATCGATGTTCTCCAATCATGCTCATCTCAAACTGATCCTGCATTACCTTTGCAAACTCTTGGCATAACAGATCATTAGTAGCATCGAAAATGATATCGTCTACATAAATTTGTATTATTAAGAGATCATTTTCTTTTCTTTTTGTGAATAAGGTTTGATCTATTTTACCAATTTTAAATTCATTTTCAATTAGATAAGTTTTTAATTTATCATACTAAGCTCCTGGAGCTTGTTTTAGACCTTATAGAGCTTTATTTAATTTGTATATGTATTCTGGATGTTTAGCGTCTTCAAAACCTGGAGGTTGTTTAACATAAACTTTCTCTTTGATAAATCCATCTAGAAAGGCACTTTTGACGTCCATTTGAAAGAGTTTAAACTCCATATGGACAGCAAAGGCTGGCAATATTCTAATGGATTCTAGGTGAGCTACAGGCGCATATGTTTCATCAAAATCTATTTCTTCTTGATTATATCCTTGGGGCATAAGTCTAGCTTTATTTCTATCTACTTCTCCATATTCATTAAGTTTATTCCTAAAGACCTATTTGGTTCCTATAATGGTCTGAGAGTCAGGTTTTGGAACAAGTTTCCATACTTGGTTTCTTTTGAATTGATTCAACTCATCTTCCATTGCAATAATCCAGCAATTGTCAGAAAAAGCATCATTAATATTTTTAGGTTCTAACTTTGAAACAAAGGTTGTGAAAGCTAAAGTGTTAATGGAAGATCTGGTCTGTACTCCTTTGGATAGTTCTCCTATCACCAATTCTTTTGGATGATCCTTCATATAGGATATATCTTTGGGTAGTTCATCCGAAATGTTCTCTTCTGGTATGTTTGGAGGTCATCTATTAGGTTATCATCATCATTTGTAGAAGATTGAGGGTGAATTAGTGTTTCATTGAATGATACATGCATAGTCTCCTCAATAATAGAATTCTTCTTGTGGAAAACTCTATAGGCTTTACATTTGGTCGAATAACCTAAGAAGATTCCCTCTGAGCTCTTAGCATCAAATTTATCAAGATTATTGCTAGTACGCTTTTGTCGAGTTTTATGAAATAGGCGTTGTAATACGATCAACAAAAAAGCAACAACATTTCAATTTATAAGAGTGTGCTCAAAAACAAAGAGTTGAGTCCGAGGTCATTCTCAAGGAGCAAATATGGAATTCACACACTAATCGAAATATAAAACAGATTAGCACAATGATTAATTGTCACAAAGAGATGCAATGAATAATCTATTCAAAGAAATGTATTCAATAATAGCAATTGTATCTCAAGAAATCAATGGAATAAAAAAGAATATCAAACCCTAAAAATGGTGATTTGGATCACCAATTAATCCTACAATTTAAGCACATACCACAATTCTCAAATAAGCTAAATATTTCAACAGTATCTTGAACCACTAATCCATGTTGGATAAGTCCACAGTACCAGCTCAAATATTGCCACAGTATCAGATCAGACATTGGTCACAAGTGGTAGATGACTTAACTACTCAGAGTACAGCCAAGGCACATAGCCTTAGCAAAGTAGACACACAAGGGCACCATGCGTAGCCCAAAGCTAGAGCACAATACCTCAGAAATAGCTAAGTGTAGAAGACATAGGCATGCATCCCAAGGATGCACAGTGCAATACCCTCCCCTACCTGCTTCAGAATTTCTCTTCCCTCAAATCAAAACCAGGTATATGGGTTTAGGTGGGTAAACGGATCTGGATAGGGTCCAGATCTGCGGGCAGTGGTCAAGGGTGAGGAGTGAGAGAGTGTGGGTGAGCACGTGCATGGGGGACTCACCCCTCATGTGACTGAGGTGATAAGGCCTCTTTACGAATGCGTATTATACACTATCAGGCACTTGTCAGCAACTGATGTGGGACTAAATGTCCACACGTTCTTCTTCACTTTGCAACAACTGAAGTCCTCCAATTCAAGTTGCTGATGCATGTCCTTACTTAATTGGAAGCCTGGAATGCTGCCTGGGGTTGTCCGCATTGAATGGGTGTAGTAGCATGGTTGGACGATGACGGAATACGGCGGACAATGGCGACGAAGATGACGATGAAGGTTTTGTGGGGTTTGGAGTACTACGAAGGTTGGGCGAAGTCAGGGATGCAAGAAGCATGGTGGGTTAATTGAGGAGATGGTAAGACAGTTGATATGCCCAATAATGTTAGGGTTTTTGTTCTAGGGGCCACGGCGAAGGTAGTGGTGCTGCTGGTTGGGTGATTGGTGTAGTGTGTTGGTGGCACAGGTTCGTCGGAGTATGCACTAGAGTTAGGGAAGATTAAGTGGGGAAAGGTGATATGTTGGTTGAATTGGGGTGAGAAAGGGTTGAATTGAGGTTAGGGAGAGAGAGAGAGATAGGAAACCTAGCTAATGGTTGAAAGAGGGAGAAATCCACGATGTTGTGATGGCTAGACATGGAGGAGGTGAAGTTCTCTTATAAGAGAAGCGACGAGGAAGAAGAGATCTAGGAGCTCCTGCTTGGCACAACAAGAAGTGAAAGAAGGAGAGGAAGAAGATCCCTCTGCTTATCGTACATGGCAGAGGGTGATGATGGAGGATTGAGGAGCTCGTCGGAGTAACGACGGAGGCGGTTGGAGGGAGAAAAAGTTGAAGAATTTGGGGCTAAATTGGACTAAGGAGGATGGCAAAACATGGGGAAGCTTATATAGATCTCTAATTTGAGCCCAAATAGGGGAATTCATCGTGATTTCATTGCGATTTGATTTGGGTTCCATCGCAGGTTTTAAGAGCTTCGCCTGAGCTTTAGGATGTGTGTTAGGATCCAAGATCCTGATCAATTGATTCCTTGTAATGTGAACACCAATCCCAATAAATTTGGTGGGATTTGGAGTTGATTTGGTGGGGTTTTGGTCTGGTCAAGCAAGGTGTTTAGGTTGGTTGACCTAACAATGGCAGCAAGGACCTAACTGTGAAGAAGATGAAGAAGTTGGGGACCCATTTGCAATGAAATCAAAAGTTAGGGGTTTTATTGAGGAAACAGAGATTTAAGGGATGGAAATGCAAACTAGGTCAAGAAGGACTCTGATTGGGCCCAAATTTTGGTACTAACCTAATTTGGACCCAAGGAATCTGATGGTGAACTTGGATTTCAGTTTTTACCATTTTTGACTGGAAAATTTGCACAGAAGCTCAAATTAGGGCAAAATTCCGTTTGAGACTATTCAAGTTCGAATGGGTTCAGATAGTCAAACCAAGGGTATCAAACCTCTCAGAATATTTTTTTATGAATTTTAAGAGGTTTAGATGAATTTATATTGACCAAAACCTCTTCAATTTAAGCGGGTATGAAATTAGGGTTTTGGTGTGCTATTTTGGTTTTTGAAACACGTGAAACCCTATTTCTGTCTGTGTGAACCCACTCTTTGGACTTTAATGCTCATTTGACCTTCAATTAACTCCTAGGTGACCCCATGGTTATGAAGGTTCTTCCCTACTAGGAGGGGGTGACGTAATAATTGCGGAAATAAAATATATAAAGCAATCTCACAAAATAAGCAATCACAAAATGTACACAAGTAATTTTTAGGTGGAAACCCAAACCGGGTGAAAACCACCACCTAACCCTCTCGAGTTAGGATTTTCCGATCAACCTAGTTGATCAAAATCCACTAAACCGAATCACTTAAAACGAGGGTGATTCAACCTCAGTACAACCACGCTACAAGTACGAGGGTAGCGTTCCTCAACCCCTTCTCTCCACGAGAAGGATTTTGTCCCACGAAGGAGACGGGAATTCGCAAAGCGAATACGCAACCAAGTAGCAAAGATAAAATAAACAACAAGTCCTATAGAGCCAACAAAGTAATAAACCTAAGCTTCTATAGGAATAAGGAAACTCCCCTTTGCAAGGAGTGCGTCGATGATGATGCGGGTGCGTGAGCCACGCAACGGCGCAATGTCGCTCTCGTAGACAACGGCGGGAGAGCGGGTGCGCGAAGGGAATGATGCTCTCAAGATGTAGAACTTGAGCTTAGAGAGCAAGAGCTTCTGGACACAAGAGAGTGGAAGTATGTTGCTTAAGTGTGTCTTGTGTTTTTCTAAGTGTGTATTTGTGTTGCAAAGGTTCCCCTCTATTTATAGAGGCCTTAGGAAGGCTTTGGAAGGCTTAGGAAAGGTTCTATAGCCGTTGGGAACAAAGCCCAGGAGAATCAGGCCAAAATCAGGACAATGATTACACTTGACAGGGTTATCAGACGTCTAACTCTTGCATCAGGCGTCTGGAGGGCCACTTTAAGACGTCTGATTTCAAGGTCAGACGTCTGATTCTATGCGGGTTTCTCCCTGACTTGAATCAGATCTAAACAGGGTTTTTGTGCAAGTCCATCAGACGACATACAGGACGTCTGGCACTATGTCTGGACGTCTGGAAACCTACTTTTACTGTGGGAATTGATTTCCAGACGTTGCAATGGCTAGAAAATCTCTGAGAAGAGATTTTGGGTCAGCCGAGGCAAAACGGTCAATTATCAGACGTCTGGAAAGGCCTAAGGACGTCAGATAAGGCTCTAACGGTCATAATCTTGAGTGTTCGCTAAGCCAGCCAACGGTCCACTAATTGGACGTCTGGCAAATCCATCAGACGTCTCCTAAGACGTCTGGTCTAAGGTCTGGACGTCTGATTTCATCAGACAGAACTAACTATATCCAGCCTAACAGTTATCAGACGTCTGAAACAACAGTTAGACGTCTTAAAATACTTTATCAGACGTCTGGTTTAGGAATTAGACGTCTGGAAACTCTGTTTGAACCCTATATTGGTTTTCTAAGTATTCTACAGAAAACCTAAGTATCCTAGGGTTGTGCCGGTGTTCCTAGGACTACTGTTAGGGTTCTTTGAGGCTCTTTAACATAATTTCTAAGGAAATAAAGAGCAACAAAAGAAACGAAAAATACAACAAGTACAAAAGAAGGAAATCTATCCTATTCTTCATTTCCTTCCATCTTCAATCTGTCGCTCCACGCGAACCTCCTCTATTTTCCGTCAAGCTCCTCCAATCCATCCTGGATGCGAGCTCGAGTTCCGTCTAAACACGTCCACATTTGCAATTGACCTGAAATCTAGGACTCAAATTGCAAATGTTAAATAACACGTGTTTTGTTATCATCAAAACAAATGATCGTGGTGCTCTAGCACCAACAGGTTACTCTTCATTTGTGATGAGATGTTAAAACTGTAGATTTAATCTTATTTTGATGCTCTCTCCTCAAAACGGATTGCGTGGAATTACGGCTCTTAGGCTATCATTTTAGGAGCATTTGTCACTTGATTTCAACTAATTCAAGTTAGTTATGACTAATGATGGTGTTACCATCAATTATCCTTGGCGTTGAGTATAAAACATCTACAACCAAATATCTTGAAGTAGGAAATTCTAAGTGTTCTTCTATGATAGAGTTCAAAAAGTGTTTTGTTTAGGATTGGTCTAATCAAGGATCTATTTTGGATATAGCAAGCAGTGTTTACAGCCTCTACCCAAAAATATGAAGGCATCTTTGACTCGCACAACATTGTACGGGCACACTCTTGCAAGGTCCTATTTTTCCTTTCAACTACACCATTCTGAGGTGCAGCTCTAGGAAAAGAAAAATCGTGTTTTATCCCATATTGATCATAGAAATTGGAAAAAGATTCATTCTAAAATTCTCCATCGTGATCCCTTCTAATCCTAATCACTTCAGATCCTTTCTCATTTTGTAGTCTTCTTACAAGCTTACTAAAGACATCAATAGTTAGGTCCTTACTTTTTATGAAAGATACCTAGGTAAATCTAGAAAAATCATCGATTATGACTAAACAATATTTGCACTCGCTTAAGATTTTGGATTTTGTTGTTCTGAATAAGTATAAGTAAAGTAGCTCCAGGGGTCAGGAGGTGCTAACCATCCTTTTTGGTTTAAAAGGATTTTTGGTTTGTTTGCCAACTTGACAAGAATCGCAGACTTTGCTTTTCTTGAAGTTGATCTTTGGTAGACCTTTGACAAGCTCATGTTTCACAAGTCTATTGATGTTTCTCCTGTGAACATGACCTAGTTGTTTGTGCCAAAGTATTATCTCTTTGTCAGATGCGACAAGACATTCAAGATTTTCACATTTGTCAAAGTTGACAGTATAGATATCTTTGTCTATTTCCTTTAAGAAGAGTTTGTTTTGTTTCCTTATCCCGTATTTTAAAACCATTTGATGTGAAAGTGATTTTATATCCTTTATCACAGATTTGAATTACACTAAGAAGATTATGTTTTAATGAAATAACAAGATGCACATTATCAAAAGATGTGGAGGAGTTACCAAGTTGGCCAGTACCAACAATACGACCCTTGTGGTTGTTCCAAAATGTGATCATACCACCTTCCTGGCAGTGGAGTTGTAGGAATAGGTCTTCCTCTTCAGTCATATGCTTGGAACATCTGATGTCTATGATCCATCTTCTTTCTTCTCGATCCTATCATTGGTTTGCATTTTGAGGTCTTGGTTTGATTGATCTATAGAGTGGCTTCAGATTTTCATTTGTTTCTTGATATGTCCACCTTTTATAGTCTACTTGACCTACAAAATAGGATTGCAAAAGTGCTTTTGGTACACATTTTTGTTTGGGTCCATGGTGGTTAGCTGGTGTTGCCTGTTTAGGCAAGCTATCATTCTCCTTCCTTTGGCTAGAACTAGATGCTTCATGATCATTTTTAGGTATATAGCCTAACCCAAATTTTGTAGTGCTTTGGGTTTGTGTTCCTAAGAGTTTATGCAAATTTTTACTACCTTTAGTGAATTTGGCTAGATAATTTAATAGAATAGCAGAATTTTCCTTTAGCTTATCTATATTCTACTTTTAGACTGTCTATTTGTGATTTTAGTGAAGTAATTTCAACAGATAATTCTTTATTTGTAAAGCAAGCATATCCTTTTTTGCTTTTTCTTCCCCTAAGGCTTTTGCTAAGTTTTTGTTTTCTACATTTAGTGATTTAGCTATGTCGTGCTTCTCAAAAAATGTTTCTAATAATTCATCCTGTGAAAAAGAGGTTACCTCATCTTCTAAAGCCATAAGTCCTAGAAGTGCTTCTTCTCCGGAGGTTTTTTCTTCTTTTAAACTTGAGTCTGATTCATCCCATGTTGCTGTAAAGGCCTTTTTCTTCCCATCTTTTTTGGGAAATCTCTTCTTTTCTGATTCCTTCTTGAGAAGTGGACAATCCTTCTTGATGTGTCCCTTTCTTTTGCAATTGTACCAAATAATGGTGTCTGCTTTAGATTCTTCTCTCTTGTTTCTCTAGCTTCTCTTATTTTTGAGGAACTTTTTGAACTTTCTGGAGATGAGGGCTATGTCTTCCGCTTCGTCTTCGCTTGAGGAATCTTCAAACTGATGGTTGGCTTCGAGGGCCACGATCTTCGTCTTGACCCCATCTTCATGCTCCCTCATGTGTTGGAGCCGGACCTTGTAAGCCATCAGACTTCCAATAAGATCATCCAGTTTTAGAGTGGACAGATCTTTTGATTCCTGTATGGCTGTTGTCTTCGTCTCCCAATCGCTGGTGAGAGATCGGAGGATCTTCCTCACCAGAGCTTCATTCTTGATGTCTTAGTGATCAGGTTTTTACACGGTTTGTAAAATGTGGTTTTTATAAGTTGTTGCAACACGCAAAAATCGATTTGCGTTTAAATTTGTAAGACCTGGATAGTGGTGGTATCTAGGGTCGTCCAAGGAGGCAATGTTTGCAAATTTAGATCTCTTGCTTGAACACGAGAAATCAACTTTCTTTTTAGGTTTTTCAATATAAGATTTTTAGGATTTTTGAAATAAAGGGCAATCGCAAAGTTGAAGGTGGGAAAAGACTACACCTAATTTAGCAACTAAATGGCATGAATGACCTCTTCCTAAACTCACCCTAGGCACATGAAGGCCTAGGATAATTGGGAAGAGGGAGTGAGAGTGCTAATGAAAGGCAAGAATCAAGGATGCATGGAAAATTAAAAATTGGCAACTTTATATAAAAAGGATTTCTGTTTCACAATTAAGTTGTAGATGAAAGCTTCTACTACAAATTAAAGCTACAAAGCTACTAAAACAAAAATCTTGGATGATGATGGTGAAGAGGATGAAGCTCTTGCTCCAACTATGGCTGCTCCCGTAGTTGAAAAGAACTCCTACTTCTCCTCCTTGAAAAGCTCCTCCAAGGTGTGGTCTCCACTTGGCGAACCCTAAGGGGGCATGCCTTGGCTCTTCCAAAGGTGGATGATTCCACCCTAATTTCTCCTCCAAGGGTAGGCGTGCACCAACCTAATCTCTCCTCCGATGCCTGGCTGTCCTCCTCATGTAGAGAGTCTCCTCCTCTTGGCGTGGCACAAGAAGAAGAGTGGAAAGGAAGAAGTCACCAAGGAAGCAAGGGATAGCCTCCTTAATCTTCTTCCTTCCTCCTTCTTGGCTGTGGGTTATAGGTGGCTTAAGGTAGAAAATTACACTAAGGGAGGACGAGTTTTTGTTGGTGATATGATGGGTATATATATAGGTGGAGAGGGGGGTATTGGCGTGGAGATGGATGGATGGATGGGATGGATTGTTGGAGGTGGTTGTGGGATCTAAGGGCTAAGGATGTATGGCGCCAAATGGAAGGACACATGGGGGTGGTTATGGTGGTGGTTACCCCCCTTTGGTGACCCTTGAGTTGGTGCCAAAATAGGCTTCTAGAAGGGGGCATTGGTGGCCCCAAAAATGAAGGGTTGGGATGTGTTTGGTGGTGTATGGGTGGTAGTGATGAAGGATAGAGTTGGCGCCAAAAGGGGGGGTTTCTAGAAGGGTGGCTTGGCACCAACTCTTGGTGTCCTTTGGTGGTGGTTGAGGGGTGAAGAGGTGGCTTGGGTTGGCGCCAAGTTGGAGTAGCTTAGGAGGAGCTTAGATGGACTTGGAGTGGAAGGTTATGTAGGTGGAGTTAGGGTTAGCTAAGGTGGATGACCAAGGAGTGGAGAACTTAGCTAAGCTAGCTTAGCTAGTAGGTGAGTATAGGAGAGGTAGGAGGAATTAGGGTTTTGAGAAGAAGAGCTAAAGGAGAGCTGTCTACAGCAGCATAGGAGTTAATAGTTGCTGAAGAAAATGGAAAGGAGATACTTTAGCTAGCTTAGCTTGCTAGTACTTTGCTAGCTGCTAAGCCAAGCTAAAGTAAGTTGGCTTCTGCTAAGATATGCTGAGGTGAGCTGGGTCTGATCTTCTCGGGGAGGACCTAGCTAGTTGGAGTAGCTAAGGTAGCTTAGCTCAACTAAGTTGAGCTAAGTGGAGTCTCCAGGAGCTAGACTTGAGCTGGCCTGAGCTAGGGTGAAGTCATCTTCGGCTGACTTGAGTTGAGTGGAGCTGGAGGTAGCTGGACCTGAGCTGAGGTGAGCTCCAGTCAACTTAGCTGAGCTAGCTAGAGCTCCTAGTGAATTGATGGGAGCTGAGATGAGCTAGACTCAACTAAGTTGAGTTGGATCTGAGCTGACTTAAGCTAGGGTGAGCTAAGATGAGCTATCTTGAGCTACCATTCAGCTGAGATGAGCTAAATGGAGCTAGGATGAGCTAATCCTAGTTCAAGTGAGTTGGTATCCAGCTATGATAAGCTGGATTAGGCTGAGTCCCAGCTAGTTTGAGCTTCTTCTTCACCAGTTGCCTTCCTGAGTGCTAGGGTTCTGGGGATCTAACTATTTATTTATCCCTAACACTCAAATAAACATATCAAAAAGACAATAAAATGTGTAATGCATGCCTAACCTAATTTATGCCTAATGCAGCCCAAAAACCTATTTGCGGAGTAAAATTCCTAAGAGCTAGGTTTGTTTTAAAGCTTAAGAATGATGATAAACTAGTGTTTATCACTTGGTCTAGATTTCGTAGGGAGTTTATGATGTCCATGAATCGTGTGAACATCTCTTTGATTGATTCTCTCTTCTTATCCTGAAAAGCTCATAATTTTGAGTTAGTAGATTAACTCTAGTTTCCTTTACCTTCGATGTTCCCTCATGAGTGACTTCGAGGATGCTCCAAATCTCGTGGGCTATCTTGCAGGCTGAGACTCGGTTGAACTTCTCTTTGGAAAGCCTACAGAAGATCATGTTCATGGCCTTTGCATCATACGTTGCCATTTTCTTCTGATCTGGAGAGATTGTTACACCTTCCTTAATCTCAGGCGTGTGTAGTTTTAGGCAATGACGTCCCATTCATCAAAATCCAACGACTCTAGGAAGATCTGCATCCTGGTCTTCCAGTAACCATAGTTCATTCCATCGAATAAAGGGGGTTAAATTGCCGATTGTCCCTCTTCATATGTGTCAACAGATGACTTTGACATCTTCTGGACAGCATGGCTCTAATACCTAATGAGGGTTGTGCCTGGATCGAAATTGTATACTAGAGGGGAGGAGTAAATAGTATCACTCTAAAATAAATTTGAATAAAAAATAAATCACAAAAGAATTAAGCACAGATTACACCTGGATTTATAGTGAAAATCCAAACCGAGTGAAAATCGCTACCTAAGCTTCTCAACTCAGGATTTTCCCAACTAGGTGAAGCTAGTCAATCCACTAACGTACCAGTTGAATGAGGGTGGTACAATCTCTTTACAGGCCACTTCTCATTACAACCTAAAGAGAAGCACAACAACAACAATGGATCTTTACCAAGAACTTGGGATCCGTTAATAAAAAATAACAATGTAAAAGAAAATCGAAGAACTTATGGAACCTCAATAAATGTCAAACTAGAATTTTAGCAGAGGTTTGAATCATTGTGCTTTGAAAGGTATGACAAATAGAAGCGCAGAATGCACTTGAACAAGTACGAGAAGCTCTTTGCTTTTGGAGAGGATTTTTCTACTTAAGTGTGCGTAAAAAGGGCTACGTACGACCTCTATTTATACTAGCAAATCGACCTGAAAAGGAAATCAAATTGGTCGATCATTTAAGGTAGATTGATCGATTAAAAGAAGGTTTGATCAATCATTATAGTTATTCGATCGATCAATTATTGGTCGATTAATTAGCCTAAATGGTCGATCAACATTGCATTAATCAGTTTCCTGAAATGAGTTGGTTTGATTGATTAATTAAGTTTGTTGGTCGATCAATTAGTTTGGTCCATCAATTAATCTTAGTTGGTCGATCAATATCCCTAAAAACTTGATTTTTGGCAAGAGGCGTGAAAAATCGTTTGAGACTTATTTTGAGGTTCCTTACAAAAATATTCTAGACTCAATAAAGATGAAAGACTAAGACATAGATCAGCATTCTTTTAGCTTTGATCCAAGAGAAAGAGTCTTGAAATATTAATCTTGCAAAAAGCATAATTTTGGTGCATTAAAATAGAGGTACTTACAATTTGTTGGATCCTTCTGCTCTAGGAATTTGACCTGGAAATCAAGGATAAGGTAGGTTCACAGAATGCAGTGGCCAATCAACTCTCTTGTCTTATGACGACCGACATGCTTACCCCACCAGATATTTTTCCAAATGAAACCCTTTAGCTGCCAACACCCTCCCATGGTTTGCCCCTATTGCAAACTACTTGGCAACTGGATGAATCCCCTTTGATTGGCCAAAAACCAAACGAGATAAGTTCTTTGCTGACATCAAATACTATTTTTGGGAGGAGCATGATTTATTCCACATTTGTGCTAATTAGTCCATCAGACGGTGTATGCTCAATTTAGAATTTCATAATGTTCTGACACACTATCATTGATGGATTGTGGTGGACATTTTTTTAGTAAGAAAATTGCAGTTAAAGTCTTAAATTCTTGATTCTTTTGGATCAGCATACACAAAGATGCTCATTCTTTTGTACGATCCTGTGTGCATTGCTAGAGCATTGGCAACATGACAAGAAAGGATATGATGCCCCTCAACCCCATTTTGGAAGTTGAAATTTTTGATGTATGGGGCATTGATTTCATGGGACTGTTAATCAACTCTTGTGGGCATTTGTACATTTTAATCGCAATCGACTACATATATAAATGGATTGAAGGAATACCCACCTGCACCAATGATCATACGGTAGTCATTGATTTCATCAAGGAGAACATCTTTTCAAGATTTGAAGTTCCAAAGGCCATTATCAGTGATGGAGGATCTCACTTCACTCATTCTCAATTCCATCATTTTCTCTAAATATGGGGTTAATCATAAAATCTCTACTCTGTACCACCCATAACTAATGGCCAAGTTGAAATTTCAGGTTGAAATTTCTAATCGGGAGATAAAAAATATTTTACAAAAAATGGTTAGGCCCAATTGTAAGGACTGGTCTAGTAAACTAGACGATGCTTTATGGGCCTACCGCACAGCTTTTAAAACTCCTCTTGGCATGTCCCTGTTTCGCCTAATTTTTGGAAAGGCATGCCATCTCCCGATTGAACTCGAGCATAGGGCTTTATAGGCAATTAAATAAGTTAATATGGATTTATCTAATGCCGGTAAACGTAGGAAATTGCCATTAACTAAACTGGAAGAACTTCATAATTTTACATACGAAAATGTGTGGATTTACAAAGACCAAACCAAGCATTTTCATGATAAATATATTGTTCGGAAACCTTTTGAACCAAATCAGCGTGTTTGGCTTTTCGATGCCCAATTATGAATTTTTCCTGGAAAACTAAATTCCAAGTGGATTGGCCCTTATATTATCCTAAAAACATATCCTTATAGTGATGCTGATATCTTCAATCCAAAAACTAATACTTCTTGACAAGTCAATGGTCAACGCTTAAATCCCTATCTTGATAATGCTTCGAATCTACCATTAAATTCACAAGATTTGCATGACTTACCCGATGAACCTTGATTGCTTCATGCTTGACAGAATGGCGTAAAAGATAACACTAGATGGGAGGTAACCCATCATTTTTCCTATTTTCATTTTTCTTTTCTTTTCCTAGGTTTTGACCATCCTGATTCCGACCCTCCTTTCACTCAGTTGATCTCTTTTCCCTTCCTAATTGATGTGAACACCATCATCAGCCCTAGCTAGCCCAATTTGGTCTGATAAAGTTGATAAAAGCTCCTACATAACCATCAGAGGGTCATATATGCATAATGTTCATTTTTGAGAAGATAAGAAACTAAGGTTATTTCTGCAATTTTAACTGCATTTCATAAGTACATAATAATTATGGGGAATTCTAAGGGTTAATTAAAGGTCAAATGGTCATTAATGTCTAATAAGAGGGTATATGCGAACAGAAACGGGTTTTCGTGCATTTCAAGAATTAATGGGCATGGGAAACCCTAAAAATATACCCTCTTAATTAACTAAGGTTATGGTCATAAAAAAAATCACCTAAACCTTCTAAAAATCATAGGAAAATATTCTACAAGGTTTGGTACCTTTAGTTTGACCATCAGAACCCATTTTGACCTGAAATAGGGTCTCAGACGGAAAGTTGCCCTAATTTGGGCTTCTGCACAAATTACCTAGTCAAACTTTGTCAAAATCAAAATCTGACTTCACCATTATATTTCTTGGGTCCAAATTAGATTTGTACCAAAATTTGGGCCTAATCAGAGATCATCTTGACCTAGTTTCCATTCTAGTCCAGTTTGACTCTTTTTCTCTTTTTCTTACACACACACCCTTAGTTTTTTGAATTATTTGTGAACAGGTCCCTAAGTTTATCATCTTCTTTATAGATTGGTCCCTCCACCATTGTCGCGGAGGAACTCCTACTCGGCATCCTTCAATCAGAGATTTTTCTCTGATTCCTTGATGAATCTCCCCCAAAAATGGAAGGACTCCTGACGAGATCCCCTTCCATTTGAGCTCATTCATGGCCTTCCAAATCCATACAAGAGCTCATGCAAACTCTTGGAAATCCTAAACCTAAAATCACATAATTCGAGCACTTCAAGCTTGTTTCCAAGCTTGGAGACTCACCTAAATGCTTATAAAAGCTGCCAATGGCCTTCCTCACCTCCTTAGCGAGTTTTTGAGCCAAAAATACCTCTTCTTTCCCTACCTCTGGCTAGCTCCAACTCATCTCCGGTGACCCCTCTACCTCCAGTCTCTTCGTCGACCGCCACATATCATAGGCGGTTGGTTCTAACTCCCTTACTCTTTCCACACCTCGTAATACCAGCGAGGTGCCTCCTAATCCTCCGTCATCGTCATTCCCACTCACTAGAGCATTCATCCCCTCCAGTGCTGGCCATACCAAACTCGGCGCCTCCTCCACTCCTCGTCATCTGTTAGCTAGCCTCATCAACTCTACTTCGACTACTCATCATCTCCGTGCCACCACATCTTCATTTCGATGACCGACTTGCCGCACATCCTTCATCTTCCACCTTACCGACATACCTTCAGTGAGCTCACATAGCCACTACACTCCACCAAATCGGCCGCCACCGCTTCCTACAGCATCGCAGCATCTTAGCGACCAAAACCCGTCAAGAAATTGAGGGGATTGGCCGCTTAGTTGCTCCACCGAATGACCCATCTTCTGCTTTTGATTTTCGTCTCCGCCAACCACCTTCGACCATGTTCATGGCACGCCACAGCCTTTGCCGCATCTTTACATTCCTACTAAGCTTCTCTGATGAGTCCGCAAGGCTGTGCTTTGTGTTTCAAGTTCGCAAGCCATCGATGCCATTAACAGAGTGCCTTCAAGAGAGCTTGATATTGTGTTCTTGCTACATTAGCTCCAGGCGTGACCTCGAGGCGACGCAGAAAATCTCCAATTTCACATCCAGGCTTTCAATTAGGAGCTTTGAGCACTCCTGCTACCTCAATTGGGTGTGTCTTCAGTAGCTGCTCGCGTGTAAAGAATGGGGCCAGGATAGTCCTACATCGTGGACTGACGAGCATTCGAGGGCATATAAGTTGTTTCCGTATTCATATCCTATCGCCCAAGAACACGGGGGTTCGGTCCCCTCACGCATTCAGTACACACCCCTGCATACCCGATTATCCCCTATTCACTCCTCACTTACGGCCCCACACCCGCAAGCCTGGTCAATCGGATATCCGATTACCTGATTACCTACCCGATTACTTGAAAGAGAAGAGAGAGGAAAAATAAAGGAGGAGGGGGGTTTTTCTCTTTAGAAAGGATACTTAACACATAGTCACTGTGAAGACCCTTGTGCTTGAGAAGAGAAGGAAGAAAAGAGAAGAAGAAGAGCTAAAGAAAAGAAGTAGAAGAAGAAGAAGAAAGGAAGAAGAAGAAAAGCTCTATATAGAGCACTGTAGCAACGGCGTTTAAGTCATTTTCTTTGAGCACCCGATGATGGGGATACCATCATAAGCCATAACTAGCTCAATTTGATCTGATTAAGTCAGTAAATGCTCCTACATAACTGCCGGAGGACTGTAATTCATTACATAATCATTTGAAGAGAAAAATAAGAAAATAGGGGTAAAACTACAGTTTTAACAACATATCTCAATTGCAGAACAACCATGGGTTTTCTCAATGTTTAATTAAGGGTCAAATGGTCCTAAAAGGCTAATAAGTGGGTTAGAACAGACAAAAAAGGGTTTTCACGTGTTTTGAGAATTAAATGACTTTTGAAACCCTAAAAACTGACTGCTTAATTAACTGAGGTTTTGGTCAGGATAAAATTCACCTAAATCCTCTAAAATTCATAGAAAAATATTCTCTAGGGTTTGAAACCTTCAATTTGACCATCAGAACCCATCTTGACCAAAAATAAAGTCTCAGACAGACATTTTTGCATAAATTGCCTAGTCAAACGTGGTCAAAAGCTAAATCTAACTTCACCATTGGATTCCTTGAGTTTAAATTGGGTTTGTACTAAAATTTGGGCCCAAGCTGAGATCATCTTAACCAAGTTTGTATTTTGGTCCAGTCAAACTCTTTCTATCTCATTCAGACCATTGACTTTTGAATTCTCTTACACATAGCCCCCCAACTTCTTTGTCTTCTTCACAAGCAAGTTCCCGCACCATTTCTGGAAGGTGAAACCTTCATCATCGAGTTTCGAGCGAGGATTTCTCACTCTATTCTCAATCAATCAATCCCAGATTTGAAACACAGATTCCTTGGGAAATTTCTTCCAAATGAGCCCATCCAGGGATCCCAACTCCTTTCGAAAAGCTCATGTGAACCTTTAGAAGGATTGGGTATCATTCGTTTACATAAGCTCCAAGGTTTTTGAGCTTGTTTCCAAGCTTGGAACCTCTTCTTAAGCCCTATATAAGCACCTCCGAGGCCTTGCACAATTTTTCAGCAAGTTTTTGGGAGCCAAATCACTTCAATTCCCCTCGTCCAGCCACCAAAAAACCCTACTCCGGCAACCTCTCTGGATCTCGCACCTCTGGTCATCCAACCATCAAATTGGATGGCCTAAACTCTTCCTCTCTTCGTCGTGACTCTCCCCAACCAAGGGAGGGCGTTCCTCTGTCTGCATCGCTGTTGTCACCTCGTTGCTTCTTCCTCCTTCTCTGGCTCTGATCGACCAACACCGGAGCCTTTCGCCTGTCAACCGCATCCTTAAGTCCCTCTATCTCTCCCTTTCCCTCTCTATGCTATTTTTCCACCCTTACAACACATGCACAACCACCAACTGCCGCCCCTCGTACTTCATCTTCTCTGCCTCCGGTGAAGCTCCGGTGACGCCTACTCACCACCGCACTGCATGAATCACGACGCTATCACCTCCCTAAGCTCCGCTGTGCTCCACCGCACAAAAACCCTAACATCTCCTCTCTTATTACCCATCCTAACACCCCGATGACCTACCCACTGCCGTACCACCATCTTCGAACTCCACACACCACCATACACCCTCTCATGGCTTGCCACCGCCACTGTCACACTTGCCGTGCCACGGCGATCCTGCTGAACCATTTGACGTGGTTGTAAGGCCCTTTTTCTGATGTTTCAGGTAACATGTCAGCGTCGCCATTGCCGAAGCTTCGAGCGAAGCTTGAAGCCTTGCTCTAAGCATCGCGAGACCTACGTGAAGCCCCATGCATTGTAGCTTTTCTCAAGGATTGCGCCAGGACTCCAATTGGAGGGAATACCCCTAGCAGTAGGCGTAATCAGATAGAGAAACCTTGCTGTTGCACTGCGCAAAGGAAAGGTGGGACTTTAGTCCCACCTCAAAAGCTGAAGAGTGCCCACAACGGCATAAAGTAAATTTGTCGCATTAGCTGTTCGCCTCAGCACGCACAGAGGGTGAGGTCCCCTCATGCACCCTCATGCGCCTCGCATGTGACACCGTACACGTAGGTCTGGTTGACTCGATAACCTGCCTAACCTAAGCACTCCTCGGCTACGACCCACGCTTGTAGCCCTAGACCCCGGTGTGCTCTAGTTTGAAAACCCGATAACCCGGTACTGTTGGAGGCTTTTGGAGAGCTTGACCCAAGGAGAGAAAGAGGGGCTAGTGCGTGGGGGTAGGGGGTTTTGCTCTGAGAAGGATTGGCTGACACTTAACCAAAATTGAGGATCCTTCCCCCTCTGTGTTAAGAAGAGTAGAAGAATAGAAGAGCAGAGAGAGACAGAAGAAAAAGAAAAGAAGAGGAGCCTCACAAGAAAAGCAAAGAAAGAAAAAGAAGGAAGAGAGAGAGCTGCAAAAGAAGAAGAAGAGAAGAAGAGCCACAACAGAAGAAGAAATCATATCATCAGACGTTTAAGATGTCTCATTAAATATTCAGACGGTTGAGATCATTTCATATATAACTATTGAGTTCTATTTGCCATTATTGTAAGGAGTAATTGGTGATTCAAATCACCATTTTACTCCATTCTTTTTGCAGTCTAATACTTGATCTTTTTGCTACATTATTATGAATCAATTTCTGATTATAATTTTGTATCTCTATTGTTTTAAATTGCAATTTTGAGAACTAAATTCCTACTTGCTCCCAGCGAACAGCCTCAGACTTTTTTGAGTATAAATTTTATCTGTTTTTCACGAGATTTCAACTATACTACAATGCAATGATTTAAAATATGATTTCGAGTGAGCAACATTTTGGCACCATTGTCAAGGAGCAATGTGCAATTTAGATCTCTTGATTGCAGTATCTAAATTGGTACTAACTTGCTCTATCTCTCTTTACTGTGATTCGTTTCAAGGACTCATTGAAAGAAGATTAGCTACACATCAGCCACTCCAGGGGCAAGTAAACTCCATTCACCCTCCTCTAAGCCCCTGAATCTGAAAAAGCTAAAAAAAAAGGAAAGAATCAATTAAAGCTACTTGCATTCTATTCTTAGACAAATCATCAAGTTTCCTAATTTGATACGTTCTAGAGAACATCCAAACCCTGATTTGTGCACCTACTTAAGATCTTAAGGTATTTAGGGCTATCACATTCTTGTTTGAGCCCTAGGTACCACATTTGGACAAATTAAATTGGACCAAATTAGAGATAATTAAGGATTCCAGTTTAGGGTTTTAGAGACACACTTGCTTAATTAAGAATTAATCTTTCCAAACAATGTGTGCCTAAAGCTTGATTGAATTGATCTATTCAAGCAAAATCCTAAAATCAAGCTCTTAAATTCAGTTGAACACTAAAAGAGGGACCTAAATTTCTCGAAAGGACAATACAGGAGAAGTTGACCCACCTTGTTTGGGTTAACAAATCTTCAAATTAGGTCACTTTGCACAAAAACACCTTAAAAGTTCAAGTAAAATCATAAGCACCCTTGCTCTTAATTAAAACTGGTAGACTTAAGAGGTCAAGTCCCCATTCTGGTCCACCTGGATCATCAGTGACAAGAGAGGTCGGATGGGGGAAACCCTGTAACTTGTGGGGGTGCTCTACCATGTAGGGGTCTTTGTGGGACTCTCCTTCTCTGGCTACCCAGGTAATTCTCAGGTAGACGGCTTTTTGATTAAGGGGTATCATCCACCCCGAACCTTTATAGTCATCGAAAAATTTTTTGGGTGTCTTGATTGGGTCCATCACATTCTACCTCTCATCTACTCCATCGGTGCATGTTCGAGAGGTCTCTAAGCCTCGACCTCCTTGTTTGTGTAACAAACCAATCCGATCGATATCTCTTCTGATTCATCTGAACCTAATTCTCCTTCATCCATCATCATGGCACAACCAGCAGAAGAAAATAATCTTGAAAATCAGCTTCAGCACCTCAATGATCTATTCCAAGCCTTTGTGAACCCACCGCAGCATCCAATGATGCGAGATCACTATAATCCCGTTGCTGTGGCAATTGAACCTCGAGTACAAATCCCCATTGGAGGACCTGATATTGAACTCAAACCCAACATGATTCATGCTATTCCCAAATTCCATGGGCGTAATTCTGAGGATCCTTTCTAGCATATCAAGCAACTCAAGCATTTGGCCCAGACCTTCACGTTAGAAGCTCAAAATTGGGATGTCCTACTCATGAAAATGTTCTCCTTCTCTCTCATGGATAAGGCTGCTCACTGGTACCAAACCTAAATGCATCCAATCAACACTTGGGCAGAACTTCAAACTGAGTTTTTGAGAAAGTTCTTCCCTGTTGGTCGGACAAATGCTTTACGGCACCAGATCACGCATTTCACGCAGCAAGCAAGAGAACTGCTTCACGAGCCATGGGTTCATTTTCTGGATCTCATGCGAAAGTGCCCCCACCAGGGAGTTTCTAAATGGGAACAAGTCCAGTCTCTTTACTAGGGACTCCGTAAGGATATTCTATTATTCGTCAATGCAATCTGTGGAGGAAACATCATGGGTCAACACGAAGACACCGTGTGGGAGATTCTCGAGAATATGTGTGAGAACTCCATCAATAATGGATCCATGGGCATGTTCGACTGGACGAATGCCCGTGCATTGAAGAATCCAAAGGGAGCACATGAGATGCAGGACCTGTCATCTTCCGTCGACTTGGAACTGATGGCCAGTCATCTGGACAAGGTCTCTATTATTGAGAAGAAGGTGATGACCTAACTCGACACGTGCAGCGAGCCACCTCTACGCAAAACCCATTCGTGCAACCTCTCTCTGGCAAGGAGGCTGTGCATAACATCTATCATTGATCTTCTTAGGGGATGGACCCGTATCCACCCTTACCTGATTCTGGTTTCAGAGGAAACTCTGGACCCACCTACCCTAGTTGGGGGAACTTTGAACCCTTATATTCTGATTTTTCTGAGGTTCCTCAGACCTGCGAGGACCTCAACGCTATTTAGAATGATCCATTCTCAAACACGTACAACCCTGGATGGCGTAATCATCCTAATTTCACATGATCAGGAAATAATCAAAATCAGAGACCTTAATATCAACCCTGACCACAAGCTCCTCATCCATATCAGCTGCCTCAGCCTTAGCCTAACCCAACTTATCAATCTAGGCCGACTCATAGGGATCAAATGACTTTTATCCTTTAGACTCTGGCTGACATTCAAAAGACGAATGCGGCTATGCAAAAATAGCACAGAGATGAGATCACAGAGGTTAACAGTCAACTTGCCCAGATGGCAAATCCCTGCCAACCTGGTGTACTTCCTTCACAACTGTTGCCTAATCCGAATAACACGCCGAATTAGAGGCACAGTATGAACCCAAATTAGGGCCAAGCTCACTTTGTTTATCAGGCTCCTTCTACTCCATCACCCGACGGGATGGAGGCTTTGACATCATATGCAGGTTGCCAGCAGCAAGCACCTCTTTTGTCCACACCAAACTAGAACCAAGTAGGACTGAATTCTTTTAATACCCGTAGTGGCAAAGCAACACAGGACCCACCTTATCCAAACCACTCCCAGCCTGGTAAGGCAAACTCAAACCCTAGGATAGTCATCCAGGATACCTCTATCCCAGATCAAGAACTTGGACCCATTCTAGAGGAACCGTCTAAGGTTCCATTTCCCGAGGCCTTGATCAAGGGAAGAAGGACAGCCAAACCCGTGGCACTTGAGGAAGACCTAGTTATGCTCTTTAAGCAGGTCCATATAAACATCCCCTTGATGGATGCAATACGCCACATATCGGCTTACGCACAATTTCTAAAAGATGTGTGTACACCTAAGCGTAATCCACGAACCAAAGGTAGGAACCCAATTGTACTGTTGGAACAAGCAATCTCCATCATTTTGAGCAAACTCTTGCCTAAGGCAAAAGACCCAAGCACCCCTCTGATCTCCTGTGCAATCGGTGATATACAATTTGACCGAGCTTTATTGGACTTAAGAGCCTCCCTAAATTTGATACCTACATCCCTACTAGACTACTTCGAGGAATCTGAGCTTCAACCGACATAAATGACTTTGTAGCTAGCCGACCGATTCATTAAGTCACCAATAGGAATGCTCGAGGATGTCATAGTGAGGGTACATGACTTCTATTTTCCAGTGGATTTCATTGTCTTAGACATGGATGCTCCGGAAAATGTAAAGAATACACCAATAATACTAGGGAGACCCTTTCTGGCCATTGCTAGGGCTAAATCAATTGTGAGGAGGGCCAAATTGAATTAAAATTTAGGAGCAAGATACTAAAGATCGACATCCTTAAGGCCCAACAAGGAATTAATTGTAGAGTTATAGAACAAATTTGCGATATCGGGGCTGTGGTTGGTGACTTATGTATGGAGGAAAACCCAACTATTTCTAATCAACCACAAGAAGATCAAAACCAATATTTAAAGGAGTCTGAACCCAACCTAGACACACCCATAGCTCCTTCCTTTACTCCCGACATCCACCTTGAACCACCTGCTGCTGTTGACAACCCGGTTATGGAATTAAAGCCTCTTCCCGATCATCTCAAATACATCCTTTTGGGTTCCAACCAGATGTTTGCTGTGATTATCAACTCCCAACTCACACCTGATCAGGAAACATGCCTGATTTCTATTCTCCAGCAGCATCGGAGAGCCATTGGATGGACTCTCGATGATCTGACTGGTAGCAACCCTTCATACTACACACATCACATATACACTGAAGAGGGCTCACGACCATCCCGTGAAATGCAGAGACGCCTAAATCCAAATCTGTAGGATGTCGTGAAAAAGGAGATCATCAAGTGGTTAGATGCAGGGATCATCTACCTGATCTTTGAGAGTCGGTGGGTGAGCCCAATCCAAGTTGTGCCTAAGAAGGCAGGGCTCACCATCATCACGACTGAAATCAGAGAAACCATACCGACCTGTATAGCAAACTCATGGAGAGTCTACATTGATTACAGAAGACTCAATTCCTCCATGAAGAAGGATCATTTTCCACTACCATTCATTGATCAGATTCTCGAGAAACTAGCGGGAAATTGATTCTTCTGCTTTTTAGACGAGTACTCCGGTTATACTCAGGTCACAATCCATCCCGAGGACCAAGAGAAGACCACCTTCACTTGCCCCTTCGGAACATACGCATTCTGAAGGATGCCATTCGAATTCTGCAATGCACCCGCCACTTTTCAGTGGTGCATGCTTGCCATATTCTCAGATATGGTAGGTGAATACCTTGAAGTCTTCATGAATGACTTCTCAGTATTTGGTGAATCACTTGATGATTGCCTCCTGCACTTGGTCCAAATCCTTAGGCGATGCATCGACGTGAACTTGGTTCTTTTCTGGGAAAAGAGCCACTTCATGGTACCTGAGGGAATTGTACTGGGACATCTCATCTCTAAAAAAGGCATCCAGGTTGATCGAGCCAAGGTGAATATGATTTTCAAACTCCTTATGTCTAGATCGGTCAAACACATCCGATCCTTTCTGGGGCACCTCAATTTTTATTGTCGATTCATTCCCGATTTTTCAAAAATCGCACGCCCCCTAACTAATCTTCTATCTAAGGATGTCCCCCTTGAAATCTCTAAGAAGTGTAGTCAAGCATTTGAGATCCTGAGTGATTGAGTTATCCAATGATGGGAACACCATCATGAGCCCTAACTAGCTCATTTTGACCCAATGAAGAGAATAAATGCTCCTACATAACCAACTGAGGGTCATAATTCACTGCATAACCTTTCTGAGAGGAAAATAAGAAACTAGGGTTAAAACTACAATTTTACCATTGCAGTACAACCATGGGTTTTCTCAAGGGCTAAATAAAGGTCAAATGGTTTGAACAAGATAACAAGTGGGTTGGATTTGGCAAAAAAGGGTTTGTGTATGTTCTGTAAATTAAATGACTTCTTGAAACCCTAAAATAGACCCACTTGATTAACCTAGGTTCTGGGTAGGATAAAATTCACCTAAACCCTCTAAAAATCATAAAAAAATATCCTCTAGGGTTTAGTACCTTCAATTTGGCCATTAGAACCCATCTTGACCTAGAATGGGATCTTAGACAGATATTTGCATTAAATTAGGTTTTTGCATAAATTTCCTAGTCAAATGAGATCAAACCCAAAATCCAACTTCACTATTGGATTCCTTAGGTCCAAATTAGGTTTGTACCAAAATTTAGACCTAAGGGAAACTCATCTTGACCTACTTTGCAAAAAGGTTTAGTTTGATTACATTTCTACCCCTAACTTTCAAAAACCCTTACAATCAGCCCCCTAGCTTCTTCATCATTTTCACAAATAGGTCCCTCCACCGTTACAGTGAAGGAATCCTACTCCGGCGAGCTTTGAAATGAGGTTTCTCCTTGATTGCTCAGAGAATCCCTTCCAAAATTGGAAGGGAGATTCTCTGAGTAATCCCCTCCAATCTGAACCCATCTTTGATCCCTGATTGTTTCCCAATCTCTCATGCGAATGCATGAGAGATTTGGGTCTCTTGAGAATTTCCATAGTCGGCAAACTTTCCTTGCTTGGAAGCTTGGCTTCCAAGCATAAAACTTCCTCAGAGACCTATTCAAAGACTCCCAAGATCCAACCGAGTCTCCTCAACTTGAAATTGGGTCGTTCCCCCTCAATTCCTCTCTCCCTTGCTGGCAACAATCTCCACAAGCTCCGGTGGACCTTCTCTCACTCATTCATCACCCAACCACAATACCAGTGGCTGGGTTATCTCTACCACAGTCGTTCGCGTCGCGCAATACCGACCGACGTCGCCTCTGCCCCATCTTTGCCGCCGCCTCACCTACGGAGGTCTTCGTCTTCCCCGTTCGGCAACCATACCGGCATGGGATTCCCTTCCCTTTCATCCCTTAGATTAGGTTTCTTAAGTTCCCTATCCTCCACACTTTCTCCCCCTCTCTTTATTTCCCTAAATCATCCACCAACGCCACTGACCACCGTCACCTTCTCCACCTTCGATGATACATCCGGCGAGGTGCTCCCATCGTTCCACACCTCCACCACACTTCATTGATCCTTTCCCCCCATTCCATGCAATGCGCCACTCACCCAAGCACCTCACTAAACACACCCACACATTCGCACATAGTGTGCCCTAAGCACGAATGCACAGGCACCCCTGAGCCATGTTGACATCCCCATCACATTTTCCATGGTCTTACGACGCTCCCTGAGCGAGTTGACGTGGCCACGAGGCCGTTCTTGTGTTTTCAGGTTTGTTGCCCATCCGCCATTGCTACCGAGCATGAAGCTCGCTTGCTGCAGCTCAAGGTGATGCCAATCCCAGGAAGACACTCCTAGGACGCGTGGAAGACTCTCGCATATGGTTCCAGGCCTTTGATTGGATTCAAGGGCCTCTGCAGCCTCGTCAATTGAGGAAGTCACCCTGCTGCTGTACGCGTGGAAGGTGGGGCATTTAGTCCCACCTCGGAAGTGGAAAGACGCCTGCACCAACATAAATTGATTTTGTGCCAGAGGCTCTTCGCCTCAGCACAGAGGGTGAGGTCCTCCTCCCCCCCTCTCACCAGACTCGTCCATGACATAACCCGCAGACTTGTCCGACCTGATTACACTCCTCGCTCACCACACATGCTGGAGAGCCTAGACCCGGGTCTCCGTTAGGTCCGATTACCCGACCAGTTAAGACTCTGGGAGAGAAAAGATGAAATAGAAAGAGAGAGGAGAGCTGCGTAGTGGTAGGGGGGTTTTGCTCTGTGGAGTTTTCCTTCGACACTTAGTCGAATTCAAAGGGCACAACAGGGCTGAAGGAAGAAGAGAAGAAGAAGAAGAGAAGGCAAACGGTAGAGAAAGAAGAAGGAAGCCAAAGCCAAAGCCAAAGCCAAAGGTAGAGAAAGAGAAAGAAGATGGAAGCAAAGCCAAAGCCAAAGATAGAGAAAGAGAAGAAGAAGAAAGGAGAAGACAGAGAAAGCTAAGGAGAGAAGGAAGAAGAGAGGGCTTGCAAAGGCAAAGGAAGAAGGAGATAGAAGAAGAAGAAGAAAAGAGAAATCAGAGAAAGAGATTAGAAAAAGAAAAGAAGGAGAAGAACTGTAGCACATATCATTTAAGATGTCTGATTGCAAAATCAGATGTCTGAATTTCTATTTCTTTCCTTCTTTAGTCAATTTGAGTAACTATTATTTTGTCTACAATTATTTTTACTCTTCATATATTCGTGCTCTACATTCCTAATTATATTTTTAGTATTATGGGTTCAATTTGCATTTATTGTTGAGATTAGTGTGTGAATTCCATTTTCCCCCTGTGCTCGACCTCAGAATATATTCGAGTAATAAAATTGTATTTGTTTTGAACACTATTTCGGCTGTACTACAATGTAACACTCTTAAACACCGATTCAGTGCTCCAAACATTTTGGCGCCGTTACCAGGGAGCAACACGCAATTCACCACTATTCTCTGCATTATTTGATTATATTTGAGCAGTAACTTTCCCTATTTGCTTTATTGTGATTGTGCGAGGTACTTCACAAGGAGATCTTCTGTGCAAATCAACCTCTCTAGGGCAGGCAACTTCTTTATTCTTCCCTAATCAACCTCCTAATCTTGGGAAGATAAAAAAGGAAACAATAAATTAGGAATCACTTTATCTTATTTTTCATAGTAATCATCATTTAAAAGGCAAGTTTCCTGATTTGCAAAATTTTTTTTTCAAATCTCATTGAAGTTGAAGCGATTCTATTTAGAGATCTTACACCAAATTTCCTGTGCCTATTAGGGATTACACTTAAATTCTAATTTCCTTGGACTACGCAGTTCTTGTTTGAAGTCCAAGGAGAACATTTTTGAAGATCAAAGTGGACATAGAAATAAAGCCAATTAGGGTTTCTACATTAGGGTTTCGGAGTATTAGTTCATACTTGCCTGTATAAAAGGAAACAAACCCACTTGCATTTGTATACTACCCAAGCCCTTGATTGAAAAGATCTAATAAAGACAAACCCTAAAATCAGGCTCTAAATCACTTGAACCCTAAAATCCTTGGACCTAATAACCTGAGAGTCAAATCAAGGTGATTTCTAGGTCTTGACCTAGAAATCATTCTGCCATCTTTAGGGCAAGTCAGGTAAAGTTGGACTAAATTGTAGACCAACCAACCTCCAAATTAGGTCACAAGTCAAATCAACTGATAATTCAAGTAAAAATAGAGGCACAAATTAGGACATAAAACTGGTAGACTTAAGAGGTCGGGTGGGGGAAACTCTGTAATCCATGGGGGCGCTCTACCGTGTAGGGGTCTTTGCAGGACTCTCCCTTCCTAGCTGCCCAGGTAATTCTCTGGTGGACGACTTTCTAATCCAGGGGTATCATCTGCCCCGAACCTCTATAGTCATCCAAAAATCTTTAGGTGCCTTGATTGGGTCCATATCACATCCAGTCCCTCATCCCTTCTATTTAGAGCACACATATTTTCTTGGGAATCTCTTTCAGATCTAATCACTTTCGATCCAAACTTGAATTTTGATTCTAGATCTTGATTCCACCATCTGATTTAAAAATGCAACCTGGTTACTAAAGAAAATCATTGAAGAAACCTGAATCTCAAAGATCCATGAGAGATAGAATGGTTAAGGATGCCCTTAGATTTTATGACATTGATTACAAAACCTCAAAACCAATTGAAGACATTCAGGCTGATGTATCAACAACAACAACCTTCATCATAAACTGTGCCCAATTGTTACTAATAGAAGCAAAAAAGGGATCAACCTGGGATATTCGTATAACAAGATACATCGAGATAGAAAAATTGCATAAGTTTGAATATCTCCAATGCATGACAAATCCTGTACTTTGGGAAAAACACCAAGATGATCTTGAAAAACAGGAAGAAATAATGAAATTGTTGAAACAAGTTATCGATCAAAAATACTCGTACATGCCCCAATCTGATTTCCCAAATCCTGGGATTGAAACACAAGGTTGTTGTGGATCCCCAACTTAGATGAAATATGATATGCCTGATCTTGAATTAATTTGGGAGGTCTCGATTGTAGGAGAACATGATTTTGAGCCAGCCCCAGAAAACCAACACCTTGGTTCACCAAGCATAGAATTCCTAGACTCCTGTAATAATGAGATTGAATTAGAACCTTTCGATGGTGCCAATTCCACCCCTTATTTTGATAAGGTGACCCCCGAAGGCAATTTTGACCTAGATTCTAGTAATTCAACCCACATCGTTAGCCTAGAATTTGGATCTAAATCTTATTGGGATGAGTATAAGGCCCCGTATGACGACAATTAAAGTTTGAATGTGGATTATGATTCTGGGCCTTCATTCAATGAATGCACCTCTCCAACATCCTTAGAGATATAGATTGATTTTTCAGAAGTCACGCCAATCTACGATACAGAAACTGAGGAGTTGGAAGAGTGGGGTTTTGATTGGGTCTTCCCTACAAGCCAAGAACCCGAGCCCAGATCCAATAGGGACACCTTTTTAAGCTCGGAATCTACGAATAGGCTAGACCCAAGTCAGGTTGCTGAGGCTACATCTTGTGATTTATTCTGTGGTTGAACCTTTGATTTCGAATCACATTCAAAACTTGATTCTCGCAATTTCTCCAATGATTTCAAATCCTATTATGATTTCAGAGAACCTTTGTTTCCTAACAACTACGAGCCAATCTACGACCTCAGCATGCATGATTCATTCTTTGACTCTGACTCTGAGGTCCCTAATCCCAAGATCATTGATTTAAAATCAGGTTCCAGTGAGATGGAATCATTTCCTTTTGATACTCAGGAATCAAAACCAAAAAGTGCTGAGAGTGACCACAACCCGGAATTCGAATATTTTCTTGACTTCGATTTTCTTCATCCTATAAACAATCTTTAGGCATTTACCTTCGAGTTTGATGGCTATTATGAGGACTCTCTAAATGAACCCACCTTTGAACCCTTACTAGAAGAGTCCTCATACACAATTCTTATTGGTGCCACTTCTTCTACAGATACAGATCCTATTCAAACCTGTTTTCAACCCTGACCCGCAACCGGACTCAATTTCTATTCTAATTCCCCTGTTACTGAGCCGATTGCAGATGATTTGCCTCCACATTTTTATCAGGTTTCGGACATTGATTAGACTACAAATCACGCCCCATCCTTCTTTGATCACTCCTATAGGGTTCCTACATCCTCCGCTGATTCTTTTTCATTTCAGGATCCCTACTCTGATCAGGCTGATTCAACTCAGCCAAACCCTAGCTATATACTACCATACCCTCTAGATATCCAAAGCATATGGTGGGTTCCACATCTCTTGATCTACATTTATCAACATGCCAGATTGATTGGGTTTGGGCTGCATCATCAGCCTGCTGATTTAAACAAGCACCCGGTTGGACCAACAGGCTTTTGATCAAGGTGCTTGTTCTACAAAACTCATCTGATTTGACCACTCCTTCTCCAGACCATTTCCTGCTCGACTGAAGGCGTTGAATTTAGTGCTTAACGGGAGGCAACCCATCATTCCAAAAAACTCAAGATCCTTCTGATTATCCTTCTGTAGTTCACGTCTATTGCACCTTGAGTTCGGTCTTAGAACAGTCGATCCCACCTTTGGTACATGTGCTAGAGCTTGAAATTGTCTACAACAGTCATCCCGACTCATTCGCCCACTTGATAATCCTGTTCTAAATTTCTAAACCCAGAACTGTTTCACACCCTCCATTTACAATGAGGACATTACAAAACTTAGGCATGGGGGGGTGGTAAAGTGCAAACATTTAAAAATCAAAGTTCGGAAGGGTTCTCACAAAAAATTATATATCCCAAAAGTACCAAACAAGTAAAAAATTGTGAAAAAGAACAAAAAATGAGAGAAAATTTTGATGGCACATCAGTTTTGAGGAGAAAAAGGGGAGAAGTGAAAAATGTCAAAAAGGAGCACAATTTGAAAAGAAAAGAAAAGAAGATAGTCATTAGTAAGAAATTAAGGAATTGACTTAGTTCTACACCACATCAAAAGAAAATGAAAGGCAAAAAGTGCTAATAAAATATAGAAGAGATTAGTAGGAACGCAGAGTTTAGGCCTTTTGGGCTATACTCCTAGGCTTAAAAATTTAAGTATCTGCTAAGATCTAGATAGTCCTCAAGAGGTTGGGGAAAAATGCGAAGCTTAAGTATTAAGTCTACGGCTTAGGGAGTATTCGGCCTTGTTAACTAACCTCTGGTTTACGGGACTCGGTAACCTAAGCACCCTAATCCACACATAGTCTGGTTCAGTGTGCTTAAGTATCAAAATCACGCAAATGCATTTAAGTTGTTCTGAAAAAATCACTTAGATTAGGAACGGCTGATCAACACAAGTTGATTTGGACGAGTTCTCGACGCGGAGAGGCAGGAAATTCCCATCGAAGATGTGCAATAACATATCATCTCCTCGGTGCTTGTCTCCTAAGATATCTACATATCCTACCAGGGGCATGTAAGCACCCTATGCTGGTTCAGATGCCATGGGTAGCATTATCCTGAAATGTCGATTGATAGGGTCTGGATTTAGCTACAGAATGCCATGGGCGAGATTATCTCAAAATCTTGAAAGCCAGGGTTCTGGGGGTTGTCATGGGTGGTGTTATCTCGAAGTATCGATTGCTAGGGACCCTTCGAGGATTGATGATGGGGACTAGGAATCTGATATAGACCGTGTTGTGAAGCCAATTCGAAGCTAGAAATAAAAAGAAAAGAGAGAGAAAACTCTCCAAAAATAAAGAAAATTCCTTTGTCTCTCTTAAAAAAACACACTGCAAACTGAACCGAGGCTAAAATATGTTACAAACACGAGTGCTTTAATCACGGAGTTCAACGAACCTTAGGATAGTTCCTGTGGGCCTTAAAAACCTTCGTGGTAGACTGAGGCTAGAGGTGGTCAGGTCTAGAACTTAGTTGGTACTTGAGTACCTCTAGGCCTACTATCAGCATTCCAAACTAATCTACAGATGAAAGCACACATCACAAGTTTTGAGCATCAAAAGATTTCATGGTCTAGAATCAAAGTTAAAACCTTAAAATTTTGCTAAGGGGCTAGCAAAAGCTATGGATGGGGGTATGATGGGAACACCATCATGAGTCCTAACTAGCTCATTTTGACCCAATGAAGAGAATAAATTCTCCTGCATAACCAACTGAAGGTCATAATTCACTACATAACCTTTCTGAGAGGAAAAATGGAAACTAGGGTTAAAATTGTAATTTTACCATTGCAGTACAACCATGGGTTTTCTCAAGGGCTAAACAAAGGTCAAATGACTTGAACAAGATAAGTGGGTTGGATTTGATAGAAAAGAGTTTGTGTATGTTCTATGAATTAATTGACTTTTTGAAACCCTAAAACAGACCCACTTGATTAGCCTAGGTTCTGGGTAGGATAAAATTCACCTAAGCCCTATGAAAATCATATAAAAATATCCTCTAGGGTTTAGTACCTTCAATTTGGTCATTAGAGCCCATCTTGACCTAGAATGGGGTCTCAGACAGATATTTGCCCTAAATTGGGTTTTTGCATAAATTTCCTAGTCAAACGGGGTCAAACCCAAAATCCAACTTCATCATTGGATTCCTTAGGTCTAAATTAGGTTTGTACGAAAATTTATACCTAAGGGAAACTCATCTTGACCTACTTTGCAAAAAGGTGCAGTCTGATTACATTTCTACCCCTAACTTTCAAAAACCCTTAAATCAGCCCCCTAGCTTCTTCATCATTTTCACAAATAGGTCCCTCCACCATTATAGTGAAGGAATCCTACTCCGGCTAGCTTTGAAAGGAGGTTTCTCCTTGATTGCTCAGAGAATCCCTTCCAAAATTGGAAGGGAGATTCTCTGAGTAATTCCTTCCAATCTGAACCCATCTTTGATCCCTGATTGTTTCCCAATCTCTCATGGAAACGCATGAGAGATTTGGGTCTCTTGATAATTTCCATAGCCGGTGAACTTTCCTTGCTTGGAAGCTTGGCTTCCAAGCACAAAACCTCCTCAGAGATCTATTTAAAGACTCCCCAGATCCAACCGAGTCTCCTCAGCTTGAAATTTGGCCGGTTCCCCCTCAATTCCTCTTTCCCTCGCCAGCCAAAATCTCCGCAAGCTCCGGCAAACTTTCCCTCACTAATTCTTCGCCCAACCATAATACCAGTTGCTGGGTTATCTCCACCACAGTCGTTCATGTCACGCAATACCAGTCGACGTCGCCTCTGCCCCATCTTCTCCGCCGCCTCACCTACAGAGGTCTTCGTCTTCCGTACGTTTGGCAGCCATACTGACATGGTATTCCCTTCCCTTTCGTCCCTTAGATTAGGTTTCTTAAGTTCCCTATCCTCCACACTTTCTCCCCCTCTCTTTATTTCCCTAAATTATCCACCGACGCCACTGACCACCATCACCTTCACCTTCGACGATACATCTGGCGAGGTGCTCCCATCACTCCGCACCTCCATCCACCTCGCTGACCACCCTATAACCTCTGCCACACTTCACTGATCCTTTCCCCCCACTCCACGCAACGTGCCACACACCCAAGCACCTCACCGAACACACCCACACATTCGCACATAGTGTGCCCTAGGCACAAACGCATAGGCACCCTCGAGCCACGCCGACATCCCCATCACATCCGTCGTGGTCCGGTGATGCTCCCTGAGTGATTTGACATGGCCGCAAAGCTGTTCTTGTGTTTTCAGGTTCGTTGCCCATCCGCCATTGCTGTCGAGCGTGAAGCTCGCTTGCTACAACTCCAGGTGCTACCAATCCTAGGAAGACACTCCCAAGACACACAGAAGACTCTCGCATATGGTTCCAGGACTTTGATTGGAGTCAAGAGCCGTTGCAGCCTTGCCAATTGAGGAAGTCACCCTGCTACCATGTGCGCGAAAGGTGGGACATTTAGTCCCAACTCGGAAGTGGAAAGATGCCTGCACCAACATAAATTGATTTTGTGCCAGAGGCTCTTCGCCTCCAACACAGAGGGTGAGGTCCTCCTCCCCCCTCTCACCGGACTCGTCTGCGACATAACCCGCGGACCTAGTCGACCCGACTACCCTAACCCGATTACACTCCTCGCTCACCACACACACCGGAGAGCCTGGACCCGGGTCTCCGTTAGGTCCTATTACCCAACTGGTTAAGGCTCTGGGAGAGAGAAGCTGAAATAGAAAGAGAGAAAGAGAAAGGAGAAGGAAGCCAATGCCAAAGCCAAAGACTGAGAAAGAGAAAAAAAAGGAAGGAGAAGATAGAGAAAGCTAAGGAGAGAAAGAAGAAGAGAGGGCTTACAAAGGCAAAGGAAGAAGGAGACAGAAGAAGAAGAAAAGAGAAATCAAAGAAAGAGATCAGAAAAAGAAACGAAGAAGAACTGTAGCACAAATCATTTAAGACGTCTGATTGCAAAATCAGATGTCTAAATTCCTATTTCTTTCCTTCTTTAGTCAATTTGAGTAACTATTATTTTTACTCTTCATATACTCATGCTCTACATTACTAATTAGATTTTGAGTAGTATTATGTGTTCAATTTGCATTTATTGTTGAGATTAGTGTGTGAATTCCATTTGCTCCCTATGTTCGACCTCGGAATATATTCGAGTAATAAAATTGTATTTGTTTTGAATGCTATTTCGGCTATACTACAATGCAACACTCTTAAACACCGATTCAGTGCTCCAAACACCCAAGCACCTATCCTACGGTCCCTTAATTGGTCTCAACCCTTTGAGATCATGTGCGATGCATCTAATTATGCTGTAGGGGCGGTACTTGGGCAGAAAATAGATGGGAAACCCGTGGTCACCTGCTACTCTAGCAAGACACTTGACGAGGCTCAGCGTAACTATACAGTTACTGAGAAAGAGCTGCTAGCCATAGTATTTGCCCTGGAAAAATTCAGATGATATCTTTTTGGTTCCCATGTTATTGTACACTCAGATCACACTGTAGTGAGGCACCTCCTTGCGAAGAAGGACGTGAAACCTCGACTAATCTACTGGATCTTGTTGTTGCAAGAATTCAATCTTGAGATTTGTGATAAAGCGGGAAAACAGAATGTGGTAGTTGACCACTTGTCCCATCTTCCTTCTTCCATCATCGACCCATCTGATCCAATCACCGAGCATTTTCCGGATGAACACCTGCTAGCCATTCACAATCTCCCATGGTTTGCTGATATGGTAAACTACTTGGTTATGAGGAAAGTTCTGCTAGATTGGGCGATTTCCAAGTGGGACAAATTGATTGCCGAGGCCAAGTATTATATTTGGGAGGAACCATACCTTTTCCACATTGGCAATGATCAGGTGATTTGGAGGTGCATTCTTGACGATGAGGTCAATGACATAATGTCATTCTGTCACGACAAAGCCTACGGTGGCCATTTCTCTAGGTGTAAAACCTCAGTGAAAATTCTCCAGTGTGGGTTCTTTTGGCCCACTCTATTCAAAGATGCACAGATGCATTGTAGGACATGCGCTTGTTGTCAGACCCTTGGCAACATAGGCCCACGGGATATGATGCCCTTGAACCTAATTATTGTGTGCGAAATCTTTGACATATGGGGAATGGATTTCATGGGACCCTTTCCCGGATCTAACGGCTTCGAATACATTCTACTCATTGTTGATTATGTCTTTAAATGGATTGAAGCCATCCTCACGAGAACTAGCAATCATAAAGTTGTCCTCCGATTTATCCAGGATAACATCTTTACCAAATTTGGGGTTCCTAAGGCCATCATTAGCGATGGCAGGTCTCATTTTACCAATGTGCACTTCCAGTCCCTAATGAAAAAGTATGGGGTGTCGCATCGTATCTCAACTCCTTACCACCCCCAGACTAATGGACTGGCAGAACTATCAAATCAAGAGATCAAAAAGATCCATCAGGTCACTGTTCGACCTGATAGAAAAGATTCATCTACTCACCTTCTGAAGCCTTGTGGGCCTATAGGAGCGCCTACAAGACCCAATTAGGCATGTCTCCCTTCAGATTAGTGTACGGTAAGGCATGCCACCTTCTCGTTGAGATGGAGCACAAGGCTTATTGGGCAGTACGAAAATGCAATATGGATCTAGTGAAGGCTGGAATACATCGCTGGTTGCAATTAAGCAAGATCGAGGTACTACGCAATGATGTGTATGAGAACTCACGTATCTACAAAGAGTGGGTTAAAGCCTTCCATGACAGGCACATTATACAAAAATCTTTCCACCCTGATCAGAAAGTTCTACTCTTTGATGCCAAACTCAAACATTTCCCAGGAAAACTCAGATAAAAATGGATTGGACCATTCTTGGTGAGACAAATCTTTGGAAATGGAGCTATCGAAATCAGCCAACCCAACCTTAATTCAGAACCCCTTGTTGTGAACGGTTAGCGACTTAAGCCATTCATTGAACTCACCGATACGAATAGGGTCGAGGTATCTTTTGATCTCCATTCTCCCTAAGCTCATTGTGCCCGGCTGATGGTGTTAAACTCAGCGCTTAACGAGAGGCAACCTGTCATCTTTTTGACAAACCTGAAACCCTTCTTGACACATCTGTTGCTGAATTCATATTGCACTTTAGGGTTCGTCCATTAGAACAGTCGACTCCACCTCTGGTATCCGTACTTGAGCTTGAAATCATCTGCAATAGTCACCCCGACCCATCCACTCACCCAAAAACCTGTTCTAATGTACGATCCAAGCTGAACTCGAACCCACCTAATTTACAAATTTGGACATTGCAAATCATAGGCATGGGGTTATTAAAGTGCAAAATACCGTGAAAATCACTTCACAAGAAAGGGATTTCATCAAAAAATTACATTTTCCAAAAAAATTGAAAAAATAATAAAAAAATTGAAAAAGAGAAAAAATTGGAGAAGGGAGGAAATTTTGAATGAATCAATTGCATATCATTTTTGAAGAGAAAAGGGAGGTGATAAAAATGTCAAAAAGGAGCACAATTTGAAAAGAAAAGAAAAAAGATATAGTCATTAGTAAAAGATTGTTAAGACCCGTGTTATTAAGCCATTTTAAGGCGTCCGTACGTTAGGTCAGACGTCTGGTAAGACGTCTGGACTGAGGGTCAGACTGAGGGTCAGACGTCTGAAAATCAAAATTTTCATGTACGAGCTCACATCTGTGCGCGTGCCGCGCACAGATAGTACACGTCCCTCGTTTCTCCTTCTCTCTCCTTCCGCCCGACGAAAACCCTAACCCCACACCTTATATGAACCCCCTCGTCTCCTTCACACCACCCCCACTTCCAGCCACTTCCTTCCTCTACCCTCTAGCGAGAGCAGCCAAGCGAGAGCGGCGGAGAGAAGGAGCGTCGTGAGAGGAGAGGAGGAGCAGCGGGAGAAGGAGAGGAGAGAAGGCTTGCAAGTTCGCGTGGGAGCTCACCAGTGAGCTCACAGCCGGTCGACGCGTGCGCAAGGCGGAGGAGTGCGTCGGCGAGGTCCTCCCTGACACTGCTGCAGTCGAGAGCAGGCGAGTGGGCATGGCGCAACCACACGCGATGCGAGAAGGTGGAAGCAGGTTTTGGTTCTAGGATTTTCCTAGAATCAGACGTCTGGGGTGACCGCCAGACGACGTTGCAGACGTCTGGAGGTGGTGCCAGACGTCTGAGAAGGAGGCTTCGCGAAGGTACGTCTCCTTGCGGATGCGGCCATGCAGGTCGCTCTGCCGAGACACTGTTCCTTACCTTTTTGAGATGATTTTAGTTGATTCGTGCAGGTGTTGCTTTGGGAAAGCGTGGGACACGCCCTCCCATGCACTTCGGATGTCTGGGCGAGGGACCAGACGACGGGAAGCACTTCCAGACATCCGGAGAGGTTGTCGGATGTCTGGAATTGGGTCCAGATGGTCCAGAGGAGTTCCTGGACGTCTGAGGAGTAGCACAGGACTGAGGTATGGCTCTGGACTCTTTTAAGACGTCTAGAAGGTGTTCTAGACGTCTGATTTGAGTCAGAATCACTATTTTTGACCCGTTTAGGGTCCATTTGAGGTCCAATTTCCGCAATTGAGATACTGATGTTTCTCATATGATTACCTCTACTTGTTGGAATACTTTCTATACTGTTTTGAGTATTCTCTTATGATTGATCCTTGTGATAGGATCTTGTTCCGGTGCGAGTTCGGGGCTTGCTGAGGCACGTGAGCCTGTCGTTCAGGCCCCCATTACTCCTCGGTTTACTAGTAGAGTGGCTTCCCCTTAATTTAATTACAACCAAATTGCATGTGTGAAATGAATGATTAGAACCTAGGATATGGCATGAATCCTAGGACTAGAAATACTGGATTGTCTGTATTGAATGAATGAATTGCAGTCTTGAATGAGTAGATAGAATGATAACAATTTCCTGTAAATGAATAACAGTTGCCTGCGAAATATATAGTATTTGTGTTAGTTAACTGTTGAATGTAACATTTCTGTCATACTCGTGAAATGACGTAATATGAGCTGCATGTATATAATTTGAAAATGGAAAGGTGAATGTTGGAGACATGAGCTATCTGTAAATAAACTGAATATGAAATAGAGTTACAAATTGCATGTGTATAACCTGAGAATGGAAATAGAAATGATGAAACCTGGTATGGCTTGGCCTGAGAATTATGAGCATGAACCATACGGGGAATTAGGAGTAGAGCTCCTGGAAATAAGTGGATGGAACTGGGAATGTGAGTGGGGAAGTGAGCTAGCCCTTGAGTACGGAGTACCAAGGAGAGCAACTGTCCCCCTGTTTAGTGCAGAGCGGAGCTAGCTGCCCTTGGGTTGGGACCCAGGGTTAGGATTGGCCACTCTATACTGACTTCTTGGCCCTCGCGTACACAGTACCAGGGAGAGCTACTAGTGTAGGGAGAGAGCTTTCCAGCCCACTGATTGCGCAGCAATCATAGGTCTTAATTGACCTTGATTAAGCTAGGACTTAGCATAAGTTAGGGTTATTCATGCATACATACACATTATTTGCATCTTTACTTCTTTACTTTAGCTATGCGTAAAATAATGTTATAATGTGCTGATTAAGTGCATTATGTCAATGTATGGTCGAGCCCGGATAGGTTGTTAATATGATGATTTTATCATTGAAATGTGTATAGTGGTTAACCTAAATCGGACCTAACCATCCCTTTACAAATTTTTTAACCTGGCCTACTTGATTTTATCTTGTCACTTTTAGGCCCAGGGTAGAACTCAGGGAAGTGGGGTACAAGTTAAGTTTCTACACTTTTCCTACAATGGGTCTCTTCCGTTCGTTTATTATGTTTTTGGTGTTTTTCTTATTTAGATTTTTTTTTTGGTAATCTTAGTCTTTGAGGCACACCCTCAAAATTGGGTTCTTGGCTTCGAGCCAAAATAGAATCAAAAAAATGGGTCTTGCTATTCGCAAGACAAGGTACCTGCAAGTCAAAGATTATCTTTTCTCTTTTATATATTTTTTTTATCTTTTTACTAACAGAAAAGCAAACAGAAATAAAGTAAATATAGTATGTATATATTATATATATAAACGGGTGGGGGTGGAGGCGGCGATGGAGTGTAGCACGATGTCGAGTCGGTCGTCGTCTAGAGAGACGCAACCAACATGACTAGGTGCCGCGTGGAATGTGGGATGGATGGTGGATGATGTATGTAACCACGCTTTTTGTATGCGTGTATCGGGAAATATCAGCAACTGGTGCAGATATTCCCGCGATACAGCGTATGGTAAATAAGGTGAAAATATATATATATGTATATATGTAAATATGTCTATATATATATATCTATATATATATGGTTATAAATATATAGGTATATATATATATGTAGATATATATGTATATATAAGTGTATAACTCTATAGAGGTACATATATATGTATGTATATATATAGTAATATATATATATATATATATAGATATATATATGTATAGATGTATATATATATGTAGATGTATATATGTATATAATACTATATGGATATATATATATAGGTATGTAGGTATATGTATGTGTGTGTGTATATATATATATATATATATATATATATATATATATATATATATGTATGTATACTAATACATAAGTATATAGGTACTACTATATGTATAAATATAAGTATATATATATATAGATAGATATATGTATGTATATATATATTAATATGTATATCATTATATGTATATATATGTCACTATATATAAGTATACGTATATATATATAAGTTTATAATAGTGTTTATGTGTGTGTGGGTGTGTGTAAGTGTTGGTGAAGGTGTGTGTGCATGTCGGTGTAAAGAGTTGTGAGTGAGTGAAAGAGAGTGAGAGAGAGAGAGCAGGAGAGCGGAAGAGAGCGGGAGTGCAGCCGCTGCTGGAGAGAGTTAAGTCGTCTGCAGATGGCGGGCATTGTCTGGAGGTCACGCCCGCACGGGCGCGTACTCGCGCAGAGGAGATGGCCTGCGTCTGCCGGCTGTGAGCATGGAGGGCTCGCGATAGAGTGCTCGGAGAGGGAGGCAGGGTGTTTGTAGGCGGGCGCGGAGACTTGCAGAGGCTGGCAAGGAGCAGGGAGACGCTTGGCCGGCAGCTGCAGAGGCGTGCAGCGGCCGGTTGCGGGCAACAGAGCGGACGAACGAAAGCGGGGAAGGTCTGCAGGCACGCGCGGAGTGGCTGGGGCGCTTGCAGACGCTCGCGGAAGCTGCGTGGGCCGCTGCTGCTGCTGCTGCTTCAAGCTTTAGACCTTGAAGCGGCAGCAATGGCAGGAAGGTGCGGGAACAGAAACGAAAACAGAGAAGAGCCACCACGCCCACCGGCTCTTTGAAGAGCTGGGCGGTGGTGGTCTCACTGTGGTGGTGTGCACCACAGTGAGCTCCTGCCTGCCGAGTATCTCCTCGAAGGAGGACCGGTGTATGGAGGGGAGGACGGTGGTCGTGATGAGCTGAAGGTGGGCTTTTTCTCTTGCTGCAGCCAGTTGGGGTTGAAGAGATGGAGCCGTGGCTTTTTATAGGAGAAGACATGGCCTTGCATACGGCTGCAGGAAATGGCAGGGAATGGCAAGTGCAGGGAGAGGGCTGGCAGGGAGAGGTTGCAGAGAAGAAGTTGCAGCCGTAGGGAGCATTTCAAGAAAATCAAGTGGAAAAAAAAAAGATGTGGATTTTGCAAGGATGCACTTGAGGAAAATATGTAATCGCGAGGCCATTTTATTTCATTCTTCTCTCCTCTCAATTAGATGTATGCATACATGTATTTTTACAAATGCTACTACGGAATCCTAATATGCATAGTTAATGCTAGGAAATAGCATAAGAAGGCATTATTGCAGGCGTATTTTGAGGTGCAATCATACCCCCATGCCTATCTTTTGCTAGTCCCTAGCAAAACTGTATTTAGAAATGATCTTAAGCTGAAGATTTTCTTCTGAGGTGATATAGGTGTGTTTATTGTCGGATATTGTGAGAACCAATTGTAGAGAATACTACCAGTACTTTAAATCTCACATGACAAAGATCATCTCTCGACTAACCAGGACTGTTGATATTTAAACCTTAAGTACGATTTCGAGGACCTAGGAGGTTTTTGCCGTACTCGAGGGCTCAAGAGATTATGGCTTGTGCTTAGTGACGGATCAAGACTGACTAGATAAACATTGAGACTCAAGCTCAGGGTTTCACAAATCTTTAAGTACAGGTTGGTCCCAATTCAACTCGTGTTTTCGGATTGACCCTTAAGAAGATGATGAAAAACTCAACTCCCATTTTCTGATTTTTGTGCTCACAGGAAAACAAAGTATTTGTAACCTACCCTGAAGAACTTCTTGTAGGGCAAAGACTTTACAGACATTTATGAGATATACTGACTCTTTTGCAACATTTTTTTTTGAAACACGTGTCAGTATATCTCTTACAACATTTTTTTTTTTTGAAGGAGCACACTTTTTTTTTTTTGGTGGGAGAGTTTCTTTTTGGTGGAAAGAGTCGCTCCTAAACACAATACTAAAGCCTGGGATAAAAAGTCTACCTGCGCACACAGGTAAGGACTCCACCTTCCCTAATGAACACTAGGGTTGGATCTTATGTTCACCTGGTCTTTCCTGATATGTGTAGTGTGAACCAGGTTTACTTAAGCTCTTAAGTAAAAACAAACCAATGGATCCTGTACTGGTGTCTCAGGTACAAGAATACGTCCTTAGTTAGGAGAGATTCTGATCTATTTTGTCAATGCTTAAGTGAATTAAGTTGAGCCTGAGCGAATCAAGCTTCTGTAGCCTGGAAAGTCTTCAAAATAGAGGTTGAATATCCATAAACACTTATTGTATTTTTTTGTTTCAGCTTTTAGATCATTACTAAACACCATTTATTATTATATATATATTTTTTTCTTTTCTTCTTATTTTTTCTTTTTCTTGCATATTTATAAATGGGTGGAAACTGTATGATACCATAAAATACCCGGATCCTATGGATGCCTATCCACCCCCCATGCCAAACAACGCTATGTCCTCATATGCATGCAGGGAAAGGTAGAGAAAGGACGAAAGGTCGGGTAACAAAAGCTGATGTGCAGGGTATACAGCAGGGTGGTAGGGTGGGTGGATGGTGGGTGGTGAAATGAAGAGTGTGATAGTGACGTGAAAAGTGATGGTGGATGGTGAAAGGTCTGGCATTTTCTGGGACGAGAGTGTCCCAGGCGGATCAGAAAACATATTAAGAAGAAGAAGTTGGCCCTTAGATTGGCCAAGAAGAGGGGCTCTTTGGATAGATGGATCCAAAAGGGAATAGCCCTAGTGAGTAGGATGTGGGCTCAAGGTCCCAGTGTGGAGTTGCAAATCCGCCTGATTTGGCGGGAAAGAAAGGGCAATCCGATCTTCCATAGTGTGGACCGGCGGTGAGCAGCCTGGAGATAACTCAGACCACGAGGTATGGGAAGCGGAGAAATCCTCGTTAGAAGTCTGGTCAGGAGAAGGTACGGGAATAGGGAGGGACTGGGGAACATCACAGTTTGTGTTGGTCAGGCAGTCATCAGTGTTTATAGGTAATCCGCAGCAGTCTAAATCGGTCTCAATTAGACCGATACACGCATTGACGGTTATGTCCTCATCAGACGTGTCATCCTTGATGCAATCGTAATCAACATAAGAGTGCGGTGCTGCAGCGGGATTAACCTGAAATCCTGGTGGAATACTCGGAGCTTACAGAATTTAATGAACCTGTCCCTGAGAAGGTTGTACCTGTGGTTACGGACCACAGGGTACGAAGTTTTGCGGTTTGGAACAGGTTGGGCGGGAAGAGTGCCCTGAGATCGAGTCGCCAAACGTAGTTGACTGATCTCAGCATTCTGCTGCGCCACATGGTGCTGAAGAGAGGTCATGTTCTCTTTATGGCACTTTGACATTTCCGTCATCATTCGCATCAATTTATCAAGAGGCCTTGATGCGTGTTTGGTTTGCGGTACGCAAGGGCCTGATGGCGGATTCGCCATAGGATTAGACTGGGCCCTTGGGATGACGGGTGTGGACAGTCGCATTGGTCTACCTGCGGGGTTTTGGCACTGCGGGTTGTTGGACCATGCGAAATTTGGATGATTACGCCACCCTGGGTTATAAGTGGCAGAGAACGGGTTGTTCCCCAGGGCGCAAGCGTCTTCTATGCCAGAAGACGCGTCCCCATGTAAGTATGTGTCCGAGCACATGGAGGCTTGGTCCTCCATGTCGAAATACTGGCTCGTAGAAGCCAGTTCCACATGACTTACCGAGTCGCTTGGTGCCACACTCGGTAAGGAAGGTCTTATAGGGTTTCTCGGGATAAGCCTGGTGTTGAAAGAATTGGAATTGTGACGAAGTGGTGAGGTGGTGTTTGCCATGTTTGTGGAGGAGGACGATTCGGCTTGTTTTCTAGATTTAGCAGTCAATTCAAACAGTTCAGGGTTGTGTGACCTCCTCCCAAACATGCACTATCGCAGGAAGATTTGGGGAGATGAGAAGGGAAAAGAGACAAGAGAAATGACGCCGCAAAGGTACACTTGATTACAAATCAATACAGTCAAGTTCTTAACCTCTACAGTGTACCCTTAGACCTAAAGGTCTAAGTTACCTACTATCATGAACTACGGAATCGAATGTGAGCACCACGGAACCACCGGGCCAAATTGAAAGGCCGTTTGCCCCAGTCTTAAACACTCGATAGCACGTGGGAACTCTCACCAGCACGTAGCCGCTACACGCAGGTAGTTAGACCTCCAATCCTTAAGAAGGGTCAAGTTACGACCAGTTTTAGTTAGAGGCTTAGGATCAAGTGCTTCTGGAATGTGAAGGGCGTTTTTACGGGTAATGCCCAAGTGATTGATTTTCACGGTGTGTAAAACAAGCATGCAACGGGGAAATCTCCCCGAATTGAAGTTCTTAATTGGTGAATGGTTTTTAGAGTTTAGCCTTAAGTAGTATGAATTTTAAGATTTTGCTAAATTACGAATTCAACCAATCTCCGGGATTTTGTGAGAATCAAGTTTTCTTTCTAAGCCCAACAAACCCTTCTTCAATATTAGTTAGTTAATGCATGCTAAAATGTAATGGGCTACCCTAAATGGAGATTTCTATGTGTGGATGCACGAATCAGTTTTATATCAATGTGAAAGGGAGCCAAAGCACTTCAATTCAAGTGCTCCCAATCACCAGAAATGATTTCCACATACAAGGCTTCAACCAAAAGATAAAGAAAATCAAATTGTTGGGGTTGAAGTATTCGGGATCAAATCTCAGGTAAGTTGAAAAGTCATGGTGGGGTTGGAATTAACTCAATTCCAAGTCTCCCTGCCAAAAATGTGATCCCGAATTGAGAATAAGTGAGGCAAAAGAGGGGTGCAATCAATCTTTTTGTATTTGCCTCAAAGAATACTTCACACGGTGGGAAATTTAAGAATCAAGATTCTCGAATTTTCTCTATGCGAAGTAGAGCGGGAAATCCCGAGGCGGTGGGAGTGAAGACAATCAATCAAACAAGTGAATTTTAATCCACTTGCCCCAAGAGATCCCAAGAAGTTTTTCTAGTTTCTTAGATTTTAATTTTTTTTTATTAAGGTGGCAAGTTAACCCTAGTTTGCTAAGAAAAGAAAACCTACTTGTTCGGCAACGTGTGCGAAGCTCCAATGCGGTGTCGGCATCTTCACGCTCTCGTTCCCGCCTTGGATCTGCCCACGTCTTCGACTTCGTCTGGCTTCCTTCTCCTTACACCAGGTTCACCTGCACACCAAAAACAAAAAATACCCGTGAAGCGACAAGAGAAAAATTGAAAGGAATTGAATAGAAACTTACTTGAAGGCGCACCTCCCCGACAACGGCGCCAGAAAAGATGTATGGTCGAACCCGGATAGGTTGTTAATATGATGATTTTATCGTTGAAATGTGTATAGTGGTTAACCTAAATCAGACCTAACCATCTCATTACAAATTTTTTAACCTGGCCTACTTGATTTTATTTTGTCACTTTTAGGCCCAGAGTCGAACTCAGGGAAGTGAGGTACAAGTTAAGTTTCTACGCTTTTCCTACAACGGGTCTCTTCCGTTTGTTTATTATGTTTTTGGTGTTTTTCTTATTTAGATTTTCTTTTTGGTAATCTTAGCCCTTGAGGCACACCCTCAAAATTAGGTTCTTGGCTTCGAGCCAAAACAGAATCAAAAAAATGGGTCTTGCTATTCACAAGACGAGGTACCTGCAAGTCAAAGATTATCTTTTCTCTTTTATATATTTTTTTTATCTTTTTACTAACAGAAAAGCAAATAGAAATAAAGTAAATATAGTATGTATATATTATATATATAAACGGGTGGGGGTGGAGGCGGCGATGGAGTGTAGCACGATGTCAAGTCGGTCGTCGTCTAGAGAGACGCAACCAACACGACTAGGTGCCGCGTGGAATGTGGGATGGATGGTGGATGATGTATGTAACCACGCTTTTTGTATGCGTGTATCGGGAAATATCAGCAACTGGTGCAGATATTCCCACGATGCAGCGTATGGTAAATAAGGTGAAAAAATATATATGTATGTATATATGTAAATATATCTATATATATATGGTTATAAATATATAGGTATATATATATATATATGTAGATATATATGCATATATAAGTGTATAACTATATAGAGGTATATATATATGTATGTATATATATAGTAATATATGTATATATATGTAGCTAAGTATATATATATATATATATATATAGTTATAGATATATATATGTATAGATGTATATATATATATAGATGTATATATGTATACAATACTATATGGATATATATATAGGTATGTAGGTATATGTATCTAGATATCTATATATATATATATATAGGTATATAGATATATATATATATATATATATGTATATATATATAAGTATATAGATATATATATATATGTATATAAGTATACTAGTACTACTCTATATATGGATGTAAGTATATATATATGTATATGTATATGCATAGTAGTGTATGTATATATGTATATATATATGTGTATGGATATATATATATATATGTATATATATATATATATATATATATATATATATATATAAGTATGTGTGTATACTAATACATAAGTATATAGGTACTACTATATGTATAAATATAAGTATATATATATATAGATATATGTATGTATATATATATAAATATGTATATCAATATATGTATATATTTGTCACTATATATAAGTATACGTATATATATAAGTTTATAATAGTGTTTATGTGGGTGTGGGTGTGTGTAAGTGTTGGTGAAGGTGTGTGTGCGCGTCGGTGTAAAGAGCTGTGAGTGAGTGAGAGAGAGAGCAGGAGAGTGGGAGAGAGCGGGAGTGCAACCGCTGCTGGAGAGAGTTAAGTCGTCTGCAGATGGCGGGCGTCGTCTGGAGGTCGCGCGCGCACGGGCGTGTACTCGCGCAGAGGAGATGGCCTACGTCTGCCGGCTGCGAGCGCGGAGGGCTCGCGACAGAGCGCTCGGAGAGGGAGGCGGGGTGTCTGCAGGTGGGCATGGAGACTTGCAGAGGCTGGCAGGGAGCGGGGAGACGCTTGGCCGGCCGCTACAGAGGCGTGCAGCGGCCGGTTGCGGGCAACAGAGCGGATGAACGGAAGCGGGGAAGGTCTGTAGGCACGCGCGGAGTGGCTGGGGTGCTTGCAGACGCTCGCGGAAGCTGCGGGGGCCGCTGCTGCTGCTTCAAGCTTCAGACCTTAAAGCGGTAGCAATGGCAGGAAGGTGCGGGAACAGAAACGAAAACAGAGAAGAGCCACCACGCCCACCGGCTCTTTGAAGAGCTGGGCGGTGGTGGTCTCACTGTGGTGGTGTGCACCACAGTGAGCTCCTGCCCGCCGGGTATCCCCTCGGAGGAGGACCGGCGTATCGAGGGGAGGATGGTGGTGGTGATGAGCTGAAGGTGGGCTTTTTCCCTTGCTGCAGCCAGCTGGGGTTGAAGAGATGGAGCCGTGGCTTTTTATAGGAGAAGAAGGCATGGCCTTGCATACGGTTGTAGGAAATGGCAGGGAATGGCACGTGCTGGGAGAGGGCTGGCAGGGAGAGGTTGCGGAGAAGAAGTTGCAGCCGTAGGGAGCATTTCAAGAAAATCAAGTGGAAAAAAAAATAAATAAAAAGATGTGGATTTTGCAAGGATGCACTTGAGGAAAAAATGTAATCGCGAGGCCATTTTATTTCATTCTCCTCTCCTCTCAATTAGATGCATGCATACATGTATTTTACAAATGCAACTACAGAATCCTAATATGCATAGTTAATGCTAGGAAATAGCATAAGAAGACATTATTGCAGGCGTATTTTGAGGTGCAATCGAGTTTGAGATCTCACTGGTATCGGGGACCAGCCCCATTTCTACAGCACCTTACAGGATGGCACCACTTGAGCTATGAGAGCTCAAGTCCCAGTTGTAGGACCTTCTGGAGAAGGGCATTGTGAGGCCCAATGCGTCTCCGTGGGGAGCCCCGAGATTATTTGTGAAGAAGAAGGATGGTACCCTACGCCTTTGTGTGGACTACAGATGGCTGAATAGGGTTACCATCAAGAACAGGTATCCGTTGCCGAGGATTGATGACTTGTTTGACCAGTTGCGAGGTGCCACGGTCTTCTCCAAGATAGACTTGAGGTCTTGCTACCACCAGTTGAGGATCAAGGAGACTGACGTCTCCAAGACAGCTTTCCGCACCCGGTACGGACACTACGAGTTTTTGGTCATGCCGTTTGGGCTGACCAACGCCCTCGCTGCTTTCATGGATTTGATGAACTGGGTGTTCAGACCATACCTGGATCAGTTCGTGGTGGTATTTATTAATGATGTGCTCATCTACTCTCGGGATTAGGCGTAGCATGGATAGCACTTGTGGATGGTTTTGGATACATTGAGATGACGTAGGCTGTACACCAAATACAGCAAGTGCGAGTTCTGGTTGAGGGAGGTGACCTTTCTAGGTCATGTGATATCAGGTGATGGCTTGGCTGTGGATCCAGCCAAGGTTGAGGTAGTGCTCAGGTGGGAGAGACCACGTACAGTGACAGAGATCCACAGTTTCTTGGGACTGGCAGGCTACTACCGGCGGTTTATCAGGGGTTTCTCGCAGATTGCACGTCCTATGATACAGTTGACCCAGAAGGACATGCCCTTTTCTTGGACAAACACTTGTGAGGCGTGTTTTCAGGAGCTGAAGGAGAGGCTGACTTCGGCTCCCGTGCTTACCATCCCAGACAGCAGTGGCGATTTCATTGTGTACACGGACGCCTCTTTGCAGGGGTTAGGGGGTGTGCTCATGCAGTGGGGTCACGTTGTAGCTTACGCTTTGCGGCAACTGAAGCCCCATGAGCATAGCTACCCTACCCACGACCTAAAGCTAGCAGCTGTTGTCTTCGCGCTGAAGACTTGGAGGCACTACCTGTATGGTGAGACTTTTGAGATTTTCACAGATCATAAGAGCCTCAGGTACTTGTTTAATCAGAAGGAGCTCAACATGAGACAAAGACGTTGGTTAGAGCTCTTGAAGGACTATGACTGCAGCATTTCCTACTATCCATGGAAGGCCAACGTGGTGGCTGACGCCTTGAGCCGGAAGGCGCCCGCCCACTTGGCCAGTTTACAGTCACATAGTTGGAGACTCATGGAGGAGATGGGCAGTTGGCGACCCTTAGAGTTACTGGGGCACTGTGGGGTAGTGACTATGACACGACAGACGATGCCAGAGCTGATAGACCGCATCATCATAGGATAGATGGCAGACCTGTACCTGCAGTCGTTGCGTGACAGAGTACTGTCAGGGGACCCTGGAGACTTCTCCTTTACCGATGAGGTGCTGCGCATGAGGGGACGTTTGTGCGTTCCTCGGGACGAGGAGCTGTTGAGAGAGCTTCTGACTGAGGCACACGATTCCAGGTTTACCATACATCCCGGGAACACAAAGATGTATCATGATCTGAGACGTGACTTTTGGTGGAGGGGAATGAAGCAGGAAGTAGGTGAATTCGTACAGTAGTGTTTGGTGTGCCAGCAGGTGAGGGCCGAGCATTAGAGGCCTGCAGGGCCGTTGCAGTCACTTCCAATACCAGAGTGGAAGTGGGAGAACATCACCATGGACTTGGTGGTGGGCTTGCCCGTTACCCAGCGAGGACACGACACAGTCTGGGTGATTGTAGACAGATTGATGAAGACGGCACGTTTCTTGCCGATCCGAGTCATCTTGGGACTAGCACAATTGGTAGAGAGGTATATCTGCGATGTGGTACATCTGCACGAAGTTCTGTGGGAGATTGTATTCGATCGGGATACCCGTTTTACTTCCCAATTTTGGGCTGAGTTTCAGCAGGCTTTGGGGACATGGTTGAGGTTCAGTACGACATACCACCCCCAGACGGACGGACAGTCGGAGCGCACGATACAAACACTTGAGGACCTTTTGCATGCCTGTGTACTGGACTAGAGGGGCTCTTGGGAGGAGCACTTGCCCCTGGCAGAGTTTTCATATAATAACAGCTATCACTCGAGCATCGACATGGCACCCTACGAGGCACTGTATGGACGGAGGTGTACTGCACCCTTGAGTTGGGTTGAGGTGGGGACCAAGTGGGAGGTTGGCCCCAGGCTAATCTGGCAAAGTCAGGAGGTGATTGAGTAGATTCACAGGCGACTCCGCACTGTTAGGAGCAGACAGAAGAGCTATGCTGATCAGAAGCATAGAGAGGTGCAGTTTGAGGTTGGGGATCACGTCTTCCTTCGCATTTCGCCCATGAAGGGCCTGCAGCATTTTGGGGTGAAAGGGAAGCTTGCGTCGAGGTTTGTGGGGCCCTTTGAGGTCCTGGAGCGAGTTGGACCCGTTGCTTACAGGCTTGCCCTTCCTCCCTAGCTTTCTGGAGTGCACGACGTGTTCCACGTGTCCAACCTCATGAAGTACGTTGCCGATCCCAGTCACGTTCTGAGCCACGAGAGTGTCGAGGTGGGTGACGACTTGACCTACCCCAAGCGATTAGTGCAGATAGTAGACAGAGCCGTCCGAAGTTTGAGACGGAAGTAGGTACCCCTGGTGAAGGTCTTGTGGAGGAGCCAGAGGTTCGAGGAGGCTACCTGGGAGCCTGAGGCAGCAATGCGAGAGTGGTACCCGGAGCTCTTTGAGGGTACATCTTTTCGGATCGGCTTCGGTCCTCTTTGAGTTTCTTATGCGTATGTTGTTCTTTACCCACACCCCAGGTAGCTCAAGTTTCGGGGACGAAACTTCCTTGGAGTTTGTTATGTTGTTAAGACCCATGTTATTAAGCCATTTTAAGACGTCCATACTTTAGGTTAGATGTCTGGTAATACGTATGGATTAAGGGTCAGACGTCTTGCAAGACGTCTGGACTCATTCCCAGACGTTTGAAAATCAAAATTTTCTTATACGAGCTCGTGTCTGCGCGTGTACTACGTGCAGACAGTACACGTCCCTCATTTCTCCTTCTCTCTCCTTCCACCCAACGAAACCCTAACCCCACACCTTATATAAACCTCCTCGTCTCCCTCACACCACCCCCACTTCCAGCCACTTCCTTCCTCTACCCTCCAGCGAGAGCAGCCGAGAGAGAGCGGCGGAGAGGAGCGTCGTGAGAGGAGAGGAGGATCAACGGGAGAAGGAGAGGAGAGAAGGCTTCCGAGCTCGCGTGGGAGCTCGCCGATGATCTTACAGCCGGTTGACGCGTGTGCAAGGCGGAGGAGTGCGTCGGGGAGGTCCTCCCTGACACTGCTGCAGTCGGAGCAGCAGGAGAGTGGGCGCGGCGCGACCATGCGCGACGCGAGAAGGCGGAAGTGGGTTCTAGTTTTGGGATTTTCCCAGAATCAGACGTCTGGGGTGACCGCCAGACGATGTTGCAAACGTCTGGAGGTGGTGCCAGACGTCTGAGAAGGAGGCTTCGCGAAGGTACGTCTCCTTGCGGATACGACCATGCAGGCCACTCCTCCGAGACACTGTTCCTTACCTTTTTGAGAAAATTTCGGTTGATTCACGCAGGTGTTGCTTCGGGAAGGCGCGAGACACGCCCTCCCATGCACTTCGAACGTCTAGGCAAGGGACCAGATGACGGGAAGTGCTTCCAAACGTTCGGAGAGGTTGTCGGACGTCTGGAACTGGGTCCAGACGGTCCAGAGGAGTTCCTGGACGTCTGAGGAGTAGCACAGGACTGAGGTATGGCTCTGGACTCTTTTAAGACGTCTGGAAGGTATTCTAGACGTTTGATTTGAGTCAGAATCATTATTTTTGACCTGTTTAGGGTCCGTTTGAGGTCCGATTTCTGCAACTGAGATACCGATGTTTCCTGTATGATTTCCTCTACTTGTTGGAATACTTTCTATACTGTTATGAGTATTCTCTTGTAATTGATCCTTGTGATAGGACCTTGTTCCGTTGCGGGTTCGGGGCTTGTTGAGGCACATGAGCCTGCCGTTCAAGCCCCTATTACTCCTGGGTTTACTGGTAGAGTGTCTTCCCCTTAATTTAATTACAACCTAATTGCATGTGTGGAATGAATGATTAGAACCTAGGATATGGCATGAATCCTAGGACTAGAAATACTGGATTGTCTGTATTGAATGAATGAATTACAGTCTTGAATGAGTAGGTAGAATGATAACAATTGCCTGTAAATGAATAACAGTTGCCTGCAAAATATATAGTATTTGTGTTAGTTAACTGTTGAATGTAACCTTTCTATCATACCCATAAAATGACATAGTATGAGCTGCATGTATATAATTTGGAAATGGAAAGGTGAATGTTGGAAACACGAGCTATCTGTAAATAAACTGAATATGAAATAGAGTTACAAATTGCATGTGTATAACCTGAGAATGGAAATAGAAATGATGAAACCTGGTATGGCTTGGCCTGAGAATTATGAGCATGAACCCTATGGGGAATTAGGAGTAGAGCTCCTGGAAATAAATGGAATGGAACTGGGAATGTGAGTGGGGAAGTGAGCTAGCCCTTGAGTACAGAGTACCAAGGAGAGCGACTGTCCCCCTGTTTAGTGCAGAGTGGAGGTAGCCGCCCTTGGGTTGGGACCCGGGGTTAAGATTGGCCACTCTGTATTGACTTCTTGGCCCTCGCGTACACAGTACCGGGGAGAGCTACTAGTGTAGGGAGAGAGCTGACCACCCCACGGGGCCTGGGGTTCAGCTAGCCGCCTTACACCGACTTGTTAGGCCTACTGGGCAAACCAGGGTAGTCAGGCGAGGGTGCGCGGACTGTGGAGGGGCGAGACCCCTGTTTGGTTCTTAGGGGCTAGACCCCTGTTACTGAGAGGGCTATGCCCTATACTGGTTCCGTGTTGTGCTTTGGGCGCACCCGCTAACAGAAACGACTGACCGTGTGCCAGTGCGGGGTAGCTACTCGTGCGTTTATCGTGCATGCCGTAGTCACCGTTACGCCTGTCCGTGACCTTGGGGTGGTTGATTGGGTGTAGAACCACCAAGGGAGACTCTCCCAGCCAGGAGAGCACCACGTGCTACTTCTACTCTTCGGAAAAGACTACAATCGGGATCATTCCCATGAGGAACATTAGAGATTAAGAAAGAGACCTGATAATTAAACCAAGTGGTGAAAGAAAGAATAATTAGTTAAAGAAAGGAAGAAATTGAAAAACAATAGCTACCTGTCCACCTTTACTGCTTTAGTTAGTTGGTTGCTACTCTACTTAGCGTTCGCTGATGTTTTGTACTCATAACCTTTTTTAGGTCCGGGTGTTGAGTAGCCAAAGCCTACGGCTGTAGAGGGTGCTGGGCCCAGTAGAGCCCAGTAGTTGTAGTTCTTTTGTATTCATTGTAGTAGTGAGTAGCTTCTTGTACCTTTATATTCTGTACTCTTTCGTTCTGCACTTTATATTCCTGTACCCGTTTACTTTTCTACTGTTGTGGTGGTGTGTACTGTAGTAGTTTTACTTCTTTACTGCTATACTTTTGTTACTATTAGTTGCTTATCATGGTGAATGTGGTTTACTTTACTGCTTTTTGGTTGCTTTCTTGTTGGATGACTGGGTCTTGGGATCAGTCGAGTCGGTCCGGTTTCGTGTCCTGTAGGGATTCGGGAACCGGGTCGTAACAAAGATTAAGGAATCGACTTAGTTCTAGACCAAAATCAAAAAGAAAGAAAATGAAAGACAAAAAGTGTTAAGATAAAAGAGATTAGTATGAACGTTGATGTTAGGCCTCTTAGGCTGCGATTTTAGGCTTAAAAATTCAAGTATCCACTAAGATCCGGATAGTCCTCGAGAGGTCGGGGAAAATGCAAAGCTTAAGTATTAGGTCTAAGGCTTAGGATTATTCAGCCTCGTTAACTGACTTCTAGTTTGCAGGACTCGGTAACCTAAGCATCCCAATCCACACACAGTCTGGTTAAGTGCGCTTAATTATCAAAATCAAGCAAATGCGTTAAATCTATTCTAAAAAAGTTACCTAGATTAGGAGCAGCTGATCAACACAAGTTGATTTGGACGAGTTCCCAGCGTGGAGAGGTGGAAAATTCCCCTCGAAGATGTGTAATAACATATCATCTCCTCGGTGCTTGTCTCCTAGGAGATCTAAATATCATACCGGGGGCATGAAGCACCTTGTGCTGATTCAGATGCCATGGGCGGCAATATCACGAAATGTCGATTGCCAGGATCTGAATTTAGCTATAGAATGCCAAGCGCGGGATTATCTTGAAATCTCGAAAGACAAGGTTTTGGGGGTTGCCATGGGCGATGCTATCTCGAAGCATCGATTGCCAGGGACCTTGCGAGGATTGACGGTGGGAACTAAGAATCTAATACAGATCGTGTTGTAAAGCTAATCCGAGGCTAGAAATAAAAAGAAAGGAGAGAGAAAACTCTTCAAAAATAAAGAAAAATCCTTCTGTCTCACTCTTACAAAAATACACTCTAAATTGAACCTGGGCTAAAACATGTTACAAGCACAGGTGCTTTAACTGCGGAGTTCAACGAACCTTAGGTTAGTTCCTGTGGGCCTTAGAAACTTTCACGGTGGATTGAGGCTAGAGCTGATCAGGTCTGGATCTTGGTTGGTACTTGAGTACCTCTAGGCCTACTATCGGCATTCTGACCTAATCTACAAAAGAAAGCACATGTCATAATTCTGAGCATACAATGGCATATGGTCTAGAATTAAAGTTAATTCCATAAGATTTTGCTAAGGGACTAGCAAAAGCTATGCATGGGGGTATGATGGGGACACCATCATAAGCCATAACTAGCTCAGTTTGATCTGATTAAGTCAGTAACTGCTCCTACATAACTGCCAAAGGACTGTAATTCATTATATAATCATTCATAGAGAATGACAAGAAAATAGGGGTAAAACCGTAGTTTTAACATCATATCTCAATTGCAGAACAACCATGGGTTTTCTAAGGGGTTAATTAAGGGTCAAATGATCCTAAAAGGCTAACAAGTGGGTTAGAACAGACAGAAAAGGGTTTTCACGTGTTTTGAGAATTAAATGACTTTTGAAATCATAAAAATAGACTCGCTTAATTAACTGAGGTTTTGGTCAGGATAAAATTTACCTAAACCCTCTAAAATTCATAGAAAAATATTCTCTAGGGTTTGGAACCTTCAATTTGATCATCAGAACCTATCTTAACCCAAAACAGAGTCTCAGATAGACATTTGCCCTAATTTACGTTTTTGCATAAATTACCCAGTCAGATGCGGTCAAAAACTAAATCTAACTTCACCATTGGATTCCTTGGGTCCAAATTAGGTTTTCACTAAAATTTGGGCCCAAACTGAGATCATCTTGACCAAGTTTGCATTTTGGTCTAGTCAAACTCTTTCTATCTCATTTAGACCCTTGACTTTTGAATTCTCTTACAAATAGCCCCCCAACTTCTTTTACTTCTTCACAAGCAGGTCTCTGCACCATTTTCGGAAGGTTAAACCTTCACCATTGAGTTTCAATCGAGGATTTCTCGCTCGATTCTCAATCAATCAATCCCAAATTTGAAACACAGATTCCTTGGAAATTTCCTTCCAAATGAGGCCATCCAGGGATCCCAACTCCTTCCCAAAAGCTCTTGCAAACCTTTAGAAGGAATGGGTATCATTCTTTTACGTAAGCTCCAAGGTTTTCAAGCCTTATATAAGCACCTCCGAGGCCTTACGTAATTTTTTAGCAAGATTTTGGGAGCCAAATCACCTCAATTCCCCTCCTCCGGCCACCAAAAATCCCTACTACGGTGACCTCTCTAGCTTTCCCTCCTTTGGTCGTCCAACCATCAAATTGGACGACCTAAACTCTTCCTATCTTTGTCGCAACTCTCCCTAGCCAAAGGGAGGTCGTTCCTCCATCTGCATCGTCGTTGTTGCCTCCGGTCGACCAACACCAGAGCCTTTCGCCTCTCAATCGCATCCTTAAGTCCCTCTATCTCTCCCTTTCCTTCTCTATACTATTTTTCCACCCTTACAACACACACACAACTGCCAACTGCTGCCCCCCACACTTCATCTTCTCTGCCTCCGGCAAAGCTCCGGCGATGCCTACTCACCATTGCACTGCGCAAATCACACCGCTATCACCTCCCTAAGCTCCGCCGTGCTCCACTACACAAAAAACCCTAACATCTCCTCTCCTATTACCATCCTAACACTCCGACGACCTACCCACTGCCACACCACCATCTTCGACCTCCACACACCACCATACACCCTCTCACGGCACGCCACCGTTACACTCGTCGTGCCATGGCGATCCTGCTAAACCATCTAACGCGGCTGTATGGCCCTTTTTCCTAAGTTTCATGTAACAGGTCATCGCCGCCATTACCGAAGCTTTGGGCGAAGCTTGAAGCCCTGCTCCAGGCATCGCAAGACCTAGGTGAAGTCCTCAGTGCTACGGCTTTGTTCAAGGAATGTGCCTAGGACTCCAATTGGAGGGAATACCCCCAACAGTAGGCGCAATCAGATGGAGAGACCTTGCTGTTGCGCTGCGCAAAGGAAAGGTGGGACTTTAGCCCCAGCTCGGAGCTGAAGAGTACCTAAACCTGCATAAAGTAAATTTTTCGCATTAGTTATTCGCCTCAGCACGCACAGGGGGTGAGGTCCCCGTACGTGCCCTCACGCGCCTCACCCACGACACCTCACATGTGGGTCTGGCCGACCAGATAGCCCACCTAACCCTAGCACTCCTCGGCTGTGACCCACTCCTGCCGCCTTGGACCCAGGTGCGCTCTATGTCCGAAAACCCAATAACCCGATACTGTTGGAGGCTCTGGGAGAGCGTGACCCAAGGAGAGAAAGAGAGGCTAGTGCGCAGGTCAGGGGGGGTTTTGCTTTGAGAAGGATTGGCTGACACTTAGCCAAAATTGAGGATCCTTCCCCCTCTGCATGAAGAAGAAGAGCAGAAGAACAGAAGAGCAGAGAAAGAAAGAAGAAGAAAAGAGGAGCCGCACAGGAAGAGTAAAGAAAGAAAAAGAATGAAGAGAGAGAGCAGCAAAAGAAGAAGAAGAAGAGCCACAATAGAAGAAGAAATCAAATCATTAGACGTTTAAAATGTCATTAAATATTTAGACGGCTGAGATCATTTCATATATAACTATTGAGTTCTATTTGCCATTATTGTAGGGAGTGATTAGTGATTCAAATCACCATTTTACTCCATTCTTTTTGCAGTCTGATACTTGATCTTATTACTATATTATTCTGAATCAATTTCTGATTACAATTTCGTATCTCTATTATTTTAAACTGCAATTTTGAGAACTGAATTCCTAGTTGCTCCCAGCGAACAACCTTGGACTTTTTCGAGTATAAATTTTATCTATTTTTTGCGAGATTTCAACTCTATTACAACGCAACGATTTAGAACCTGATTTCGAGCAAGCAACACCTGACATCTGATTTCACCACTTTATGCTTTTGAGGCTATACTACTTACTTACCTTGCATGGAATTACTTGGTTGATACTATGCACTTATTTGATATAATTGTAAAGGGGTAATTGATGATTTAAATCGTCATTTTACCCCATTCTTTTTGCACATTGCTACTGATTCTCTTATAAATATCATTCGTACATGGAATTCTCATTATAAATTGCTTATATTTGTGATTTTATTGTGATCTTCGATATTAATTACAACACTTGCTCCCTGCGTTCGACCTCGGACTTCATTCAAGTTATAAATTTTATTTGTTTTCATGCTATTTCGACTTGCTACGACGATTACATCTTTTAAAACACCGATTTAGCCCGTTAACACTAATGCATGCGGACATTGCATATCATAAGCATGGGGGCATTTTAAATTTGATGGTTGTTTCAAGATTTTCAAAACCCAAAAACATACTTTTTGCATGCATTTTCATAAAAATCATAAAACACCTTTTGAGGAAATTTTGAAAACTTGGGACTAGGGTTGAAAATTCATTTCAAGGTACACTTTGGGATTTAACCTTTAACAAACTAGAGACAAAGATTAGAATTTTTGGGTCTACCTTAGACTAGATTAGGTATCCTTTAAAAAAATTCCTCTCAAACTCTTAATGATTCAAGTGACTTGATTTTATTTAGCAACTTAGAAAGTACTTGGCTTAGTTTTTGATTTAAAAACTTGCATCTCTTTTTGAAAATCTTGTGTCAAACACTTCACACACAAAGCCAGTACAACCCAAGCCCAAAAATATCTAAAAAAATTAAAAAGCCCCCTACTTAGTCTTAGTGAAAATCCAAGGCAAATGATTGGTGTGAGTTCTCACCACCAAGGAGGAAACTACCTCCTTTGAGGATGCGATGTCAACATGTTACTGCCTTGGTGCTACTCCATATCTATATTTTGTAACCTTAGATGGAGCATTAAGGAACAATTTTGCTGCTTAGGTGTCTTAGATGATGCTCTAGCCATAGCGTCAGAGTAAGAGCCTGAGTTCACTTGAAGCGCCACTTTACACCACTTTGAGTTTTGGGGTTGTGAGCACCTAAGGAGTGTCATGGACGATGCTATCCCAAAGTATTGGTGCCAAAGCCCCCTCGAGGATTGGTAACAGGAATAATGATCCTGATACATCTGTAGTAGGATTAATCTAAGGCTAAGCATGGGGGAGTAAAAAAAAAGCTTCAATAACATGACCTTACAAATATCCTAAAAATGTTGGCATATCACAAGCACTAACACCTGATTCTTCATAGGGATGCAAGTTGTGAATTGGATTTATGAGCTAAGAAAATCCTAATCGCAAAAACAATTTCAGGTCATTTGAATTAGAAAGGAGTAATTAGTGACTTTTTGAAGGACACATTGATCTCAATTTATCTAACCCATGGATCTAAAGACGAATCTCGATGTTTTATGTTTAACAAATCACATACCTTCCTTGTTTTCAATCAACCAAAGTCCCGTGGTAATATTTTCCTTAAAAGTAAAAAAAAATAGTCTTTCCCAAAAAATAATTTTTGTGAAAATTAGTTTTGCTAAGAGACTAGCAAAAGATAAGCATGAGAGTGTGATAAACGGTAGTTTATCATCATTTTTATTCCCTAAAACACACCTAGCTATTAGGATTTCAACTCTGCAATCTGGCTTTTGGGTTGCATTTAGGAATTTTCTTAGGATAGGAATGCATTGCATTGTTTTGTTATTTTTAACATCTTTATTTGAGTGTCAAGGATAAACAGAAAGTTAAAACCTATAAACCTTGGCACCATGAAAGGAAAAAGATGAAGAAGACCAATTCAGCTAGGTCCTAGCTAAATCCAGCTCATCTCAACTAGATTCTAGCTCAACCTAGTTGGAATTAGCTTATCTCAGCTCCATTCAACTCACCTCAGCTGGATGGTAGCTCAGGTTAGCTCATCTCAACTCCATTCAGCTCACCTCAGCTGAATGGTAGCTCAGACTAGCTCAACTCAGCTGATCCCAGCTCCTCCTAGGTCCATCTAGCTCTTAGAATCTCTACCTGACTAGGATTAGCTATTTCCATCAACTATCTAAGCCTAGTCAGCTGAAGAAGCTCTCAACCAGCTCGGGCCAGCTCAACTCTAGCTCTAGAAGACTCAACTCAGCTCAACTTAGCTAAGTTGAGCTACTTGACCTAAGTTAGCTACCTTAGCTAGCTAAGTGGTCTTCAAGAAAACCAGTTGCAGCTTACCTCAGCTCAGATCAGAAGACAACAACTCAACCTAGCTTGGTTTAGCAGCTAGCAAAGAACTAGCTAGCTAAGCTACCTATTGAGCTCAACTTCAACTCTCTTCAGCAACAGTCAGCTCCAGCAAGTTCCAATGCATCTCTCTCTCAGCTCCTTCAACCAAAACCCTAGCTTCTCTACTCTTTCCTCCATTACTCTACTAGCTTAGCTTATCTCCTACTCCCCTACCATGGCCAACCCTAACCCTAATACCACCTACATAAGCCTTCATCCTAGCTCTCCAATCAAGTCCACCTAAGCTACCTCAACCCCCTTCCTTTTGGTGCCACCATTGAGATACCCCATCACCACCACCAAAGGCCACCATAAAGATGACTCCAAAACCCCCCATAATTGCCCCCTTTTGGCACCACTTTTTCCCTCCAAAAACCCATGCATCTACACCCTACACATAACCTTCCTAAGCCATCACCACCTTCCATTTTTCCTCCAAAAAATCCACCTTCTAGAAACCTTGGGTTGGTGCCAAAACCATGGCAACCCTCCATGGTTGGCGCCACTTATGGTGGCCCTCCAACCCTCAACCACCCACCTAGGCAACCTTACACATGGCGCCAAACCATCCTAGCCCTACATCCACCAACCACCCTCCAAAACCTAATCCTATCCCTCCATTAATCTCCATGCCAACCCCCTTTCCCTTCCTATAAAAACCCTATTTCTACCACCAAAAAGGACCACCCTTGGCTACATTTATTTCTTGCCTAAAACCATCTCATAACCATCCAAAGGAGCCAATGAGAAGAAGATTATGGGAGTAAACCCTGTTCTCTTGGTGCCTTCTTCTTCCTTCCCTCTTCCTTGGACTAATCCAAGGTGATCACCATATCAAAGGGGATGGGCAGGCAAGGAGGTGGATTTAAGGTGGACGTTCACCACCCTAAGGGGAGATAGGGAGAAACATCATCGTTGAAGCTAGGAGCAAGTGATGGTAACACCATCATTCATCATAAGTAACTTGAATTAATTAGAATCTAGTGTTAAATTTTCCTTAATGATCGTCTGAGGATCGTAAATCCTTGCTAAATTGATTTGAGAAGATAGGAAAAAAGGTTAATGCAGTTGTTTTACCATCTCATCATTAATGTAGATTAACCAAGGGGTTAATCAAGGGTTAAATCAAAGTCAAATGAACTTAAAAGACCAAGAAGTGGGCTCGTACTAATTGAATTAAGGTTTCATGCATTTCGAGGATTAAAATATTACACAAAAACCTTAATTATCAGCCTTACTTAAATTGAAAGGATTCTGATAAAGATAAATTCAATCTAAACCTCATAAAAATCACTAAAAAATATTCTAAGAGGTTTGGCACTTTCATTTTGATCATCTGAACCCATTTTGGCCTAAAATAGAGAATCATACGAGAATTTGCCCTACTTTGGGCTTCTGTGCAATTTACTAGTCAAACATGGTGAAAACCCAAATCCAAGTTTACCATTAGATTCCTTGGGTCAAAATTAGGTTAACACCAAAATTTGGACCCAATCAGAGTTCATCTTGACCTAGTTTGCATTTTAGCCCTTGAAATCTCTATTTCTCATATTTAAACCCCTAGGTTTCATGTTTTATTACACATCTGCCCCTTACTTTATCGTCTTCATTACCAATAAGTCCCTATGGCCTGAAAGCAACCTGTTTCCTAATTGTGCGGTCAGACTCAACATCTTCGACCTTTAACCATGAATATCTCCTCAAATCTTCACCTAAATCTCTCCAAACTTGGAGAGATTGTCAATCAAGGAATCCTCTTCCCTTCTAGACACATCGCAGATCCTAACTAGAATTGGAGAGCACTATAGAACTCATGGGAATTTAGGAATCCTAGTTTCCAAAAGCATGACACAAACGTGGGAATTATTGCCAATTAAGGTTCAAATTGAGCTCTATATAAGCTCTAGAGTGTTCCACAATCAAAACCAATCAAGTTTAGGTCAAAAATCTCAACTTCTCTTCACCGGCCATGTTTGACTCAACTCCAGTGACATCCTCCATCCTCCCTCTTCCATACGACCAACTATCAATTTGGATGTGTCAAAATCGTCCCCAAGTTCTTCTAGTGCTAGCCAACCAAAGCTACTCCTCTTTTCTCCTTCGTCGTTGCCGCTTCTCATCACCAGTCATTTCATCTTCCTCGACTCTGGTGTAGCAAGCCGCCCGTGGTTCTATCCCTCTTTCGTCTAAATAGCTAGGTATCCTTACTCCCCACATCTCTTAGGTTAGTTTAGGGCCTTAGATTTTAGTTTAGCTATCATTTCCTCGTTGATCTCTTCTTTCTTCTCCACCTTTGACGAGAGCTTTGGTGAGCTCGTGCCTTCACCACACTTCACGAAACACAACATCGCCACCACCAACACCTTCCTTACCTTCCACAGATTAAAAGCTCAAATGAAATTTGGAGCTTTGATCATTATTCCGCCCCACCGAACACACCCACTTATCGCTCCATTCACCTCCACTAGTGATGATAACATCATTATCAGCCATATCTAGCTTTATTTAGTCATATTCTATCATTAAATTCTCCTACATAACCATCAGAAGGCCATAATTCATTGCAAATCCTTTCTGAGAGAAATACAAGAAACCTGGGTTAAAACTGTAATTTTACCAATATATCATGAATGCAGAATAACCGTGGGTTTCTCCAGGGGTTAATTAAGGGTAAAATTATCTTAAGAGTCTAACAAGTGAATTAGTACAGATAGAAAATGGTTTTGCGTGTTTTAAGAATTAAATGACTTCCGAAACCCTAAAAATAGACCTACTTAATTAAATGAGGTTCTGGTCAGGATAAAATTCATCTAAACCCTCTAAATTTCATATAAAAATATTCTCTAGGGTTTGGTACCTTCAATTTGACCATCAGAACCCGTCTTGACCCAAAATAGAGCCTCAGACAGACCTATGCCCCAATTTGGGTTCTTGCATAAATTACCTAGTCAAACTAGGTAAAAACCAAAATCTAACTTCACCATTGGATTCCTTGGCTCCAAATTAATTTTTTACCAAAATTTGGGCCCAATGAGAGATCATGTTGACCAAGTTTGTATTTCAGTCCTGTCTGACTCTTTTTCTTACACAGATGCCCCTAACTTTTGAATTTCTTACATAAAACTCGTTAGCTTTGTCGTCTTCTTCACAGATAGGTCCCATCCACCCTCAACTCCTAATCCTAAAGCTCTGGTGACCCTAATTTGGCAAAATCTCTACGATTACTTGACTAATCCCTCTCAAAATTAAAAGGAAAACTCATCAAGTAATTGCCTTCCTTTTCAACCAGATCTGAAGCTCCAGATCTCGCCCAAATCCTAATGCAAACATGTGAGAGATTCAGGTATCTTTCAAGTTTCCTACTCCGACGACCTTCCAAGCTTGGGAAGCTTGCTTCCCAAGCTCTAATCACCCTCTAAGGGCCTATATAAGACTCCCTAGGGCAAACCGTTCTGCCTTTGCTCGAATTCGACCGGATTCACCTCTAATTTTATCTCTCCTCATTCAGCTGAAGCTCCTCGACATCCAGAGAGCTCCTCTGACTCCTTCCTTCATCCACGCGCAATACCGGCAGCAGATTTATCTTCCTCGCTCTCTTCCGCGTCGTGCTATACCCACCGACGTCCCTATCTCCTTTATCCTCACCGATTCCGACTCACCAGAGCATTTTCTTCCCCGACGTCAGCTATACCATAATCGGTGCCTCTCCATCCCCTTTGTTCATTAGATTATGATTAGTTTAGTTAGGTTAGTATCTTAGGTTAGTTTACTCCCTCAAAAACCTTGTTTCAACCCCCGACGTCGCAAATCGCCATCGTCTTCCCCATCTCCGACCGCTCCTCCAGCAAGGAGTATCCAGCGCTACACCCCTCCATCCACCTCACCAACCACCTCATAACCTTTGCCTTGACTTCACCAACCAAATCCCTCTCCCTATTCACCATCCCATCCACCCAAACACCTCCCTGACCAACCCATCATCCTTTGTCTAGTTCCATCTCCGCGGGCCACCTACACACACCACCACAGCACGCCGTTGCCACCACCTCACTCGTCGTTCCACGGAGAAGCTTATGAACATTTTGATTGGGGCTTTTAGCCCATTTTTCTAGTTTTTGGTACAACCATCACCACCATTCCCAGAGCTACTTCGAGCAAGCTCGAAGATATGTTCTTGCGGCATTCGCTCCAGGCGCCACATTCAGGTGATGTGGAATACTCCCAAGAAGACGTCCAAGCTTTCAATTAGGAGCTTTGACTGCTCGTTCATGTCCAATTGGACGTGAGCTTCAACGGTTGTTCGCGCAAGGAAGAGGATACAAGATAGTCCCACATCGTGGGATTTGAAGGCTCTGAAGGCACAAAAATTATTTTGTGCCTAAGGCTCTTTGCCTCAAACACTGGGGGTGAGGTCCCCACTCACCCACTCTCACCCGACCCACCAAAGCCTACTCTCACACCTCGGCTGCCATTCATGGCCGGTAGCCCTAGTCTCGGGTATGCGGATCCCCGTTCACCCGATTATCTGTTACTGTGGAAGGCTCTGGGAAAGTGGAACCTAGAGAGAGAAGGAGAGAGAGTGTGTGTGGAGGTTGGGGTGTTTTTGCTCTGAAGATAATCGGCTGACACTTAGTCATTTGAAGAAGAAATCCCCTGTGTGTGAAGGAAGGCCAAGGCAAGAAGAAGAGGAGAAGACCTGAGCCAAGAAGAAGGAAGGAAGAAGGCCTGGATAGTAGAAAGAGAGAAGAAGAAGAGCTGAACGGAATAGAAGAAGCCAAGGAAGAAGAGGAGAGGTTCTGAAGAAAAAGAGAAGGCTTAAGATGTCTGATTGCTTGCCTACTGTTGGTTAATTTGAATTGATGGTTGAATGCATGCTTAAATTTTAGAGGATATAGGTGGTGATTCAAATCACCATTGTCTTTTATTCTTTTCTCTTTTTATCTTCATTTTCTTGAGATACATTGGATTTCACTGAATATTTAATGTGACAGGTTATTATTCATTGAAAATCTATACTTTACTTAATTAATTGTGCTCATTTACATCAGTTGTTGAGATTAGCATGTAAATTCCTATTTACTCCTAGCGAATGATCTCGGACTTTCATTCGAGTTATAAATCTTATTTGTTTTCAAGTGATTTCAACCTATACTATGACGCAGCTTTTCCAACGACGATTTCGCTCGTAAACAACCGGTCGGCCAAATCTCTCTCCCAATCACCAACCAAACCCCACCGTCGTATTCTACACACCATGATGAACCTAATGAGCTTTGTAATTGGGGTGTTTAGCCTGTATTTTGGTGCTTAGGTCATTGCCACTATGCTTGCCATCGCCACCATTCATCATCGTCGTTCGACCATCATCGTCATTGCCACAAACTCCTAGAGCTGTGGAGCAACATCTCAAAGGAGTCTAGCGCTTCAATTGAAGAAGAAACAAACAACAACAGCCCAATTAAAGAGAAGCTCAAATCAGTAGTTGCACGAAGAAATGCTAACCACGATAGTGCCACATGTTGGACATTTAATTCAGAAATTGATATATAACAATTTTAGTGCACTGGCTTACTACCTTCGACACGAAGGTCAGGTGATAGGTCCACTTTAGTGGATTAGAATTAATCCTAAGAGCATTTAATTGGGAGTTGGAAATAGATGTCGAGTACGCATTACAACGAATATTTGTTGAGCATGAAAATTATCATTCCTGCATTCCTCAATTGATGTGCTTCATTTGCATATGTATTTAACATACATTGATATGTGTTCTCTTGCAGAAATTAATTGGGGATGAGAATTTGGAATGTTGCAAAATGATAAAATCACTAGAGATTCCTTATCTTTGATTTTTCCAATTCTCAGTCTCTTTCCTATTTCTCCAACCTCCATTTATTTCCTTTCCTCTCTCTTTTCTTTTAGGTGAATACGTACACACATAAAAACACCAACAGAAGATTCCCTTCCTTATTTCCCTTAATCTCTCTCTATGATAATTTCTCTCATGCTCTGATTCTCTCTCTTTTTGCTTCTCTTTATGCCAGCAAGAGGACGGCTGGGAGCATCCTTCATCTTCTTCCTCTGAGACGGGGAGAGCTGGCTCTTGCCCAAGACCCCTCTTCACGTCCTTTCTCCACAGGAGGAGCACCACCACCGCAAGCCTCTGTCTTCGGCCACAACTGCTATATTCTCGACACAACTGCGACTACCCACTACCATGAGCCATCGACTCCCTCAACCAACCATTAACCATGTCCTGCTCCTCCTCAGACTCCTCACAATGACCACAACTTCCCGACCATGGTAAGCCACATGGTAACACTGTGTGGCTTGCGTGGTGACCATCATCGCAAGCCTCCACCTCCTCGACAACCGTTACTGTGCTCCACCTTCTTCCGCGACTACGATCGTGCTTCTTCACCACCGCGCACCTCCATGACTTCGTCTTCTTCGATCTTCTTCTTCCTCTAAAATTCCATCTATGACTTCAAGCAACATCCACCACCGTGCGTTGCCCCATTGACCTTCGTCTTCCTTGCCCCACGCAACCACAGGAGATCCCTTTGTTCCAATTTCAGACGTCCGCTAACCTCATCACACTCTCTCTCATACCATGAGAAGGCCTACTCATCACCGCTCAAGACCTCTTCTCTCTCTCCCAAATCGTGCATAGGGCCTACTACCACCTCCTCGTCATCACCTTCGACTTCACAAGTAGCAACCTAGCACCATCGTGAGGCCAACGCACGACCTTCCCTCTCCTCCTTGGCAGAGCACGAACAATGACACCTTCTTCCTCAATGCACCATTGCCGTTTTCCTTTGGCTTCACCAACAGAGAAGAATCCATCTCCAGCCAGTCACCTCCTACTTGCAGCTACCCCCCGGTCGCCATCTTATCCGATAACGTCGCTAGAACAACGACCTCTCCCTCAATAGCAACTCCGCGACCTCACCGCACCCAACAACACCCCCACGACCATGCACCACCATCGGCCATCTCCTTCCCATCGCCGATCTTCTCTCCGGTGGTCACCACAGGCCACCATCGGAACCCTCTCGCTTTGATTGACCTCCACCAAAGGTCTCACCGCCAGCCACGACCTTAAACGCACGTGCATGCAAATGATACAAATCCTTCATTTTTGGGTTAATTAAATATTACATTTGATGCCATGGACACTTATGGGATTTATGATTTTTCTTATTTTATCAACCAAAATTGCATGCGTGCCCTCACATTTCTTCCTTTTCCCTCTCATGATCTCAACTCCTTATTCATTGACTTAGGTTCCTACATATATGCATGAAATATCATCAAGTACCTACATGACCTAGAGGAGAAATTCCAATGTCTTGAATTCTAATTACACTACATGCCATTGTGGGTTATTTGCATTTTATTTGTGGGTTATTATATGAAGGTGAACTTACTTAGGTGACCCTTGCAGTATTACATTTTTTTGCTCTATTACGCATGATATTTTGATAGAAAATTTTTGTGGCAATACGGAGCTTACACTTATGACTGGGAATAATATATATTTGTGATTTTATTATTGTATTCCTCCTTGTGGATACGACATCTTAACTTCATGGTTAGTTTCACTGATAAATATTTTTGTTCGGAATTTTTCCACCATGTGATTTATATTGTGACAACATATTTTTCTGACATATTACTTTTCTAACATATCTGTTTAAAACGAAAAAGTCTTGATCATCAGGTCTCCCTTTACACACCCATACGCACGTGATGATAACGTCATCATCAGCTATATCTAGCTTTATTTAGTCATATTATATTATTAAATGCTCCTGCATAACTGCCAGAGAGATGTAATTCACTACAAATCCATTCTAAGGGAAAGACAGTAAAATAGGGGTAAAACTGTAATTTTAACAGCACATCTCAGTTGTAGAACAATCATGGGATTTTTAAGGGGTTAATTAAAGGTCAAATGGTCTTAAATGTCTAACAAGTAGGTCCGTGCAAATAGAAAGGGTTTTCATGCATTTCAGGAATAAATGACATCTGAAACCCTAAACATAGACCCACTTAATTAACTGAGGTTCCGGTCAAGATAAAATTCACATAAACCCTCTAAAATTCATAGAAAAATATTCTCTAGGATTTGGTACCTTCAATTTGACCATCAGAACTCATCTTGACCTAAAATAGAGTCACAGATATATCTATGCCTTAATTTGGGTTTTTGCATAAATTACCCAATCAAACTTGGTCAAAACATAAATATAACTTCACCATTGGATTCCTTGGGTCTAAATTAGGTTTGTACCAAAATTTAGGCCCAATCTGAGATCATCTTGACCTAGTTTGCAATTTGGTCCTAAGTCTTTTCTCTCACACACATGCCCCTAACTTTCAAAATCCTTACAATTAGGCCCCTATCTTTGTCGTCACTCTTTGTAAAAGGTCCGTCCACCATTATCGTAGAGGAATCCTTCTTCGACGACCTTTGATTGAAGAGAACTCTTATGATCAATGAATCCCTTCCAAAATTGAAAGGGAGATTCCTTGAGAAGTTCTCTTTCCAAATAATCTGGTCTTGAGCCCAACAACCTTCCCAATCTCTCATGCATTTGCATGAGAGATTTGGGTATCTCATAGGTTTCCAACTCCAGTGAGCCTTCCAAGCTTGGGAAGCTTGCTTCCCAAGCTCTAATCACTCCCTAAGACCTATAAAAGGAACCCCAGTGCAAGGCTGTGCTCTCCAAGCTTGATTTTGGATGGATCTACCCTCATTTCCTCCCTCCTATTCGACCGAAAGGCTCCTCAAGCTCCGGCGACTCCCTCTGCCTAAACTCATCATCCAACCACAATATCGACGGTGGATTCTTCTTCCTCATCTTCCTCCTCGTTGTGCAATACCAGCCGCTGTCGCTCTCCCTCCGTCGTCGCCGCCGTCCTACCTACCAGAGTACTTTCATCCCCGGCATCAGCCTACCAACACCGGTGATGTTTTCCCCCCTTCGTTCATTAGGTTAGGGTTAGTTTAGCTTCTTTGGAATCTTAGGTTAGTTTTATACCCGAAAAACCCAAAAATATCCCATCGACACAGTCGCAAGCCACCTTCTTCTCCATCTCCAGCGACCACTCTGGCGAAGTCATCCGCTCACTCCACTGCTCCAAACACTTCGTCGAAAAGCCTATGACCTCCGCCTCGCCTTCTCGCACAAAACCCCCATATTTATTCCACCTTTCGCCCACTCACAACCATCACCGAACAATGCACCTTCGCACGACCATCTCTGTTACCGTCAGGCTACCTCACTCACTCTCACGCCATGTTGCACCCACCACCACATTCGCTATGCTACAGTGAAGCTGCTGAACCATCTGACAAGGCTACAAGGCCGTGTTCTTCATTTTCAGGTTCGTTGCCACCACCACCATTACCAGAGCTCCTTCAAGGAGCTTGAAGAAGGTCTCTTGCCGTTGCCAACTCCAAGTGCCACCTCCAGGTGACGTGGAACACTTCCAGGCACTGCCCCAGGTGGTCAATTGGATGCCTTGACCTCGTGAGCTATGACAATTGAAGGAAGGAGCCCCGTAGCTGACATGCGAAAGGGCTATGGGATTTAGTCCCACCTTGGATAGGGAAGAGCAGACGCAATGGCATAAGAGGAAAAATTCGCATTAGCTTACTACCTCAAGACATAGGGGGTGAGGTCCCCCGCACCCCTTCAGCTGCCTCGCCCGTGACACAACCACGTGGGCCTGGGTCCAACCTGTTTACTTGACTATGCTTGCGCACACCTTAGCTGCTACCCCACGCTAGCAACCCTGGTCTAGGGTGCACTCTAGATCGATAACCCAACTACTGGGTGCTATGCATGGCCTTGGGAGGGCGTGAAAGAGAACCCTGAGAGTGGAAGAGGATAAGGAAGAGAGAAAGAGAGTGCGCAGGGGTAAGGGGGTTTTGCTTTGTTGTGTATTGGCTGACACTTAGCCAAAATTTGAAGGTGCCCCCCTGTGCATAAGAGTCAGAGCCAAGTGAAGAGGAAAGAAAAGGCAAAGGTCAGAGAAGAGTAAAAGATAGAAGGCTGAAGAAGAAGAGGCACATAGAGAAAGAAGGAGAAGAAGTGAAGAAGACACAGAGCAAAGAAAGAAGAGGACAATAGAAAGAAAGAAGAAGAAGCAGAGAGAGAAGGCAAGGAAGAAGAAGAAGATGAATAACAAAAGCAAAAGAAAAGAGGAATCATTGTAGCAACACATTTTAAGACATCTATTTCCTAATTATCTCTGCTCCTTCATTTGATTATATTTGAGTAATTATTCTATTTGTTAGACTAATAATTGGTGATCCAAATCACCATTATTCTATCTTGATTTCTTTTGACTCAACATATACTCATGCCATACATTAGTTTTTGAGTGATTAATTGTTCTCATTTATATTATTTGTTGAGATTAGCAATTGAATTCATATTTGCTCCCAGTGAGTGACCTCGGACTTCATTCGAGCTATAAATTTTATATGTTTTGAGCGATTTTGTCCTATACTATGATGCATCTCTTAAACAACGATGTATTCACTAAAACAACACGTCGATTCACTCACCCACGGCATGCGAGCCAGACCAGGTCCCCTACACTGAGCCTAATTGATCTAGAAGAGAGAAGGGTCTACTTAGAGAGTAGGGGGTTTTTGCTCTGAAGATAACCATCAGATGATCGATCTTTGATCCAAACTTGATACTTAAGCCATCAGTGGTTCTTCACAGATGTCTAATTGGTGAAGAATTGAAGAGTTTGATTTGGCTAAGTGCTGAAGGAGGGGACGTGGTTAAGTATTGACGAGTTGGTTAAGTATTGAGACTTCAGGGCTTATGTATGCTTAAGTGAAAAACCTATTTTTTGGTCTCATGTTATTTATTTTTGACTCATTAAAGACTCAACTTTCTTATATGTTTTGATGATTGAATACATTGTATATTATTCATTGTGAAACATTTATTGTACGCATCTTTATACCATTCGATTAGTGGTTGAATTATAATTTTTTGCTCCCTACAAACGACCTTGGAACTAAACATTTTTTGAGCACTTATAAATTTAAATGTTGATTTGATTTTCGTTGCTATACTATGATGTGTTTTCCTAAACTACAACGATTACCGCTTCAATAGCAGGAGGTGCCCTCTTCATAGTATGGGAGTTGCCGCACTTGGAGTGAGGGTTCTTCGCATTATTTGGAGGATATCTTCATCTTCTTATTTACTCTTTTATATTAGCTACTTTTGAATTTCTTGTATCAAGCATGCCGCTACTAGTATTGATTTTATTAACAATACAAAAGATTCATTTGCCTTTTAGTTTCTTTGTTCCTATTTTCTAGTGTGTTCTTTTTAGTAGCTTAGTGCACTACACTCTTCCCTTCTAATTACCTTAGGTGCACTTGCCTAGGGTGAGCTTATAAGAGAAGACCCTTTTTGTCACATAGGCATAGTCTCTAGTCTTTTTGCGTGGTTATCTTTCCATTCATTTCATTGCCCGTTGTTTGAAAAAAACCTAAAAATAATAAAATAAAAAATACAAAAATACAAGTGTTGATTTGAGAGAGCAAGAGAGAGAACAAGCCATTTGACTAACAAATTGGCCTCCTTGGATGACCCTTAATACTCACAATATCTAGGTTTATAAATTTCAGAAGTGATTGTGAATTTACGTGTCTCAACGACATAACTTGCATAATTACAAACCGTGTAAAATTTGTATCAGAGCTCTTTCTTCATTTCAGCAAGACAAAGTATGAGGCCTCAATGGGCCAACTCAATTGGTTGTGCTAAATAAGCATTATGGAGTATTACTCCAAATTAGAGGCACTCAAGTAAAGAGGCCTCCGACGAAGGAAGAGAGATTTGTTGAAATCATCATCATCAAACTTAAGGAATTACAAACGGCAGTTCTCATTCTCGACTCTCTCACCATGGCATAAGCTATAAGGTATGCACACATACTTGAAGACTACAACTTACATAAGACCTATTTCCCTTCTATTGAATTAAGCAGTACTTTCTAAGATATAGGGGGCACAACAACGATGGACAGTTGTGATTCAAAGGTGGTGAAGAGTGGTTGGTCTTGGTTGATCAAATGCCTTACTCCAAAGGAGATAGCTAAGCATCACAAGATAAATCTTTGCTACAACCATGATGAGTGTTTCACACTAGGACACAAATGTAAAATGCAAACTCTTTACTTCATGCTAGTGAGGGGAAGGAGATGGAGAGGAAAGCAGAGGATGAGAGTGACATGGTGGAGATGAAGGAGAATGTCTCCTCACACACAATTTCTAGGGTCTCTATTGAAGGTCTTATAAAGTTGCTAGTGGTCACAAAAAGCATCTCCAACGTCGCACCAGTTGATAGTGAGAACTCAAGCAATATCATCATTTTGATGTTGGTTGGCAATGGCACCTTCCCTTGGGTGACTTTTTTTTTCTTTTGTAGGGGGAAGTGTTTTATAGACCATATAGAGGATCAACAACCTCTACCTCACCATCTGTGGGCACGAGCTTCACTTCCCCATCTATGTCTTGGACTTTAGCACTTTTGATATTTTCTTGGTATGCCTTCTGTCTAAGCCTTGGCAAAAGGACATGGGATAGGGAGACATTATCCCTTTCCTATTGCACACCTGAAGGGGAGGTCATGTTGGTGGTGCTTACTGGCAATTGAGGTACTTTATTAGAAGCTACTCCATAAGTTGCAAGGGAAGGAATCATCATACCTACCCTACTTCAAGGGTGCCTCTAGCAAGAGTGTAACAAACGATATTTTTTGGGTTGCACAATGCTCCCTCAACCTTTCAAGTCATAATGCATGATATTTTTGGTTCCCTACTATGACACTTAGTGTTGATCTACTTCAATGATATTCTTGTCTATAGCATGACATGGGAGGAAAACATTTCACATGTCCGGCAAGTGTTGGAGATCTTGAGACATCTTCTCTTTTATGCTAAGCTCCCCAAATGTTCTTTTGGAGTGTAAAGGATTGAATACTTGGGACACATCATTACTAGGGATGGCATGCCTATGGATTCTACTAAGATACTGGCCATTGTTGAGTGGCCAACACAAACATCAATGCATACTTTATGGAGTTTTCTCGAACTCATAACTTATTGTTGATTTGTGCAAGGATATGGTAGTATCATTTCACCCTTACACGCATGCATGAAGGTCCATTCCTTTGTATGGTCTAATGAAATTATTATGACCTTCCAAGAACTTAAAGATGCCAAATCTGTGGTGCTCGTATTGTAGTTTTCTTTTTTTCTTGTTGAGGAAGGCTCAAAAGGTGTTCATTACTTGGCAACTGAAATAAAACAAGAGGTAGAGTTAGGAAGGTTGGAGCTACACCAACTTCCTTCTAGCCCCTCTTTGTTGTAAGAGGTTGCTAGAACATGAGCTAAGAAGACTTCTTCTCTTGGTACCTGAACTAAAAGTGGCTTTGAGGGATAACAAGATCATATGACATTTTTGGGTAAAAAATTTACTGAACCAATTCAGAGGTTGCTTACCAAGGATCATATCAACAACATTGGAACAATCAGTCAAAATAATAGAGTAGCACCTGAAGGTTTGTGCAATATGAAGGCCATAAGAAATTGCATGCAATTCAGCTTCTTTTGGGTTATTAGTTGGACTATTTGAGCATCTGCAATCATAAAAAGGTTTCCAGGGAGTAAATAGACCACTGCAATTGATGCCTTATCTCTTGCAAAGGAACCATCTATCGATATTATGATGTTTGGATCAGGTATGATCACTGGAGATTTGTAAGGGTTGTTGTTATAATGTGAGTAGGTGGTTTGGATATTTATTTGAACACTTTGCCAAACATCCTCTGGGTTTGGCTTTAAGCACCTATGCTTGGTTTCTCATATTGCTAATCAAGTTCTCTCCAAAAGATGCAGGGAACCCTAAAGATCAATTCATCTTCCACTAAATGGGTGGAAATGAATTTTTTTATATCTATGTCCAACAGGTCCACCCTGAGTCTAAGCATGAACCACAATGGTCGAGTGAAATGATAGTGTATGAATAGATGATTCCCTGATTATGACCAATTGAGGTAGAAAGTACAAAGGTCCTCATACTAAGGGATCCTTTGGGCTATTAGTTCTCCCAATGGCAGAGCATTTTTGACAAAATGCCACATGAACAATTTGACCCTTGGTCCCAGCTGCTTGTTTTTTCAAATTGTCTTACAGTATAAATTCTCCTCAAAATGGGAATTATCTTCCTTGATTACAAGCATCTTGTATGCCATTTTAACATTAACAGTCCCTTGGTATTTAGTTTCCAAATCAACTCCTCTTCTTGATTGAAGTTAATTTTGGTTTAGGTGATTTGGGATTGTACTTCTACAAAATACCTCTGAATTAGATCTTGTCTCTAGTTCCCTTCCTTATCAATTAGATTAGCTACCAAAAAAGTGGTATGATTGTTAATATGAACTGGGTGAATGGGACCTTCCCGATTTGGTATCCAAGAATTCTTCCAAATTTGTATATGTTGTCTATTTCCAAATAACCATAGATATTTTTTAAATGAATTTTCTTTTATCTTCCAAAGGGCCCTTTAAAGATTGGATGCATTTCTCCTTTAGACTACCCCGCATATATCACATTTAAGGAAATATTTGGCTCTAATTTTATTTCCCATAATAGAATTCTCCTCATTAATAATTCTCCAAAGTTGTTTGAGTAGAAGATGGGTGAGAAAAATCACATGATTTATAAATGCGGATTTTAGAGTCATTGTAACACGTGCTTTCGAACACTTTTAAATTTATAAAATTGAGTACTACAATGAGTATTTTGGTCATTCAAGGGAGGCAAGTTAGAAAAATATAGAACATCACTTGCTTGAAATCTTGAATTTTTGGTTTTCCTATATGTTTTGTGATTTTTAGGGTTTTGAAAAATCAGGCAAGGAAGGTGACAAAAACACGTAAATGATAATTACGAAATGCAAACGCAAAAATTTATCCTTCCTAAGCTCACCCTAGCCACATGTAGGCTAGAATAATTAGGAAGGAGGTGTAGAAAATTATGGAACTAAAGAAACATAAAAAATGATCAGCACAAATTGAAAGGAAAAATGATTTTTTTATAACTATGAAGAATCTGCACAAGTATAGCACTTGAAGAACTCACTTGTGTGGAAGGGTTCCACACAAGTAATCCCCAAGGCATATAGGAAAGCTTAACTACCACAATATTAAAGATACAAAAATGTAAAGGTTGAGATAGAAGTCTCCAAGAGTAGTGCTCGAGGCGATCTTCACTCCAAGTTTCGTTGCTCCTGGGCTTGAAGAAGGTGCTCTTCTTGCTCCAATAGCGATGCTGCTCTCTAAAATGAATCAAGGGTGGTCGCACACCCTTTTCTCTCTCCTGGATGTCCTCCACTAGTGTGCTCCTTGGCTTGACTCCATGGAAGATAGAATGGAAGTGTGGAGACTAGAGGGGGGTAGTAGGGTTCCCTCCTAGACCCAATGTCCACCTATCTTCTAAAGTTAATGATGGAACTTTTTTGGTAGAAAATAATGTAGCTAAGGATGGTTTTAGGTGGTGGTTATGTGTTGTTTTTATAGGAAAGGAGGGATTGGTGGTTATGGGTGAAGAGGTGGCTATGGGTGGTGCCAAAATTGGTGGTGGTTATAGGTGTTTTGGCACCACCTTAAAGGGTTGTAATGTGGTTGATAACTACCAAGGCTGGTGCCAAAAATGAAGGTGGTTACAGTGGCATGGAGTGTAGTGGTTGTAGGGTATTAAGTTGGCACCAACTTAAAGGGTGCATGGAGGTGGTTTTGGGTGGTAGTTATGGGGGTTTTTGGCACCATTTGAAGGAGTGTGAGAGGGTGGTTTGGTGTCACCTTGGAGAGGTGTGAAGGGTGGTGGTTAAGCTGTTTTGGCACCAACTTAAAGGGTGGTAGTTATAAGTGAAGTTGGCTCCAAGTATAGGTGGAAGTTGAGGGGTGGACTTGAGTAGCTAGGTGGAAGAGTAGGAGGTGGACTTAAGTAGATAGCTTAGCTAGCTAAAGCTTGGTGGAGTTGAGTTAATCTCACAGAAGCTAGGACAAGCTGAGAGGAGATGACATGAGCTGAGAATGGAGCTAACAGGAGCTAGGGCAAGCTGAGAGTGGAGCTCAGACAGCTCCTATTAGAGTCTTCTTCTTCCATCAGGGTTTTGCCTTTCTTTTCAATCTGCCAGGGTTTAGATGATTAGTATGAGTCACGCATTCCCTGAAAAACCCAAAATATACACAGAGTCAGATAAAATATCATAAATACCTATTTATTTATGCAAAGGTCATAAAATGCAAATTTGCCTAATGCATACCTAAAACTATAGTGCGAGTGCAAAATACCTAGGAACTACTTGTGAAATGTTGATAAGATTGATGATACATAAGAGTTTATTAAAGAGCTTCATTGAAATGATGAGTTTTCCTATCCCTCAAACCACCTTTATCCTTTGGTAATGTAATTTCATTTGATCCTTTGAAATATAAATGCTTCTCCCCTTCATCATAGCCCCACCAAAATTCACGTAAATGCTTATCCACGGCCTTATAAGTGTTCATCGGAAGTTTTGCCACACTTATAAGATGAATATGAATAGAGGATAAAGTAGAATTGTATCAGCACAATCTTACCTGCTTAGGAAAAAAGCCCAGTTCTTCCAACCACTAAGTTTTATCTACAACTTACAAAGAATGTGTTGGTGTAACCTTCCTTGGGCATGCGTATCATTAATTGGATATCCAAGGTAAAATTACTTAGAGAAATCTCGACGAATTCCTAGCATCGTCATCATCCCCTTCTTCTCTTCTTCTGTTGTGCCTTTACTGAAGAAAATATTCGACTTATAATAGTTTACCTATTGTCCAAGGTAAGATCCATAGTACTCCACCAATCTAATGTTCACTACTTCAAAATGATTTGCTCTCCCAAAAATGATGGTGTCATCTACAAACATGAGATGTGTGATGACTAGAACTCTTCTAGTGACCTTGTTGATCGATACAGTTTTCGTTTAAACAAAATAATATTGAAATAACTAGTCATTGTAGTTTGTGTACAGGAAAATCTTCAAACAATATATTTTTTTTTTGAAAATATGAGGAGTGCTATCGAGGATGATAGCAAATCGGGAACATTTTACTTATGAATCAACAAATAACAATTAACAATTACAAAGTTTCATTCCATTCCTTTATAAAACCCCAACATGCCTTAAAGATGTTCCCCACATTTATTGGTCCCCCTTTAAACAATCTATCATTACGAGCACACCACACACTCCACATAACACCAGCCATCTATACCTGTGGCTTGCCCATCGTCAGGAGGTTTCTCCATAAGCCATCCCATGTGGAAACAGGCTCCCCACAAACTCCCCTCCAAATCTAATCTGTCACCAAGCAAGAGGAAAAGAGATGCATGGCACTATCAGTGGGGAAGTCACATAGTGGACAGTTTTGGGTAGGGACCCCCATTCGTCTTCATCTCAGTTCGCCTGTGATAAGCCCATCACTTCTGCATAACCACAAGAAGATTTTTATTTTTAAAGGAGCCTTCAAGTTCCATATCTTTGCACAATCCTTGTCCACCTCTGAAGGATTAGCATTCCTACAACCAAGCAGCAGCTTGTACACTTTTGTTGGGGAAAAAATTCCATGTTTCCACATGAAATTATCAACCCCATTCATCGGTTGGAAGGCTTGAAGCTCTGATAGCAGTCGCTCTTGTTCTTCACGTGTCGTTCCTTCATCATGTAGCCCATCTCCTACAATATCCCATTTGCTGTTTACACTATCCCAGCAAGCACTAACAGAAGCCCTTCTGTCTGGAGTTGCAGCAAAAGCCCTTGGATACGTCTCGCTCAAGATTCCTAAGCTTGACCATTTGTCATTCTAGAATGAGAACTACTATCCATCCACCAAGACAGGATCAAAATTCATCCAATTATCTTGTAGTGCTATCCATACTGATTTCCAGAATGGGGAGGGGCGTCGAGGAACAGATGTGCAATGTGCCACATGTGAACTATCGTAAGAATCCATGATCAAATTCGACCAGACTTTCCCATCATCTTTAGAAAGCCTAACTGCACACTTTAATAGAAGAGAGTCATTAAATTCCTTCAAGGAGTGAATACCCATCCCTCATTGAGAGTAGGGAACACACAACTTCTGCCACTTCAGAGGATGCAAGAATCTACCTTCACCCCCTTCCAAAAAAAACATTTCATCATCACCTCCAACCTTTTCTAGGTAGCCTTCGGTGACCTGCATACAGAGAAGAAAAAAATCAAGATCGAGGTGATGACCAAGTTTAGCAGAATCAGTCTCCCACCTGTTGATAACTATTGACTACTCTAGTTCTCTAGCTTAGCAGCCAACTTCACAAATAGAATGACCCAGTCACTCTTCTTTAGTTTGCTATCTCTCAAGGGTAGACCCAAGTACCACACTGGCAATGTTGTGATGGGTGTGTGAAGGATGGCTAATAGTGCTTCGCATTCCTGACCTGTCATATCAAAGCAAACCAGGGATGATTTTGCACCATTTAGCTTAAGCCCCAAAATCTCGCCAAACATAGTCACCATAGTGAATAATGAGAGGGTGCTTACGGATCTTACTTGGCCACAAACACAAGATCAAGTATGATATCGATTGTAATAAAAATATAACACAAAAAACAATCCCACAATATACACAAAGATTTATAGTGGAAACCCCTACAGGTAAAAAGCACTACCTAAGCCTCCCAAATTAGGATTTTCCCGACTAGGCAACACTAGTCAATCCATTAACGTACCACTTGAACGAGGGTGGTACAACATCTTACAATGATCCCTTCTCTTACTAACCTAAAGAGAAGCACAACAACAACGGATCTCTCCCAACAGCTTGGGATCTGTAGTCAAAGCAACAAGGAAAATAAAATAATATAATCCTATGGAACCTCAAGGAAAGTCAAATCAAATTTTTGCAGAGGTTCGAATGATGTGCTTCAGAGAGAGTGAAAATAAAAGCACAGAAGCACTTTAAGAGAAAGCACGGGAGCACTTTTTCTAGATGGATTTCTCTTTGAAAGTGTTTTTTGAAATGAGGGGTGTGGAGCCCTATTTATAGGTGAAAACGGAGTATTTTTGGAATGTTGAGAAAAATCATTCAAATCAAATTGGTCAATCAATTTACTTAATTGTTCGATCAATTTTCATTTTGATCAATCAATTAACTTAATTGGTCGATCAATTGTTGATCAATCAAATATTTAATTAGTCAATCAATTACAGGAAAATCAGATTTGAGTGTTAGGCTAATTTGGTCGATCAATATTCATTTTTTGATCGATCAATTCTAATATTTTGGTCGATCAACACTATCTAAATGTTTATTTTATGATTTAGAAAGGTTTGTCTTTAATCTTGAGGTTCCTTACAGTAATTTTAGACTCAAGAAATATAAAAGAATTACATTGATTAAAGATAATCTTCCCTTTGATCCACATGGAGGATAATTGACTTGATTTGTGCGAGCGTGATCTTGAAAGATTAGTTCACAATAAAATATAATTTTGTTTCATCAAAATAGAGGTACTTACATTCTCCCCCTTTTTGATTATAATAAAATTACAATTATGCATGCGAGAATAATAAATAAATACTTTAGAATTACTCCTATCAACTTGCATATTTTAGTCCCCCTTTTTGTTATCAACAAAAAGATATATCTCAAGTGACTTGTTATTAATCATACTTAAACAAGTAAAATTCTAAGAATAAAATTTCCATTTTTCTCCCCCTTTTTCAAGTAATATTCTATTAAGCATGATGTCAAATTTATCATATGAAAATTATCAAATTCATGCTAAGAAGATGATGAAATTCATGATAGTCTAACACAATGACTATATCAAAATAAAATGAAGTGTTGAGTAAGAGTTATACAGTCTAACATAGATAAATATGCTATCTAAATGCTACTGAGAAAGTGATCTTGATTTTCCCCCTCAAATAATGATCCCTTATCAAGGTTTGATTCTCTTTATTCTTCTCCCCCTATCAAGTTTCTATCCTAAATTAATTAATTCAATGCCTAGTCAATTTTATATTAAAAACTTATTTATAACTAAGCAGGTAATAAATATTTAGTTTTGGTAATCATACTTACTAAGGTATAAGGAGTTATACCTAATAGTAGTAGCCAAGTGGAGTGGGTCTCCACCAAAAATCTGCCATCCATTGACATTGTTGGTTCCACCATCTTTCATAGCCACATTGATGATTGTTGGCTTGTTGAAGGTTGCCTATCCAATTGTAATTTCCATGTCGATCTTTCCCATGACCTGCAACACAATTTTCCACAAATTTTTTCGGTACCCATATGGGTCCATGGTTGTTAATTCATTTCAAGTTAGAAGGTCCATTAGACTCTCTTCTCTTAGCCTTTTGATATAAAAATGCATGCCTAATCTTCTTTTGATTTTTCTTTTTAATGTCATATTTTTCTTCATATGTTCTAGTAGAATATTTGAGGTCATTAAGTGTGTCTTTAAAGTGAATATATTGTTCCTTAAGATCTTCCACTTTCTCATGGAACTCTATATTCACAACTCTTGTTACATCTAATTCTCTTTTCTTATTTTCTAAATCTAGAGATAAACTAAGTTTTTATTTTCAAAACTAGTGCACTTATCTTTAAGTTCCTTATTTTCTTTCTTTAATCTTTTAGCTGAATTGTATAAATCATGATATGCATCTAACAATTCATCTAAAGTAAGGTTGGAGTTTACCTGTTCTTCGCTTGATTTTATTGATGCCATGAGACATAGATGAATAACTCCATCTTCGTGGCTTTGTTCTTCAATATTTGATTTCGAACTTGGGTTGGAATCATCCCATGTTACTTCTTCGTTAGTGGTTTCTTCATGCATGATAGAGAACTGGTTCCATATCTCATATGCACTTTTACATGAAGCAACTTTGTCAAATTCCTCTCTTGTTAATGCACAAAATAGAGCATTCATGGCTTTAGCATTATTCATCATTTTCTTCTTCTCTTCCTTCATTAACTCTTTTTCTTCTTTCTTCTTTGGCATATATTTAGACTCGATGACATGCCAAATCTCAAAGTCCATCCCTTCAAGAAAAATTTGCATTCTTCTTTTCCAATAACCATAATCTGATCCATCAAATAGTGGAGGTCAAAAAAATGATTGTCCCTCCATAAAACTTGTTGTTGCGACCATGTGAAGGTGAGGTGTGATGTCTCTTTCATGGTCAGGCTCTGATACCAAATGAGAGGGTGCCTGCGGATCTTACTTGGCCACAAATACAAGATCAAGTATGATATCGATTGTAATAAAAATATAGCATAAAAAAAATCCCACAATATACACAAAGATTTATAGTGGAAACCCCTACAGGTAAAAACCACTACCTAAGCCTCCCAGCTTAGGATTTTCCTAACTAGACAATGCTAGTCAATCCATTAATGTACAACTTGAACAAGGGTAGCACAACCTCTTACAATGATCCCTTCTCTTACTAACCTGAAGAGAAGCACAACAACAACGGATCTCTCCCAATAGCTTGGGATCCATAATCAAAGTGTTTGGAGCACTTGATCGAGTTTTAAAAAGGTCGCGTTGTAGTACAGTCGAAAAAGTATTCAAAACAAATATAATTTATTAATCAAATTTTAAACTCCGAGGTCGAACACATGGAGCAAATGGAATTCACCCACTAAGCTCAATAATGAATGCAATTTGAACACATAATAATACTCAAAAATCTAATTAGAAATATAAAGCATGAGTATATGGATAATAAGAATAAATGTAGCTAAAAATATAATGGACTTATGAAGAATTGGAAAATCAGGCATCTTAAAAATGAAGTGCTATAGTGCCTTTTTCTCTGATTTCTTTCTTCTACTGTTCTTCTTTCTCTTGCTCATTATCTTCTTTCTTCTCTGTTCTCTGGCGTCTCCTTCCTTCTTCTTCTGATCTTGCCTTTTCTCTTCTTCAGTTTTGCCTGTCCTTTACCTTCAATCTCTTCCCTCCTTTCTTTCTTCTTTCTCTTCCTTGGCATTTTCCTTCTTCTTCCTTTCTTTTTCTTCTTTGCCTTATCTTCTCTATGGCTCTTTTCTTCTTCAGCTCCTTCCTTTTCCTCTGACTTCTGATTTCTCTGCCTTAGCTTCTTCTCCTTTCTTCTTCCTTTCTTCTAACCTTCTCCTTCCTTGGATTTGGCTAAGTGTGGAGCCAAGCTTTCCACAGCAAAACCCCCCTTCCCTTGCGTGGCATTCCTCTCTTCTCTCTTCTCTATTTCAATTCACTCTCCCAGAGCCACATTCGGGTCGGGTAATCAGACCTAACGGAGACCTGGGTCCAGGTTCACCGACATGGGTAGTGAGCGAGTGAGTCGGTTTGGGTAAACGGGTCGTGGCCAGGTCCGTGTGGGCAGTGTTGCGGATGAGGCCGTGAGATGGGGAGAGAGGGACCTCACCTCGTAAGTAGGAGGTGACAAGGCTTATGCACAAAATCAATTTATGTGCATACGCTCGCTCGCCCACTTCCGAGGTGAGACTAAACATCCCACCCCCCTTGCGCGCGCAGCAGCAGTAGGTGTCTGGCTTTGATTGCGAAGCTGCATAGGCTTGTGGCTTTAATTAGCAGCCTAGAGTCATGCGCAAAGATGTTCCGCACGACCTGGGATGGCAATCTGGGGCTGGTGAAGTCTAGAGCAGCTTGCAAGCTTGCTCCAAGCTTTGCTCCAATTGCGGAGCAACGGGGACACCTGAAAACAACAAGACAGCCTTACGGCCTCGTTAAAACGCTCAGAGGGCTTCGCCAAGGCACGACGAATAGGTGGTGGTGGTCGGCGTGGCACGGGAACGGCTGTGGTGGCGTGCCTAGGGTTCTTTGTGGCCGTGGGAGTGGGTGTGTTCAGGGGCACTTTTGGGTGAGTGGTGGAGTGATTGGAGTAGTGGGAGATGATCAGTGGGGTGTTGCGGAGGTCGTAGGGTTGTTGGCGAGGCAGATGGAGGTGCGGAGTGACGGGGATGCCTCGCCGGAGGTATGGCTAGAGGTGAAGGTGATGGTGATTGGTGGAGTCAAGGGGTATTTTCGAGAAATAAAGAGGGGAAACAGGAGTAGGAGGGAGAGAGAAGTTAACTGACCTAACCTAAGGATGAAGGAGGCAAGAGAGGCGTCTGGGATGGTATGGCCGATGTCGGAGATGAAGATCTCCGTAGATGAGGTGATGGCTAAGATGAGGGCAGTGGCGGCGTCAAGGCTGGTACGACCGACGTGGATGAATGAGAGGAAGGCAACCCAACCTCTAGTATTGTGGTTGGGCGACGAGAGAGTGAGGATGGAACCGCTAGAGCTTGCGGAGATGTTGTGGCCGGCGAGGAGAGATGAATTGAGGGTGGACCGGCCCAATTCCAAATTGAGATGCGGATGAAGCAGGGGTTACTTAAATAGGATTTTGTGGACGGATTTGTGCTTGGAAGCCAAGCTTCCAAGCAAGGTATGTCAGTTGGAGTTGGAAGCTCCAAAAGACCCAAATCTCTTATGCGTTCGCATGAGAGATTGGGCGCAAATTAGGGCTCATCAATGGGTTTAGATTGAAGAGGATTACTCAGAGAATCTCCCTTCCAATTTTGGGAGGGATTCTTTGAGCATCAAGGAGAATCCTCCTTCTAAAGCTTGCCGGAGTAGGATTCCTTTGTTATAATGGTAGAGGGACCTATTTGCAAGGGTGAGGAAGAAGCTAGGGGGGTTTCTACAGAGTTTTTCAAAAGATAGTGGTAGAAATGTAATTAGCTCGGACCTATTTGCAAAGTTGGTCAAGATGAGTTCCCCTCAGGTCCAAAATTTGGTAAAAACCTAATTTGGACCTAAGGAATCCCATGGTGAGGTTGGAATTTGGTTTTGACCACGTTTGATTGGGTAATTTATGAAAAAACCCAATTTAGGGTAAATATTTGTCTGAGACCCTATTCTAGGTCAAAATAGGTTCCAATGGCCAAATTGAAGGTTCTAAACCCTAAAGAATATTTTTATATGATTTTTAGAGGGTTTGGATGAATTTTATTCTGAACAGAACCTTGTTAAATCAAGTGGGTCTGTTTTAAGGTTACAAGAAGTCATTTAATTCCCAGCATTCACACGAACCCTTTTCTGTTTGAACCAACCCACTTTTTATCTTGTTAAGACCATTTGACCTGTGTTTAGCCCTTGATAAAACCCGTTGTTGAACTGCAATGGCAAAATTGCAGTTTTACCCCTAGTTTTTTACTTTTCTCTCAAAATGGTTATTTAGCGAATTAGGACCTCCAGTTGGTTATGTAGGAGCTTTTGTTCTCTTTATTAGGTCAAAATAAACTAGTTAGGGATCATGATGGTGTTCCCATCACAAAGCAACAAGGAAAATAAAATAATATAATCCTATGGAACCTCAAGGAAAGTCAAATCAAATTTTTGTAGAGGTTCGAATCGACATGCTTTGGAGAGCATGAAAACAAAAGCATGCAAGAACTTTGAGAGAAAGCACGGGAGCTCTTTTTCTAGATGGATTTCTCTTTGAAAGTATTTTTTGAAATGAGGGGTGTGGAACCCTATTTATAGGTAAAAATGGAGCATTTTTGGAATGTTGAGAAAAACCATTCGAACCAAATTGGTCAATCAATTTTCATTTTGATCGATCAATTAACTTAATTGGTTGATCAATTGCTGATCGACCAATTAAATATTTAATTGGTCGATCAATTACGGGAAAATCGGATTTGAGTGTTAGGCTAATTTGATTGATCAATATTCCTTTTTGATTGATTAAATGATCGATCAATTCTAATATTTTGGTCGATCAACACTGTCTAAATGTATATTTTATGATTTAAAAAGGTTTATCTTTAATCCTGAGGTTCCTTACAGTAATTATAGACTCAAGAAATATAAAAGAATTACATTAACTAAAGATAATCTTCACTTTGATCCACATGGAGGATAATTGACTTGATTTGTGCAAGTGTGATCCTGAAAGATTAGTTCACAATAAAATATAATTTTATTACATCAAAACAGAGGTGCTTACAAATAAGGTCTTCGCTTCACTTCTCCCCCTTCTACAAAAGACACTATATCGTCAACATACTGCAGAATTGGCTTAAGCAACCTGGAGTTGGACAGAGTATCCCTTTACCATGCTTGCACTAGACAATTTGCAAGTAAATTGAGCTAAAGTGTCCACAGCTAAATTAAAAATTAAAGGGGCCAAAGGACATCCCTATCACATACCGCATTGAGGTCGTATCCAGATACCACATGATATCCCATTAATCAGAGGTGAAAAAGATGAGGTGACAATGTTGTTGGTGCTAGAGCACCACGATCATTTATTTTGATGATAACAAAACACGTGTCATTTAACATTTGCACTTAGAGTCTTAGATTTTAGGACAATTGCAAATGGAGACGTGATTAGACAGAGTTCGAGCTTGCATCCAGGATGGATTGGAGGAGCTTGATGGAAAACAGAGGAGATTCACGAGGAGCGATAGATTGAAGAAGGAAGGAGATGAAGAATAGGAGAGATTTCCTTCTCTTGTACTCCTTGTTTTTTTTGTTTCTTTTGTTGCTCTTTATTTTTGTTACTTAGATTCTTGTTAAAGAGCCTCAAAGTACCCTAACAGTAGTCCTAGGAACACCGGCACAACCCTAGGATACTTAGGTTTTCTGTAGAGAACTTAGAAAACCAATATAGGGTTCAAACAGCTTTTTCAGACGTCTAATTCCAAAATAAGACGTATGATAATGTGTTTTAAGACGTCTGATAACATTTAGGCTGGACTTGTTGTTCTGTCTGATGAAATCAGACGTCCAGACCTTAGACCAGACGTCTGATGACTTTGCCAGATGTCCAATTAGTGGACCGTTGGCTGGTTTAGCAAACACTCAAGGATATGACTGTTAGAGCCTTATCAGACATCCTTAGGCCTTTCCAGACGTCTGATAAATGACCGTTTTGCCTTGGCTGACCCAAAATCTCTTCTCAAAGATTTTCTAGTCGTTGCACTCTCTTGGAAATCCATTCACACGAAAAAGTAGGTTTCCAGACGTCCAGACACAGTGCCAGACGTCCTGTAAGTCATCTAATGGACTTGTGCTAGAACCTATTTAGATCTGATTCAAGTCAGGAAGAGAGCCGCCTAAAATCAGACATCTGACCTTATTTTCAGACATCTTAAAGTGATCTTCCAGACGTCTGATGCCAGGATCAGACGCCTGATAACCCTATCAGTGCAATCATTGTTCCTGATTTCGGCCTGATTCTCTTTGGCTTTGCTCCCAACGTCTATGGAAGCTTTCCTAATCCTTCCAAAGCTTTCCTAAGGCCTCTATAAATAGAGAGGAAACTCTTGCACACCTAGACACACCCAAGCAACATACTTTCCATTCTTTTGTGTCCAAAAAGCAAGCTCTTGCTCTCCAAGCTCCAATTCTTCATTTAGAGAGCATCAAGCATTTGCGCACCCGCTCTCCCGCCGTAGTTCACGAGAGCGACGTTGCGCCGTCGTGTGGCTCATGCACCCACGCCATCGATTCGACGCACTCCTTGCAAAGGGGAGTTTCCTAATTCCTATAGAAGCTTAGGTTAAAATTTACTTTGTTGGCTCTATAGGATTATTTGTTATTTTATCTTTGTTATTTGGTTGGGTATTCTCTTTGCGAATTCCCGTCTCCTTCGAGGGACAAAATCCTTCTCGTGAAGAGAAGGGGTTGAGGAATGCTACCCTGCACTTGTAGCGTGGTTGTAATTGAGGTTGAATCACCCTCGTTTAAAGTGATTCGTTTAGTGGATTTGATCAACTTGGTTGATCGGAAAATCCTAACTCGAGAGGGTTAGGTGGTGGTTTTCACCCGGTTTGGGTTTCCACCTAAAAATAATTGTGTACTTTGTGTGTTTGTCTATTTTGTGAGATTGGTATTTTTTCAATTCCGCATTTTTTACATCACGCTGATCTCACCCCCTCCGAGTAGGGAATCACAAATGTACCTTTTCTTCCATTGTATCCATAACGACGGAGATCCCCTCCTAAAAATCTCCCATAGATAGGACCAAGCAATGGAGTCATAGGCTTTGCTAAAATCCACCTTCCACATATCTACTTTACTTCTCCATTTGCACCACCTAACCACCATCTCTTGCACCACTATGAAAAATTCCTATAACGATCTATTGGGAAGGAAGGCTAATTGCACTGGGCTAATTAAGTCTGATAAGACCCTTTTCAATTTATTAGCCATAACTTTACTGATTATCAAGTAGATAGAGTTTGACAGTGCAATAGGTCTAAAATCTGCCAATCTTTGAACAAAATATTAATCAATGAAAATTAACCATGGCGATTAGGTCATCTCCATGGGGAGGAATGAACCAAATAAAGCCCACAAATACATCCCATTCATGTTCACAAATAATAGATGAAATTATTGCCTACTGAATGATTCCCTAAAATCACGTTTAAAGCGAAAGATCAAGAAGCCCGTGCGACAAATATTTAGAGAAAGATTCAGAAAGATAGAAAGTGCATATTATAATATGATAGTAAATAAATGAACAATGCTCCACAATCAAAAAAATAAAAAAAACTAAAAGCCTCCACACATGGTAAAACAAAGGAATCAGGTGCTTGTGCTTACTCGTGTGTAGAGGGTCACTGGTAGCAGCGAGCTTGGCTGGATGAGATCTACTGGAGAGGAGGACGGTGGCGGTTGCTCATTGAGGATGAAGGTGCGACTAGCAAGGTGACTGGGATGGAAGAGTGGAACGAGGGGGGTTTACGATGGTCATGTTGGCGAGGAGGAATGTCGAATGGTGGAGTGTTGTGAAGGCAGTGAAGGTGGATGTGATGGGTTATCGGCAAGGAAGAAGGTGAATAGGGGAGGAAGGAAAGTGGTGTTTTGGTGAAGAAGAAGAAAAAGGGGAAGGGTAGAAAGCAGTGATGGCTGTGATGGAGGTGTAGGTGATGTAGGCTAAGAGGAGCTCGATGAGGGAGATGAGGTGGTCGGTGGAAATGTCAAGGGTGCAACAAAGTTAGGAACGAGCACAGTGGATAAAGGTGGCAGTGGCGACAAGGAAGGAAGAGGCGCAGTTGAAGTGTGGACGTTGCCACCATGCACAGACGATCGATGTCAAGGAGCGAAGATGGTGGTAGAGTACGCTTGGAGCATAATGCACGTCATGCCCACGATGCAAGGTAGAGGCCACAGTGGAGAAGGTGGATGGATGATAAACTCTTGTTTATCATTATTCATAAGCATGAATCACACTTAGTTCATAGGCTTTCTGCATTCGCACTGCAGTATTAGGCTGCATTAGGCATTCATGCACATAGGGTAATGCATGCATTATTAGGGTTTTTGTGTCCTTTTATGTAACTTATATGCATTGCTTGTTTGTCAGGGAATGAGGAACCTTTGAAGATCAATTAAACCCTAACACATTGAAAGGAAGAAAGCTAAGGACAAGATAGAGGTTCAAGTCTGTTATATCCCAGATCACCTCAGCTCATCTCATCTCAGCTCCAAGCAAACTCAAGAAGCTTAAGGTAGCTCCTCCTAACTACTAGTTAGCTCAAGCTAGCTAAGCTAGCTCCTAGTCTACTCCTTTGAAAGGGGACAGCCACCACTTTTCCAAAAATTCACCAAAAGCCTCCTCCCTCGTCCCTTTCTTTTGGGGCCAAAAACCAAGCGACCACCACCCTTCATGGCACCCTTTCACTTGGTGCCAACCATGTAACCACCACTACCACCTTACACCCTTTCACCATATGGCACCAACCCAACCTAATAACCACCATAGAGTTGGCACAAATTTTGGTGGTTATAACACCCTTTCACATCCCAACAATTGGTGCCAACTCCATCTTGCCCTTGATCCCATAACCACCACCTAATCAACCATATCTAGCCCTTGATTTAGGTGCCACCTGAAAGAGCGATCTTCATTTTCGTTGAAAGCTTAAACATAAAATGACGTGTCGTTATAGTTCGTTGTGTGGTAGAAAATCACTTTTCAAAAATATTTAATAATTCAAAATTAACCACGAAAAGTTAGGTCATCTCCACAGGGAGGAATCAACCTAACAAAATCACAACTATGTAGAAATTGAGTTCACAGGAGTATTCATCAAATCAAGCAATGCATACGCTGCTCCAAATGTAAACCCCAAATTTAAGGAGAATTCAAGGGCTATTGACGTAAATTTCACATAAGAAAATAGTTCATGTGTAGGGATATATGTGTACTTTTTACTTGCATGCAGACTAAAGTGTAAATCAAAATTCAAATATGATGTATATTGAGATGGATTGCAAGGGCTGAACAATTGTGGAAGAATAAGCATAGGGTTGTAATTTCACCTCAATTTAATTAATTAAACAAATCAGAAAAATAAAGGTTTGACAATGGCAGTATTCGTAAATTTTAATTCTAAAGGAAACAGAGGAATTCCCTTCTCTCTTCTTTGCGCTAGTGGAGGCATGGCGACCGGCTGACTGAAGCCTAGTGGCGGTGCATGGAGTCAAGGCCTTCATACCGGTGGTGGCGCACCGGCGAGTGATGGCCGGTCGGAATGGGTGGAGCCGGCAACTGGCGGATGTTGGTGGGAGGTCGAGAATGGCTTGGTGGTCATGCAGTTGACGTAGGTGCCTTGGCGGCAGCAAGGTGAGCGTTCGGGCGATGTTGGCAGCAAGAGACGTGACCGACAGTGGTGGCTATGAGCTCTGGTGGTGGGTTGTTGCTTGGGTTCCTTCTTCGAGTGACAGGGGAAGGTGGGCGAGGAAGAAGAAGAAAACAAAGAGGAAGAGTAGTTGCCAGGAGGTTGAGGATGGCTATGTTGGAGGAGGTGCAATAGGTCATGCGGGTGGCTATGGTGAGAGGATGATGTGTCGTTGGGTTGACGTTGGTGGTGGTAGATGTGGAGTTGGGTTCACGTTGAGGGCGGAAAAGGGAAGAAGGAAGGAGAGGATGACGATGGTTTTAGGTGGTGGTGCTGGTAGTGGTGGAGGCATGCACGCTATCACCGTGCATGCTACAGAGTTGATGAAGGTGCAGTGGGTTGAAGGGAGCAGTGGAGAACATCTATTCCACAGTGTACGCCATAGCCACAGTGTATACCATCGATGCACGGTCCTCGCCTCCTTCACGGTGGAGAAGATGAGAATGAGAGGCCATCCCCCCGCCAAGAGAGAGAAGATATCTCCTAAGGGTTGTTCTGCAGTTGGAGAAAAGATCGGCGTGGAGTGGGTGGTGCGTTCAGATAAGGGATGGGAATTGTTGCGAGGGGGAAGGCAGTGCATGAGGAGGGGGGTGGTAGCTAGCCGCACGCATGCACGAGAGGAGGTTTTATTTTATAAAATAATTATTTATATACAATAAGTTATAAAATGCAATAGAATATATGTAAACTTAAGTAATGATGCATGCAATCATTTTATGACCTAATGTAGTTATTAACAAACATAAAATGTAAGAATAAAGTTAACTTAGGTGTAACAATAGTCCATTAAAATGGACTCATCAAATACCCCCATCCCTAAGATTTGCTAGTCCCTAGCAAAAGTGAAGAATAATAGAAGTAATCAGAAGATTTCTTCTTTCCTTATTCCAAATATTTAGGGATCTAGACTCATGTGAAGTGATAGTAGCCTAAGTAATGGATTCAAGTGAAAAGCCAACTTACATTCGAAGTTCGCACTTAACCCTTGATAAAATTCTATTGGGATAGGCCACTACCTCCCTCGGGGATAAAGCAGAAGATAATCTGTAATTTGACCCCGGCTTTTTGGCTTAGGTAGGTGATATTGAGTTGAATGGATTTATATTTGGTGGCTCACACTTATCTGGTGCTACCTGTAGTCTAGTACTACAGACTCTAACTCTCCATACTATCAAATGAGTAAACCCAAAGAGAGGCTGGACACTGTGCTCTCTTAATGTTCCTTTGTGCTCACTCTTTTCCTTCTTTTCTTTCTGAGATTCACAAATCTCACCAGATTTTGTAAATGTACTCACTGTTTGGTGGTCTCACATGGCTTTCACACTTCAAGTAAAGTCCTAATAACTCTATAACTAAGTTAGAGTCCTCAGCCAGTATTCGGGCGATCAGAAATACTAAAAGGTAGGTATGTGTCATATTTGGTGGATCGCGATGGGTATTTTTGTTGCCTCAGAAACATCGTCACGAAGATAAAACTACAAACTTGGACTCTTTTTCTTTTCTCTCACTCTTTTCTCTTATTTATTTATTTATTTTTATTATTTTTTTCTAAATATAATTGTTTCTTTCTTTCTTTTTTCTTTTTCTTTCTTTATAAATCAACATAACATGACGCAGACTTTTATTTATGAGGCATTATTAGGGATGATGATGGTCAAGAGGATATGGTCGCACTTCGTTCCCTCTCTAGGGTTTCGTCGTAGTATAGTGTAAAGAAACGGTCACCAGTTTAATACAATTTGTTACTCGGAAATAAAAAGTTTCCCGAGGTCGAACTCAGGGAGCAAACTATAATTCCAGAAGCATATAAATTCACAATATATAATGTTTTACAAAAATTAAGAAAGAGAGTAAAAATTTCTCCTTTCTTTCTCCCTTTTCCTTCTCTTCTTTCTTCTGCGGCAAGCTCTTCCTCTCTTCTTTTCTTTTCTTTTCTTTTCCTTTCCTGCTGCTGCCTCTTCTTTTTTTTTTTTCTTTCTTTGCTCTGGTCCTTCTTCTTCTTTTCGTCGACGTTTGATTCAGAAATCAGACGCCTTAACTGATTAGCCTCTCCTTCTCCTTTCCTTTCTTGGATTCCTCTCCTCTTCTCCTTCCTTCCTTCTTCCTTCTTCCCTCTTCCCTGCTTCCTTCTTCCCTGCGCTGCTAAGTCCCGGCCATTGCTCCTCTTCTCTTTTCTTCCTTCCTGCGCACACACACAAACGTCAGCGCAAAACCTACCCTACCCCTTCCCCGCGTCTCTCTCTCTCTGAATCTCTCTTGGGTTAGCTCTCCCAGAGCCGGGTAATTAGGTCGGGTCGCGTGCCTGGGTGCAGGCACATCGGCTTGTGTGGTGCGCGAGGAGTGCATAGGAGTGGGTAGTTGGGTAGAGTCAGATCCGCATGGGCATGTCATGGACGAGACCCAGTGAGTAGGTGAGGGACCTCACCCCAGTGCTATCGGAGGCAACCAACCGATAGCACTTTTTCAATTTATGTATGGGCATGCGCCCATACAATTCTGAGGTGGGACTAAAGTCCCACCTCCGATCTCAGGTGCCTGCAGGAGAAGGCTTTGAGCAATTGGGGCAGCAGCCAAAGCTTGCGACCCCAAGTGAAGTCCTGGATGTGTGCGCGGTTCCCTTCCGCATCACCTGGGGCTCTCGCCTGGAGCTGAAGAAGCTTGGAACTGCCTGCCAAGCATCTTCTGCTGCTCGTCAATGGCGGCGAGGAGGGCAAAACCTGAAACATGCAAACAGCCTCGCGGCCACGTCAAAAAGGTCCAGGGAGGTTAGCTAGAGCGCAGTGAGTGTGTTGCGGAGGTTGGCGAGATGCGAGAGTGCCTGTGGCCGTGGGCCTAGGGCACTCTGCGTGCGTGAGAGTGGGTGTGTTCGGGGAGTGGTCTGGAGGTGCTAGGTGGTGAATGGAGGGTGGATTTGGTGTCAGTGAGGTGGCGCAGAGCTTAAGAGGTAGCTGGCGAGGCGGATGGAGGCGTAGAGTGGAGAGTATGCCTCGTCGGAGGGTAGCCGGAGATGGAGAAGGTGGTGATGGACAGTGGTGGTTGGTGGGTTGAAATAGTAAATTAAGAAGGGGGAAATAACAGGGAGAGAGGGGAAAGTTTTTACCTACCTAATTGACGAAGAGGGAGGGAGGCGTCGCTCGGTGCGTACCTGCCAGCGCCGGAGATGAAGGAACCCAGAGGTGAGTAACGACGGTGAGGAAGAGGTCAGGAAAGTGCCAGCTGGTGCGGCCTGACATGGGAAGACGAGGTGGAGTGGGCTTGGCTGCAGGTATGGCAGCAGAGCAACGAAAAGAGGAGAAAGGGCCACCGGAGCCTGCGGGCATTTTGGCCATGGGAGGAGGAGACAGAATCGGGGGGAATCCTCAGCCAAATCGAGCTTGGAGGAGACGGTAGCCCCTGTCGCTCCTTATAAAAGCTCTGGCGAGGAGAGGGTCTTAAGAGAGCGACGTGGGGGACTCACCGGAGATAGCAGGAGATGGAGACCCATGCCTTTCGTGCGTTCGCAGGTCACAGGGAGGCATGTGTAGCCGGAGATGGGGACTCGCCGGAGAGGCATGGGCAGCCGCAGGTCACAGGGGAGGGTCCCTGCGACAGAGGACGACGTGGGGATCCCCCCGCTCGTTCCTGAGAGCAGCTGCCTTACCCTGCGCGGCGCCATCCTCCGCGCAAGGTCACCGGAGGTATGGTGCCTACACAGGGTGGCAGGGAGGACCGTTCTGCAAAGAATGAAGGGAAAGATAGGGGCTAAATGTAAGGTTTTGAAAAGATAAGGGTCAAAAAGTAATTCAGGAGGACCAATTTGTAAAGTCGGTCAAGATGGTCTTCACTTAGGACCAAATTTTTACACCAACCTAATTTGAACATAAGGAATTTAATAATGTAATTTGATTTTGGGTTTGACCACGTTTGACCAGTCAATTTGTGTAAAAACCCAAATTAAGTTAAAATTTGGACATGGTTCTTAAATTAGGTCAAAATAGGTTGCAAAGGCTAAATTGAAGGTTCTAAGCCCTAGGGAGTATTTTTCCATGATTTTTAGAGGATTTAATTGATTTTTACTCTACCTAGAACCTTGTGAATTAAAGTGGGTTTGTTTTTAGTGTTAAAGAATGTCATTTAATTGCTAGAAGTTGCTATAACCCTTTTCAGATCAGATCATCCCACTTCCTTACTTATTAAGCTCATTTGACCTATGTTTAGACCCTTAGATACCCTGTTTGTGTATTTCCTTGGTAAAATTACAGTTTTACCCCTCATGACTTATTTTATTCGTCAATTCAGACTTCTCTGAGTTAGGCTTTTCTTTAGGTTTTGTAAGAGCTTTTTTACACTTATTTAGATCAAATTGTGCCAGTTAGGGTTTATGATGAGGCTCTCATCATACCCCCATGCCTAGCTTTTGCTAGTCTCTTAGCAAAATTTTAAGGTTTTAACCTTTATTCTAGACCATGAATTTCTTATCGAGTCTAGATAAGTGCTTTTTTTCTTGTAACCTTGATTAGGTCAGAATGCCACCCATAGGCCTAAAAGGTACTCTAGTACCAACCAAGATCTAGATTTGTCTAGATTTAGCCTTAGTCCTTAGCAAAGGTTTTTAAGGCTTACAGGAACTAACCTAAGGTTTATTGGACTTCGTGGTTAAAGCACTCGTGCTTAGGATAATTTTAGCCTTGGTTCAGTTCGCAGTGCATTTTGTAAGAGAGAGAGGTAGAAGATTTATATGTTTGGAGAGTTTTCTCTCTCTTTTTCTTTTTTAATTCTAACTTAGGATTGGCTTCTCAACACGGTCTGTATCAGATTCCTTGTCCCCATCATCAATCCTTAAGGGTTCCTGGCAGTCGATGCTTCAAGATAGCACCGCCCATGGTAAACCCCAGAACCCTGGTTTTCGAGATTTCGAGATAATCCCGTCCATGGTGTTCCGTGGCCAAATTCAGACGCTGGCAATTGACACTTCGTGATAATGCCATCCATGGAATCTGAACCAGCAGAGTGCCTACATGCCCCCAATAGGATATGTAAATATCCTAAGAGACAAGCACCGAGGAGATGATATTTTGTTACGCATCTTCGAGGGGAATTTCCCACCTCTCCGCACTGGGAACTTGTCCAAATCAACTTGTGTTGATCGGCCGCTCCTACTCTAGGTGACATTTTCAGAATTTTTGAAACGCTTCTGCGTGATTTTGATATTTTATGCTTACTGAATCGGACTGTGTGTGAAATTTGGGTGCTTAGGTTACTGAGTCCTGTAAATCAAAAGTTAGCTAACGAGGCCAAATACTCCCTAAGCCTTGGACCTAATACTTAAGCTTTTCATTTTCCTCAACCTCTTGAGGAATATCTAGATCTTAATGGGTACTAAGAGTCTATCCAAGAATGCCTAAGGTTTGCATTCTTACTAATCTTACTGTGCACTTTCCATTTCTTTTCCTGAATGTGGTCTAGAACTTAGGTTAATTCCTTAATTTCTTACTAATGACTATCTCTTTTCTTTCATTTTGTGCTCCTTTTTATCATTTTGTTCTTTTTCTCCTCCTCCTTTGTAAAGTCTATAAAAATTTCCTCCCTCTTTTTTTTTATGGTGTTTTTGGTATATGTGAATTTTTTTGTTTAAAACCTTTTCTTGTGAGTTTTGCACTTTCATACCCCCCCATGCCTAAGATTTGCAATGTCCACATTGTAACTTAGGAGGGTTTTTTTTTATTTAGCTTGGTTCACGCAATAGGACAGGTATTTTGGTGAGTGGATGGGTCGGGGTGACTGTTGCGGACGATTTCTAATCTCAGATGCAAGCACCTGAGGTGGAGTCGGCTGTCCTAAAGGATGAACCATAAGTGCAAAGAGGTGTCAGAAAAGGTTTCAGGTTTTTCCAAAAAGAATGACGGGCTGCCTCTCGTTGAGTGCTGAGTTTTACGCCATCGGCTGGGCGCAATAAGCTCAGGGAAAATGGAAGATAAATGATAACTCAGCCAAATCTGTAGAGGTTACATCGATGAACGGTTTGAGTCTCTGACCGTTCACGATGAAAGGTTTGGAATCATGGTTGAGCGGACTGATTTCTATGGCTCCATTTCCAAAAACTTGTCGGACAAGATATGGTCCGACCAACTTGGATCGTAGTTTCCCAGGGAAGAGTTTGAGTAGGGCATCGAAGAGTAGGACCTTCTGACCAGGATGAAAGATCTTTCTAGATATGTGCTTGTTATGGAAGGCTTTAACCCACTCTTTGTAGATTGGCGAGTTCTCGTACGCATCAAGGCTTAATTCATCAATCTCGCTTATCTGAAGCTTTCTGTGGGTTCTAGCCTTAGAAAGATCTAAATTACAGCTCCGTACTGCCCAATAGGCTTTGTGCTCCAGTTCAATGGGAAGGTGACACGCCTTCCCATACAGCAGTCTAAAAGGAGACATGCCTAATTGGGTTTTGTGGGCGGTCCTATAAGCCCACAAAGCTTCCAGAAGTCGAGACGACTAGTCCTTCCTGTCAGGCCGAACAGTGACCTGCAGGATTTTCTTGATCTCCCGATTTGATAGCTCAGCTTGACCATTAGTCTGGGGGTGGTAAGGAGTAGAGATTTGGTGAGACACCCCGTATTTGGTCATCAGTGACCTAAATTGAGCATTGGTGAAATGGGTCCCTCCGTCAGAGATGATTGCACAAGGAATCCCGAACTGTGAGAAGATATTGTGATGAATGAATTTGATAACGATTTTATGATCACAGGTTCGGGTTGGTATGGCTTCGATCCATTTAGACACGTAGTACACAGCCAGCAGAATGTACTTGAAGCCATCCGAAATAGGAAAGGGGCCTATAAAATCAATCCCCTAAATGTCAAAGATTTCGCATACGAGAATCGGCTGCAAAGGCATCATGTCACGATGACTCATGTTGCCCAAGGTTTGGCAATGACTGCATGCCTTGCAGTGATTGTATGCGTCCTTGAATAAAGTAGGCCAATAAAAGCCACACTGGAGGATTTTTGATGCGGTTTTGTACCCAGAGAAGTGGCCACCGCATGCCTGGTCATGGCAGAAGGAGAGAATATCATTCATTTCACCCTCCGGGACACATCGCCGGATGATTTGGTCAGCACCTATGCGGAAGAGGTACGGGTCTTCCCAGATGTAGTACTTGGCATTAGAGCGCAATTTGTCTTTCTTGGCCTTCGGCCAATCAGACAGGATCTGATGAGATGCCAAGTAGTTTACTATATCAGCAAACCATGGAAGCCTAGTACCAATAGTTAGTAGGTTCTCATCAGGAAAATGGTCCGTGATGGGTCCAGAAGGGTTGATGATCTCGGAGGGAAGGCGAGACAAATGGTCAGCTACCATGTTCTATCTTCCAGCCTTGTCGCGAATCTCGAGGTCAAATTCTTGCAACAGCAAGATCCATCGGATTAATCGAGGCTTCACGTCCTTCCTGGCAAGGAGATGCCTCACAGCTGTGTGATTTGAGTAGATGATGATGTGGGAACCCAGGAGATAAGATCGGAATTTTTCGAGGGCAAATACTATGACTAGCAGCTCTTTCTCCGTAACTGTATAGTTATGCTGAGCCTCGTCAAGCATCTTGCTAGTGTAGTAAATGACCACGGGTTTTCCGTCAACTTTCTACCCCAGCACCGCTCCTACAGCGAAATCAGATGCATCACACATGATCTCAAAGGGTTGAGACCAATCAGGGGATTGTAGGATCGGGGTCTGGGTGACTCGGTCACGAAGGTTCTGAAAAGCTTGAGTGCATTCCTTGGAGATCTCAAAGGGTACATCCTTGGAGAGAAGAGCAATCAGGGGGCGTGCGATTTTCAAGAAATCAGGGATGAAGAGAAGGTAAAAACTGACGTGCCCCAGAAAAGAACGGATGTCCCTGATTGAGTTAGGTATAGGAAGTCAAGAAATCATATCAACTTTGGCTCGATCCACTTAGATGCCTTTCTCAGAAATTAGATGACCTAGGACGATCCCCTTAGGCACCATAAAGTGGCTCTTTTCGCAGGAAAGAACCAAATTTACATTGATGCAATGCTTGAGTATATGAACCAAGTGCTAGAGGCAATCATCAAATGATGCCCCAAAAACTGAGAAGTCATCCATGAAGACTTCCAGATAATCACCTACCATATCAGAGAATATGGCAAGCATGCACCGCTGAAAAGTCGCGGGTGCATTGCAGAGACCGAAAGGCATCCTTCGGAACGCGAATGTCCTGAAGGGGCAGGTGAACGTGGTCTTCTCTTGGTCCTCAGGATGAATCGGGGCTTGGTTATAACCGGAGTACCCGTCAAGAAAGCAGAAGAATTGATTTCCCGCTAATTTCTCAAGAATCTGATCAATGAAAGGTAGTGGGAAATGATCCTTCTTCGTGGAGGAGTTGCGTCTTCGGTAATCTATGCAGACTCTCCACGAGTTGGCTATTCGGGTAGGTATGATCTCTCCGATTTCAGTCGTAATGGTGGTGAGCCCTGGCTTTTTAGGCATAACCTGGATTGGGCTCACCCAACGACTATCGGAGATCGGGTAGATGATAACTGCATCTAACCACTTAATGATCTCCTTTTTCACGACCTCCTGCAGATTGGGATTCAAACGTCTCTGCATCTCACGGGAAGGTCGTGCGCCCTCTTCAGAATAGATACGATGTGTGCAATAAGAGGGACTTATTCCAGTCAAGTCATCGAGAGTCCAACCAATGGCTCTGCGATGTTACTGGAGAACAGCAATCAGACGGGATTCCTGATCAGGAGTGAGCTTAGAATTTATGATCATAGGAAATGTTTGATTAGAACCCAAAAAGATGTACTTCAAATGATCGGGAAGGGATTTGAGTTCAAGAATGGGGTTATCCGCAGCAGCGGGTGGTTCAGGGTGAGTGTGAGGTTCAAGGATAGGAGTTATGGGTTTGTCTGAATCAAGGTCTGACTCCTCTAATTGCGGTTCAAGATCTTCTTGTGGTTGATGAGGCATAATCAGGTTATTCTCAAATTGTGTTTCATCAACCAAAGCTCTAATATCACAGATTTGTTCAATGACACCACAATTGATTCCTTGTTGGACCTTAAAGATATCAATTTTGAGGGTTTGATTCCCAAATTTCAGTTCTATTTGGCCCTCCTCACAACTAATATTGGCCCTAGAAGTGGCCAGGAAAGGTCTCCCTAGAATGATCGGAGTATCCCTTGGGTTTTCAGGTGCGTCCATGTCTAAGACTATGAAGTCCACAGGGAAGTAAAAATCCCGTACCCTTACAATAACATCCTCAAGAATCCCTTTTGGTGATTTTATAGATCGATTTGCTAACTGTAGTGTCACCTCAGTTGGTTTTAACTCAGATTCTTCTAGGTGGTTGAGTAAGGATGTGGGTATCAAATTTATGGAAGCACCCAAGTCTAACAATGCTCTGTTGAACTGGGTTTCACCTATCTTGCATGAAATCAGGGGAGTGCCTGGGCCTTTTGCTTTGGGTGGGAGTCTGCTCAGGATTACAGAGTTGGCTTGCTCTGACAGTACAATTGGACTCCCACTCTTGGTTCACTGCTTATGCTGAGGTGTACACACATTCTTCAAGAATCGTGCGTACCCCGATACATGGCGAATCGCATCCATCAAGGGGATGTTTATTTGGACCTGCTCAAAGAGCTTGCCCAGGTCCTCCTTAGGAGCCACGGCTTTAGTTGTCTTCTTTCCCTTGGTCAAGGCCTCGGGAAATGGAACCTTGGTTGGTTCCTCTAGGATAGGTCCAAGTCTTTGATCTGGGACAAGGATAGGAACATCCTGGATTACTGTCCTAGGGTTTGGGTCACTACTAGGCTTGGAGTGGTCTGGATAAGGTGGATCTTGGGTCTCCTTACCATTATGGGTGGTTACATAATTCAGCCCTGCCTGGTTCTTGTTAGGGTTTGGTAGGATGGGTTGCTGCTGATAACTCGCATAAGAAGTTGAGGCCTCCATCCCGTCAGGCGAAGGAACAAAGGGGGCCTGATAAACCATGTGTGCTTGGCCTGGGTTTGGGTTTATAACGTGCCGCTGGGTCGACACGCTATTAGGGTTAGGAAGAGGCTGCGAAGGAAGTGTGCCTGGTTGGCAAGAGTTCACCAACTGGGCCAGTTGGTTTCGAATCTCTGTGATTTCGTCCTTATGTTGCTTTTGAATAGCCGCATTCATTCTTTGAATGTCAGCCAGAGTCTGAAGGATGAGGGACATTTGGTCTTGGTTTGGCCCGGATGGATAAGTAGGGTTGGGCTGAGGCTGAGGCGGCTGGTAAGGACGAGGTGCTTGTGGACGGGGCTTAAAGGATGGTCTTGGATTCTGGGAATTCCCTGCCCACTAGAAGTTGGGATGGTTTCACCATCCAGGATTGTAGGAATTGGAAAATGGGTCATTCTAGATGGCATTGAGGTCCTCGCAGGTCTGAGGAGCCTTAGAAAAGTCAGAGAATGGGGGAGTGGAATTCCCCCGGCTAGTATAGAAAGGGTCGGAGGTTCCTCCGATCCGAGAGTTAGATGAGGGTGGATACGGGTCCACCCCAGGAGAAGGTCAGTGGAAAATGTTTTGCACAGTCTCCCGCGTGGAAGGAGGCTGTGCAAAGGAATTATGTGCAAAGGTGGCTCACTGCAAGTGCTGAGTCAACTCATCCACCTTCTTTTCAATAATAGAGACCTTGTCCCATTGACTGGCCATCAATTCCAGGTCGACTGATGCGGACAGGCCCTGCGTCTCGTGTGCTCCCCTAAGGTTCATCAATGCACGGGTATTCGTCCTGTCGAATAATCCCATGGAGTCATTATTGATGGAGTTCTCGCACATATTCTCAAGAATCTCCCACACGGTGTCCTCATGCTGACCCATGATATTCCCTCCGCAGGTTGCATTAACGAATAGTCTAATATCCTCACGAAGTCCCTGGTAAAAAGACTGGACTTGTTTCCATTTAGGAACTCCGTGATGGGGGCACTTTCTCATGAGATCCTAAAAATGATCCCATGCCTCATGAAGAGGTTCTCCCGTCTGTTGCGTGAAGTGGGTAATCTGATGGTGTAAGGCATTGGTCCAACCAACGGGGAAGAACTTCTTTAGGAACTCGGACTGAAGTTCCTCCCAATTGTTGATCAGCCGGGTCTGTGTTTGGTACCAATGGGCTACCTTGTCCATAAGGGAGAAAGAGAACATCTTCATAAGGCGAATATCCCGATTTTGCCCATCTGACCCGAAAGTCTGGGCCAGATGCTTTAGCTGTTTAATGTGCTGGAAGGGGTCTTCAGAATTAAGCCCATGGAATTTAGGTATGGCATGAATCATGTTGGGCTTTAGTTCAGAATCAGGTCCTCCAGTCGGGATTCTGACTCGAGGCTCAATAGCCACCGCAGTGGGATTATAATGATCTCGCATCATGGGACGCTGCAGTGGGTGCATGAAGTTTTGGAAGAGGTCATTGAGTCACTGGAGCTAGTGTTCCAGATTGTTCTCTTCCTCAACTGGCTGAGCCATTGTGGAAGAAGAAGGTGAGTTGGGTTCGGAATCGGAGGAGAGGTCTATGTGAAGTGTTGGTTGCACAAACAATGGCACCAAGGCTCGGCCTCGAGGAGAGTGAATTTCTAAAGGAGTTTTCAAGGGCCTCCTACCAAACATACACTGATGGAGAGGATGAGTTTAGTAGGTGCTCGACCCAATGAAGACACCCAAAATGTTGGGTGACTATAGAGGTTCGGGGCGGATGAACCCCTTGATCAAAAGGTCGTCCACCTGAGAATTACCTGGGCAGCCAGAGAGGGTGAGTCCTGTGAAGACCCCTACACGGTAGAGCACCCCCACAGGTTACAGGGTTTCCCCCACCCAACCTCTCTTGTCACTGAGATTCTAGGTAGACCAGAATGGGGACCTTGACCTCTTAAGTCTACCACTTTTAGTTAGGATCAAGGTGCTTAGGTTTTCACTTGAACTTTAACCTTTTGAGTGCAAAGAGTGACCTAAGTTCAAGGTTGGTTGACCCAAGGGGTCAACTTCACCTACTAGTTCCTTTGAGAGCTTATTAGGTCTTGTCTTTCAGGGTTCAAGTATTTTTAAGAGCCAAATTTCTTAAGGTTTCTCTTAATAGGTGTTTTCAAACAATGGCTTGGGCACACTTCTTTTGGGAATTCTCAATTCTTGCTTAGAAAGTGTGTCTCTAAAACCCAAGCTTTGAATCTTATATTGGCTCTAATTGGTCCAGTTAGTTGCCTCTAGATTGGGTAATTAGGGCTCAAGCAAGAAGGTTTTAGCCCTAACTACCTTTAATGGATGTACAGATAAAGTATGTTGAAATCTGAAAATAGGCAACTTTGGTGTTTTACTACATATAAAAGACAGGTTATTCCTAAATCACTTTTTTCTTTTTCTTCCTCTTTAGAATTTAGGGGTTTAAATGAGAGGATAGAAAATTACATGTGTTTGGTGTGGTTGTTGTGCGGCTGCTTGTTTTTCTCTTGATTTCCTGTGCCTGCACAACAAAAGAGAAGAGAAGAGATTAGTCAATAGGAAATCAAAATTGTGAATTAATAGCTTCTAGCATGGCCGTTGCTCCCCAGCAACGGCGCCAAAAACTGGTCGCGCTTCATTCCCTCTCTAGGGTTTCATCGTAGTATAGTGTAAACAAACGGTCACCAGTTTAATACAATTTGTTACTCGAAAATAAAAAGTTTCCCGAGGTCGAACTCAGGGAGCAAACTATAATTCCAGAAGCATATAAATTCACAATATATAATGTTTTATAAAAATTAAGAAAGAGAGAGAGAGAGAGTGAAAATTGCTCCTTTCTTTCTCCCTTTTCCTTCTCTTCTTTCTTCTGCGGCAAGCTCTTCTTCTCTTCTCTTCTTTTCTTTTCTTTTCCTTTCCTTCTGCTGCCTCTTCTTTTTTTTTTCTTTCTTTGCTCTGGTGCTTCTTCTTTCTTCCTGCTGCGGCTTCTTCTTCTTCTTTTCGTCGATGTCTGATTCAAAAATCAGACACCTTAACTGATCAGCCTCTCCTTTCCTTTCTTGGCTTCCTCTTCTCTTCTCCTTCCTTCCTTCTTCCTTCTTCCCTGCTTCCTTTTTCCTGCGCTGCTAAGTCCCGGCCACTGCTCCTCTTCTCTTTTCTTCCTTCCTGCACACACACACACAAACGTTAGTGCAAAACCTACCCTACCCCTTCCCTGCGTCTTTCTCTCTCTGAATCTCTCTTGGGTTAGCTCTCCTAGAACTAGGTAATCGGGTTGGGTCGCGTGCCCGGGTCCAGGCGCATCAGCGTGGGTGGTGCGCGAGGAGTGCACAGGAGTGGGTAGTCGGGTCAGGTTAGATCAGCGTGGGCGTGTCACGGACGAGACCCGGTGAGTAGGTGAGGGACCTCACCCCAGTGCTATCGAAGGCAACCAACCGATAGCACTTTTTCAATTTTTGTATGGGCGTGCGTCTATACACTTCCGAGGTGGGACTAAAGTCCCACCTCCGATCTCAGGTGCCTGTGGGAGAAGGCTTCGAGCAATTGGGGCAGTAGCTGAAGCTTGTGACCCCAAGTGAAGTTCTGGATGTGTGCGCGGTTCCCTTCTGCGTCGCCTGGGGCTCTCGCCTGGAGCTGAAGAAGCCTGGAACTGCCTGCCAAGCAGCTCCTGCTGCTCGTCAATGGCGGCGAGGAGGGCGAAACCTGAAACACACAAACGGCCTCACAGCCACGTCAAAAAGGTCCAGGGAGGTTCGCCAGAGCGTAGTGTGTGCGTTGCGGAGGTCGACGAGACGCCAGAGTGCCTGTGGCCGTGCGCCTAGGGCACTCTGCATGCTTGAGAGTGGGTGTGTTTGGGGAGTGGTTTGGAGGTGCTAGGTGGTGAATGGAGGGTGGATTCGGTGTCAGTGAGGTGGCGCAGAGCTTAAGGGGTAGTTGGCGAGGCGGATGGAGGCGTGGAGTGGCGAGTATGCCTCACCGGAGGGCAGCCTGAGATGGAGAAGGTGGTGATGGACAGTGGTGGTCGGTGGGTTGAAATAGTAAATTAGGAAGGGGGAAATAACAGGGAGAGAGAGGGGAAAGTTTTTACCTACCTAATTGATGAAGAGGGAGGGAGGCAGCGCTCGGTGCGTACCTGCCGGCGTCGGAGACGAAGGAACCCAGAGGTGAGTAACGATGGCGAGGAAGAGGTCAGGAAAGTGCCAGTTGGTGCGGCCTGACGCGGGAAGATGAGGTGGAGTGGGCTCCGCTGTAGGTATGGCAGCAGAGCGATGAAAAGAGGAGAAAGGGCCACCGGAGCCTACGGGCATTTTGGCCGTGGGAGGAGGAGACGAAATCGGGGGGAATCCTCGGCCAAATCAGGCTTGGAGGAGACAACAGCCCCTGCCACTCCTTATAAAGGCGCTGGCAAGGAGAGGGTCTCGAGAGAGCGACGTGGGGGACTCGTCGGAGATAGTCGGAGATGGAGACCCATGCCTTTCCTGAGTTTGCACAAGAGGCATGGGCAGCCGCAGGTCACAGGGGAGGGTCCCTGCGACAGAGGACGACGCAGGGAACCCCTCGCTCATTCTTGAGAGCGGCTGCCTTATCTTACGCAGCGCCATCCTCCACGCAAGGTCGACAGAGGTATGGTGCCTGTGCAGGGTGGCAGGGAGGACCATTCTGCAAAGAACGAAGGGAAATATAGGGGGCTAAATGCAAGGTTTTGAAAAGATAACGGTCAAAAAGTAATTCAAGAGGACCAATTTGTAAAGTCGATCAAGATGGTCTTCACTTAGGCCCCAATTTTTCTACCAACCTAATTTGAACCTAAGGAATTTAATGGTGTAATTTGATTTTGGGTTTGACCATGTTTGACTGATCAATTTACGCAAAAATCCAAATTAGGTTAAAATTTGGGCATGGTTCTCAAATTAGGTCAAAATAGGTTGCAAAGGCCAAATTGAAGGTTCTAAGCCCTAGGGAGTATTTTTCCATGATTTCTAGAGGGTTTAATTGATTTTTACTCTGCCTAGAACCTCATGAATTAAAGTGGGTTTATTTTTAGGGTTATAGAATGTCATTTAATTCCTAGAAGTTGCTATAACCCTTTTCAAATCAGATCATCCCACTTCCTTACTTATTAAGCTCATTTGACCTGTATTTAGAACCTTAGATACTCTGTTTGTGTATTGCCTTGGTAAAATTGCAATTTTACCCCTCATGACTTATTTTATTCGTCAATTCAGACTTTTCTGAGTTAGGCTTTTCTTTAGATTTTGTAGGAGCTTTTGTACACTTATTTAGATCAAATTATGCTAGTTAGGGTTTATGATGAGGCTCTCATTAGGATATTGTGTGGCTTACTTGATGGAAGTACCTACTCTCGGCATCGGGAAGGAATGGATAGGACAAGCGTATTTCTGACCTTTGACACTATTGCCTTCCTTTAGCCGAGGACTCTATGAAGGATGATCATAACCATCCACCATAGTCATAGATTTATTAAGACTCAATCTCTGTGTATCAGCCTTATTTGGTGACTCTCAGGAATTCACACAATGTACGCACACAGGAACAGAGAGTGAAACTATGCCTAACTCTGAGGTATCATCATCTAATTGTCTAGAACTTAAGAGTCCTTGCACTAGACTTAGCGTGCCAGTGATCTCTCTACTTTCTTCTCACAAATATGAGGTGGATCTAATAGAAGATAGTATGCCTGACTCCCTATTAACTATCCAAGGGTTCAGTAGACTAAAAATGCTTATTGGTTCTCTTCAAAGATCCATTACCCAGTTTACGTGCAAGTGAAGTATATGTACTGGATTCTAAACTTAAGAAACAATTTAAGAAGAAAAATCTTTAATGACACCTCCATGACAAAGATGTTTTGCTAGGGACTAACCAATTCTACTCAAGAAAAGATTTTTTTTTTTATATATGCTAACCTAAATGTATTAATCTTCCTAAAATGCAAAATGCACCCCCCATGCCTAAATCCTACAATGTCCTCATTGTAAAATTAAAACAAGGGAAGAAAGGAAAGAAATCACCTGATGATGGTGTTATTCTGAATGCTAGGTTACCTCCCAACAAGCGTTGCATTTTCTGTCGGCAGCCAGACTTATAGGGAACTTGTAAGTCTGGCTCTAGACAGAAAAAGCTAGGCCCTAAAAATATGCGTAATAGCATGGGCCTAGAAAATAGGTAGTCACGAATGTTGGCGAGCTGATGATATAGCGTAATTCCAAATGCTTGCTAGAAGACATGAAAGCAGAGAACCTCGTTGGCTACCTGGGGAGGTCTAGGAATAACAAAAGAAATATGAAAAGGGACCTCCCAAAACAGAATAAGTGGAGGATAAAAAGGGTCCTCCAAAGCAGGAAGGATTTTAAAAGATATAAACATTATTATTTCAAACCCTTGAATGGCGAGACTAAAAGTACAAGCATCAGTCCACACTCGCCATTCTACCCGAGGATGTACTGGCCTAATATGTTATCCAGAAAGAATGTACATGAGTAGAGATCTGAGCCAAGGATCGGTTAGGGAGTGTAAGGGTTGTTTGTGGTGTTGGAAGGTAATGATTAAATCCAATGAGGGCTTATTCGATGTCAGGTCCAATTCCAATAATGATTCAAATTGTGTATTCTCCCTAACAATTGTAGAAAAATTCACGTCACCCTGCCTAGCATTAATGACCGGAGTCATATTTTCACCTTCCAGTATATGTGAATCAATGGTGGACTCCAAATTACATTCCTTTGATGGCAGGGTCAAAACAACAAAATCATTATCATTAATTTCATCCCCAGATTCTTTTAATTCATTTGAGTTTTTGTTGGGGTGTATACGTGATTCACCAGTAAAGAAAGGAGTTGGATCAATATCCTCAATTATTTCTGAAGGAGGATCTGTCTTAATGTTTTGGAGTAAGCCTATATCACTCAATTCTTTGTTTTTCTCGGGGCATAAATCCTCAATTGACATGTTTTGTGCCCGAGAGTCTCCCCTAGGCTTCTCACTATTGTGTTTGTCCTCCTCTAATATCAACTCCTGGTTTGATGGAGGATGACTCTCAAAAGAAGGGAGGAATCCGGATTTCACCAGATTATTTATATCCTCTGGGGGTAAGTCCTCAAATAACAAATAATCCTCCTGTGATTCACTCTAGATTTTCAGTCTGGGTTCCTCCATTGGGTCATCCTCGTCCTCTGAAATAGACTCTTTATATCCCTGAGACCAAAATTGATCTAATTCATCCTCCATTCCATTAAGGTCACCTTCATTGGGTGCATTTAAATCCTCAGAATGCTGAATGGTAGGTGTTGATTCCCTAAGTGGAGGGTCAAGATTAGGCTCACTAAGGGTAGAATGGGATGCCACTGGGTAATTAATAAGGGAAGTGATATGAACAATACGACCTTGACCTGGGTTATCAAGGGTAAGGAAAATACTGTCATTGGGGTCAAGGTCCTCAAGAGGTACCATCTTCCCTTTCTTTTGACTCCAATATAGCTTGGGTGGATAATTACTAGGATCATTCTCCTCTAGTGGCTGTGTCTCATTGGGAGAGTCTAAGTGATAGCTACGTAAAATGAGATCCCTATTGTCATTGGTTTCCTTAGAATTATTTTCATGATCACAGTCATATGGGTAGGGATTATAATTACTGGGAAGAGCATAGCTAAGCTGTCTAATTTCATTATTCAATTGTTGACTATTCCTCAACATCTCTCCCATATACTCCATCATTTCTTTTTGTTGTTTTTGCATTTCTATCATAAAAGAGGAGAGGCTGCTACTATCAGATTGGGAAGGATAGTCAATCTCAGGCTCTGGTTGCCTAGTGGTATCGGTCCAACCTTGATATGAAAAATCATGAAGGGTGGGAGGGTTGGGTGTTTGCATAGAAGTAGGGATTCCAGGGTTGAAAAATCTCACTCCTAGGCTCTGCTCAAAAGCAGGAGCTATCGGGACAATACTTCCAGGATAGGAATATGAATGATCCCATGAATTGTCAATGTACCCATCAAAGGATGAATACGCTCGGGGCATGGGATCCTGGTTAAAATGATAGAAGTAAGGATAGTGCACTTCTTTCAATTAAACAGGTTAAACTCTCTTAGGATTTAAAAGAAATCAGAAACTTCCTAGAGAGTTCTACCACTGTCAAAATAAATGTAAATATAGTGGGATCTATTTTTAGTAGATTCTAGGTCTTAGCTGTTCAGTTGGTGGCCAAACAAGTTTTGCAAGAATTATACTTCCTAGGCCGACCTTTGTTGGTGCCTATAACCTACTCGCAATGGATGGAAGTCTTGAATCGAGCCCATGCACGAGGAACCAAAGTAACTTGGTGGATAGGCTTGTTGATTTTCGACTAATTTCCCTTGTGGTGCAAAGTCGGGAGGTAGAAATTTATCTAGTGACCTTATGTGTGAGGTGCACAGTGTCATAGGTGTGCAATCATACATTCGTGTTTTGAGTTTGGAAATCTTACAAACAAGATCCTTTTGCACACAATTTTAAGTCACAGATTTTAAGATCCAACCTCTTAGCAGTCCTAATTTTTAAAGTTACCACTGAATTAATTTGATTCAAGCACTTTAGTGGTCTTAGATTTAGGTTCAATGCAGATGCATGACAGGTAATTAATGCTCAAGAAAAAGGCGTACCTTACTCTATCTTTCTTCAATGCAGGGATGTCTACAATGCAATTAAGATAAACTACATGCTGCTCATTCAGTCCTAGATGATCGCCCTATTGATATGCAGCTTCTAGTAGGTAGTTCAATTTTTTTTAAAATAATAATATTAAGCAAACAAACCTAATCTAGCTAACTAACTAACCTATATGCAGTTCAAACAATTCGACTAATCCTATAATCTAGATAAAATGGGAACACGCTCCTGAAAATACGCTCTTGCATATAAGAGTGATAAGAAATAAAGAAACGCTGAGAACACGTTCCCAAAAATGCCCAACAAGGGTCCACAAGACAGAAATTAAGTTCTAATGTCTATCTAAACTAAATCTAAACTAAGATCTAATGACTAAAATAGAAAAAGGCTCCTCCGTACGTCTACGTGCATGGGATCAAGGCCCACAAGCACCTATTGCTGACCTCCAGGTGGTGTCAAGGTCCACCAAAAATATCGCCTCTGTCGTGTGCGCCCGTCGCGTTCGTTGCGTGTTTTTGCACAGAAGAAGATCTACAGTTAGTAATTCAGAAAAGCTTTCAAAATAGCATAAAAATAACATAAAATTCCTGAAAAAATTAATAGGCCTGTTTCCTCCCCGGCAACGGCACCATTTGAAAGAGCGATCTTCGTTTTCGTTGAAAACTTAAATATAAAATGACGTGTCATTATAGTTCGTTGTGTGGTAGAAAATTGCTTTTCAAAAATATTTAATAATTCAAAATTAACCACGAAGAGTTAGGTCGTCTCCACGAGGAGGAATCAACCTAATAAAATCACAACTATGTAGAAATTGAGTTCGCAGGAGTATTCGTCAAATCAAGCAATACATATGCTGCTCTAAATGTAAACCCCAAATTTAAGGAGAATTCAAGGGCTATTGACATAAATTTCACATAAGAAAATAGTTCATGTGTAGGGGTATGTGTACTTTTTACTTACATGCAGACTAAAGTGTAAATCAGAATTCAAATATGATGTATATTGAGATGGATTGTAAGGGCTGAATAATTATGTCGAAGAATAAGCATAGGGCTACAATTTCACCTCAATTTAATTAATTAAACAAATCAGAAAAATAAAGGTTTGACAATGGCAGTGTTTGTAAATTTTAATTCGAAGGGAAATAGAGGAATTCCCTTCTCTCTTCTCCACGCTCGTGGAGGCGTGGTGGCCGGCTGACTGAAGCTCAGTGGCGGTGCTCGGAGTCGAGGCCTTCGTACTAGTGGTGGCGCGCTGGCGAGTGATGGCCGGCGATGGCCGGTCGGAATGGGTGGAGCCAGCGTTGGGCAGATGTCGGTGAGAGGTCGAGAACGGCTTGGCAGTCATGCGGTTGACGTAGGTGTCTTGGTGGCAGCAAGGCGAGCTTTCGGGCGATGTTGGCAGTGAGAGACGTGGCCGACGGTGGTGGTTGTGAGCACCGATGGTGGGTTTTTGTTTGGGTTCCTTCTTCGAGTGATAGGGGAAGGTGGGTGAGGAAGAAGAAGAAAATGAAGAGGAAGAGTAGTTGCCAGGAGGTTGAGGATGGCTATGTTGGAGGAGGTGCAATAGGTTATGCGGTGGCTATGGTGAGAGGATGATGGGTCGTTGGGTTGGCATTGGTGGTGGTGGATGTGGAGTTGGGTTCATGTTGAGTGTAGAAAAGGGAAGAAGGAAGGAGAGGATGACGATGGTTTTAGGTGATGGTGCTGGTAGTGGTGAAGGCATGCACGCTGTCACCGTGCATACCGCAGAGTTGATGAAGGCGCGGTGGGTTGAAGGGAACGATGGAGAACGTCTATGCCACAGTGTACGCCATAGCCACAGTGTTACCCTTGATGCATGGTGCTTGCCTCCTTCACGGTGGAGAAGATGAGAATGAGAGGCCATCCCCCTGTCGAGAGAGAGAAGATATCTCCTAAGGGTTGTTCTGCGGTTGGAGAAAAGATCGGCGTGGAGTGGGCGATGCGTTCGGATAAGGGATGGGAATTGTTGCGAGGGGGAAGGCGGTGCATGAGGAGGTGGGGAGGTGGCTGGCCACGCGCGTGCGTGAGAGGAGGTTTTATTTTGTAAAATAATTATTTATATACAATAAGTTAAAAAATGCAATAGAATATATGTAAACTTAAGTAATGATGCATGCAATCATTCTATGACCTAATATAGTTATTAACGAACATAAAATGTAAGAATAAAGTTAACTTAGGTGTAACAATAGTCCATTAAAATGGACTCATCACCAACCACCATTTTTCTATAACCCTAAGTTGGTGCCAATATTGCCTTAACCACCAGCACCATTATGCCCATATAATGACCTATTAACCACCACCATAATTACATCCTTGGCCACCATATTCTTCTACCAAAAATTTCCACCAAAACCTTGGAAGAAGGTTGGGATGGGGAGATTACGAGGGAGCTTTACTACCCCACTTTAGTCTCTACACTCCCATTCTTTCTTCCTTGAAGCCATGCCAAGGAGGTCCTTGTGGAGGGCAGCTAGAAGGAGAAGAAGGGTGGACATCCACGACCCATAGTGAAAGGTCACGAGACTGGAACCTTTCTAGTTCAGTAATTAGGCCTAAATTGCATGAGTAATATTTTAGGAATTGGGGTCCCAAAACCTAAATTTTGCTACCGATGTCCGATCGTGAATCCGAGGACACTGTAACAATCCTTGAGTCAAGATGAATCCAACAAAGGGTAGCATGCCTTGTTTTAGGCTTATTTGAAAAATCTCATCTTGAGACTCGAAATGTGCTTGTTTCGATAAAACAGGCGTATTAGGTGCAAACGATGTCAGATTGATGAACTATTTATAGTGTTGGATTCCTCATGAAAAGTTATAAAGAATTGGATCATTAAAAGTGAATTTTGGCTGAGTTGAATAGATCGTGCCCAGGCGGGAGATGAATGGGTGAGGAAAAATAATATAACCAAATCCTTTATTATATAAGAGGCTAGGGTTCTTCTAAAACCCCCATCCCTTCATTTGTGAAGCCCTAAACCCACCTCCCAGCCACCATTTTTGATCAATAAGCTTCACTCGCACTCTAGAGCTCTATCGAGGCTTTGATCGACCCCGAACACGAAGAATATCATGTGGGTTGAAGGTGTATGACCTGAACTTTGATTTGTTTGTATTTTTTTGTCATTTGCACTTCGGGGGAGGGTGGTTTGTGCATGTATGTTCTGATGGACTTGAGAGAAGGTCCCCTTCTTCGCCGATGACAAGGCCATTGGAGGAGGAGATCTAACTAGGGAGGAGGAGGGAACGCATGTACCCTTCCTTTCTCTCAGCCTCTTCCATGACCTCCTTTTTCTTCTTCCTCCTTGAACAAACCAGGGGAAGGGGAGGGTGGAGGATGGATGGTGGTAGTATGGGGAGTGGGGCAGCCCATGGAGGTGGCCGATTACCAACCTTCCTCTGCTTCCTTGTTTCTCCATTGTTGAAGGGGAGGAAATGTGGGAAGGAAGAGGGATAATTCGGATCTAATTGTGACCCTTTAGGCCCCAAAATGGTGTCTAAAGTTGTCCTTGGGGCAGCTTTGGATGTCCCCTAAGGTCGCCCCACTATTTTTCCTCTATTGTGAATTTTTCTTTCATGTGCGGGGAAGGGATGCGGGAAAAGTGTGGGATAAGGTTGGGCTGATGTGTGGGCTGTATGGAGACCACATTAAGGTCTGAAAATGAAGTATGGGACCAAATAATTTCAAGAGGACAGCCCCCCTTGCTGCCCACCATGGTCCCATGTGTTCCTTCTTCTCATATTCATTTTTCCATGTGCATGGGAGGAAGGTGGGAGGAAAAAGGGGGAAATTTTAGGACTGATGTGGGGGTGTTATTATGTCTAAAAATATACCTAAATAGTAGGTGTTTAGACCCCTAATGAAATTTGGGGACAACCCTTTGGCTGCCCAAGAAATCATCTTAGTTTGATGTCAAGTTTCCTCTCTCCGATGAGGAGAGAGGGAGTGGTATGGGACACTTACGTGCATGGTACTAGTAGACAGTTTTAGGAGTCGTGTTTGACCTTGGTAGTGGTTTTATAGGTGAGGTCGATGCTGGCGAGGAGGTACCCTCCGTGCATTGTTGAGGTGCACAAGTTCTGGGAAGTTTTGCCAAGTAGAGTGTTTTTCCACCTTTTGCTGGTAGATAGGACTATTTTTACCTACTTGTTACTTATATGCCATGAGAATGATGGATTGAATATAATTTTCTACTTCTGGATTTGATTTACGAACATGAGATGTAACACATTATTGTTATGCTTGATTAAATGAAATATACTACCTGTTACATATGTTCGATAAATGATATATATACACTTGTGGCATGATATGAAATCAAAATGAATATGAATATTGTTGTTTGTTCCCTATGGAAATGATATGGTGTGATATAATCATTATTGTTTATGCTAAATTGAATTGAGATAAGAGGATGTATGAATGTTAAATGTTCTTGTAATTAAGATAGATAGAACATGCTATGTTGAACCATCAGTGAACCATAGGAACACATATAGTACAACATAGATGTAAGGACATTGATACTTTAATTCATATAGGAAACCAACAATGGTCTAGAGTTGTGATATTGAAGCCATGATTGGCTGGGAATTACATAATTGGAAAGTAATATGCAGATAACAATTCAAACATAATTACATGTTGGGCGTAACATGGGTAATCATAGATATATGGATCATGTTTTGGTGGAAACTTGGATATCCATGAATGGAATGGGAATGGAATGATGAGATGATAATAAAGGAAAGGATTAGTAAGTGATTATGATGGTGGTTGTTAGAAGCTAAGAAAATAACAATGTTATGGGACTCATGAGACGAGTCATAAATGATAAAGTGATATGAGGATAGTATGATAATGATATGGAAACTTGGTGCATGAGAGGCACCTAAGTATTATAATGTGAATCATGTGGTACTTGGGGTAATCATGTGGTGCATGGATAAGGAATGGACATTGGTCTAGGACCAATGGGAAAATGCTATGAACTGTTGGCAATGTACATGCCAAGGAAACGATATGAGTGTGGCCATGATTGGCCGGAATAATATTGCAAATGATGTGAGATGTACCACCTAGGATGACAAGGTGACATGTGATGTGTTGTAAAAATTTGGAAGGAAAAAGGGAAGTTGGCACACAGGGTCCTACTGTGTCACATTCCCATTGATAAGAAAATGATTTAAAACATATTTGCATGTATGGCATAGAAATGGTAGAATGAAGATAACAACCAAATAGATTACGCATGGGAGTTAGCATGCACCTGATGGCAACCTGGTGAGGTAAGAGCCCTGGAGGGTTTTGGTTTTGACAATACAACGATTGCGCACTTTGTGATGTGCTAAAGGCACAGGTTTTTTGATGCATTGGTTGGTTTGGCAACCCTAGGAGGAGGGGGGCTACTTACCCCACTAAGTGCTAGAGTAGGTGAAGGTTGGGAGGTTGGGATTGGCCCCCTAGCTTTTCGCTGGAACTTGCTCTGGGTTTAGTGACCCAGGTCCAGTGAAAACTAAATTAAAAAGGATACTAGGAAGACGAACCTGTTGAGAAATGTAACAGTACCTTGGGCACACATACTAATGGAGGAATGGGTGATCTATGTGCAGTGGGTATAGTTAGATGGGTGTTTCTAGCCTTGTACTTGTTCTGACTGTTATTGTAGAGATTCCTTACCTTAGTGGCACCTGCACTTACTATTACACTTCCCTGCTTTACCTTTTTGTGCCACACATACCGTCTTTTGCTAGCAGTCTACTGAGCTATTGCTCATAACTCTATTTATTCTGTCTACCAGGTGAAGGAGGTTTTGGCAGAGAGTTTGCAGAGTAGCAAATTCTCGAACTAGCGTCAGTACTGTAGATTTCTCCTTTTCTTTTGCAGTAGTTATTGGTGTGTACTCCTATGGGGGTGCCTGTTTTCAAGTTTCCATTTATATATGACCCATGAAGTTTATTAATGAAAGAATGTCATTTTATTTCCTTTGCATGCCAGATGTACAATTTTCCTTCCAGTACTAGCTCCTTTATATGTTTTAATTGCATTCCAATGTATATTGTTATTTATACACATGTTGCATGCTTAGTAGTACTAGTCATGTGCAGTGTGGAATGGGGAATATTCGCTGGACAATGGTCCAGGGGACAATAAAGTGGGACTCAATCCAGTGCGGGCAAGTCCCAACACATAGATATCTAGGAAGGAGCATCATCTTGGAGCAAGAAGGTTCTCTTCAAGTTAGGAAGAATCAGGGCTTGAAGCGAAGACCATCTTCTTCATCATTTAGGAGACTTTCTACTTTACTTTTTGTTATCTTTATTTTTGTAGTAAGAAACTTTCCTATACTTGGAAATTAATTGTGTGTAATCATTCCATACAAGTGAGCTTTCCAAGTAGGCCTTTTATTGAGATACTTGTCTTCTTCTTTATATAAAAACAAAGAAAAAAAATTTGCCTTTCAATTCATGCCTTTAATTTTTATGTTTGTTTAAATTGGTTGCACACACTTTCTTACTAATTACTCTAGGTCACACGTGCCTAGAGTGAGGTTAGGAAGATTGGGTTTTTATCTCCCTCGCTTTATCGAAATACATAAGCATATTACTACTCGTTGCCTCGATTTCAAAAACCCTAAAAATCATAAAATTGAAAAGCCAAAAAAAAAAAAGAGGATTTGAGAGAGTGAGAGAGAGATTATTGATTTTGTAACTAAAATTTGTTTCCTTGGACGACCTTAGATACTCCTACTATCTAGGTTTAGAAATTTAAGGTTGGTAGAAATTACACATTACAATGATAACAAAAAGCATCTTTATAAAACTGCATATTTTTCATACCAAAGGAGGTTGTTGATGATTCTCATGTGAGACTTAGATGACCTCTTTATCCTTCCATTGCTAAGTGTGATCTGATTCTCTGAATCCATGATCCACTCCCAAAATCAAGTAGCATTCAAATCCCCTTGCTAAAAATAGCCATGTGCTCAACAAGGAAAAGACAACTGGTTAGAGCATAGATTTCGGTAAAGGTAGGTTGTGTTGGAGGCCTTGTAAGCACGCCCCTCCTCGTCATGCCATTCACAAACAGGCCCAACCTCATTTCTTTGACACCTACATATATTAATTAAAGGACATAAAACTATGCAATTGTGTGTGAATTAAGCATAATAACTCCGCATGTAGGTTATGTTAATTATTACTCAGCTCTAGGCAAGATGCAATTTAAATGTACATAGGCCAACACATGGTCCACTAAAGTGAACTCATCAAATATCCCATGCCTAAGTTTTGCTAGTTCCGAGAAAAATTTGTATATATCACTGATATTTTTATATATATTTATATTAATTATGCCTAACTAATGCTAATATGAGTGTTGATTAGGGTAGAAAGTGTCTAGTTAGGCCAGTTTAGTCATATATGTGCATTTTGTAAATATTACATAATATTGGATTTTACTACAAATTTTCCCAAACATATATCTGGTACCTTGATGTCTTTGTTATAATATGTGTAGGTACCAGGTTAGGAGCAATTTTGAGCCTTGGAGACTGCATTTCCAGGATTGAGCTCACTTATGTATGGGGGATGAGCCTATTTTTATGGACCCTAACCTATTTTGCAATTAGGCTAGCCTATTTAGAAACCTAATTTTTCCAACCTACTTAATCTAATTAGCAACCTAATTTGGTCAACGTAGAGCCTATTTGAAGATCTATTTATGTTGGCTAAATGCACCTATTTAGATCCTAAAATCCCAAAACAACCTTTTCCTATCCTTTCCTTAACACTAAACAAAAACCCTTTAGGACCCTTAGATTACTATCCTATGGCCTCCCTTAAAGATCTTATCCCAAACCCTTCCTAATGCACAAAAGTGCATATCCTTCCCTTCCTTTAAATCCAACCATCTATCAACTTTCCAAAATAATCTTGGACTTCCATCCAATTTCAACTAAAACAACCTAGCCTATCTACCTAGATTTGATCCTAGCCTTTAACTATAACCAAACTAGATCCTACCCCTCCATCTAAAACCTAGGAAACTCTATAAATAAGATCCTACCCCCCTCTAGTTTGGAGGTTGGAAAACATGATTTTACAGTTAAGAGTCATAGTATAGTCACGAAATCAGCCTAAACAAAATATTTATAACAAAACTCTAGGTAAGTCTCGGTTGATCTCTGGGAGGCAATGTGATGGGAAAATGGTTTATGATTTTTTTTTCATGATTGCAAAACTAACTAAATCTAAAGATGATGGTGGATCGCTTGAACAGAAAATTTTCCCGTCGCTTTTTCAAAACACACAACCATAGTGTAGTGAAATAGATATAGCACATATAAGAAAAGAGCTCATCTTGAAACTCACGAATTATGTGCGTAATGTTGAGAGAGTTTTGATCAAGGATAGATTCGTTAATATGGGTACAAGCAGCCATCCATATATATATCTTTTATTTTCTTTTTAAGATTTTTTTTGTGATTTTGATTTTTGAAAGTAAATAACAACTAGAACTACTAGTAAGATCGCAATGAGAAAACATAATCAATTTTTCATTCATCAATGGAGATAAACAAATCACTAGTACATGAAAGCTTGGAAAAATAATTTGTTAATTAAAGAAACAGCTAAAAGAACTACTAGAACTAGAATTAATATTACTAGAACTAAAATAGAGAAAAATAATGAGAAGATTATGCTATGACTACTAGAAACAGGGCACCAAGTGTCTCCCTTGGTAGCCTTGGAGGGTGGTAGGAGGCAGAGGGTGGCCGGCCACCCAGGTCTTAAGGTAGACGGCTATGGAGCTTTGGAGCAAGGAGGGTGGACGGATATGGAGGTGGAAGAAGATAGGAGGAGGGCAGAGGGAGATGTGGGGAGTGGGGGACTCAAGATGGCAGTCGGCCATTGGGTTTTATGGAGGGATCGCTAGGGTTTTAGGTGGGTGAGGGTTTAGGTTTTACTAAAAATAGGAATTCCTAAAAATAGGTTTTCTAAAAATAGGTGGCTCTTCCTTAGTGTGTAAGTAAAGGTGTGCATGGGTTTGTGTTTCTGTGTGTGTGTGCGTGAACATGTGTGGTTGTGGGTGTGAGTGTGTGAACATGTGTATAGGTTTAGGTTGGTTCAACCTAGCTGGGTTAGGTTCTAATCTAATTGGGTCTAATTAAACTAAGTGGTGTAGATGTGAAGCTAATTGGATCTATGGTTACCTAATCTAGATAAGTGTAAACCCAATTAGGTGTAAGCACACCAAATTAAATTTGGGTTAGGTCCAATTAGACTTACTGAGTCTAATTGGGTTGACTTAATTAGGTTCCAATTGAACCTAATCGGAGTTGGTTGCTTAAAATTGGGCTATACTATACCTAATTGGATGTGTCTAGGTCTTATAGGTTTAGGTCAGGCATGACTAGACTCAATTGGGTCAAATCAACTTAGGTTCAGTCCAATCAGGTCCCATGAACCCAATTGACTGCAAGCTATTCTAATTGACTCAGACAGAGTCAATTAGGTAAGGTATGGACCTAAATAGATATCTAAATTGGGAATTGGGTATAGTATAGGTAGACTAGGGTTATGGATAGTAGGATAGTGCTAGGGATAGGGTGGATAGGTACATGGATAATGTTATCCATGTTTTTGGCTTTTGAACTCAGATATCCTGGAACTGAGCTAGTCTGGAGATAGGTACTGGGATAGGGTTGTCCTAAGGTTTTAAGGATAGGGTTATCCTAGTTCTTGTCATTGTTTTCTTCTACTCTTGTTCTAGATAATAGTCCTTTGTTCTTTCTTTCTTTCTTCAGCTAGTGTCTTTATTCTTTATTCACATAATCCAGCTCCAAGTCTGCTACAGCCTTTGATCTTATCCAACTTTATTCCATCCAGAATAGCTTCTAATCTACTCATGACCTACAAACAAGAATAAACCCTAATTAGCGTGGTAATATGGTATTATAACATATGCAGCTAAATAAAGAAATTCAATGCATGGTATGTATTTTATGAATGCTCTATTCACAAGTTAAACTAGATTCTAACATAATTCAAGTTAATTAAGTCCTATTATTGTTGTACAATCATAACCCCATAACTAAATTTTACTAGTTCTTAGCAAAACTAACATATGAAAATTTCATGGAAAAAGATGTGAAAATCAAATACGTGGATTTACTTTTAGAAACAAAGTAAAACAAACTCTTTTTTTTATGTGTGTATATATATATACTTTTATTGAAAAACAAATTAAGGAATCAAGTGAGTTTGAATCAAAATTCTCAAAACAATTTTTCACCAACGGAAAGAAATTACAAACAAATCCTTAACGACAAAGACTTCAACAGCTCTCGAGTACCAACTCAAATCAAGACCTCCCAAATTAAATCAGAAGTCCTATTAGCCTTTATTCTTGGGTCGCCAAAACAACTTTCTCTGACTAAGTCAACCCACCCAAAGTTTGAATCAAATGTGAGAAACCAGCATCTTGTGTGGTTATTATGTGACTCATCAGATGGGAAACTAAGTTGATTCCTAGTATTCAATAAAACTTAGAATATTTCTATGCTCTCTGAGACATTCCCATCTTTAGTTAGGCCATACTAAGATTTCACAGCTTTCTCCTCACCACTTTTCTACCCTGAAGTCAACACACTAGATGTATATCTCCCCGGTTGGACCCATTGGTCTCTTATTCCTAATTTTTTTCTTCATATTTTTTTCTTTTTTCTATAGGATAAACACCCATTTGTATCAAGGTGATTTTATTCGGAGATGGAAAGGAATATTATCCATATGTAGTGAGATGCTTTTATTTGGTGGAATATATTTTTTTCCTTTTTTTTCTATATATTATTTTCTCTTCTAATTTTTTCGACTTAACATATTATTTTTTCTCCAAATCATTTTTCTAGGTGAGTGGCTCCCCTTCATCTATTCTAGTGCATTCCCTTACAAATAGGAACAATCCTAAGAGCTAGAAACACGGCAAGGTCCTTTAGATATGTAAGCCCTATGACTAAATCTTATTGACCTTTAAGGACTTAACATAATCACCCAAAAAATGAGTCAGTGCAATGTGCAAGTAAAGATGCTTGGAACTCCAAGACCATTCAAAACACAGGGTAGAACGATAAGTCATTCACTCATTACTCCTTTGACTTAATACTTCTAGCCTTTTCAAACTCCTTTCAAAGTCTCAGGAAAATAAATCTAGATACTTGAGAAATTAAGTCTATAAGGACTGAGGAGTCTAGGCAGAAAAACTTTGTTCTGCATTTCCTAACATCGGTAAATCCTCAGAATCGAGAATTCTCGATTCCTCCTAACTTAAATTCCAAAAAACAACACTGAAAACATACTTCTTTTTTTTCTGATTTTTTTGGGTATAGATAAACTATATATATATAAATATTTTTTTTCTTTGTGAAAACTTATTCACAAGGAATACTGCGAGAAAATATTCAAAATGTGAATGCAATAATGGGAAAATTTTATTGAAAATCTTAGGTGTTTGCAAAAAATAATTAGTGCATGTGTACTACCCCCCATGTCTAAATTCTTGCATGTCCTCGTGCATGAATATAACATATTGAAAAGTAATGAAGGACAAGAGGTATAAAAAGGGTAGAAATCACCTAGAATAGCTCCTAAATTTTTTGTTCAACTTATTCCAATACCTATGAAGTATGACAAATATGCTATATATATATATAATGTTATTCATAAATGTTGAATTTAACACCTCCAGCTGGGAAAAAACTCAATTAGGCAGATCAGTGATTTTTGAAGAAAGGGTGAAGATTTAAGAAGATGTGCTCGTATGCTCCAAGAATCAGTGATCCACAAATGCAAACCAGTTGATGGTCCATCCCTACCCCAAAGAATTTTTCTAATCTAGAGTGTGGAATAGGGGCAGAAAGATAAGGATAATGAGAATAAGGTTCATGATGTAAAGCTTGCTCATTAATCCTGTTCCAGAGTTCAGTGAGAGGTCGTTGAGGATTGATATTATGATTGAGATGCAAGTTAGCTTCAGATTCTGAATCATATGGATCTTCATAATGGTGATTGACATCAAAAATCATGATTTCTCTAGTGTCCATGTCATATGAGGATAAAGGTAAAGGTTGTGAGATTGGGAGTTCTATGTAGACTTCACTAAAATCCTCATCAGAGATCACCTCTTCATCATCAAAAATAATTTCATACTCATTAGATTTGTCTCAATTTTAGAGTCGAGCCATCCAATAGATTGACTAGGATTATAAGTTAGTCCCTAATTTACTCTATTTTGAACTCTATTCTCTTTTTCCTTATTATTCATATCAAGTTCCTCATAATTCCTTAATTCAGATGACATTTCTATTTCCTTACGTAAATCGTCAGAAGATATCCCCAATAACTGGGGATCAAAGTTAGGAGTAGAGAGTGAAGAATTAGGATTTTCCTCAGGACCCTAGTAGGTGGGAAGAGAAAGGTACAAATCAGATGATAAAGAAGTGAAAACAGAATCACTTCTTATAGGAAGTGTCTCAAAGTGATTAGTAGTGTCAAATCCAGATACTATAATTGATTCATCCAGGCACATATGATCATCAGAATCCTTAGACCAAATCATTTTTGAACTACCTAGGTGTGCTTGGCTGAAGTGTCGAGGTCATTAGTCTCTCTATCTCCCTAGGGGGTTTCTTTTGTTTGTCCATAATTTTCGCTGTATTCATCCTTTCTTTGCTCTCCCCCAAATATCCCAAGATATTCAACTCTAGATCACCCTCACAGTCAAACTATTAATCCTTGAATACAAAGGAATCATATTCAGGCCTATAAAAGATTGGTTCCTCAAAGTGGAATACTTGCATTTCAGGGCCTCCATCAGGATGTAGATCCTCAAGTGAATTTTCCTCAATCTCAATAGGGTTGTCTGATAATGTAAATTTAATTCCATGAACATAAGGTGTCTCCCAAGATTCAAGGTCTTCAGATTGAGAATCAGTCTTGGAGGTGCCAACCCTTTCCTCATTACTTTCTAGGATAGGGCTCTCAAATGATTCCATTCCAGGTATGCCCAGATCATGTCCCATGACCCCATCAGATGTCGCTTCCCTGAATCATCTTTTATTTCATAATCACCTTTTGAGACATCGGTCTTATCCACTTCAGGTATCTAACCCAAAGAATCCTTGATAGCAATCTCAGGCACAACCAAGTCAAGTTCCCTAAGGTCCTCAAGACTATTCTCCACTTGGTATTGCAAAAGAAGTATATCTTGAAGTGCGTGATTTTGTTGAGTCAATCTAGTCATGGATTCTAATTCCTGAAGGTTCATCGTGAGATATTCTTGTTTTTTGATTAAAGCCTGTCTCTGCCTCAGATTAATAGTAGTCTGGACTTCATGAACATAGATTGCAACCTTATCTTTGTACTTTGCTACCATTTCCTATCATCTTAAAAGTGGTTGCAAGTCCGTATGTGATTCCTCAGAGGTGAATTGTGTGGGGCTCCAAGAAGGTGAAGTAGGCCTGAATGTATCTCGGGGGTGAGAAGTATAGGTATGGAAATCATACCTTGGGTAATGAAGAGGTGTCTCCTGCCCTGTAGGAGTGGGAATCATAGTTGGGTTAGGAGAAGAGGGAAAAGAACCTTGAGGGTGGTAGAAAGAATATGGATCCATGGAAATTAGATAGGTGGAAAGTCTTCTTAAAGAAGACACAAGAGTGGTTGTAGTGACCTCTTACCAGCTACAATGTTGGTAACAGAATAAGGCAAAGGCCCTGGAGAAGATATGGTCCTTTAATTAGATGACCAGATTTTCAAATTCTATTTTTGAATTAGGAATCTACTTGTTATAAACCAAGTAAATAAAACCCCCACTTTTTAGCTTAACCTGGTCAGCTTGAGTACGAGGGGACTAAAGGGAAGGCTCGGCATGAGGTTCCTTAATATCCCTTCACCATGATCATTTGGCAGTACCCCACAGGCTTAGAAACCAAGTTTGACTAAAGAAGCTTGAACTACTCACTTAGGTCAAGAATAACAAGTTGGGTTAAGAATAGATTTTTTGTCATTTTGATTCAATTAACCCAAATTCCAATAGTTGACCTAAGTATTGCCTAGGTTTGCAAATCAATCAATGTTCAATCAAGGTTAGTGAGGTGGTCAACCAATAGTCAAACCTCATCTATTAGGAAATGGACCCAACTAGGTCCCAATCAAGTCCATGTGGGTCTCTAGAATAATTGCAAACCCTAAAGTTGGCAACCTAGGGTTTATGCCTCTTCTAAAAAGTAAATATCAGACCTCACACTAAATTCAAATTACTCTCTATGACAGAATTAGAATCCAAACAATATGAAATTTTAAGGACAGATTCCTTTACTGATTAGCTTTCTAGAGAGTATTTTTCTGGAATTTTTACTATTTTTATTGATTTTATATTGATTTTATATTGAATGGGAGTTGGATAGGGCAAATAGACCCCCTGTGAGTATTTCAACTTGAAACATTAGAAAAATCAATCTAAAAATTATTAAAAATCATTAAATAAAGTTGATTTAACTATCTTTCAAGCCTCACAAAATTCAGTTCAATCAGATTTATATATTAGCCAGAATAAATCTTGCAAGATAGATAAAATCCGGTTTTAGTCCAATTTGACCCCTATCCACTGCGTGAATTTTTAAAATTTGTACAATACCAACTTTCTTGAATGAAAGTGGTGTTGGAAAGCTACTTTGAAAAGCTACATTCAGGCTAATTTTTAGAATTTCCGATTCCGTAAATAATTAGTAACATAATTTTTAAATCACATGAAAAGTGCTAGTCGAATGTCTAAAAATAGTAAAGAGGCTTTTAAAGGGATTTTTGAAATGAAAATGTCCTCTTTGACTAAAATATTTTTTTTCAAAAAAATTAAATTCAAAATCGAATTTAATTTTATTTTCACTTTTCAAATATGTATATATATGTGTATATTTTCAATAAAAGTAACTAACTTAAGATTCAAAATAAATCTAGATATAAGGAAATTAAATGCAACTAATTGGAAGTGTGCACCTGTTTCGTCCTCACCCGAACTTGATGCATGTGAGGATCCATGCTTGAGTTCCCGCACACCAAAAAGTAAGCAAAGATAAATATGTCAGAAATCAGAAATTAGAAATCAAAATCACCTTGCCTCCCTGGTAATAACACCATTTGTTTGGAGGTCAAAAAATGTGATTTTAGTGAGTTAAGAGTTATAGTATAGTCGCAAAATCAACCTAAACAAAATATTTATAACGAAACTCTAGGTGAGTCCTGGTTGACTTCTGGTAGGCGATGTGATGTGAAAATGATTTACGATTCTTTTTCGTGCTTATGAAAGTAACTAAATCTAAAGATGATAGCGGATCTCTTGAATAGAAAATTCACCCGTCACTCTTTCAAAACGCACAACCATAGTGTAGTGCAAATAGATATAGCACGTATAAGAAAAGCGCTCGTCTTGAAACTTACGAATTATGTGCGTAATGTTGAGAGAGTTTTGATCGAGGATAGATTCATTAATACAGGTTGGAGCAGCCATCCATATATATATCTTTTATTTTCTTTTTAAGATTTTTTTTGTGATTTTGATTTTTGAAAGTAAATGACAACTAGAACTACTAGTAGAGATCGCAATGAGAAAACATAATCAATTTTTCATTCATCCAGTATGGAGATAAATAGATCACTAGTACATGAAAGCTTGGAAAAATAACTTGTTAATTAAAGAAGCAGCTAGAAGAACTACTAGAACAGGAACTAATATTACTAGAACTAAAATAGAGAAAAATAATGAGAAGATTATGCTATGACTACTAGAAATAGGGCACCAGGAGTCTCCCTTGAAGGATCTAAAGATAGAGGAATATGTATGGCTACGCACACAAATACTTGATCAAAATGTTAGTAATACAAAAAGATTTACACAAAATACAATCACAGAAATTGGCACAATATATATAGTGGTTCCCCTCCCTTGGGTACTCCACTACCTAAGCCTCCCAGCTTAGGGTTTTTAACCCGATTCTCTCAACTCCGAAAGAATCAATTTACTAAACCGAGGTAATTAACGGGTTACCTCAACCCAAGTACAATAACGGGTTTGTTACAACCCAACGAGCAATAAGCTCAAAATACAAATAAGAATTGGTGTAAGAAAGAGAACTCTTACAACAAGAATTCCTATGCCTCCCAATAATAATTAAAATGAATACCAATTTGAAAGCCTAGGATGGACGTGAATTACTTCATAGATGCATGAGAAAAACACGTCGTTGAGCTTGCAACAATGTAGAGAAAGTGAATGGCAAGCTTCTTCATTCTCTCTTAAAAATATGGTCGAAATTTAAAATATAGCTCTAGAATTTTTCTTCTCTATTTCTTATGTCTCTTGTGTGTAAACAAAGAGTCCTAGGGTCATTTTATAGAGTTTAGGACCTAGGATACTCGTCTATTAGACGTTGGGATTTAATTCCCAATGTTCACATAGCCTAAATAAATTTTCTAGCTGTTCAGAATTGAGCCAACGACTAGCTGGTACAGGTACTAAAGTACCTACACTGGTACCAGCAACTCACTGCCACCAGTACATGAGTCCTGGTACCGGTACTCATCATGGGTACCAGTACTTGTGACTCTCAAGTTTGGAATTCCTTGGGCACAGTAACCTACCTGTACTGGTACTCATCATGGGTACCAGTACTTGTAAGGTTCAGGCCATAATTAAGCCTTCAACCTGTGGCCAACATGTATCGATACTGATGGTTAGTACTAGTACTTGTTGTTCACAGTTTAAGATGAATTCTCAAACCTGTGCCTTGCAAATACCAGTACTGATGAACAGTACCGGTACTTGCTTACAAGTACCTTTTTTAAGCATTTTAATTCATTACGTTCTTTGAAAATGATCGCAATATTAATCCTAATTTATCTCTAATTATTTTTATGATCTAAGTTATATTCCCTTGCTAAGAGGCATACATTCTATAAATAAAAAATCTAAACTAGAGAAACTAAAGGTCGAAGAAGATCTTCTCCACTTTGACTCATCCTTGTCATCTTGCCTCCTCCTTGTCATCATCTTCTCTTTCTCATCATCATGCCTCCATCACTTCCTGTTTACCTTGATCTTCACCTAAATCTAAAAAGCACTCAATTGCAAAAATTAATCCATAATAATTTTGTTAACACCAAAACAAGATGTGGAACAAGGTTCCAACATCCCTTGGTGGCCTTGGAGGGTGGTAGGAGGCAGAGGGTGGCCGACCACCAAGGTCTAAAGGTGGACGGCTATGGACCTTTGAAGCATGGAAGGTGGACGGCTTTGGAGGTGGAAGAAGATATGAGGTGGGTGGAGGGGAGAGGGGGGGGCTCAAGATGGCCTTCGACCATGGGGTTTTATGGAGGTGCAACTAGGGTTTTAGGTCAGTTAGGGTTTAGGTTTTACTAAAAATAGGAATTCCTAAAAATAGTTGGCTCTTCCTTATTGTGTAAGTAAGGGTGTGCATGGGTTTGTGTTTGTGTGTGTGTGTGAGAGCATGTGTGGTTGTGGGTGTGGGTGCGTGAACATATGTATAGGTTTAGGTTGGTTTAACCTAGGTTGGGTTAGGTTCTAATTTAATTAGTTCTAATTAAACTAAGTGATGTAGATGCAAACCTAATTGGATCTATGGTGGCCTAATCTAGATAGGTGTAAACCCAATTAGGTGTAAGCACAGCCAATTGGATTTTGGTTAGGTCCAATTAGACTTGCTGAGTCTAATTAGGTTGACTTAATTAGGTTCCAACTAAACCTAATTAGGGTTGGTTGCATCCAATTAGGTTATACTATACCTAATTGGATGTGGCTAGGTCAATAGGTTTAGGTCAGGCATGATTGGACTCAATTGGGTCCAATCAGCTTAGGTTTAGTCCAATCAGGTCCCATAGACCCAATTGATTGCAGGCTAGCCTAATTGACTTAGACTGAGTGAATTAGGTAAGGTATGGACCTAACTAGATATTTAAGTTGGGGATTGGGTATAGGATAAGTAGGCTAGGGTTATGGATAGTAGGATAGTGTTAGGGATAGGGTGGATCAGTATATGGATAATGTTATCCATGTTTTTGGCTTTTGAGCTCAAATATCCTAGTTTTGAGCTAGTCTGGGGATAGGTACTAGGATAGGGTTGTCCTAAGGTTTTTAGGATAGTGTTATCCTAGTTCTTCTCATTATTTTCCTCTACTCTTGCTCTAGAAAGATAATCCTTTGTTCTTTCTTTCTTTCTTTCTTTCTTCAACTGGTGCCTTTATTCTTTATTCACATATTCCAACTCCATCTCTGCTACAACCTTTGCTCCTATCCAGCTTTATTCCATCCAGAATAGCTTCTAATCTACTCATGACCTACAAACAAGAATAAACCCTAATTAGCATGGGAAAATGGTATTATAACATATGCAAGTAAATAAAGAAATGTAATGCATGGTATGCAATTTATGAATGCACTTTTCACAAGTTAAACTAGATCTTGACATAATTCAGGTTAATTAAGTTGTATGATTGCTGTGCAATCACCTCCCTTCCACTCGTTAAGTCTCCTTAGCATAGAATAATTCCACCATCTCACCACCTTCTACTTAGCATTCCTATTTAGTCTACCATCTCACCCTTCCTCCATTAGCAAGCCTCCAACCTCTATTGCATCTCCTGGTGGCCGTCCTCCTCATCCTTGACCTCTGCTTCATCTCCAAGTCACCTTCAAGGCGACTGCATCAACAGACTACGCTCCATCTCATCTCTTTCTCTCTTGCTAGTTCTTATTATAGTGATTTTTCTAGTTTCTATTTTAGTTAGTTCTAGTTGTAACATCGACATCTATTTTAGTTGCAATAGAAGTTTAATTTCTAGTTCTATTATTTGCAAGTCCTGCTTCTCACCCCCTTTTATATATATTTGCCTGATTTGATTTCCTACTTCTCATCTCTTTCTACTAAACCTATTTGCAACAACCTCTAGGCCTATAAAAGGAACCCTTTGGGTCCTTGGGTCATCATTAGCCTCTAAGTCTCTCAAATTAAGAGAGGAAGAGAGAGGAAAAATATGGATTTTTCCTTCTCAAAAATCAAAAAATTTTCTTTAGGGACCTTCTCATGATTTCAAGAAGTATAGGCTTCCCACCAAAATTTTCACGATGGTGCATGCTGCGAGTAGCACGTGGGCAATGAGTGGTAGGCAGTGCCCGTATGAGTTTGCACAGGAGCATGTGGGGGGGGGGGGTGCGCAGGGAGGCTTGGATCTCCGATGCGTGGCACGATTGGATGGGCGACGGTGAGGCTCGTGGGGGCGAGCGATCCGCGTGAGCGAGTCGCGGCCAATCAGAGTGTGACATGTGTCACGAGCAAGCGACGCGTGGTCGAACCAACCAGTCTAGTCTGGTTCTGGACCCCCTCGCATTGTTTCATCTAGTTCGAGGCCTTCCCAACCTTGGATTTAGCCAAATAAGGTACTGTTGGAATTGTATTGACACGTACTACATGTTGGTATGATTTATTTTCACTTTTGGGTACACTCTCTATATTGAAAAATCAGAACATTATTAGGTGTCTCCGACCCCGTTCTTGGTCCGTTTGAATTAGGTCTTATCCTGGGTGCATGCGTGGATCCTAAGGCAGGTGTGGAGATTATTTCTAGGCCTTGTGCACACGGTTCAGAGTCACCGTGACCCTCCGGTGACATTACGTGGAGTAGTCTTTCCCTCTTTCAATTCAGCAAGCTTTTCGGGTACCTGTGGAACCATCCTGCGCGACCCTTTTTCATATACCACCTTGGTCAGCATGTGTTCTCCTTTTTGCTGAGTTTGCAACCCCTATGGTGTTTTCCATAATTTATGGGTACTATAATGAGAAATAATCTATTTTATGTGAATGATGAAGATTTAATGATCACATGTACCCTTGTTATCTTATGCATGAAATGAACTCTGTTTTCCATAAAACAAGTTTTACTGTCTTCAGTAATTTTTAAATAATATGGGACCGCTATCACAAGATTGAAACTACTTGTAAGTTGATAAGTTAGAAGATAATATGAATAATTATTAACCTTGGAATTAGTAATACGAAATTACTAAGGATTTTCTGAATTGACAAAATAAGAGGTACAATTTTTTGGAAATTGGTTATATAATATGATGGATATGTCAGGAAATAAAAGGATTGGATAACTGGTTTTCAACCCCGCTACTTGCCAGATTTTGGCTGTAGCTTTGGGCCTTTTTAGATCAGGTTCAGGGGCAGGTTTAGGGAGTGGCTAGCCTCCGTACGACTCTTTAGTTAGGCTTAGCGGCCAACTGGGATGGCAAATTGTAAGGCTCGAGGCTTGGAGTGGTTTTTCTCGGCTGGTGGGTGGGTCATTGGTTGTCTATGGTTTAGTGTACACAGCGCTTGTATGTGTTCACGCAACACGATGTAGCCACCACCCCTTTTCGTAATGAACCCAAGGTATGGAGCATGGCTACTCGATGGGTATAGGCAGTCCTCTCGGCCAGGAGGATGCCTTATACTGATCTTGCACCACAGGAAGTTACATGAGATCATCTCGTGGCTAAGACATCAATTGACAGATTGGGAACAATAAGAATATGAGTGAATTACATAAACGGAACAAGATATGAAATAAATTGCAAACAGACAAACTCTTAACACAGTGCCCTTTTTCCTATACTCTGTGATGGGAACACCATCGTAAGCCATAACTAGCTCAATTTGATCTGATTAAGTGAATAAAAGCTCCTACATATCCATCAGAAGGTCTTAATGGCACAAAACACTGATTTGAGGAGAAAATAAGAAAATAGGGTTATTTTTGCAAATTTACTATTCTATCACAAAAATAGAATAACCATGGGTTTTCTCAGGGGTTAAATAAAGGTCAAAATGTGCTTTAGAGTCTAACAAGAGGGTTCATACGGAACGAAATGGGTTTTCATGCGTTACGGGAATTAATGGACATCTGAAATCCTAAAAACAGGCCCGCTTAATCTACTGAGGTTCTGGTCAAGATAAAATTCACCTAAATCCTATAAAATTCATAGACAAATATTCTCTAAGGTTTGGTATGCTTGATTTGACCATCAGAACCTAATTTGACCAAAAATAGTCTCAAATAGAAAGTTACCCTAATTTGGAAAACTGTGCAATTTACCCAGTCAAACTTGATCAAAACCAAAATCCAACTTTACCATTGGATTCCTTGGGCATAAATTATGTTTATACCAAAATTTGGGCTTAATATGAGATCATATTGACCAAGTTTGCATTTTGGTCCTGTCAGACTATTTTTTCTCACACCCATGCCCCTAACTTTCGAAAAATATGCATTTGGATCCCTAACTTTTGTCATCTTCTTTACAATCTGGTCCCTACTGCCATTGGTGTGAATGCACCTTGCTCCGGCGAGATTTGAGCAGAGATTTCTCACTCGATTCTCAATTAAACCTTCTCAAAATTGAACTGGAGATTCTTTGTGAAATTTCCTTCCACATGAGATCGGTCTTAGGGTCTAAATCTTTCCCAAAAGGTCATGCGAACCTTTCAAAGGTTTGGGCCTCTTATTTCGCGAAGCCTTTTAGTGTTTGGAAGCTTCTTTCCAAACTTGGAAAGGCCTCCTATGGCTTATAAAAGATGCCCTATTGCATACTACACATCTTCAGCAAGTCTTGGCAAGCCAAAAGCCCTTGAATCCCTTTCTCTGACCACCAACTACTGCTGCTCTGGCAACTTCTCCGATCCCCTTTTTCCGACCATCCAATGACCAAATTGGTTGATCCTCTCGACTCTCCTCTTCATTGCGATCCTCCCCAACCAAAGGGAGGACGTGCCTCTGCCTACCTCACCGTCACTTCTTTGCCATCTTCATCACCTTCTTTGGCGCTGGTCGACCAAAACCGGCCGCCTTCGCCCCTCTATCTCATCCCTAAGTCACTCTATCTCTTTCTCTCTTCCTCTACTCTTTTTCCTTATACTCACAAACCACTCACAACCTTCGACTCGCACGCTCCGTCATCATCTTCCCCATCTCCAGCCACTCCTCCGGCGAGGAGTTCCATATGCTACTCACCTCCATCCTTCTCGCCGACATGCTCCTCACCATCGCCTCAACCCAGAGATAAAAACCCCTCAAGTAATTGAAGGGATTGGCCTCTCCATCACCTCCGCACTGACTCACCGAGGTCATATGACCTCCACACACACACGCATGCCAAACTGCCACCACCGTTGCACTCGTCGATCCTTGGCGATCCTCCTGAGCGCTTTAATTAGGGCTCATAGCCTGTATTTCTGTCTCAGGTATCTTCATCAGAGCTCTACCATCGCACCATCTTCTCTGCCTCTGATTGCTGCCTTCCAGCCAAGTTCCTCCTCGCTTCCACGCCCAGGAAACACGGAAGACTCCCGGGTTCATCTCCGGGCATCCACTTGGAGCCATCAGACATCCCTTCGATGCCAATTGGAATCCCCAACTGCTAAAGACTGTACGCGAAAGAAGCAGGGTTTTTAGTCCCACATCATCCGTTGCTGAGGCATGTGCACGACTTAAGTTATTTTTTTGCCTCACTACCGTTGCCTCAATAAGCACTGGGTGAGGTCCCTTTCCACGTGCGCTTACACGCCCTCACCCGTGGTCATGCCACGCGAGTCTAGGTTCTGATCTGATTACCTGGATACCTGGGTCTGCCTAGCATTACAGAGAAAGAAAAAGAAAGAGAGGAGGTGGAGGGGGGTTTTGCCCTTTGCACCTCTCAACACTTGGTCTCTGCGAGGCTTTCGTGCCTCTGTGCTGTGCTTGTGCCTCTCACTGAGGTTTGAAGAAGAGGCCTTTGCCTCTGTTGGTACTCAGAGCTGCGAGTTAAGGCATCCAACGCCTTGTGCCTTCGTTTGTTAAGTTGTTGCTAGACTACTGTTGCATTATTACTTACGTGGAAACTTATTGATATTCACTGTTCAAACATATCCATTAATTGTTATTAAATTGTAGGGCTAATTTGGTGATTCAAATCACCATTTTAACCCCATCTTTTTGCACTTTATTACTGAGCTTGATCTCTATATCATTTTTAATTAAGTTTTGATTGCAATTGCTCATATATTTGATTCAAACTGCGATTTTGAGATTCATATTTGCCACTTGCTCCCAGTGAACGACCTCGGATTTCTTTCGAGTATAAATATTATCTGTTTTTGGCACTAATTCAATCTATACTACAATGCAACGATTTTAAAACCCATTTCAGAGCGAATAACACTCTATTACTTGGGTTACATGTTTAGTTGTTCTACACTACTCAATTTTCACTGACGTTTTATCTCGGCTTCCATACTCAGGTGTTGCTGAGCAGTTGGGTGTAGCGACTGTTGCTGGTCAGACTTTCGTGGAACCAGATCCTATCTGAGGAGACGGTTCGTATTAAGACAGTGGCTCGTAGCAGTAGTTTTTCTTTTCGCTCTTAGAATTTTATTTCCTATCTTCTTGGTAGCTATACAAAAGTCCCTTAAATTTTTGCTTTAGCGTAAATTTTAATTATATTGTTAGCACTTTAGTTTTTTTCAATTTAATGCATTATGAATGAATGTTGGCTATTGATGTTTTATGGCTCTATGTTGGGTGACTGCTATCCTGCAGGTGTTTGTGCTAATTGTTAGCACCCGGTGACCCAAGTTTCATCTTTTGGCAAGACTTGGGTCGACACGAGTTTTCAAATCTCGATTTTTCTCGCGTAAAATCTCACTCATCATTTTGGCATTGTTGTCGGGGAGGCAATGGATCCCAATTATTTACCACATTCCTCTCACTTATTCATTCTTTAACCTCTCTTTTCTTTCTTCTATTGTCTTGCAAGTATCCTCACAAGGAAATCTACAAGCTGTAGATGGGAGTAAACTGCGGTTGAAGACCGTTGTAAGTGCTCCCCCATTATTCCCCACTCCATAGTTTCCATTTCATCACCAACTAATTCGAGCCCTAATTAACCTAGTTGCTCTCATAAACCTTAGGTTAGTTTGATTGTTTGTTTATCACCTCACTCCACCTCACCCCTCGTATAAAAAAAGAATAAAAAATATTTTGATCTAATTGTGGGATTTATTTAAAAGATACACTACATACACCCACAAACTTGACGTACACGACCTCTTCTGATTTTTATTACTCAACCGGTAACCCGATCTTTGGAACAGATACACTCACAAACACATAATTAAGTAGAGATTAGATTAGGTTAATCACATTGTGTGCCTAATTCAGTGGTGCATCAAGGCCAATTGTCTGAGTTGTTTGGGCTACACCACTTCATCTAAAAATAACTCATCCAGTAGCTTACTTCTTAGGGTTGAAATTTAAGGTCAAGAACCAAGCACCCCACTATTATTTGAATTTTAAAGGAAAATATCTTCACTGGTGTTTTCAAATCTTGGTGTGCCTCTTGAACTTTATTGAATCAACCTTAATCTTAACCCTAAAAGCTACTAAGCAAGATTTGAACCTTAAAACTCACTTCTTCTTTAAGAATCTTGCTTGAAAGCCCTAGTTGTGCACTCACTCGCACATTTCAACCAATCATTAAGGGCACAACCCATTTTAATGGCTCATTACATTCTAAAAGCATTATTATCCCTGGCCTTAATATAAAATTGAGTAGGTGTTGGCCCTAGGACTCATCCGTCAATTTCAAGGTATTACTCAAACCATGGTTCGAATTTGTGATATCTACTTTCTCTAGAAGGTGCTAAGTTGGGGGGCCTAATTGTCAAACGACTTAAGCAGATAGGGGTTTGTCATAATTAGCAGCCTTCGGGACATGCTCCCCTTGCTTCGGGAACCCAACTTAACCAGTTTCTGGATTAAGAACAACACAAAATTCGTGTTATGGTTCAAGTATATCTTGGAGCATAGGTCCTTAGGAAACCCAATTTAAGATCAAGCCTGTATTTTTGTGCTACAAGGCTCCATTCTCCCATCTTTTAACTTTCTTCTAGTGTATGCTTGGAAGAAGGTCATTGAACCCCCATCTAGGACCTTTAGACCATTCAAGGAGGTGTAGGTTGAATTTTGGTCCAGTAGATCCCTTGGTTGACCAATGACCTCTGAATCAGCACGAGTTGGTGCAAGGGCAGCTAAAACAATTGCAACAAATGCAAGAATGGTTTCAGTGGATGAATGGTCAGGGTGTTCAGCCCTTAAAGTATTTTTATGATCCTTCAAACTACAGAGATTGTCTCGGTGTTCTGATTCCAGTCTGTGACATGCAAATCAAGCCCTAGGTTTTAAGCCTAATAAATACTTTCATGGGCTTGGCTCTGAAGACCCATTTGAGCATTTGGAGGACTTGACCACTTTGGTCCAGACCACCAAAGCATGAAATGTGCACAAGGAGCAGTTGATCATAAGGCTTTTCCCTTACTCTCTTAGGGATAAGGCCATACATTGGTATAGAACGATTGGGAGGCCGATTAACACTTGGAATGATCTTAAATCAGTCTTCTTGAAGAAAATTTCCCCTGTTGGGCATACCAATGCTTTGCAATAAGCAATTACGACTTTTGTCCAATGGCTGAGGGAATCGCTTCATGGTGCCTGGGAGCGATTCCAGGATCTGTTGCAGAAGTGTCCACACCACGAGGTGCCGAAATGGCAACTCACGCAGATTTTCTATCACTGATTGATGGAATAACTCCATAGTCATGTAGATGCTTCTTACGGAGGCAATTTCCTCAGCAAGGATGCAAACAATGCACATGACTTGTTTGAGAAAATGAGCGAGAATTCTATCAATCATGCCTCCATGAAAACTTTCAACTGGTCCCAACAACCCAGATTGAATGCTAATGAGGTCTAGGACTCTCGTTCATTTGATATGGAATTGATCTGTAACAAACTTGATAAGGTGGACTTGGTTGCAAAAAGGATGGAGGAGTAGATGGCTGGAAACTTTGGAAATACTTCTAGATCTACTTAATCCTAGAATTCGGGATTCCATTCTTCACGAGCTCCTACTAGAAGGGAATTTGTAAATTAATTGCAAATGGCTCAACATATGAGCCAGCATTTCTCAAAACTCCATGGGTTCCAAACTAAGGCCTTTGATCCTAGTTTCTCTGATCCTTCTTCTTTCCCGCCATCCTCACCCTATGAGGATGTGTATGCTATATAGAAGAATGTTAGGTCCAACATGCATTCTAATTCTTACAACTAGAGTTAGAGGAACCCCCTAACTTCTACTGGAAAAACTAGGGGTAGTAGACCCAAATGTGACCCAGCAATTATGCACCTCAAAAATCAATGGGTTGGGGTCATGTATAACCCAGCTACCCTTGAATCAGGTCAATCAGCCAACATGGAATGTCTGACAACCCTCAAGGTAGGCTAATTTGAATCATCAGATGATAGAAACACAAGGATCTATGCTCCATCTCATGCAATAAATGAAAACCTCGTTGGACAACTTGCAATCCAGGCTCAATGCTAACACCCGTCAGTCGGCATCTCTACCATCTCAACTTGTACCCAACCCCTAAAATATACAAATCAGGGTAATTGAGCCAAAGGGTATGGAAATCAGAGGGACCCACACGCACATGCTCAGGTGGTTGAGTAGGGTTCTTCTTCTTCTACTTCTTCTAATCTTGGATATTTGGCAAGTCAAGCCCCTCCAATCTTTCCTACTCCCTAAGACTTGAACCCGTATGCGTTTGCAAATTCTGTCACCTTAGAGAGCGAAAAGCAAACCCAGGATCCGAAATTACCTTCAACTAGCAAGTAAAACCCTAGTGAGCCTGAGGAGAAATTGGAGAAAACTGAAGAAGATATTAATGCTCAGGAACCCAAAGTTAATGACCACACTCATATCCCATTTCCTGATGCCTTACTGAAACCCAAGAAGAAGCCTGTTGATAGCAACGAGGAGCTCTTGAATATATTCAAGAATGTCGAAATTAATATCCTGCTCCACAATGCTATTAAGCATATTATGGCTTATGCTAAATTCTTAAAGGATTTTTATGCACTCAAAAGTGTAAGCGAAGGAACCTACCTCAAGGAAGGTGATTCTCTCTAAGCAGGCTAGTCTATTATCCTGCATCACCTTCTTTAGAAAAAGAGAGATCCAAGTGACCCTTTAATTTCATGTGTCATCGGGGATTACACTTTCGACCAGGCACTCTTGGATCTAGGTGCATCCATAAACCTAATTCTGACTTCCTTGTACAAAAAGTTTGAATTAGGTGAACTCAGGCCAACCTCAGTAACATTGCAATTAGCGGACCATTTGGTCACCAACCCAAAAGGTGTTATTGAGGATGTTATCGTCAAGGTCATGGATTTCTATTTTCCTATAGATTTCCTCGTCCTTGACATGGATTTACCTGAAGAGTTAAGGAACACACTCATCATTCTGGGGTGTCCGTTATTGGCTACCACTAAGGCCAATATAAACTATGAGAGCAGTAGTATGGAGATTGCCTTCAGGGATAAAAAATTAACACTTGATGTTTTTAAGGCGATCAATAAATTTGAGGATTGTGGATATATCGATGAACTCAAGGATATTGATCACGATTTTGAGACTTGTATGGCTTTCAATCTTCTCGAGGATCCCACCCTCAACACTGAACTTGAACCACAACCCTCTATGGCAAACCCGCCACACCTTGAAGAGGTTATTAATTTTGTTCATTCTCAACCTCTTTCTCTGGATCATCCTGATGTGTCTTCATTAGCATCCTCCCTACCTTCTATTCTTAGCTCTCCCCAACTAGAGCTAAAACCATTGTCTAACAATCTGAAATATGAATTCTTAGGACAAAAGAAGATGCTCCCTATGATTATCAGTGCAAAGTTGCCTAAGGAGCAAGAATTGAATTGTTTAAGGTCCTAAAGGCACATAAAGAGGCAATTGGTTGGACCATTCATGACCTTAAGGGGATCGATCCATCTTGTTGTAATCATTGAATTTATATGAAAGATGGATCCGGTCCTTCTCGCCAAATGCAGAGGAAATTAAACCCTAATATGCAAGAAGTGGTCAAGAAGGAAATCATCAAGTGTCTTGATGTAGAAATAATATACCCAATCTTGGATAGTCCCTGGGCTAGTTTTGTGCAAATTGTTCCCAAGAAAGCAGGGATAACCGTAGTAACTAACAAGAATGGAGAATCTATCATAAATCATTCAACTTCCTCTTGGAGAATCTATATTGATTACATGAAGCTGAACACAGCCACAAAAAAGGATTATTTCCCATTTCCTTTCATCGATCAAATCCTTGAGAGGTTAATCGGGCAAAAGTATTTCTATTTCCTGGACAGTTATTCAGGATATAAACAAGTTCCTATCCATCCCAAAGACCAGAAAAAGACAACTTTCACTTATCCCTATTGATGAGAGGCTCATCATGGCTTCTAATTACCCCTAATTAACTAGTTTCCCTAGTTAATTAGCTAGGTATATGTATATATAAGGGTTAATTATGTAATAAGGGACAAACCATTAAAGGACCTTAAAATAAGTTTAAAATGATAAATTATAAGCCAATTAATATTATTAATAACTTAATTAATAAATGGACTCAAAATACCATTAATTAATTACCTAATTAATGTCTTATTTAACTTAAGTATAACTTAGGATCTGAGTCTTAAATAACTTAAGTAAGTTAATAAGTAAATAAATATAAATAAATGGGTCCAAAATGTGAATACAAGGCTTTAATATAATATTTAGCTAAATTATAAATATATATAAAAAGTTAGAAAAGAAAATAATTTAAATTAACTTTAAAGCCTCTGTTTGCATTTTGATCCCTATAATTTATTGCATTTGAGTCCTTTCCTTTCACCTAGGTCCTTATCTTTCCTTGCATATAGGTCCCTACGAACATCTTCTTCCTCTTCTTCATTTCTTCTTCAGCTACTTCAACGGCTGACGAATGGCAGTGAAGACACCTTACGATAACCTTCCATCTGACACCATTCCAACCTCGCCAAGCTCTTGGAGCTTGCGCTCACCCTCGTCACTTCATCCTTCCATCCGGATTTGTCCTAAATCCTAATTAGGTCATGGTATTAACCTCACCGACATCGGAGACGATGCTGGAAGTTAGGCCGCACCTAGATGCAAACCTGTTTGGATTCAAGCTCCTTATCCATTGCTAAACCCTATAAATACCCCTTGAACCCTTCGATTTGGGTGGTTAGCTCCCTACCCTCTTCCCCAACTGTAGCTAACTGATAGCCTATTCTTCCTTCTCCAACGACCAATCTCTGTCTCCATCCTATTCCTCCAATCATCTCCACTTGCTTCCGATCTTCGCCATCGTCTGCTGTGTCCTCTGACGAAGTGCCGACGTCGGACTCTACTTCCATACCACAAAACCACCCGCCAGAGTTCTTCCACCAACCTTCTGGTTTCATCCCCCATTAAGAACCTTCGACGGAGACTCCTCAACCTCCTTTGTCCAGGTAATAGTAGGATTAGGTTAAGGTAAGAGTAGTGTAACTTAGTTCAGTAGATTAGGTAGTTAATTAGGTTTAAATTTTCAAATTGTATGTCGTCTTCCTTAGCTCCAGCAAGCTCTTTGAGCTCGTTTGAGCCACTCTTTTGTCATTCTTACATACTATTCACCTTCCTCACCTTATCATGATTTCATAACATTATTTTTCCCTCACTCTTAGCAGTTGAATTGCCTAATTCATCTTCGCATTCACCGGCGACCTCCGCTATCCACGGCGAAGGTCTCTGAGATTAAAGCACACTCACTGGGGCCCTCCATCACCTCTTCATAATCTAAGTTCCCCGATCCTATACCTAATTAGTATAATTAACTCATAGAAAATAAATGCCTAATTCCATTTCAACTTTCTAACTCTCTGTCAATAGAGAGCTCGAAAGAGTTATCCCACCTAATTAATCCCTCATATAGCATCACAAGGTTCTGTTGAACTTTAACCCTCACTCAGTTGAGTGAGATAGCAAACTCTAAGTTCGTACAAACTCAGAGATTAGGATTTCTAAATTCCCTGATGAATCCTTAATTAGACCATCAATTGGATAAATTGATGAGTTCCTGAGGTTCCTTGTGACCTCAGGAAGCTCTTAAGACCTTTAATGGTCTGTTTGATGGAATTTTGTACACTGTTAGACATTTTCTGAACTCACCAGAGCTCTGGCGAGTCGAAATTGATCTTCACCCCATAGAACTCTACGCAGAGCTCTAGAATGATTATTTAGGACCTAAGGACTATGTAGCGATTGTCAATTTGATGTTTTGATTCCTAGAGCTTGTAGACAACCTCTGTCTTCTCCAACTCCGGTGGAGTTGGAGAAGCTGACCCTGACCCTGACCCATTAGGTTTTAGGCTTTGGAAATAGGTCAGTAAGCTCAAGCAGAACCTGTATGGGTCATATTTGATCTTTGATGGCTCTGAAATCCCTTAGATTATTCCATCGAACACCTCCACTTTTGATCTCAGGCGACAGTGTCTGAGAGGAACTTTAAGAGCTTCAAAACTTAGTTTTAAGGTCTGAAATGATTTCTAAAGTTAAATAGAATTAAACTAAGGTCTTAATTGGGTTACCAAAGCTCTAATTCTAAAAGTCAACTCTGAGCTTACTGTGGTCAAATCCCAGGTTCAATTTGAGGATTAAGTGTTTAATTCTACAGATTAAAAGGTTGAAATTCTTTCCGGGATGATTTAGAGTGAGTTGGAATTGGTTTGATTGAGTTTTATTGAGGATTTTGTGTAAATTTGATCACTGTCCAGTTTGGGTTCTTTAGAACCCAATACTGAGTTCTTTGAGTTTTTGGCGAGATTTGGATGCTAAATTCGCCCAGATTGAATCATAGCTTCTTGCAAAGATGGTTGAATATTTTCTAGGCATGCTTAGCTCTCTGTCGAGATCTTTAGAGCTCAAAATGGATCTCTAAAGCTCTTGTAAGAAGCTCATGAGCTTCTTCCTCTTCTTAAAGCCATACAAAGCTCCCTTCCTTCACCAATAGATGCGGAAGCATCTACTAAAGATGGTTCAGACCTCAGTTGGAGGTATGACTCTTTCTTGCAGGTCAAAAGACTAAAATTATCCTCTGCAGACCATGAATGGCTGTGAAAACCTTTCACCTTTGCCCTTCAAATTGAAGGGCCAGATTTGACTCGAACACTAAATTGGTGTTACATATTTGTAGAGGACACTAAGGGCTCTCGATCGAAATCACCCAGTAGGTCGGTCGGAATCGTCGGCCGAAGATCGGCTAGAACCTGGAAATGATAGTCCCACCTCAGGAACTATTGAAGCGCCGCACTGGTATAATATGAAAAGGCGTTAGAGCCTAACCAGTCGTCAGTGCAGGGCGCGAAATGAAACGAGCTTGCATGTGGGTGCGCGCATTGCACGTGCCTGCGCATGTGTGTGTGCCTGTGGGCATGAGCATGGACCCGAGTGGGTGTGTGTGGGGCTGGAAGGCCGGAGACTGTGCATGGGCTTGAATTGGAAATAAAACACCTAATCAAAACTAGGCTCAGATCCAGTAGGGTTTGGTCCCACCCTCTAGGGGGTACTGTGTATCCCCGACTGATTTGAGCTGCCAACTATAAAAACCAAATTTTTGGTTGTGTGAGCATATATGCACAATACTAAGGGAAATTTCGAAGAGAGAAAACCTAAGGAGAAAGCTAAGTAAAGAGAATAGAGAGGGCTTAGAGGAAGAAGAAGAAGATAAAAAGATGAATAAAAGAGAGAGAGAGAGTAACAACAGAGAAATAAAAGAGAAGAAAGGGCTGAAGATTAAGAAGAAAGGAGACTCTTGTTGTCTTCTAATCTTTTACTTTTGTGCTTTTATTGAAATAATATGTCTCCTTTTAATATTTTGAGAATAATTGATGTAACAAGGCATTTGTATTCACTTGTATAACTTTTTCTTTCCTTAATTTTTTGTAATTTGTTATAATGGGTGTAATAAACATGTTTACTTGATTCCTAATGAAAAATCACATGTGTAAATGTGTTCCTTCTTAATGGAATATTGCATGCTTTTATTTGAATATCTCTTATGCAAGATTCATGTACTTAAATAATTTAATTATAATCTGATTGATTAAGTAATTAGTAATTTATGCTTAGGAATTAATGGTGCATTAAGATAAGTTATTCCTCCCAGTGAATGACCTGGACTCAACCAGTTAAAAAGAATTTAAAATATAAAATGTTAGGTTAACTTGACCCTATACTACACAACCAACATTAATTCAAGTTAACCTAAGGTACTTTCTCATGCGATTAATTAAGTCTAAATAACTTAACTAACTATGTTGAGGAATTAAACAACCACCTATGGAACCTTTGCATTCCATAGAATGTCTTTTAGGCTTTGCAATGCACCTGCGACTTTTCAAAGGTGCATACTAGCCATCTTCTGAAACATGGTGGGAGATTGTCTAGAGGTATTCATGGATGATTTTTCCATTTTCTGAGATTCTTTTTAAGTCTTGCCTGGCTAATCTGGAATTGATCCTAAAGAAATGTATCTAAACTCGATTGGTCCTTAGCTGGGAAAAGAGTCACTTGATGACATAAGAAGGCATCGTCTTGGATCACGTAGTCTCTGATCAGGGAATTGAAGTTGACTGCTCCAAACTTCCCCTACCCACATCTGTTAAGCAAATTCAATCATTTCTTGGTCGTGTGGGTTTTTACAAGAGGTTCATCAAGGATTTCTCGAAGGTTGCTCAGCCCTTAAGCACCTTCTGACCAAACATACGCTGTTTGAATTAGATGAATCATGCCACAAGGCATTTGATTTACTCAAAACAGCAGTCACCTATGCTCTAGTGTTGCAACCACAAGTTTGGACAATCCCATTTGAAATTATGACCAACGCTTCTGATTACACAGTCGGGGTTGTCTTGGGTCAGAAAATTGAAAGGAAGCCCTTTGTCATCTACTATGCTAGCAAGACTCTGGACGAGGCCCAGAGGAATTATACTGTCACAGAAAAAGAATTGCTAGCTGTAGTTTTTGCTATGAAAAAGTTTAAGGCTTATCTTTTAGGTTCTCATGTAATAATTTATATCGACTACTCGTCCCTGAGACATCTCTTGGCCAAAAAGGATGCCAAACCCTATCTCATTCGAGCGATTCTTTTACTTCAAGAATTTGATCTTGAAATTAAAGACAAATAGGGGAACAAAATGTAATGGCGGATCATCTTTCGAGAATACTAATTGATTCTCCTCGTCCAAATATTTCGATTACTGACACCTTTTCGGATGAGTCCATCCTTACAAATTTGGGTGTCCAAACCCTTTGGTTTGCTGACATTATTAATTATTTGGCCATTGGTCAAGTCCCTTAGGATTGGACTAAGAAACAACGGGATAGACTTGTATTCAAGGCTTAATTTTACTTTTGGGATGACCCCGAGCTATATTGCATCAACTCTGACCAAATTATTCACCGATGTGTCCCAGAAAATGAATTCTAGAGTATACTTGAGTTCTGCCATGCATCGGCATGTAGACATTTTTCTGGGAAAATGACAACTGCAAAGATTCTATAGTCTAGATTTTATTGGCCATCTTTATTCAAGGATGCCCAAGATTTCTCGAGGTTATGTTTCCGAGGCCAAGCACTCAGGAGCATAGCTAAGAGAGATATGATGCCCTTAAACCCAATACTTCTAGTTGAAATCTTTGATGTTCGGGTGTTCAACCTGGAATTCGCATTTAAAGTACTATTTAGGTGTAGTATAGCGCAAAAACACATCGACAAATAAATTTATAAAACTCCGATGAGTACCGGGTCGTTCGCAGGGAGGCAATCTCGATTTTTGCAGAAGCTTTCCAATAAAACTTACTCTAAATAGATATTTATATATGTATATATGTATAGGAATCAGATGTATAATTAGGCATTCAGAAGATCATAATTTTAATTTCAATTAAACAAAGTTTTACAATAGAGAATGCTACTAGAATTAAGTACAGAGATAAAGAGAGAGAGATAGTGAGAGAGAGAGGAAAGTGGCAGAGAAACGACGCCGCTTATGGGATGCTTGTGTGAGATGCGGCAACACCTCAGATCCAGAGCCTTGGGATGAAGGTCGGAGTGGAGTTGCAGAGGGACGAAGAGTTGCAGAGAAGGTGGAAGATGTCAAGATTTGATGGAAGAAAGAGAGAGATGCCTCAACTAGGGGGGCCCTAGGCCTTTATTTATAGCTTTTGTGGAGGGAAAAAAGGGTATTTTAGCTCTTAATCTCGTGTAACAACTTCTGTTTGATCAAATCCGTTGATCGAGAGATCAACTGATCAAATCTGGCCTCAAAAACCTTCAACTTCGCCTCCATCACGCGAATTTAATCCCTGGCTAACATGTGGCACCTGCTGCACCCTTAGATCAAGATCGCACAACCCCACTTCCTCCTCGCATGCCTACTGCAACAATCTCTCTCTACGTGCGCACCCGCAAGGCTCTTTTTAGCGCCTAATCATCAGCCGTCCGATCTTACGATCGGATGGCTTAAACGCACGCTCACATCTCCTTCATAACGAAGGAAACGCACGAGTTCGAGAGTTACGCATGCGTGGGATCTAGCATTTAGCTACGGCATTCTCAGATCATTCCACGCAGTCACTCCAGTGCCCCTTTAATCAAGATCCAATGGCCAATCATGCCCGCACACAACAAGCGTTCAATTTCGCGCAGCGCACGACTTGAACACACATCCCACGCTTTCGTGCATGCGTGCGTGAGCGAACGCGCTACGTGAACGTTCTGTTATACATACTTGTTTATTTCTATTTATCTTATCCAACTGAATAGGCGACATGGCGCGCTCGTGGCCATTGGATGAAGATCCAATGGCCCACAGCATGCGAGGTAGCCTTCCTAAATGGGGTGGTGGTGAGGGAGCTCGTATTCAGGCGGTCAGAAATACAGAAAAGTATGTCAAGGCTGTATTTGGTGGATCATGAGGGTGGTAGGTGTTGTTGCCTCATTACACTTGAAATAAATTCTAACTCATAAACTCAATTTTTTTCTGCTCTTTTCTTTTTCTAAATTTTTTTCTTTGTATATATATATATATATTTCTTTTTCTTCTTTTCTTCTCTTTTTTTTTCTGCATCCAAATATCTACTAATGCAATGCAGCATACAAACTTTTATTTACGAGGCATTATTCGGGATTATGGGCGTTCAAGAGGATATCGAGTGGCTTATTTAGTGAAAGTGCCTATTCTCAACACCTGGAAGGGAATGGATAGGATAATATATTTCTGACCTTGACATTAATACCCTCCTTCAGCCGAGGATTCCATAAAGGATGGTCGTGACCATCCACCTCAGTCTTAGTTTTATCAGAACCTACTCTCTACGTATTTGCCTCATTTGGTGGCTCTCAAGAGATTCACACTAAGAACTTGTACGCAGGAACCGAGAGCGAAAACTATACCTAACTCCGAGTATCATTATCTCATTATCTAGAGTTTAAGATTCCTCATACTAGCCTTAGAGCACCAGTAGACTTTCTACTCTCACCTCACACTTGTTTGGTGGATCTGTTAGAAGATAGTTTGCCTGACTCCCTAATTACTATTCAAGGGTTCAAGGGAAGAAGAACTGCTTCTTCTCGACAAACTAAAGATGTTTATCTGTCTTCACAGAGGATCCATTGCAAATTTTACGTGTCAGTGTGAAATTATACTGGATTCTAAACTCAGGAATCAACTTAAGAATAAATCCCTAATAAAACCTTAATAAAAATTCTTTATGCCTAAATGCAATTTTTTTTTCTGATATAAAAATAAGACATGCAATGTCCAACCCCCCATGCCTATTCATTACAATGTCCTCATTGAAATGTATGCATGAAAATCAAAATGTACCAAGCAAGAGGAGGGGATATCACCTGACTATTCTTATTAATCTAGGTCAGCATGGATGCAAAGGATGCAAAGCTACCTATAATGAATACTGGGTTGCCTCCCAGCCAGCACTAAGTTTAATGTCATTTGCCGGACTGAAACCCAAAAAAATGTAGTTCAAATAAATGGGTTGAGACAAGATTAAAATGAAGATGTGATCATGTAATGCAAGGATCAGTGATGCACAAATGCGGATCAACTGATGGTGAATACCAAGCCCAAAAGGTCGGAAAAATAAAGTGAATATGTTTGAAACTATTTGCAATCAGATGCTACAAAAGAGAGAAATATTAGTGCGGGTGCCATAGTGGAAAGTAGATAATGGCAACCTTAACATGTGATGCATGAGGAAGGCAGATGTGGTGGATACAGGGTGGTTTGTAGGGAATAAATCATATGGGTCTTGAAAGTGATGGGAAATAAAAGGAGGGACCTGAGTGGTGTAGTCTGAAATGGTATAAGAAACCACTTCGAAAGTCAAGTTAGGTATGGATGGATGTCGAGTAAGTGAGTTAAATAAGATCCAGTCATCCATCTCACTAGTTTTGGACTTATTAGAATCCTCAATCTTATCCCTAAGGTGATCAAAAATCTTATTTGAGTCACCCAAATCATAATGCAAGTCCTCAAATGTGATGGACGTAAATTCATTATTCCTTAAAATCACAGCCCAAGGGGGAGAAAGATCAGAATCTAGATTAGTCAAGATCTTGATTTCTTTTAGTTCTATGGACTTTTGAATTTGATCCCAATTGTCTTTCTCTTGAATTACTCTTCTAAGGGATTATTTTTCTGTTCCTCATCAGTCAAATCAAACTCCTCAGGAATCCATGATTTAGCTAAATTCTTTGCTTCTTCAGATAGATCCTCATAAGTTATCCCCAGTAACTCTACAATTTCTTGAACATCTTTTTCATAAGGGAATTGTTTGTCTTGTTCAATCTCAAGATGTTGAGGATAAGAGTCAGGGTTTTCCTCAGGACTCTGGTGGATGAGAAGAGAAGGGTGTGAATTAGCTGAAACAGAAGTCAAAGTAGATTCGGCTTCAATATGGGATAGTATCGCCAAATATAGATATCAAATCATTTAAGCATATCTGATCATGGTAATCCTTAGACAAGATGACATTAAAGACATCCAACCGTGCTTGGCTAGGAGTGTCACTGTCCCTAATCTTTCTATATTCTTGATCTTGTTCCAATTGTGTGTCTTTAAATATGAAAGACTCATACTCCAGCTCACCATGGATTGGCTCCTCAAAATAGAATGGTTGCAATTCAAGGCCTAAAGCAAGATATAATTCCTCAAGTGAGCCTTCCTCCTCAAAGTCAGTTTTTGGGATATCAAAAAGGATCTATTCTATATAATCATAGGGCTGGTGGGTGGGCTTAGTGTATGTAGAGGTTGGGATTGGATAAGATGTCATACTTAAGGTTGGATCCTCAACCTTGAATGGCTTACCACCAACTTGTGGCATACTTGGACCAGTTTTATCACCTTGTGCTTTCCGAATTCTATTGATCTATTTTGTCGGATTATCTGTATTTCTTTTATAAGCTTCTCTCATCCCTTGGACTACTTGGAGTAATTGGGTGATCTCAGGATCACCGCCATGGTCAGGGATTTGATTAGGCTGAGGATAATAATTTCCAGGATTTCTTTCCTCAGTTGAATTAGAATATCTATCATCTGAATACCTAGGGTAAGAATCATATCCTTGGTTTGGTGTTGTAGGGTTATCCCAATGAGAAGGTAAAGTTGTTTCGGTGGAATTGGGAAAATTTGTAAAGTGATTTCGAGGATAGGATTGATATTCTACGTATTGGGATTCTGAGGCATATCCTTGCTCTGGGGAGAGATGAGTTTGGCTGAACCGATCAAGATAGTTGGTCATGCCAATTAGGTGCTGGTTCTGCATGGAGAGTGTCTTTTGAGGTTGTAGAGATCCTTGATATCCAGCAATTCGTGTGGGATTCGAGGCAGGCCTAGCTATACCTGGGGAATATGAGGTGTAGGCAAGGGAATCAAGTCCTGAGTGTTGAGGAGAGTTCTCCCATCCTGACGAAGTTAAAGTAAGGGAAGGGTTGGGATAGGGAGAATAGTGTGAGGCAAAAGAGTATGGGTCCATGGTTTCCTCCTCAATCAGTTCTTCCTCGTGGCAATTAGTCATTAGAATGTATTCAGAAAAATTAGGTCTTCTCCTTAGTTTACTCTCTAAAGGTGGTACCAAAACAATGTTCAGAGACCTCTTAGCATCCATGTACCAGAAGAAAGTTAATAAATGAGAGAGAGAAGACAGATGAGAGAATACCCCACCCTTTCAATACAAGCAATCAAACTGGTCCTTAGAGTGTCAACCCTAAATAGACTTGATCTTGACTCCTCAAAGCACGACTAGGTTAGATCAACCCTTGAATTACTTGGCTGGCCAGAAGGGTGGGACCCCTTAGGACACCCCGCACATTGGGACACCACTACGGGTTAATGTGGTTACCGCACTAACCTTTCTTGTCACCAGTGGGTCCAAGTAAACAAGGCCTTGACCTTAGCCCAATCTAGTTTCAAGTCCCCAAGTCTATCAGTCTTGCCTATGGCATGTCTACTCAGTTTTAGGTATGGGTTTGATGTGCTTTTGGAATATGATGGGAATTAGGGGGTGTTTGCCCTTAAAATTGATTTTGAAATGTGTGAAGTGCTCATGCAAATAGGGTTCACAATCAATTTCTTATGATGAAGTGAATTTTAAGATTTGAATGCTTATGTTAATGCATTTTAGGGTTCACTTGAGTTACTATTTTCAATCAAGGTTTTGATAAGGCACACAAGAGTTTTGCAAATCCTAATTTATTTTATAGATTTCGTTTAAGTATGGAAATGCAAGTGTGCTCTGTCCTTAGCATGAAATCCTAAATGCAGATAGTTCTAGATATTCTTTTAAGTCAAATTCAGAGAACTAGTACGACCCAAGCAATACAATTATTTGGTCTTATTGCACCAGTACCTAGGCACTCAGAAAATATTTTTCAAGAATTTTTAATGCACATTTTCTATTTTTTTCTGATTTAAAGTGTACTAGGGGTTTTGTAGTTTATTTTGACCCCCAGTTGGTGATTGGATAATCCATGCAATTAAACATATAAGAAATACTTTTTTCAGATTTTTTCTAAATTCTTCATTATCTCAGAAATTCAATGCCGTAAATTTCAAGTCAATCTGAGTTATATAAAAATTCCTATGATATTTTGAACTCCAAAAAATTAGGAACAATAACTCTATTATAACATATTAGTATGTGAATTTTTAAAATTTTTATATAATTTATATTTATGCAAAATTTGGATATATTGTTCCTAATTTTGAAATCTACGTCCAGTAAAAAATTTAGAATTTTTGAACATAACAATCTCCAGGAATTGAATTTTTAATATAAACCTTTATTTTTGCCCAAAAATCAAGAGAGAATTTTTTTTATAATAATTAAGAAAATTCTAACTAATCCTAAGGTTCAAGTAAACACCTATTTTTTTTCTTTTTTTTTAAATCTAACTAATCTAACTTACAAGTATTTACCTAAGATTTGAACCTGTGATTCTCCATTTGTTGCATCTTTCCCTTGGATTTCTGTGCTTCCTACACACGCAAATAGAATAGGTTAGAAATCTCAAATAAGCACTATGAAGAAATGCTTCAAAAATGTCCACTCCCTTCTCGGCAACGTTGCCAACTTGTTCGGTGTGTAATTCATGTTTAAAATATTATTTAGTTGTAGTATAACGTGAAAACACATCGACAAATAAATTTATAAAACTCCGATGAGTACCAGGTCATTCGTAGGGAGGCACTCTCGATTTTTGTAGAAGCTTTCCAATAAAACTTACTCTAAATAGATATTTATATATGTATATTTGTATAGGAATTAGATGTATAATCAGGCATTCAGAAGATCATAATTTTAATTTCAATTAAACAAAGCTTTTACAATAGAGAATGCTACTAGAATTAAGTAGAGAGATAGAGAGAGAGAAAGAGAGAGGAAAGTGGCAGAGAAACGACGTCGCTTGTGGGATGCTTATGCGAGATGTGGTAGCACCTCAAATCCAGAGCACCGGGACGAAGGTCGAAGCGGAGTTGCAGAGAAGGTGGAAGATGTCTAGAGTTGATGGAAGAGAGAGAGAGATGCCTCAACTGGGGGGCCCTAGGCCTTCTCTTATAGGTTTTGTGAAGGGTAAAAAGGGTATTTTAGCCCTTAATCTCATGTAACAACTATTGTTTGATCATATCCATTGATCAGCAGATCAACGGATCAAATCTGGCCTCAAAAGCCTTCAAATTCGCCTCCATCGCGAAGATTTAATCCCTGGTTGACACGTGGCGCCCACTACGCCCATGGATCGAGATCTCACGACCCTGCTTCCTCACGCGCTCACTGGAAAAATCTCTCTTTGCGCGTGCACCCACAAGGCTCTTTTTAGCGCCTAATCATTAACCGTCAGATCTTACGATCGAACGGCTTAAACGCATGTTTGCATCTCCTTCATGACAAAGGAAATGAGCGAGTTCGTGTGTTATGCGTGCATGGAATCTAGCGTTTGGCTACGACGCACTCAGATCATCCCACGTGGTCACTCTAGTGCCCCTTTGATCAAGATCTGACGACCAATCACGCCTGTGCCAACACGCATTCAAATTCACGCAGCGTACGGCTCAAACGTGCATCCCATGCTTCTGCACACTCGCATGAGCCAATGCGCTGCGCAAACATTCTGTTATACATACTTGTTTGTTTTTATTTATGCTTATCTAGCTGAATGGGCGACGTGGCGTGCTTATGGCCATTGGATGAAGATCCAATGGCCTAAAGCGTGCGAGGTGGCCTTCCTAGATGGGGTGGTGGTGAGGGAGCGGCTGTGATGGCGCCACGTGGCGCCATCATGGTCGTCTATCTTATTTTCCTTGTATCTGGGGATGTAGACCTTCGATCGAGTTGATTTTTGTGCTGTTGGACTGCGATCATCGATTCGGATTCATCAGTGTGGTTAGATTCTTCATCTAAAGGCAAAATGTGAATTGTTGACGGAAAAGCAACTAACACCTACAATCACTAAACTAAAACCTAAGTGACAAATATGACCCCTCCTTAAGCTCACTCTAGGCACGTGGAGGCCTAGAGTAATTAGGAAGTGGAAGTGAAAAAGTGCTAGAACAAAGATAAAGAAATTGTAATAGAAAACGAAAAGAAGGCAAATTGATTTAGTAGAATTTGTGTTTTACAAAAACATGTAGAGGAATGCTTCTACTTAAAATGGAAAATATAAAAGCAATAAAAAAAAAAACACAAATCCTCTTGCAGAATCTAATGAAGAAGGGAGTCCCCTTGCTCCAAGCCTAGCTGCTCCTTGGCTTGAAAAGAAGGTCTCCTTCTCCTTCCTTGAATGCTCCTCCAAGGTGGATGCTCTCCACCTCAATTCTTTCCTCCAAGGGTAGGTGTGTACCACCCTTAAGCTTCTTTTCCAAGGTGGCATGGACCACCTTCAAGACCTCCTCCAAAGGTCTTCCTTGCCTAGCTTTTCCTTTGGCTTGCGTGGGCACCAGAGAGAAGGGAAGAGGGGATGGCACCAAGGGGATAGAGTATCCCCTTAGTCTTCTTCTTCTTCTCTCTTGGGCATGAGCTTTAAGTAGAATATGAGTGGTATTTTGCTAGCCAAGGATGGGTTGTGAGGTGGTGGGTGTTGGTCTTTTTATAGGGTAGGATGAGAGGGTTAAGGTGACTCTTGAATTGGATGGCTAAGATGGGAAGATGGGGGTGGTTAGGTGATCTTATGGTGGAGAATTGTTGGCGCCAAGTAGGGGGGTGCGAAGGTGGTGGTTATGGTGGTGAAGAGCCACCTAAAGGTGGCACCAACCATGAAGGGATGCCTTGGTTTTGGCGCCACCATGAGGGCTTCTAGAAGTGGGGTTAGGTGGATGGTGGAGATGAGTTTAAGGGAAGATATGTGGTGGAGATGAAGGGGGTTTTGGAGGGAAAAAGTGGTGCCAATTGGTGGGTGGTTATGAGTGGTTTTGGCGCCACCTTGTAGTGTCTCTTGGAGGCAGTGGGTAGGCTAGGTTGGCGCCAAGGTGAGGTGGAAGTAGGGTTAGCTTATGTGGAGCTTAGGTGGAGCTAGTTGGTGGAGTTGTTAGGTAGGGTTTTTAGGTGGTAAAAACCAAGGGAGCTGGAGCATAGCTAAGCTAAGCTAGCTTAGCTAGTAGTGGAGTAGAGGAGGAGGTGTTGGAGCTAGGGTTTGAAGAGAGGAGCTGAGCAGGAAAAGTCTGGAGCTTGAACTGGAGCTGGCAGCTGCTGAAGAGGGTGGCATGGAGCTACTCTAGCTGGCTAGTTCTTTGCTAGCTACTAAGCCAAGCTAAAGTGAGCTAGCTTCTACCAAAATGAGCTGAGGTAAGCTGGGTCTGGTGCTCCCGGGGAGGATCAAGCTGGTTAAGACAGCTAAGGTAGCTTAGCTCAACTGAGTTGAGCTAAACTGAATCCCCTGGAGCTGGATTTGAGCTTCCTGAACTGGAATGAATTCATCTTCGGCTTGCTGGAGTTGAGTGGAGCTGGATGTAGCTGGACCTATGCTGGGGTGAAGTCCAGTCAACTCAACTGAGCTAGCTAGAGCTCCCTGTGGACTAATGGGAGCTGAGATGAGCTAGACTCAGCTAAGTTGAGCTAGATCTGAGCTGACCTGAGCTAGGGTGAGCTAAGATGAACTCTCTTGAGCTACCATTCAGCTGAGATGACCTGAATGGAGCTAGGATGAGCTAACCCTAGTCCAAGTGAGCTAGATTCCAGCTGTGGCGAGCTGGATCGAGCTGAGTTCTAGCTAGTCTGAGCTTCTTCTTCACCAGTTGCCTTCTTGAGTGCTAGGGTTCTAGGGATCTGTATATCTATTCATCCCTAACACTCACAAAAACACATTAAAAAGGCAAGAAAAATGTAATGCTTGCCTAACCTAATTTATGGCTAAATGCAACCCAAAAAACCCATTTGCGAAGCAAAACCTTAAGAGCTAGGATTGTTTTAATGCAAAAGAATGATGATAAACTGGCGTTTATCCCACCCCCATGCTTATCTTTTACTATTCTCTTAGCAAAACTTTAATTTATAAAATGAAATTTTTAGGAAATCTAATTTTTTCGACTTTTGAGTAGAAAAAGATTAAGGGACCTTGGTTGATCTAAACACAAGAGGCATGGGATTTGTTAAGGATAAACATCAGGATTTGTTTTTGGATCCAAAAATTAGACAAAACAGGATAAATATATCCTCTAGAAAATTCACAAATTAACCCCTTGTTAATTCAGATGAATTGAAATTTCTATATTTAGGATTTTTTTGGCTCTTGAATCTGATTCGCAACTTGCAATATCCTTTAAAACCTTATGTTCGTGCTTGTGAAAAGCCAACATTTATAAGGGCTTTCTTTTTTAGTTTAAAACTTTTTTTTTCTCCCCCATGCTTATTTTTAGCTTAGTCTTACAACAGATGTGTCAGGATCATCATTACCATTACCAATCCTCGAGGGGGCTCTGGTGCTAGTACTTCGGGATAGCACTGTCCATGACACCACCCAGGAGCTCACAACCCCAAAACACAACGCGGTGTAAAAGGGCTCTCCAAGCAAACTCAAGCTCTTGCTCCGACACTATAGTTAGAGCACCGTCCAAGACACTTGAGCTACTAAAATGCACTTTAATGCTCCATCTAAAGATATGAAATATAGATATGGAGCAGTGCCGAGGCAGTAACATGTTGACATCGCATCCTCAAAGGAGGCATTTTCCTCCTTCTCGGCAGTGGGAACTCAAACCAATGGCCTACTTCAGACTATTACTAAGTCCAAACAGGGGAGTTTTTCTAACTTTTAGTTGTTTTTAAGCGTTGGCTTGTGTGTGAAATTTGACACAAGAAGTTCCACAAGAAATGCAAGTTTTTGAATCAGAAACTAAGCTAGATACTTTCCATATTACAAAAGAGGATCAAGTCACCTGAACTATCATGAGTTCAGGTGGAATTTTAGAGAAGGATATCTGATCTAGTCTAAAAATAGACCCTGAAATTCTAATGATCAAATCCGCATTCTCATCCCTAGTTTGTTAAAGATTAAATCCCATTGTACCAAAAGTGAGTTTTTCAACCTTAGTCCCTATTTCAAAATTTTTCCTCAAAAAGTTTTCAACATTTTTATTTTTTTGGGTATGCAAGCAGGAAAATAACTAAAGAAAATTTCATGTTTTTAGGTTTTGAAAATCCTAAATCGATCATCAAATTTTTAAAAACACCCCCCCATGCTTAAGATATGCAATGTCCTCATGCATTAGGAGGGAAAAGGGATCACCTTAATGAAGAGCGGTCGGGTTGAGATGGTCAAAACCTGGAAAAAGAAAAGAAAAAGGAAAGCAGGAAAAATTATGGGTTACCTCCCATCCAGTGCTATCTTTTACGCCATTCAGCCAGGCGTGAAGGTATGCATGGAAGATGGAAATCATGTAAATAATTGGACACTTGGATGCCTGCATAAAATGTGTCTTCTTCTAGATCCCTAGAAAATTGATTACAAGAAATATTGGGATCAAAGTTGGATGGAAAATGATAAGTGTAGCCCGAGTCTGGCCATAGTTTTAAATCAGGTTGGATGCCAAACTCAATCAGGTCTGGTGGTAGGTCCATGGGAAAGGGGTCGGGGAAGGGATGGGGAGGATTTGGTGAAGTTAGTGTGGATGGGTGGGGTGATGGAAGAGTGGGAGGGTCAAGGTAATCAGGGAGTTCATCAGGAAGGGTTTTTTGGTCAAGACAAGTTTCCATATCATAGATTTCGCTGACCACTGATTTTGAATTGGAGTCCTCAAAAAGATTGTGGTCGGTAAGGGTATCTATCAACATTGTCTCCTCCACCATATTGGAAATTTCTGTATCTACGTCCTCAAAAAAGTTATCATCATGGAATCTCTTGGAGGATTTGAAAATACCTAAGGTGATAGTTTGGCCGGCGTAAGTGATATCCATTTTTCCTGTGTGGTAATTGATATTTGCCTTTGCAATGGACAAAAAAGGTCGTCCAAGGATTATTGGGGCATCCAATACTGATTCAGGTACCTTAATGTCAAGGACCAGAAAGTCTGTAGGGAAGACACAATTCTGGACCTTGACCAAAACATCCTTGACAATCCCACGAGGTTTGATTGTAGATCGGTCGGCTAATTGCAGGGTAACCTTGACGGGTTTTAATTCACTGATCTGAAACTCTTCAAATAAAATCGTGGGAATGATATTAACTGAGACACCAAGATCAAGGAGGGTGCGATCAAAGGTAGTACAGTCAATAATCACTGAAATTAATGGTGCCCTCGGATCTTTCATCTTAGGAGGCAGCTTGCTCTGTATGACAGAGCTTACTATCTCTGAAAGGTGTACCTATCCTAGATTTTTGGCCTACCTTTTAGGAGTACAGATCTCCTTCAAAAATTTGGCGTAGGCAGGTATATATTTGATGGCATCTAGGAGAGGAATATTGATTTGAACTTGCCTAAATAGATCCATGAGTTCTTCTGTGGTGGGCTCAGATTTCTTTTTTCTATTGGTGGTGGGGTGGAGAGCTTGTGGAAAAGGGATAGGAATCGTGTCTTGAGATTTTTGTATTTCTTTTTCTTTCTGATGGGGAGGTGGGGAGTCAATTTGCATAGTGATGGGGATTTCACCAGGTTTGTGTGAAGGCCCAGGATCAGTGGTGGTTTTCTCATTCCTCAACGTAACTGGATGTGCAGTCGGATTATTATTTGGAGGAAGTGGGGGGACCTGTGGTTGCGGAAACCTGGGAGGCTGCTGAGGTGGTGGATTAGTAGGAGGCTGATTCAAGTAGTGTGGATTTCTACCCGAATATTGGTTCCTTTGGTGATTAGGGTTGGGCATGGGTTGGGAGGGAAGATGTCCTGCAAATCTTTGAGTGGGAGTAACCCCAATCTGATTGTTCAGATTTATGATGGTGTGGGTTACTTCTGTCATTTTTGTCTACATGTCCTGCAGGGTTCTCATCATCTAGGCATTGATATCTTGTTGGGATGGCCCAGGATGAAAGGTTGGATTCGACCCATACCCATTAAAATGATTTGGTTGGGAAGGAACCTGATTATTCCAGGAGTAGTTCAGGTAATTTTTCCAATTGGAAGAATTTTTAAAGGGCTCCTGGATGGTAGAAATATTTTTAGTGGGGTTAAAATCTGGATAGTTGTAATTCCCCAAAGAATCATAGACAGTCTCTGAATATTGGTAATAATCAGCAGGGGAGTGGTGAGATTGTGCAAATTTTCTCTTCTTGGAAGGTTAGGTTGGGTTAGATGTGGATTGTGTGGAGCTTGGGTTGATGTGGCAAGTCTTTCCTCAATTTTCTTTTGATTAATATGCATCTGGTCGAGTTTTTGAGCGATCATTTGAAGATCGTCTTGGGTGACAGGGATAGATTGAGTGCCTACTTCATGAACACCAAACTGCAAGTTTTGAGTTTAGCCAAATGTGTTCATGGAAGCTTGATTAAATGAGTTTTCACTCATTTCTTCAAAAAGATCATAGGTACTCTCAGCATCCTTATTCAAGAAGTTTCCGCCACACGAGGCATCGATAAAGTGTCGAAGTTGATCTTCTAAACCATTATAGAAGACCTACACGAGCTGCCACAAAGGAATCTCGTGGTGCGGGCAACTTCTTAAAAGATCTTGGAATCTGTCCCAAGAGTCATGGAAACTTTCGCTAGATTTCTGTTGGAAGGTTGTAATGGATCTTCCTAAAGAATTAGTATGACCTATGGGAAAGAATTTCTTGAGGAAGGCACTCTTGAGCTGAGGCCAAGTTGTGATGGGTCAGCCAATGGTCTTGAACCAATAAGCGGCCTTATCTTTAAGAGATAATGGAAATAGTCGCATCAGCCATAGGTCTTCTTGCACATTTCGGGAACGGGTTGTTTGTGCAAGAAGAGTCAACTCTTCAAGGTGGCTGAAAGGGTCTTCCTTAGGAAAACCATGGAAGTGCTTAATCAAGTTCAAGACTGCTGGCTTGATCTCAAAATCCCCCTCTGGTATGACCACCCCTGGTCATTCCTCATAATAAGATGGATCATAAAAATCTTTTAGAGGAATAACAGGCTGCTGACGAGGTGGTGGGTTTGGCCTTTGATTGGTTAGGTTTTGGATTTTCCTAGTCAATGTTTGTTGATTGGAATTTAATTTAGCAATCTGCTCAGACATCATTGTTAAGAGATCAAGCAGGGGGTCATGATGTTGTGATTGAGGCAAATCAAGATTAGGGAGCTCCAAGTGTGGGAAGTCAAAGGTGGGGGGGTTGTGGGTGGAAGGGTCAGAATTAGGGTTATTAGTGGGGTTAGAGGTGGAAGTGGAAGGGTTAGTGGACCTGTTTTGTTGATTTTCCATATTTTTAGAAGAAAAAGACAGAAAAAGTGGTCTTTTTGCACGGGGGGCGAAATCAAATGGTCCTTCCAAGTGTGGACTTTGAGATCGTCGCTCGTGCATAAAATGGAAGAATGGGAGGGGAGGAGAAGAGATGGAGATGAGAAAAGTGTGCACACAAGCAATCAAATTCTAGACCTAACTTAATTGTAACTCCCTAGAAATTAACCTAAGACATGGTTTACCTAGGAAATAAGTAATCAACAATGAATACCCGTTCTGTCAACAAATCTAGCCAAGTTGCTTAAGAGGAGGTTTGGGCCCAAGCATTTCCCAGGAAAATCCCTAGGTGCTTGTACAAACCTGCACCTGGTCGTTTAACACAGCCCCTCAGCCTAAACACTAGATATAGATGACAGAATTGGTATTAACTAAAGAAAACTTAAGTCCTATATAGCAAGCCTAAATTGATGAAACCTTAGGGGTCAAATTGCTATGAATTTTAGTTAGGGCTAGGATACTAAAGTGCACACGGAATATGGAGGGCGTTGATTGGGTTGTTGCCCTGTTATTTTAATTTTTTTGTGTGTAAAAGAATTGGAAAGTGCTTCCAATTAAAAAGCAATTTATCACATAATTTCTTGTATTTTTGTCTTTTAGGATTTGATTTCATTCAATGTGTTTTAGGGTTTCTCTTTTTAAATTTTCAAACAAGTTTTGAAACTCCACAATCAAAGGAAAAATAAGTTGTATTGGTGATGGTTTATTTCCTTTAATGTGAGTCTCTAAGAAAAGAAAGAAAGAAACACTAAGCCAATTATCCCTAAAACAGAAAATTACTACCAATGGATTATTTTTAGGCTTTCTGTATTAAGTAGTGGTCCAAACAAGTCAAACAACACCACTACTTTGAAGAAAATCAAACAAGGATTCCAGAAAAGATTTTTTTAAGATTTTAGGAATTTATTTGATAATTGTTTTGAATTTTTATTTGTACTGGTGTCAAAGTCCAGAAATAATACTTGTGGGTATTTTGGACTTTTCAGTATTACCACCGACCTCAGAAAATTTTATTGATTTTATATGTGTAAAATTTCACAAGGATTCAAGAAAGCTAAATTTCACAAAAATTGGATGAGTATAAAAATTCTAAAAATTCTCAAATAGTAACAAAGCAGGAAGATTAGAGGGTGTGACCCCTTTACAGTCCACGAATTTTTAAAACTTAAATACAAATCCAATTATTCTGAAATTTGAAACAAATGTTTTTAACTTGATTTGGAATCTCTATGTAAAATTCCAAGATTTTAGAAGGCTTATGGTGATCGAAATTGATTTTTCAAATCCAGATAGAAGTCTGAATCCGAAAAAGCAGAACACCAATACTAGAAATGGAGTGGTGTTAATGGTGTAAACAAGCAATCACTGGGTTTTAAAATGCAGCACTCCACTTAATTAAGTTGTTTAGGGTCCTGAAAGTCAAGTTTAGTGTATTTTGGTAGCTTTTTAGGTTAGGTGTAACAAGTAAGAAGAACCAACCTAAATGTTCGCGAGACGACAAGGAACTTTGAGCTTTTGCTTCCAAATTCTCACTTTCCCGTTGTAGTTCCTGCACACACTAGAGAAAAGAAAGAGAAGGGGATGAGATCCACTTCAAGTAAGAGAAAAAATGATTAAGAAAAGCTGTGCCTCCCCGGCAATGGTACCAAAAAGTGATAACGAATTTTACATGGTTTGTAAAATACGTCGTTGTAATGCGCAAAATCGATCAACTCCTAAATTTATAAACCTAGATAGTGGGGTACCTAGGGTCATCCATGGAGGCAAGTTTGCAATTCAAATCTCTTGCTTTTGGAGGAAACCCAGTCTTTCTTTTTGGTATTTTAACTATATAATTTTTATGTTTTGAAATAATGAAGGCAAAATGCGAATTGTTGACGGAAAAGCAACTAACACCTACAATCACTAAACTAAAACCTAAGTGACAAATATGACCCCTCCCTAAGCTCACTCTAGGCACGTGGAGGCCTAGAGTAATTAGGAAGTGGAAGTGAAAAAGTGCTAGAACAATGATAAAGCGATTACAATAGAAAATGACAAGAAGGCAAATTGATTTAGTAGAATTTGTGCTTTACAAAAACATGTAGAGGAATGCTTCTACTTAAAGAAAATATAAAATAAATAAAAAAAAACATAAATCCTCTTGGAAAATCTGGTGAAGAAGGGAGTCCTTTTGCTCCAAGCCTAACTACTCCTTGGCTTGAAAAGAAGGTCTCCTTCTTCTCCTTCCTTGAATGCTCCTCCAAGGTGGATGCTCTCCACCTCAATTCTTTCCTCCAAGGGTGGGCATGTACCACCCTTAAGCTTCTTGTCCAAGGTGGCATGGACCACCTTCAAGACCTCCTCCAAAGGTCTTCCTTGCCTAGCTTCTCCTTTGGCTGGCGTGGGCACAAGAGAGAAGGGAAGAGGGGAAGGCACCAAGAGGATAGAGTATCCCCTTAATCTTCTTCTTCTTCTTCTCTCTTGGGCGTGAGCTTTAGGTAGAATATGAGAGGTATTTTGCTAGCCAAGGATGGGTTGTAAGGTGGTGGGTGTTGGTCTTTTTATACGGTAGGATGAGATGGTTAAGGTGACTCTTGAATTGGATGGCTAAGATGGGAAGATGGGGGTGGTTAGGTGATCTTATGGTGGAGAATTGTTGGCGCCAAGTAGGGGGGTGTGAAGGTGGTGGTTATGGTGGTGAAGAGCCACCTAAAGATGGCACCAACCATGAAGGGATGCCTTGGTTTTGGCGCCACCATGAGGGCTTCTAGAAGGGGGGTTAGGTGGATGGTGGAGATGGGTTTAAGGGAAGATATGTGGTGGAGATGAAGGGGGTTTTGGAAGGAAAAAGTGGCGCCACTTTGTAGTGTCTCTTGGAGGTAGTGGGTAGGCTAGGTTGGCACCAAGGTGAGGTGGAAGTAGGGTTAGCTTATGTGGAGCTTAGGTGGAGCTAGTTGGTGGAGTTGTTAGGTAGGGTTTTTAGGTGGTAAAAGCCAAGGGAGCTGGAGCATAGCTAAGCTAAGCTAAGCTAAGCTAGCTTAGATAGTAGTGGAGTAGAGGAGGAGGTATTGGAGCTAGGGTTTGAAGAGAGGAGCTGAGGAGGAGAAGTCTAGAGCTTGAACTGGAGCTGGCAGTTGTTGAAGAGGGTGGCATGGAGCTACTCTAGCTAGCTAATTCTTTGCTAGCTGCTAAGCCAAGCTAAAGTGAGTTGGCTTCTACCAAAATGAGCTGAGGTAAGCTAGGTCTGGTGCTCCCAGGGAGGATCAAGCTGGTTGAGACAGCTAAGGTAGCTTAGCTCAACTGAGTTGAGCTAAGCTAAATCCCATGGAGCTGGATTTGAGCTTCTTGAGCTGGAATGAATTCATCTTCAGCTGGCTGGAGTTGAGTGGAGCTAGATGTAGCTGGACTTGAGTTGGGGTAAACTCCAGTCAACTCAGCTGAGCTAGCTAGAGCTCCCTGTGGTCTAATGGGAGCTAAGATGAGCTAGACTCAGCTAAGTTGAGCTGGATTGGAGCTGACCTGAGCTAGGGTGGGCTAAGATGAACTCTCTTGAGCTGCCATTCGGTTGAGATGAGCTGAATGGAGCTACGATGAGCTAACCCTAGTCCAAGTGAGCTAGATTCCTGCTATGGAGAGCTGGGTCAAGCTGCGTTCCAACTAGTTTGAGCTTCTTCTTCTCCAGTTGCCTTCCTGAGTGCTAGGGTTCTAGGGATCTGTATATCTATTCATCCCTAAGACTCACAAAAACACATTAAAAAGACAAGAAAAATGCAATGCATGCCTAACATAATTTATGACTAAATGCAACCCAAAAAACCCGTTTGCGAAGCAAAACCCTAAGAGCTAGGATTGTTTCGATGCAAAAGAATGATGATAAACTAGCATTTATCAATGATCTCCATTCTTTTATGGACTGCATAAGGTGCCCTAGTTGTCTAATCGAGACGATTTCGGAAGCATTGGACTTTCGTTGTTGTTCTGATCAGATCTGTCCGGTCTGATGTGAAATCCATGGCTTTGAATCATCTACGATTAAAATCATCTCTCTTTAGGTCATAAAATGATGATATTATCTATATAACTAATAAACTAGCTATTGTGCAAATTACAATTCCTATGAATGCATTATTCCTAAGTTATGCTAGATCTAGCTTAATTCAGGTGATTTATGGTGCATTGCTGTACAATCATTAGGGCATTGACTTCATGGGACCTTTCCTCCCCTCATTTGGACACTAGTATATTATGGTTGTTGTGGACTACATATCCAAGTGGATCAAGGCTATTCCCACCCGAACCAATGACCACAAGGTGGTCATCGATTTTTTCAAGAAGAATATCTTTAGTAGGTTTGGGATTCTGAGAGCCATTATCAGCGATGGTGGCACTCATTTTACTAATCACATGAGTGGCGTTGGTGGCATAGGAGGGGAGGAGGGATGGAGGGTTTGAAGATCCAAGGGCTGCCGTCAGAGAGATCGAGAAGGTCAGCCCCCGTCTGCTGCTCGTTGTGACCATGAGGGTGGAGACAGATGACGATATGGAAGAAGAGGAAATGCAGAGATCTTATGCTATAGGTGTAGAAGAAGAGGACAGATGGCCATGACTTGTAACTCCCCAATCCTCTGTCTGGCATGCAGAGGATTGGGCCACAAGAAAGATACTTGTAGGAGAAAGAGATCTTCTAATCCAAACAGAGTAGTACATCGGAAAGATTTAAACAAGAGTGCCCGCCCTCCCCCTCTGCCTGGAGGATTTAACCATGTTCTAGATGTGGAGATTCCATTATCCAATGATGTTGGCAACTCAGAGATGATCTTGAGAGGAGCCCTGATCGATGAGGCCATGTCGGGGATGATATCTTTCGCATAGGCTCAGAAATTGGTGAGTTCCTTATCCCTATCCTCAAAGGGGTGGAGGATAGCGATGTTAGGTGGATCGCATTTTCTACTATTTGGTTTGGGCATGATAGATGTAGAAAGGCTCCATTTCCGAGAGAGCTTTTCTGAGGGGTTGAATGTAATGTGGAGGATTGTCTCACCATTTGATGGGGCGATTCAGGAGTGCCCTCCTCAAAGAGCATATGAGTGATCGGAACTTTGGAAATTAAAGGACTCCCCTTGCATCTGAGAGTCAACAGTGTGGTGTCTAATGCAATTTCTAGCTTTGTAGCCTTAGTTGAAGGAGCAAGTGTGGGATTACAGGGGGGACATGGAAGATTCATATCAGTGGATGTTAAACTAACACGGGGTGGGCAAGTCCCTAATAAAATAATCCTTAGGTATGAAGGAGGCTCTTGGCTTCTCCATGTATTTTTCCTTCGGCAGGATGAGAAACTGGAACAAGGGGGAGAAAGATCATATGCAAAAGTGGTTGGAGTGCAAGGGAGCAACTCTGAAAGTCAATTAAACCATCAAGAATACCCTAACACAAAGAAGAGAAAGGAATTCCATGTCGTGGCGCAGCAAGATGAGTTGATGGATAAGCCTTCTCCAAATTAGTTGAATGCCTTGAGGGGAGGAAAATTGTGCCAGTAGGAGCAAATGTGCACAGATAGGAAGATGAACTGATGACTAATAAAGGCAAGGGTGTCAACTTTACCTTTGAGGCTCCTGAAGGAATGAAAATGGGGTTGGAACATCCTCAACAATCAAATATGGTCACTCTCCCTATAAGCTCAGCGGAAGAATAGTAGGAGGGGGTCAGAGGATTAGTGAAAAAGCTATTGCAGCAGTTCTCAATCTAGAAAGAAGGCTGATGGGGCCAAAGGGAGATGATAAATCACATAGATGAAAGTCATCACTTGGAATGTGCATGGGTTGCGCGATGGAGTTCGAAGAGCTTCGCTTGCCCTGTACCTTAGTGAATGGGAGGTAGATTATGCACCGCTCCAAGAGACACATATTGAAGAAGATTGCAACCACTTATGGCATTCCCTATTGCAAGGTGACCAGGCAGATATCAAGATCATAGATGCCCAAGGGAGATCTGGAGGCATGGCAGTCTGGTGGAAGTTCTCGAAGATGCATTTGATAGAAGTGTGGAGGGAGCAGTATATAATCACTTGTAAGTTCAAATTATTAAGAGCAGACCAAGAATTAATTCTATCCTATGTTTATGGCCCATGTGTTGACAGTGCGAGAAGTGTCCTTTGGCAAGAGTTATCTCGGGCTGCTGGAGTGGTTGAAGGGTGACCTTGGCTAGTGGGGGGTGACTTCAACTGCACTCTACATGAAGATGATAGGGGAAGTGGAAGATTGTATGGTGGCTCCTTAGGATTTCAGATGACTGCCTCAGCTTTGGGTTTATTTGTTTACCCTTCCTCAGGGGTTGAATACACTTGGAGAAATGGAAACGGACGGAAATCAAAGCTAAACTGCTTGTTTGGTAATGCTGAGTTGTTGGAATGCTATCAGCTATCCTCAGTGAAGGGGCTAGATCGAGCATTCTCAGACCATACTCCACTATTGTGGGAGAGCGGGGAAGACTCTTCAACAAGCTCATACTTTAAATTCCAAAAATTATGGCTCAGGGAAGAGGGATGCAAGGAGATGATTGGCAACTGGTGGACTTCTAAATAGGTGAATGGCTCAGCTACATTTAGAGTTTCAACCAAACTCAAATAACTGAATTCAGTTTTGAAAGAATACAGGAAAATCATTCAGATCATGAGAGATCAAAAGAGAATGGAGGCTTTAGAGAAGATGCAGCTACTTGATGAAAAAGTGAATAGGGAGCAGCTATCAGAAGAAGAGTGCATGCAATGCAAGATCTAGCAAGAGGATGTTTTGGAGGAAGACCTAAAAAGAGAAATTGATTAGAGAGAAAAATCTAGATAATTATGGTTGAAAGAAGGTGATGCAAATATCAAATTCTTTCACTTGGCAGCCAGCTCTAGAAGAAGGGTCAACTACATCTCCTTGAGATCTGGTGGCCAGGTGCTGACTTCTTCAGGAGACATTAAAAGAGAAGTGATCAGATACTATAAAGAAGCCTTTAGAGCCACCAAAAGAGGGAATTCGAGATTAACCAATTTTGATTTCACTCAGGTTGATGATACTAAAGCTGAACAATTAGTTGAGCCTATCACGGTTCAAGAGGTTGAAAATGCGATGGCTGGTCTAAACTCTGAAGGCTCCCCAAGCCCTGATGGATTCCAAGTCTTGTCATATAAAGAGTTTTAGCCGGTGGTGCAAAGGGATGTAATGGAGGTCATTAAAGAGTTTCAAGAGGGTAATTTAGGCTTTGAAAGAATAAATAAATCTTACCTTTTGTTACTGCCAAAGAAGTAAGGAGTAGAGAGTCTACAGGAATTTAGACCAATTACTTTAACAAACTCTATTTACTTGATAATTGGCAAAGTTTTGACAAATAGATTAAGAGGAGTTCTAGCACATCTAATAAATCCTGTCCAGTCAGCTTTTCTTCCCAACCGTTCACTGCAAGAATCATTTATTGTAGCGCAAGAGATGGTCAGTGGATGGCGTAGACATAAATGTAAAGCCTTCATGTGGAAGGTAGACTTCTGTAGGGCTTTTGACTCAGTATCTTGGCCATACTTATGGGAGGTTATGAAGAAAAGGGGATTCCCTCCAAAATGGATCCAATGGATGAAAAGATGCATTGCAACTTCATCATTCTCCCCTCTAATTAATGGTAAGCCTTGTGGAGCTTGGATTCAATCTCAATGTAGGGTTAGGAAAGGCTGCCCCCTAGCTCCACTTATTTTCAATCTGGCAGTAGACACTCTTGCATGTTTTACTTTCAAACTTTCAGCGGCTGGTCTGGTGAAAGGTTACTCATTATCCAACTCTAAAGCTATGGCACCAATCTTACAGTATGAGGATGATACAGTCTTTTTCATAGAAGGGGGAAGAAATGAAGCTAAGGTCTTATACACTATGGTTTCCTTGTTTGGAGACATCTCTGGGTTAAGGCTAAATGGTCAAAAGTCCTCTCTCATCTATTTTGGGCTGAATGGCCAAGATAGTGAGACTTTATCAAGCAATCTTCACACGCCTATTGTGAATCTGCCAGTGAGGTACCTAGGTCTGCCTCTGCGTGGCACCAAGCTGAAGAAGAGTGATTGGAATCCCTTGTTTGAGAAAGTAGCTGCCAAACTTGAAAGTTGGAGCAGCCGCTACTTATCTAAAGGAGGAAGATTGATGCTCCTGAACTCGATCATCACCTCTATTCCAGTTTTCTTCTTCTCAATTTTCAAAGCTCCAAAATCAATTTGGAAAAGACTTGATATGCTATGGAAACGATTCTTCTGGAAAGGGGCTACATTTGAGGGTATATTTCTACATCCCCTGAAATGGCAGCAACTGTGCTCTCCTAAAAAATATGGTGGTCTAGGCATTAGCTCACTGAAGAAGTTCAATGACTCCTTGCTGCTGAAATGGGCTATAAAGCTCTTTGAAGATGACGAAAAGAATTGGACTATGATCATCAAGGATGCACATGGCAGCTCACATGTAACTAGGTGAGCAATAGCTCCCCGTAGACCTTCTCCTTTCTGGAAACCAGTCAGGACTGTAATGCGAGATAATTGGCAAAACTTTGGGCTGATTCTTGGAGATGGTCAACAGTTCTCCTTTTGGCACGATGAATGGTCCAGCTTGGGACCTCTGAAAAATCGATTTCCGCATGTATTCTCCTCTGCAGTTGACAAATCTGCATTAGTGAATGATTGCTAGGATCCCCTGAATAACAGATGGAGCCTAATGAATCATGCAGCGAGGGAGTAAGGTCGTTTGGAAGAGGAACATGACCAGTTGAGAAGGGAGCTAGACACCTTTAAGCCGATGGCTGGTTCAAATAAGTTTGCCTGGATTCATGGCCCGTTCACTCCATCAAATGCTTACAAGTGGCTGATTGGTAGAGGCAACTACAACCAGTCACTTGTGGACAAGGATTGCACTACTTTGTGGTTTTCAAAAATACCTCTGCAAATAAAGATCTTTCTTTGGTTGATGAGAAGAAATGGTCATATTACAGGTGATTTAAGTCACTCAAGATTGGGTGTCCCACCTCAAAACTGCCCACTTTGCAGCCTCCCCACGCATAGCAATATTCACATTTTTTCCACATGCCTGGTTACGGACAAAATCTGGAGAGCTATTTTTGGAGAAGCCTTGCCCTCTTGGGAGGATTTATGGACATGCTTTAGAACTCCAACTATGACACAAACATTGATTGCTAGAGTTTTGTGGTGTGTCTGGTATGCTTGTAACAAGAAGTTATTTAGAGGGTCGCCTATAAATGTGGGGAGTATTGGTCATGCTACTCCTCAGCATAGTTAATTAAGTTAATTGAGCTTAATTATGTGTAGAAGAAAGTAACTTAGGTTAACTTAAATTTATGTCGATTGAGTAGTATAGGGTTAAGTTAACCTAACATTTTAGATTTTATTACTTTTAACTGGTTGAGTACAGGTCGTTCGCTGGGAGGTATAGTTTATTCAGAATTCACCAATCAATTCAAAACAACTCAAAGGAGGTATAATTAAGTTAATTTTAACAACATGAATTTTGCCTAATGATTTAAATTTAAGAAATATGCAAAATTCCATGAGAGAACATATTTACACCATTGATCTTCTTTAATAGCAAGTAAACATGTTAATGTTCTATTTATTTCAAAGAAATTAAGGCAATAGAGTTTTTCTAATTGAAATGTGCCTTATTACAACATTAAAAGCAAAAAGAAATTTAAAATAATGCAAGAAAGTAAAGCATTTATTCTCTTTATCTCTTCAGCCTTTCTCTCTTCTTCTTCTTTTACCTTTCTTTTTCTCTTTTATCTTTCCTTTTACTTATCTTTTAATCTTTTCTTAATCCTTTATTCTTTTCTCTTATTTTTCTCTTATTTTCTCGAGCTCTTCTCTTCTTCCTCTTTCTTTCTTCTCTTTTTTGCCTTGTCTCTTAGTGCCTGTTCCTTCTCTTCCTATCTTCCTTTTCTTTCTTCTCTTCCTTTCTTTTTCTCTTTCTTCTGCCTTTGCCTTATGAGCCTTCAGAACTTAGCCTTTCTTCATTCAGAGCTGAATCGGGTTTTTTTCTTCTTTAACCAAAAATTAGGTCATTTAGTTGGCAGCTTGGACCATTAGGGGATACGCAGCACCCTTTTCAGGGTGGGACCAGACCCTACTAGGTCCAAGCCTGATTCATTTATAGTTCGATTTATTTTCCGATTTAGAGTTTCAAGTCAAACCGGTTCACGCCTCCTAAGCCTCACACACGCCCTCCCAGGGCCACAAATCCACATGCCATAGGCACACACTCGCAGGCACATATGCACCCACACACACAGGATCATGCTCAATCGGTAACCATGCGTCGAGCACTGACGATTGAAGGGCCCATGTAACAAATTCATTTTATTCCCAGGCTACCGTTCAGAGCTAACCGATATTGGACTATCATAACCTCTCCCAGAGCAAACTTCAAGCGATGATTTCTAACAGCTCAGAGATCCATTTCAAGCGAATAAAAGCTTGTTGGAAAGCTCTTGAGGTGCTAAACAATATTATATTGTCAATTAAATGTGAATGGGAAGTTTTTCTCTTCGATTTAAAGGGCGAAGTTATAGGTTCTCTACAGTTATTTTGGCTTGGATAGTGGTTTCTTTTACTTTAAGTCCTCAGATTGGACTTTCCCTTCCAGTTGATGTTCTAAATGAGTTATATAGTGAATTCCACAGCTAATGGTGTGGATATCAAGCTCTCAGGAGCTTCAGGAAGTGTACAGAAGCTCAAAGCTTCTCTGAAAGCTTCTAAAAGTGTTAACAGACATGAAAAAGACCTAACAGAGAGCTAAAGACATGATTAATCGATCAAAACAAATTTTATAGGTTGTTACCAACTCATTTGGGCAAAATTTATAATCAAATTTCGTCAAAAATCCACTTCCATTAGTTTGGGTTCAAAAATAACCCAAACTGATAGTAATTGAAATCCAATAGAATTAACCATCTGAGCTCACTCAAATCACTTTAAAATCATTCACATATATCTCAAAATCAATTTAGACTTATCAATTCATTAGATTGAATCCAGAATTGAAGAATCAAACTTAGATTTGACTACTAAGCTTCAAATTTTGACTTTCTCATTTAAACCTTTTCTCAAGAAATTAACACCTAAAATATCTTCTCCTCAATCCCAGAAACATGCTCAAACCCTTAGATAGGTGTTTTAACTGAAGATTCTAGGGTTTTAAGCTGGTCACGTGAGCTTCTGAGGTGATTTGTTCGTCAGAACAACCCAAAGGTTGTTATACTAATCTAAGCATAGAAATGACTTTAGTGCTCAGCACTGAAGCTTTTAGACCCCTTAAATGCGACTTAAGACTTTCTGTCAGACTTCTCCAACTCTGCCACAATTAGAGAAGATGAATTCCTATCTCAAGCTCCAGTCATCAAAATCTCAAATAAACACTCTCAAAACAATCAGTAATCCACATTTCATCAATCTGGAGCTTTTCATCAAGTTCTACAGGCTGAAGACTAATTTTGACTCGTCGGAGCTCCGGTGAGTCCAAAAAGAGTGAATTTTGTGATACAGAAAGAGAAATTGTGCCATTAACAACTTGAAAAGGTTCCTAAGGTCACAAGGAACCTCAGGATCAAGTTAATTTCTTCAATTGATCATTAAAAGAAAGATTTAACAGTGAATTCTATTCTTGAAGAATCTGAGTTGGTTGATGCTTAGGACTTGTTTTGCCACTCAATTGAGTGGTCAAAACAAGTCAACAAGTATTTGCGATCATAAATATATATATAATTAAGAATTTTAACTATTCCTGAGTCGCCATTGACAGCGAGCTCAAGAGCTTAATTAGATTCAAGCGTTTAAGTTATATGTGGTATTTACTCTAATTATAGTGATGATTAGGATCCTTTAGTGATGTAAAGATGATGGAGGATCCAATGGAGGTGGAAATAAGGTCAACTACTGCTGCCATGGACAACAGAAGTAGTCGGTGGAGGTGGAAGTGATTTAGGCGAATTAATGATTACAGTAGTAATTAAAGGTGATAGAAATGATCATGGAAGTTAAAAGAATGTGGACAGTGATTCAAAAAGATGAAATTAAAGCTCCTAACAAACTCAAGAAGCTCGCTGGAGTCGAGGAAGACGAAATCTAAATCTAACATTATGGATAACTTCCTGGTTTGCTATCGGTGATTCGATAGCATTCCTTTCTTTCTCTAAAAGAAACATTATGGCTAACTAGCTACCTAACTAGCTAACTAAACTATCCTACTCCTACTCCTACTCCTAGTCTACTGTTACCTGGATAAAGGGGTTAGAGGATCTCCGTCAACGGCTCATGATGGAGGAGGAAATCAGAGGGTTGTCGAAAGATCTCCGGCGGTGGTTGTGAGGTGAAGCAGAGGAGAGCTCCTTAGTCAGCACTTGTGTCAAGAGACGCGGCTAACTTTGGCGGAGTTCCAGAGTTGATAAAAATGGATGGAGGAAGTCGGATGAGGTGGTGGAAGATTTCCGGAGTTGTGGAGTGAATAGCCTATTGGGTCGGCTAAGTGATAGAAGAGGGAAGGGAGCCAACTTGGTGGAAATCGAGGGTGTCAGGGGGTATTTATAGTCGACGACAACTACGAAGGAGGTGGAATCTGAATGTATTTGCAGCTAGGAGGAGGATAACCACCGGCGTCTTCTCCGACGCCGGTGAGGTTATCTCCAACCCTAAATTAAGATATAAGTGTCATCTAGACTGGTGGATGAAAATGGGATGGTAAGCGCAAGCTCCAGGAGCTTGGAGAAGAGATGATGTCAGATTGGCAGTGATCAAATAGTGGCTACACATTCAGTCGTCAGTCGGTCGGGTGAAGAAGAGAAGAAGAAGAAGTCCAGGGACCTATTCACAGTGAATCCTAAGGACCTAAGTGGAAAATAAGGACTCGATTGAAGTGAAATATAAGGACCAAAATGTAAACTCAGGTTTTCAAGGTTTATTTTAATTTAGATCTTTTTCAACTTTTTATATATGATTATAAATAAGACAATTATTATATTTAGACCTTGAATTTAAATTTTTGACCTTTTTAGATTAATTTATTTAATTAAGTAATGTTACTTAAGTTATTACATGCTCAGGTATATATTATGCTTAAATTAGTTAACACATTAATTAAATGAATGATTGTAATATTTTGACTCCAATTATTAATTAGATTATTAATAATATTAATTGGATGATAAAATAGCATTTTAAACTTATTTTAAGGTTCTTTACTATTTATCCCTTATTTAATAATTAACCCATATATTCGCATATTCTTAGCTAATTAACTAGGAAGACTAGTTAATTAGGGGTAATTAGAGATCATGATGAGCTTCTCATCATACCCCCAAGTCAAAGTTTTGTTAGTCCGTAGCAAAATTAACTAAGATATGATGATTTAAAGCACTTGGGTTTAAATTAATATAAATAAGAACCCTGTAAAGGAAAGCTTAGGTTAGAGAATTTTTTTAGATTTAATATAAATAATATACAGAGCATTTTTTGAAAATTTTCTTACTTAGACTTATACTCAAAACATTTTCAAAACACACTTAAAAACAGTGTTGTTAACAAGAATTTTATTAAAAATTAGAATATCAAAAATCTCTTATTCTTCGTAACCATTCTTAACCCTTAAAAACTTAGAATACAAAAGGTGTTTTAAGAAAACAAAACCTAAGAATTGGAAATTAATTTTTAACTCAAAAACTCAATAGACTTAAGTTAATCCTTTGTTTATGATATTTGACTTTTATCAATCTAAGTTTAAGCAAATTAACCAGATATTCATTATTAATCAAATTTATAGTAAAACTCTAATCTACTAGCCTACAACACTAAGAACAGCTTCTAGACTTAGGATTTTGTCAATTCTTCTCCTTTAGGTCTCAACTGTAAATCCTCAAAACCTGATTTCTTAGGCTTCATTGCCCAATACCAAGGTTTAGTAGCTATGATTTTAAAACATCTGTGATTTGTGAAGAGAGTTGTCCTAAAGGCATCAAAAGTTGCAAAAATCTAGATCTTAAGACATCAATTTCCAATCAAGATTATTCCAATTCAAGCCTTTGGCTTGGCCTTACTCAGGTTTGGTTACTTTCTCCTCACCAGTTTTCTATCCCGAGGTCAACACTTTCTGTCTATATCTCCCCGGTGGACCACTGGGTCTCTTATTTCTAATTTTTTTATCTCCATATATTTTTTTCAACTTTTTCTATAGGCTAGAACACCAATATGTAGCGAGGTGTTCTTTTATTTAATGGAAGGAAGGGTAGCATCCATTTGAACTGAGATGCTTTATTTTTATGTGAAAACTGCATCAGAACCCATTTGTAACAAGGCACTTAACTACAAGGCATTTTATTTTTTACTTTTTTTTTTCCTTTTCTTTTCTTTTCCCCCTTCTCATTTTTCTTACTAACTTTATTCTCCAAATCATTTTTCTAGGTGAGTGGCACATCCTTCACCCTTTCAAGAACCGCCCTGCAGAAATCCTTGGACTAAAGAGGATTTAGAATTGATCTCTTAACCTCTGTGTTTTCGCGGTCTCAGATGCCAATAAGACAATTCTATGTGTGTGAATTTTAGATGTTTAGGTTACTTAGCTCTCCTTGGACAACAAAGCCCTTCACTCTCAGGTTCTTTAAATTCTTAGTTTCCTCCTATAGAATTTGTCAAGACAAAAGTTACCAAGTCTAGTCAAATGTCTTTAGCCTGAAAGACTTGTAAACTAAAATTCTACTAACTCTTTATTTAATTAACTCTGAATATCTAGCCTTTTACTTTATGATAAAATCAAATTTTCAAAAAGCAAAAGGATTACTTGATCTAATTGATTAAAAAAGTTATAATTTAATCCCAAAACTTAAGTTCAAAACTTAATACACCTTAGTTTCTTAATTTCCGGGTAAGAATAGAAAAATGAAGCTTAAAAGTTTAAAGATTCTAATTTAAATAAAATATTGTTTAAAAATTTTTAAAACAAAAGTGTGTTTTTACAAAATGTTATAAGTAAAATTATAAATAAGAATTTAATGCTCTAAATATATATAGTCTACATGTTCTTTATATATTTTTTTAGTTTCTGCCCTAAAAGAAAAATTAAACTCTTAAACATAGATATAAACATATATTTTTTCATTTTTTCTTCTTTATTCTAGATGAATATACCCCTTTTATTATTTTTTAAAATTTTAAATTTTTAAATTTTTATATTTATATATTTTTGTTTTTATGTTTTATAAAATTTTCAATTTTTATGAATTTTTCAAAATTTTTCAAATTTTTACGAAATTTTTTATTTTTTGAAATTTTTATAATCTTTGTATTTCTATTTTTTTAAAAATTTATTGGATATTTAATTTTTATTTATTTATTTTTCTTTTTTATACACACACTTTAAGTGAAAATTTCACTTCACACCCCCAAGCCAAGATTTTACAATGTCCTCATTGTAAGAAGGGTGAAGATATTATGCTTCATTTAGTATAAGGTGATAGAAGGAGTCAGATAGAGGAGATCAAAGATCTCTGTGTGGACGATTTCAAGTCTAACCAAAGGTCAGAGTGGATAGTCGGACTAAATGAAGGTAATCAATATAAGATGAAGTGAAAAATCAGAAAAGTGTATAGGAAAAATAAAAATGTAGAAAATAGGAAACAACTATTTACAAGATTGATGGATAGTGGCAAACCCTAGTAGAGCGTGTAACATTCTCCAATAAGACCTAAAGGATGTGATTCCAAGAAAGGTTTTAAACGTTGACCATTTACTTTGAAGGGTTGATCCTTGTTGGGTTCAATGATTTTGACAGCTTCGTTGTCGAAGATTCTAACAATAATATATGGCCCTTGCCATTTAGACCTAAGTTTCCCAGGTAAGAGTTTTAAATGGGCATCAAAAAGCAACACCTTCTGACCAAGTGTAAAGGATTTGCGAGAAATATATCTATCGTGGAAGGCTTTAAGTTTTTCCTTATACAGCTTTGAACTCTCATAGGAATCATGACGCAATTCCTCAAGTTCACTAAGCAGCAACCTACGATGTTCACCAACCTTCATGAGGTCTAAATTGCAGGCTTTAATTGCCTAATAGGCTTTGTGTTCAATTTCTACGGGAAGATGATAGGGTTTCCTGTAAACAAGTCAGTGTGATGACATGCCTATTGGTGTTTTGTGGGAAGTCCTATAAGCCCACAAAGCCTCATCTAAACGGGAAGACCAATTCTTCCTATCTGGTCGGATTGTCATTTGAAGGATCTTTTTGATCTCCCGATTAGAGACCTCGGTTTGCCCATTAGCCTGAGGATGATAAGGTGTAGAAAGACAATGTGTAACCCCATATTTTCTAAGCAAAGTTTTAAACTGGGCATTAATAAAATGGGAACTGCCATCAGAAATAATGGCATGAGGTATCCCAAAACGAGCGATAATATGACTCTGTATAAAAGGAATGACAACTCGATGATTGTTTGTATGTGTGGGTATGGCTTCAATCCAATGGGAAACATAATCAACAGTAAGTAAAATGTATTGGAAGCCAAAAGAGGACAGAAACAGACCCATAAAGTCTATGCCCCAAATATCAAAGATTTCACAGACCATAATTGGGTTTAGAGGCATCACGTCTTTTCGTGACATGCCACAAAGAGTTTGGCAGCAACTACATGCCTTACAATAAGTCTGTGAATCAACAAATAACGTGGGCTAATAAAACCCACAATGTAGAATTTTCACAGCAGTCTTTCGACCAGAAAAATGACCACCACAGGCCTGGTCATGACAAAAATATAGGATAGAATCAATCTCAGAAGAAGTGACACAACGTGATGAGAACCTCATCATGAGCCCTAACTAGCTCATTTTGACTTGAGAAAGAGAATAAGAGCTCCTACATAACCTAGAGAAGGGCTTAATTCAAGGAATTAGTGTTCTGAGAAGAAAACATGAAATAAAGGTTAAAACTGTAATTTTACCATTGCAGTACATAAACAAAATTTCTCAAAGGCAAAACATAGGACAAATAGTCTGAATAAGATAAAAAGTGGGTTGGTTCAATTAGAAATGGGTTCATGTGCGGTTTAGGAATTAAATGACATTCTGTAACCCTAAAATAGACTCACATAATTCAACAAGGTTCTGGTCAGGATAAAAATCAAATAAACCATCTAAAATTTATGGAAAAATATCCCCTAAGGTTTAGAACCTTCAAATTGGCCTTTAGAACCTATTTAGACCTAGATTGGGGTCCTAGCTCATTATTTAACCTAATTTGGGTTCTTATGTAAATTGTCCAGTCAAACGTGGTCAAACCTAAAATCCAACTTCACCATCGGATTCCTTAGGTCCAAATTAGGCTTGTACCAAAATTTGGACCTAAGGGGAGGTCATCTTGACCTACTTTACAAAATAGTCCACCCAATTACATTCTGACCCGTACCTTTTGAAAACCATTGCACAGACCCCCTAACTTCCTCGCCACTCTTACAGTCAGGTCCCTCTGCCATTAAAGCGGAGGAATCCTACTCCGACGAGGAATGAATGGGGATTACTCCTTGATTCCTCAGAGATCTCCTCCCAGATTTGGAAGGGAGATTCTCTGAGGAATTCCCTTCCATCTGAGCATGGTCCCAATCATTGATTCGCACCTAATTTCTCGTGCGAACGCACGAGAGATTTGGGTCTCCAACTGTTTCCATCTCCATCAAGGACTCGTGTGCTTTGAAGCTTGTCTTCCAAGCACAAGAGCCCCTGCTAGTGCCTATAAAGGTCCACCACCTCCGGCAGCACCTTTTCAGCTTGACTTGGCTGGAGAACTCCCCCCAATTTCATCTCCTCTCCTCCGGCCAAGTGTCTAGCGAGCTCTGGTGAGTCCTCCTCTTTCTCATTACTCTGCCACAATACCAGTGGCAAAGCCATCTTCCTCTCTTCCCTCCGCGTCATGCAATACCCGCGCACGTGCTCCAGCCCCTTCGTCATCGCCGTTCTCCCTTCTCTGGATGTCTTCTTCTCCGGTGGCAGCAGGTATGGCCAACCGCTCCTCTAACCCCCTTTGTCCATTAAACTAGGTCAGAACACTTCCTTTCTCTTCCCTCTTTATTTCCCCTCTCTTAATTTCTACTTTAAACTCCTTGACGTCGCAGTCCACCTCCACCTTCTCCATCTCTAGCCAACCACTGGCCAAGGCGCTTTCATCGCTCCGCATCTCCACACGCCTCGCTAGACACCTCATCCCCTCAACCATCACCCACTGAGCATCATCCGCCCTTCCATTGACCGCCAACACCTCCATAAAGACCCACCGAACACACCCATAAACACGACCACAGAGCGACCTAGGCACGCATGCCTAGGCCACCCTGCGGCCAACCATCCACCTAGGCACCATTGCCGTGCCACGGTGAAGCTCCCCATCCGGTTTAACTAGGCTACAAGGCCATATTTGTGAACTTCAGGTCGACCCCCTTTCCGCCATTGAAGCAAAAGCACGGATCTTGCAAGCTTTGCTCCAGGTTGTGTGCTCCAGGCGTCAGAGTTCCAGAAGGCGTGGATTGAGTGCGCGAACACATCCAGCCAATAGATTGGCTTAGCGAGTGATCCAGCAGTGGCAATTGGGCGAAGGTCTCTTGCGGGTGTGCACGAAGAAGCGGGTGGGACTTTTAGTCCCACCTCGTGAACTCAAGAGCGCGGTGAGTGGTTTATATTGAATTTCTATTTTTAGCTTATCACCTCAAATGACACGGGGTGAGGTCCCTCGCCCATGCCCCCACCTCATCCGTGACATACACCCATGCGGACCTGGTACTCGACCCATTTACCTAGCACTCCTCGTGCACTACACCACACCGGTGTGCCTGGACCTGGGCACGTGATACTTGGCCCGATTACCCGACTCTAGGAGAGCGAACCCAAGAGAGAAATAGAGAGAGAGCGACGTGGGGAGGGTATGGGTAGGTTTCGCTCCACTGTATGCAGGGAAAAGAAAGAAGGAAGGGAGAAGCTAAGGTGCAGCCGCAGTGAAGGAAGGAAGAGGTGCAGCAAAAGAAGTGAAGGAAGAAGGACTTGAAGCCAAAGAAGAAAAGAAGAGGAAAAGGTGCGGCCAAGTAGAAGAGGTAGCAAGGAAGGAAAAGGAAGAAAACGGAAGGCAGAAGCCAAGGGGAAGAGAAACCACTGTAGCTGCTGAAGGCAAAGGCAGAAGCATAAGGCAAAGGAAAGGAAGAATAAGAAGGAAAGGAAGAAGACTGTAGAGGAAGAAGAAGGCAGAAGAAGACAAGGAAGAAGAAGCAGACGGCCAAAGTCAAAAGGCAAAGAGAAGAAGAAAGAGCCAAAGAAAGCAAGAAAGAAAAGAGAAGGCTAAAGAAGGAGAAAGGAAAGAAGAAGATGAAGAGAGAGCCAAGCCAAGAGTCAACCTTTTTATCCAATTCTTCTTTTCCTGCATTTTCATAAACTCATGCATTCTTATTTGAATTAGATTTTGAGTAAATTTAAGTGTTTGAATTACATTATTGAGATTAGTAAATAAATTTCATTTGCTCCCTGTGTTCAACCTTGGATACTTAGGTTTTCGAGTAATAAAAAATTCTTATTTGTTATCAAGGCGATTTCGTTTATACTACAACATGACATCTTTAAAAATCGATTTCGCCCTGTTAACATTTTGACGCCGTTGCCGGGGAGCAACGCGCAATTTATCACTAGTCTCTACATTATTTTTGATGATATTTGAACACTAACTTGCTCTATTTTGTTTTGTTGTGATCTTGCAAGGTATTTCACGAGAAGATCACCCACTCAAGTCAACCACTCCAGGGCAGGTAATCTCTTTCCTTCCCTAATCCACCTCCTAATCCTGGGAAGACAAAAGGAAGTAATCAATTAGGAATCAATTGCCTTCTTTTTATAGTAATTACCATCTTTAAGCCAAAGGTTTCCTGATTTTTTGAAAATTTTTCAAAAACTTATTGAAGTAGAAGTAATTTTTAGAGCCAACCCCACAAATTCCTGTGCCTAGTAGAAATCATGCTTAATCTCCGCGGACAACACACTTCTTGTTTTGAAGTCCAAAGAGAACTTTTTTTTTTTAAAAGAAAAGAGGATTGGAAATAGAACCAGATTAGGGTTTCAATAGTAGGGTTTTGGAGTGCTAGTCACACATGCTTGTTTAAAAGGAAATAGACCCTCCTGCATCAGTGTGCTACCCAAGCCCTTGATTGAAGAGATCTAAATAAGACAAACCCTAAAAAAATTGAGCTCTAAAATCACTTGAATCTTAAAAATCTTTGACCTAATAAACTGGGAGTCAAATCAGGGTGATCTCTAGGTCTTGACCTAGAATCATTCTGCCAACTTTAGGACAAGTCAGGTGAAGTTGACCCCTTGGGTCAATCAACCTCCAAATTAGGTCACAAAATCAAAACATCTAAAGTTCAAGTTAAAACCCTAAAGCACCTTTGATCTTAAAAGTGGAAGACTTAAGAGATCAAGGTCCCCATTTTGGTCTACCTGGAATCTCAGTGACAAGAGAGGTCGGGTGGGGGAAACCCTGTAACCCGTGGGGACGCTCTACCGTGTAGGGGTCTTTGCGGGACTCTCCCTCTCTGGCTGCCCAGGTAATTCTCAGGTGAACAACCTTCTGATCCAGGGGTATCATCCACCCCGAACCTCCGTAGTCATCCAATCGTCTTTGGGTGCCTTGATTGGGTCAAAAACACCTCCAGTCCCTCATCTTTTCTCTTTAGAGCACACACGTACATTTTCAGTGGGACTCTTTATTCAGATAGAATCACTTCACAACTTGATCTTGAGCCAAGACTCTGATTCTACATCTTGATTCAACCAATTGATCCAAATATGCAGCCAAACCACTTAAGACTACCATTCAAGAAACTTGAATCCCGGAGATCCATGAGAGATAGGATGATTGAGGATGCCTTGAAATTCTATGAAAAGGAAGACAAAACCTCAACACCAGTAGAAAACATTCAAGTTAATGTACCAACAACCACAACCTTCATCATAACCTGTGCCCAAGTGTTATTGGCAAAAGCCACAAAAGGATCAACCCGAGACATTCTCATCACAGGATACATATGTTGGTACTAGAGCACCACGATCGTTTATTTTGATGATAACAAAACACGTGTCATTTAAGATTTGCACTTGGAATCTTAGATTTCAGGTCAATTGCAAATGGAGACGTGATTAGATGGAGTTCGAGCTCGCATCCAGGATGGATTGGAGGAGCTTGATGAAAAACAAAGGAGACTCGCGAGAAGCGATAGATTGAAGATGGAAGGACAAGAAGAATAGGATAGAATTCCTGTTTATTTCCTTTATGTACTTTTGTCTTTATTTTCTTGCTCTTTTTGTTCCTTAGAACATCATGTTAAAGAGGCTCAAAGTACCCTAACAGTAGTCCTAGGAACACTTGCACAACCATAGGATACTTAGATTTTCTGTAGAGAACTTAGAAAACCAATATAGGGTTCAAACAACTTTTTCAAATGTCTAATTCCAAAATAAGATGTCTGATAATATGTTTTAAGACGTCTGACTGTTGATTCAGACGTCTGATAACATTTAGGCTGGACTTAGTTAGCTCTATCTGATGAAATCAGATGTCCAGACCCTAGACCAGACGTCTTAGAAGATATCTGATGATTTTGCCAGACGTCCAATTAGTGGACCGTTGGCTGGCTTAACAAACATTGAAGATATGACCGTTAGAGCCTTGTCAGACGTCCGTAGGCCTTTCCAGACGTCTGATAAATGACTGTTTTGCCTCGGCTGACCCAAAATCTCTTCTCAGAGATTTTCTAGCCGTTGCAACTCTTGGAAATCCATTCCAGTAGAAAAATTAGGTTTCCAGACATCCTGTATGTCGTCTGATGGACTTGCACTAGAACCCTGTTTAGATCTGATTCAAGTCAGGAAGAAACCTGCATCAAATCAGACGTCTGACCTTATTTTCAGACGTCTTAAACTGGTTTCCCAGACGTCTAATGCCAGGATCAGACGTCTGATAACCCTGTCAGTGCAATCATTGTTCCTGATTTCAGCCTGATTCTCTTGGGCTTTGCACCCAATGGCTATGGAAGCTTTCCAAAGCCTTCCAAAGCTTTCCTAAGGCCTCTATAAATAGAGAGGAACCTCTTTCACACAAACACATACCTAGACATACCTAGACACACCTAGACACACCAAGAACAAGAATTTCCACTCTTTTGTGTCCAAAAAGAAGCTCTTGCTCTCCAAGCTCAAGTTTTACATCTTGAGAGCATCAAGTCTTTGCGCACCTGCTCTCTCGCTGTAGTTCACGAGAGCGACGTTGCGCCGTCGCGTGGCTCATGCACCTGCGTCATCGATTCGACGCACTCCTTGTAAAGGGGAGTTTCCTAATTTCTATAGAAGCTAGGTTTAAATCTTTGTTGGCTCTATAGGACTATATTTGTTATTTTACTTTGTTATTTGATTTGGTATTCGCTTTGCGAATTCCCATCTCCTTCGTGGGACAAAATTCTTCTCGTGAAGAGAAGGGGTTGAGGAACGCTACCCTCGCACTTGTAGCATGGTTGTAATTGAGGTCGAATCACCCTCGTTTAAGTGATTCATTTAGTGGATTTGATCAACTTGGTTGATCGGAAAATCCTAACTCGAGAGGGTTAGGTGGTGGTTTTCACTCGGTTTGGGTTTCCACCTAAAAATAATTGTGCACCTTGTGTGATTGAATTTTTGTGATATTGTTTTATATTTTATTTCCGTAATTTATTACGTCACCCCTTCTTGGTAGGGAATCCACAACATAGAGATAGAAAATTTACACAATTTGGAATACCTTCAATGCATGACAAATCCTGTACTATGGGAACAACACCAAGATGATCTTGAAAAATGGGAAGAGATAATGAGATTATTAAAACAAATTATCGACCAGAAATACCCGTATATGCCACAAACAGAGGATGAACCATCTTGGAATAATATCGAGGATCAATTTGATTTTCCATATCTCGAGCTTGAGGCACAAAGAGGTTATGAATTCCCAACCCAGATAGAATACAACATGCCTGATATTGAATTAGGTTGGGAAATTGCAGGAGAACACAATGTTGAGCCAACCCTAGACCATGAATCACCAAGCTTAGAATTCCAAGACTCCTGCAATAATGAGATTAGAATTGAACCTCTCGAGGGTTTAAATTCCACCCCTTATTCTGATAAGGTGACCCTCGAAGGTAATTCGGACCTAGACCCTAGTGATTTAACCCACATCCCAAGCCTAGAATCTGGATCTGAAATCTATTAGGAAGAATACAAGGCCCTGTATGAAGAAAATCAATTTTTCAATGAAGAATATGATTTTGGGCCTCTATTTGATGAATATCCCTTGCCAACATCCTCAGAAAGACAAATCGATTTTTCGGAAGTCATGCCAATTTACGATACAGAAACCGAGCAGTTGGACGAGTGGGGTTTCAATTGGGTCTGTCCTACCAACTTAAAACTTGAGCCTAGTACAAATAAGAACACCTTTTTAAGCTCAGAATTGACATCTAGGCTAGACCCCAGTCAAGCTGCTGAATCTACATCATGTGATTTATTCTATGGTGGAACTCATGATCTTGAATCTCATTCAGAATGTGATTTTCTCAATATCTCCGATGATTTCGAATCTAACAATGATTTTGGAGAAACTCTGCTTCCTAAGTACAACAAGCCAATCTACGACCTCAGCTCACATGATTCATTCCCCGATTCTAACTCTGAGGTCCCAGTTCTCGAGATCACTGATTTAAGATCAGGTTCCAATGACAAGGAATCATTTCTTTTCGATCCTCAAGAACCAAAACCAGAAAATGTCGAGAGTAATTACAACCCAGAATACGAATCTTTTCTCAATCCAGATTTCCCACATCCTATAAACACTCTCCAGGCATTCATTTTTTATTTTCAAAGTTACTATGAGGACTCTCTATACAATACCATTTGTCACTTCTTTCTAGAAGAGCCCTCGTACACAATCCTCATAGAAGCCATCTCTTCCAAACATACAGAATCGATCAAAACCTATTTTAGACCCCGACCCGCAATCAGACTCAATTTCTATTCTAATTCACCTCTCACTGAGCCGATTGCAGATGATTCAACTCCACATCTATACCGGGCATCGGGCATCGATCAGACTAAAAATCATGATCCATCATTCTCTGATCACCCCTATAGGGTGTCCACATTATTCACTGATCATTTTTCGGAGCCCTACTCTAACCAGGCTGTTTCAACTCAACCAAAACCTGAGTTTTCACTTCCACATCCATCGGAGCTTCATTACCTATGGTGGGTTCCACATCTGTTGATCTACATCTATCAACCCACCAGATTAATAGGGTTTGGGCTGCATCATCAGCCTGTTGATCTTAACAAGCACCTAGTTGGACCAACCAGGCTCTTAATCAAGGTGCTTGTTTTACAAAATTTTGCTGATTTGACCACTCCCTCTCCATCCCATTTTCCGCTCGGCTGAAGGCATTGAATTTAGTGCTTAACGGGAGGCAACCCGTCACTCCAAAAAAATAGAAATCCATCTGATTATCCATCTGTACTCCACATCTATTGCACTTTGAGTTCAACCTTAGACAGTCGATCCCACCTTTGGTACACATACCAGAGCTTGAAATCATCTGCATCAATCACTTCTCGACCCATTCGTCCACCTAATTTATCTTGTTCTAAGCTCCTGAACCCAACACTGTTTCACACCCTCTGTTTACAATGAGGACATTGCAAAACTTAGGCATGGGGGGTGGTAAAGTGCATACATATAGAACCAAGAAAAAGTCAGAAGGATTCTCACAAAAAAATTAAAATTCACATATGTCAAAAATACAAAAAAATTGAAAAATTATGAAAAAGAACAAAAAATGGAGGGAGGAAATTTTGGAGCCACACAATCATGAGGAGGAAAAGAGCAAAAAGACAAAAAGGAGCACAAAATGAAAAAGAAAAAGAGATAGTCATTAGTAAGAGATTAAGGAATTAACCGAAGTTCTACACCACATCAAGAAAAGAGAAAAAAATGAGAAAAAAAGTGCTAATGAGACACAAAAAGAGATTAGTAGGAACGTTGATCTTAGGCCGTTTGGGCTAGACTCTTAGGCTTAAAAATTCAAGTATCCGCTAAGATCTGGATAATCCTCAAGAAATTGGGGAAAATGTGAAGCTTAAGTATTAGGTCTAAGGCTTAAGGAGTATTTGGCCTTGTTAACTGACCTTCGATTTGCGGGACTCGGTAACTTAAGCACCCCAATCCACACACAGTCTGGTTCAATGCGCATAACCATCAAAATCATGGAAAAGCGTTTTAATGTTCTGAAAAGTTACCTAGATTAGGAGCGGCCGATCAACACAAGTTGATTTAGATGAGATACCAGTGCGGAGAGGCAGGAAATTCCCCTCGAAGATGCGTAACAACATATCGTCTCCTTGGTACTTGTCTCATAAGATATTTAAATATCCTACTGGGGACATATAAGCACTCTGCTGGTTTAGATACCATGGACGGCATTATCACGAAATGTCGATTGCTAAGGTCAGGATTCAACCATGGAACACCATGGGCGGGATTATCTCAAAATCTCGAAAGCTAGGATTCTGGGGGTTGCCATGGGCAGTGCTATCATGAAGCATCGATTACCAGGGACCTTTGAGGATTGATGATGGGGATGAGGAATCCGATACAGACCGTGTTGAGAAGCCAATCCGAAGCTAGAAATAAAAAGAAAAGAGATAGAAAACTCTCCAAATAAATAAATCCTCTGTCTCTCTCTTACAAAAATGCACCGCAAAATGAACCAAGGCTAAAAATGTCTCAAGCACGGGTGCTTTAACCGCGGAGTCCAACGAACCCTAGGATAGTTTCTACGGGCCTTAAAAACCTTTGCGGAGGATCGAGGCTAAAGCTGGTCAGGTCCAGACCTTGGTTGATACTTGAGTACCTCTAGGCCTACTGTCATCATTCTAACCTAATCAAAAGAAAGAGAAAAAGCACTATTCATAACTGATGAAAGAAACTTATGGTGTAGAACATAAGCTAAACCTTAAAATTCTACTAAGGGACTAGCAAAAGCTAAGCATAGGGGTATGATGAGAACCTCATCATGAGCCCTAACTAGCTCATTTTGACCTAAGAAAGAGAATAAGAGCTCCTACATAACCTAGAGAAGGGCTTAATTCAAGGAATTAGTGTTCTGAGAAAAAAACATGAAATAAAGGTTGAAACTACAATTTTACCATTGTAGTACATAAATGGGATTTCTCAAAGGCAAAACATAGGTCAAATGGTCTGAATAAAAAAAAAAGTGGGTTGGTTCAATTAGAAATGGGTTCATGTGCGGTTTAGGAATTAAATGACATTCTGTAACCCTAAAATAGACTCATATAATTCAACAAGGTTCTGGTCAGGATAAAAATCAAATAAACCCTCTAAAATTTATGGAAAAATATAGCCTAAGATTTAGAACCTTCAAATTGGCCTTTAGAACCTATTTAGACCTAGATTGGGGTCCTAGCTCATTATTTAACCTAATTTGGGTTCTTATGTAAATTATCCAATCAAACGTGGTCAAACCTAAAATCCAACTTCACCATCGGATTCCTTAGGTCCAAATTAGGCTTGTACCAAAATTTGGACCTAAGGGGAGGTCATCTTGACCTACTTTACAAAATAATCCACCCAATTACATTCTGACCCGTACCTTTTGAAAACCATTGCACAGACCCCCTAACTTCCTCGCCACTCTTACAGTCAGGTCCCTCTGCCATTAAAGCGGAGGAATCTTACTCTGGCGAGGAATGAAGGGGGATTACTCCCTGATTCCTTAGAGATCTCCTCCCAGATTTGGAAGGGAGATTCTCTGAGGAATTCCCTTCCATCTGAGCATGGTCCCAATCACTGATTCGCACCCAATTTCTCGTGCGAACGCACGAGAGATTTGGGTCTCCAACTGTTTCCATCTCCGTCAAGGACTCGTGTGCTTTGAAGCTTGTCTTCCAAGCACAAGAGCCCCTGCTAGTGCCTATAAAGGTCCACCACCTCCGGCCGCACCTTTTTAGCTTGACTTGGCTGGAGAACTCCCCCCAATTTCATCTCCTCTCCTCCGGCCAAGTGTCTAGCGAGCTCTGGTGAGTCCTCCTCCTCTTTCTCATTACTCTGCCACAATACTAGTGGCAAAGCCATCTTCCTCTCTTCCCTCCTCATCGTGCAATACCCGTGCACGTGCTCCAGCCCCTTCGTCATCGCCGTTCTCCCTTCTCTGGACATCTTCTGCGACGGCAGCAGGTACGGCCAGCCGCTCCTCTACCCCCCTTTGTCCATTAAACTAGGTCAGAACACTTCCTTTCTCTCCCCTCTTTATTTCCCCTCTCTTAATTTTTATTTTAAACTCTTCGACATCGCAGACCACCTCCACCTTCTCCATCTCCAGCCGACCACCGGTGAAGGTGCTTCCATCGCTTCGCATCTCCACATGCCTCGCCAGACACCTCATCCCCTCAGCCATCACCCACTGAGCATCATCTGCCCTTCCATTGACCGCCAACACCTCCCTAAACGCCCACCAAACACACCCATAAACACTGCCACAAAGAGACCTAGGCACGGACGCCTAGGCCGCCCCGCGGCCAGCCATCCACCTAGGCACCTTTACCGTGCCACGGCGAAGCTCCCCATCTGGTCTAATGAGGCCGCAAGGCCGTATTTGTGAACTTCAGGTCGACCCCCCTTTCCGCCATTGAAGCAGAAGCATGGAGCTCGCAAGCTTTGCTCCAGGTTGTGTGCTCCAGGCGTCAGAGTTCCAGAAGGTGCGGATTGAGTGCGCGACACATCCAGCCAAGAGATTGGCTTAATGAGTAACCCAGCAACGGCAATTGGGCGAAGGTCTCCTGCAGGTGTGCATGAAGAAGCGGGTGGGACTTTTAGTCTCGCCTCATGAACTCAAGAGCGCGGTGAGTGGTTTATATTGAATTTCTGTTTTTAGCTTATTGCCTTAAACGACACGGGGTGAGGTCCCTTGCCCACGCCCACGCCTCATCTGCGACGTACACCCATGCGGACATGGTACCCGACCCGTTTACCTAGCACTCCTCGTGCACTACACCACGTCGATGCACCTGGACCCGGGCACGCGATACCTGACTCGATTACCCGGCTCTGGGAGAGCGAACCCAAGAGAGAAATAGAGAGAGAGCGACGTGGGGAGTGTAGGGGTAGGTTTTGCTCCACTGTGTGCAGGGAAAAGAAAGAAGGAAGGGAGAAACTAAGGCGTAGTCGCAATGAAGGAAGGAAGAGGCACAGCAAACGAAGTGAAGGAAGGACTTGAAGCCAAAGAAGAAAAGAGGAGGAAAAGATGCGACCAAGCAGAAGAGGTAGCAAGGAAGGAAAAGGAAGAAGAAGGAAGGCAGAAGCCAAGGGAAAGAGAAACCACTGCAGCAGCTGAAGGCAAACTTAGAAGCATAAGGTAGAGGAAAGGAAGAATAAGAAGGAAAGGAAGAAGACTACAAAGGAAGAAGGCAAAAGAAGACAAGGAAGAAGAAGCAGACAGCCAAAGTCAGAAGGCAAAGAGAAGAAGAAAGAGCCAAAGAAAGCAAGAAAGAAAAGAGAAGGCTAAAGAAGAAGAAAGGAAAGAAGCTGAAGAGAGAACCAAACCAAGAGTCAACCTTTTATCTGATTCTTCTTTTGCTACATTTTCATAAACTCATGCATTCTAGTTTGAATTAGATTTTGAGTAAATTTAAGTGTTTGAATTGCATTATTGAGATTAGTGAATAATTTCCATTTGCTCTCTGTGTTCGACCTGGGATACTTAGGTTTTTGAGTAATAAAAAAATCTTATTTGTTATCAAGGCGATTTTGTTTATACTACAATGCGACATCTTTAAAAATCGATTTTGCCCTGTTAACACAACACTTGATGATTTGATCATTATAGAGTCGAAAAAGATACGGATCTTCCCAGAAATAGTATTTGGCTTCTGCTTTGAGTCATGATTTGCGATTCCCGTCCCAGTCTGGTAGGAATTGATGTGTAACCAAATAATTGACAATGTTTGCATACCAAGGAAGATCTGAGGATATAGTCAAAAGGTGTTCATCAGGAAAGTGTTCAGTAATTGGAGGAGATGATTCAATAGTATCAGAAGGAAGGTGGGAAAGATGGTCGGCAACAACATTTTGTTGACCTGCCTTGTCACGAATTTCTAGGTCAAATTCTTGTAAAAGCACGATCCATCTGATCAACCTAGGTTTCGTGTCCTTCTTGGATAGAAGGTGTCGGATAGCTGAGTGATCAGAGTACACAATGATTTGAGATCCGAGTATATAAGATCTAAACTTTTCTAATCCAAATACTATTGCTAGTAACTCCTTCTCTGTAACTGTGTAATTCCTTTGTGTCTCATTCAAAGTTTCACTAGCATAATAAATTACTACCGAATTCTTCTCAATTTTCTGTCCCAAAACAGCTCCTATTGCATAATCTGATGCATCGCACATGATTTCAAATGGCAAATCCCAATTAGGTGGTTGCAAGATCGGAGCCTATGTAACTTTGTCTCTCAATGTTTCAAATGTTGAGATACACTCCTCACTCATCTCAAAAGTAGCATCCTTTATGAGGAGGTTTGTGAGTGGTCGGGCAATTTTTGAAAAATCAAGTATAAATCTCCTATAAAATCCCACATGCTCGAGAAATGATCTAATTCCTTTGATCGAGTCAGGAATTGGAAGATTTGCAATTTGACTGATCTTAGCTCGATCTACTTGGATACCTCTCTCAGATACAAGGTGGCCAAGTATGATGCCCTCTGGAATCATAAAATGGCTCTTCTCCCAACTAAGGACAAGGTTTTGCTTCAATACATCTCTTAAGAACCTTCGACAAATTATCCAGGCAAATATCAAATGTTTCCCCGAAGACTGAAAAATCATCCATAAAAACCTCCATGTATTCACCCACCAATTAGGTAAAAATGGCTAACATGCAACGCTGAAAAGTTGCGGATGCGTTGCAAAGCCCAAATGGCATTCTTTGGAAAGCAAAGGTTCTGAAGGGGCAGGTGAAAGTCGTTTTCTCTTGATCTTCGGGATAAATTGCTACTTGATTATATCCGGAGTAACCATCTAAAAAGCAGAACCTATTACCAGCTAATCTCTCAAGGATTTGATCAATAAATGGCAAAGGAAAATGGTCCTTCTTTGTAATAGTATTCAGCTTATGATAATCAATACAAACCTGCCATGAATGCGTAATTCATGTGGGAATGGTTTCTCTAGATTCAGTCTTGATTACGGTGAGTCCTGCCTTTTTAGGTACCACTTGAATTAGACTCACCCAAGGGCTATCAGATATAGGATATATAATGTTAGCATCAAGCCACTTGATTATTTCTTTCTTAACAACCTCCTTTAAATTCGGATTTAGACGTCTTTCAGCTTCTCTTGAAGGTCGTGCCCCATCTTCAATATAGATGCGATGAGTACAAAATTTGGGGCTGATCCCGATCAGATCATGTAGAGTCCACCCAATTGCCTTCTTGTGATCTCGAAGAACCTTGATCAATTTGGATTCTTGTGATTCAGAAAGATGAGAGTTGATGATTACAGGATATGTTTGATCAGATTCGAGATAGACATATTTAAGATTATCAGGCAATGGCTTCAATTCTAGTATAGGAGTAGAATCAACAGCAGGATTTGGGGTGGGGTTTTTGATTGTAAGAAGTGAGTTAGATGATTCATAAGATTCAAATTCAGGATTGAGTAAAGATTCTAACAAAAGGATTTCATTGCTTTGAGGGTATGGGATATCAAAAAGTGTGCTCTCTAGTTCTAAGGAACTAATGTCATCCTCAAAAGCTGCAATAGATTTGATTTCCTCAATCCATTCACAATCCAATCCACTAGAAGCTCTAAATATATCTAACTTAATTGTCTCCTCCCCAAATTTCAATTCAATCTTTCCAGATTCACAATCAATGTTAGCCTTTGCAGTAGCCAAAAAGGGTCTCCCTAAGATGATTGGGGTATGACTAATGTATTCGGGTACTTCCATATCAAGGACAATAAAATCTACTGGGAAGTAAAAATCCCGAACTCTTACAATTACAACATCCAACATTCCTTTAGGTGACTTAATAGATCTATGGTTAATTGTAAAGTCACATTGGTAGACTTAAGGTTTTCTATTTTGAAATGTTTTACCAAAGATAAAGGAATGAGGTTAATAGATGCTCCTAAATCTAGGAGGACTCTATCAAAACACTGACCCCCAATTATACAGGAAATAAATGGAGATCCTGGGTCTTTCTTTTTCAAAGCGTACTTGAAATTATAGAGCTCACATGCTCTGAAAGTACCATAGTACTTCCTTTCTTCGACTTACGCTTAGGAGTACCCAATTCCTTAAGAAATCTCGCGTAAGTCAGAATGTGTTTGATAGCATCTAGGAGTGGGATATTAATGTGTACCTGTTCAAAAATCTTAATTAAATCTTCATCTAATGTAATAGGTTGTTTTTGTTTCCTAATCTTCTTCAAAGCTTCAAGGAATGGGGCACGGATTTCCTGTTCTACTGAGGTATTTCCTGGATCTCACGAATTAGCGGGAATTGCAAGATCGGGTTCTGCACCTCTTTCAGGTGTAGAAACAAGGGTCATTCAAGATGTACTAGGGTCTTGGGATAGGTTTCTTGGATAAACTAGATCCCTAGTGGAAGTTCCATAGCGAGTTGTAATAGAGTTAATACCTGCATGAGAAGAGGAAGCTGATGAAGAAGATGCCTGTTGATTTTGGAAAGATGAATTATAGATTAAAGGTTGATTTGAAAGTGATTGTTGTTGATACTCAAAATCATGATTAGCAGAGGGTGGATTTGGATTTTGATTTAGATTTGGATTCAGGGGTAATTGATTAAGGAGATGGACATGTCCCTGATTCGGATTTTGCACTCCCGGGTGTTGTCTCTGCTGAATATTCCTAGGGTTTGGAATTGGCTGAGATGGAAGGGCCCCTAGCTAACGAGATTCATCTAACTGTGTGATTTGGCCCCTAAGATCAGCCAACTCTACCGAACATTACCATTGGACTTCAGCAAGAGCCTCAGCATTTTTTCGCTGGCTCTCAGTCACAGCTCTCAAAATCTGGTCTAGCTGTGAATCTCTATTTGGCCCTACGGGGTTTTGCAAACCCACGTAAAATGGCCTCGCATTATGTTGCTGAAACGACAATGTAGGCGGGTTTTGCCTGGTCTGAGTTGGATATGATGGTCTTTGTAAATGGTTAGACTAGGAAAAATTGGGGTGATTATGCCATCCAAGATTATAGGAATTTGAATATGGGTGTGATCTTAGTGTGTATCCCTAAATGGCATTTAAATCTAAAGGATAAGGCATGTTTTCCATAAAAGGAAAGGGTGGGGAAAATGGTAGGTAAGATTGTGGGACAAAGGTCCCTCCTTGGGTTGGTGCAAGAGTAGATAGAAAACCCAAGAAAGATGGATCTCTAGAATCCATATTATTCATAAATTCCCTCCCCATGGGAATTTGTGAAACAGGTGAATACACGGGATTTTGTGTAGCAAGTAGAGGCATAAGAGTTTTCATCGTGTTTCGGACCTCGTCGAGATGCTTTGCTACGATATCGACTTTTTCCAGTTTCTCTACAATAATTTCCAAATCCTTTGAACTGGACAGATTATCGATCTCATGAATGCCCTTGTGTGGATTTTGATGAGTCGTATTCGTGTCCCGCGTAAATTGCGACATAGATGTATTATTGATCAAGTTTTCCACCATCCCTTCAAATAATTCTGAAGCGGATTCTTCGTCGCGATTTAGAAAATTCCATCCACAAGAGGCATCGACTAGATTGCGAATGCCCTCTTGCAAACCATAGTAGAAGATATACATTAGTTGCCAACGAGGGATGTCATGATGTGAGCATTTCCTTTGTAATTCATGAAAGCGTTCCCATGCCTCATGAATTAGTTCTCCTTGATTTTGATTAAAAGTAGTGATTGCTCACCTTAAAGCATTTGTTCAACCAATAGGAAAGAATTTCTTCAAAAATGCAGATTCGAGTTCAGCCCAAGTTGAGATTGGTCTTGCTATAGTTCTATACCAATAAACTGCTTAATCTTTAAGGCTAAAAGAGAACATTTTCATAAGTAGGATTTCTTTATTTTGATTTTGAGGTTCAAGAGTTTGAGATAGATTCTTAAGATCTTCAATATGTTGGAATGGATCCTCAGATGCAAATCCGTGAAAATGTGGGATTAGACCTATAATATTTGGCTTTAATTCAGGATCATTCTCCCTAATAGGAATCCTAACATTAGGCTCTACTTGTGCATTAGATGGATTATTGTAGTCTCTGAGTTGAGGCCTTGGACGAGGGATCGGTAAATCAGGAAGATCAAAACCTGCCTCAGGTTGAGGTGGAGGACGGGTTTGAAGATTCTGTAGATTGTTTAAGGCTGCTGTTAAAAGATTAATGTCTATTTTGCTCAAGCATCCTAAGATTTTGGTTCAGGAGTGCCTCATGAACATCAAAAGGCGGCATCTCCCCCTGACCAGAAGAAGAAGGGATCTCGGGATTCTGATTTTGCATTTGTTCCATAGAAATAGATGAATCAGATGGGAAAATCAATGGTTGCTTATCTGCAACCGGCCTAGGATCACCTGTCAAAGAAGTTACAAGAGGCGGATGCAAGGATCGTCTCCCATCCATAAAACAAAAAGAATGTGCAAAGGCATACTCACACCACAGAAAACAGCGGCACAAAAACCTGCAAAACAACACAAAAAACACGGGTTTTGCTCTTCTTTCAAAGGAAAGAAGAGATTCTTAGAATATGCAAAAATACTTTAGATGCAAACTAAGTATAGTAACAGTATCAAACTATGCATCCTAAACCCGTGTCTATGCAAGTGTGTATCCTTAATGATCAAAGGTCTAAGGTCTAGGATCAAGATCGCTTACTACTGGCTCCATGGGGCTTTAGAAGTGAGACAGACTTGTTGATCTTCGGCTAAAGCCCTAAGAGGTGAAAAGAGGAGAGATAGAAAATTCAAACTTGTCTGACTCTAGTGATCTCACTGTGTGCGCGATAGCAAGCAACAGATGATTATGATAAAGCCCGCATGCATTCTGCAAACAGAATTAAGTCACAATTTTTATTTTCCTCCTTTTTACTTAATCTTTTCAAAAATATGTCGAAAGAATTAAAGTGACCGCTTTTTAAGTATTTTAAAGAATATATGTGGTCTTGTTATTATTTCCAAGATAGGGATCTACGCGATTTTTTTTCGCATGTTTTCCCGCTAATGCGAGAAAAATAGTAGAAATTTCTCGAGTCAGATCGAAAAGTCCTAATAGATAAATGCACTCCTAAGAGTGTATGCCTATATCATGCTGCTGCTAGTCAGAAAAGATGTATTTTTGTATTTTTTTAATTTTTTTATCTAACTAAATGCAACAATTCAAACTAACTAGAGACTAAGAAAAAAATACTTACAATGGTATTTATAAGGGAAAACAGAACTACGAAAACCCGCCTTCTTCCTGAGATTACCGGTAAAGGTAAACCTGAAAAGAAGACAGAAAACAAAACAAAAACAAACTAATTAAAACAAAACACTAAAAATAGTAAAATTTGTGAATATAATTACAATTACCTCCTATGGCACCAAAATGATTATTACAAAATTATACCAAGGAATGTTTTGGTGAATTAAAAGATAGCTGATGAGAACCTCATCATGAGCCATAACTAGCTCATTTTGACCTAATACAAAGGATAAAAGCTCCTACATATCTCAAGGAAAGGCTTAACTCAGAGAATCCTGAGTTTGAGAAGAAAACAAGTCATAAGGGGTAAAAATGCAATTTTACCAGTATAATCTGCATACAGGGTGATTCAGGGCCCAAACATAGGTCAAAGCAGCTTAATAAGAATAAAAGTGGGATGAAATGATCTAGCAAGGGCTACAGCAATTCCAAGAAACTAAATGATAAATCTGTAACCCTAAAACAACCCACTTCAATTCACAAGGTTCGAGGCAAAGTAAAAATAGAATAAACCCTCTAAAATTCATAGAAAAATAATCTCTAGGGTTTAGAACCTTCCATTTGGCCTTTAGAACCCATTTTGACCTACATTGAGAACCATGCCCAATTAATAACTTAATTTGGGTTTTTGCGCAAATTGACCGGTCAAACAAGGTTTAATATGAAAATGAAATTCACCATCAGATTCCTTAGGTCCTAATTAGTCATGTATAAAAACTTGAGCCTAAGAAGAAACCTCCTTGACCGACTTTACACTTTGGTCCTCATATATTTACTCTTTGGCCCTCAACTTTTGAACCCTCGCATTTTGGCCCCTAACTCTCCTTCGTTCTTTGCAATCAGGTCCCTCCTGCAAAACCTGCCAGCACCATGCTCCGGCGACCTTGCGCGGAGCATGGCGCCGCGCAGGGTGAGGTGGGGGACCTGGCAAGTAAACCGGGGGTGCCCTGCGTCGTCAGCCGTCGCAGGGACACCCCCCTGGTCGTTATAACCCACCATACCGGCCGTGCGAACGCACGGACGGTATGGGTTCTTGCTTCCGGCCATCCTCCGGCGAGGGAGACACGTCGTCTCCCTCCGCCTTCCTCCCTGTTTGATCCCTATAAATACCCCCCGTCGCTCCACCGTTCTTCCCAGCTCGGGTCTGACGGAGAAAACCCCCAACTTTCTTCTCCTCTCCCTCCGGCAGACGCCCACCAGCTCCGGCGGTTCTTCCTCCTCCTCCTCTTCGCTCTGCCGCAATACCAGCAGCAGAGACTTCTTCCCCTGCTCTTCCCGCGTCGCGCAATACCGGCGCGCGCTGCCTCTGCCCCGTCGTCACCGCCGTCCTCCCCCCACTGGGCATCGTCTTCTCCGGCGACAGTCGATACGACTGTCGCCCTGTTCCTCCCCTTTCGTCCCTGCAAGTAAGTTAGAACTACTCCCCTTCTTCTCCTCTTTCTTTCCCCGCTTTCAATTTATTCAATTAAGCCCTCGACCGACCCTGACCATCGTCACCCCCTTCGTCTCCGACCACCCTCCGGCGAGCCGCTCCCATCACCTCAGCGACCCACACGGCTCGCCGACCACCGCAGGACCTCCGCCTCCTCACCCTGATCAACCTCCGCCCTGCCACTCCCCCCACATCACCCTCTGCAACCCCACCGAACAGACCCATCCTCCGACCCACAGTCCGACCTAGGGCAGCCCTCGCACGCCGCCCCGCGCCTCGCCACCACCCACACGAGCTTCGCCGCACCCTGGCGAAGCTCCTGGCACTCTCTGATTAGGCCGAGAGGCCGTTTTCTTGTGGACAGGCCACCCGACCTCCGCCGCCATTGACGCGCAGGAGGAACTGCTTCCGCCTGCAGCTACAGGCGCGCCACGCTCAGCGCCAAGCCCAGATTCACTCCCAGGCCTTGCGAGGAGTTTTGGCAAAACACCAGGTTCGCAGCGAAGCCAGAAAGCTTCGCGTGACGCCGCCATCTCCTGCTGAATTCCCCGCTGCGGGCGCGCAATTGAGGTGGGCCGTTTAGTCCCACCTCGGAAACGCCTGAAGAGCCGCAGCGACATAAGATGCAAAAGTGCAGTAGCCTTACTGCCTCAGTACACGGGGTGAGGTCCCCTTACACCCGCCCGGTTACCCGGTCTCGTCCGCGCTCACGCCCCGCGGACCTGACCCGACCCGACTTAGACTGACCTGCACTCCTCGCCCACCACGCACGCCGGTGGGCCTGGACCTGGGTCTGATCCGAACCCGGTTACCCGGTAGCTCTGGGAGAGCTTTCCCAAGAGTGGTTTCAGAGAGAAAGAGAGACGCAGGGGGGGGAGGGTAGAGTAGGTTTTGCCTCTGACGAAAAACTCTGAAGTGTGCAGGCACAGGCGAAGAAGAAGACCCGCGGAAGAAGAAGGAGCTGCACTGTAGCAAATGTATAGTTAAGTCGTCTAAGCACCGGGTCAGACGACGGAAGGTCAGCAGCCAGAACAGGAAAGAAGGCAGGCTGAAGAAAGAAAGAAAAGAAGAGCAACGACCAAAGCAGAAGAAGAAGAAAGGAAGACTTAGTAGCTGAAGGTAGAAGCTCTGCAGCCATAAGGAAGAAAAGAAGAAAAGGGAAAAGAGAAAGGGTCACCACAATTGCAGAAAAAGAAGAAGAGAGACCAAGACAGAAACCAAGGACGAAGAAGAAGGAGATTTGAAGAAAGAAGGAGGAGCATCACCTCTGCAGAACAAAGAAGAAGAAGGAGATCTGAAGAAAAGAAAGAAAGAAGAACATCACGAGGAGAAAACGAAAAGAACAACAAATTCTTTCCCTCTCTCTTTCTTTATTCTGTAAAAGAAACATGTATATCTCTAGAATACGACTTGCTCCCTGAGTTCGACCTCGGGAACTCTTTTATTTTTCGAGTAAAAAATTTATATTTGAAATGTTGGTAATAACCGGCTTTACTACAACGTTATAACAAAACCAAAACCCGGTCGTCACACCAACCGACGTTTCATTTTGGCGCCGTTGCCGGGGACAACGGCTATTCTAGAGGTAAACATTCCTGTTTCTTTTAATTTCTGATAATCTCCTCTCTTTTGTGCAGCTACAGGAACTCAAGAAGACAAGCAACCACACGACAACCACTCCGAAGACAGGTAAATTTTTCCTCTCACTATTAACCCCTAAACTCTAAAGAGGAAGAAAAGAAAAGAACAAGCAGTATAGGGCTAACCTGTCTTCCATACTTAGTAACCATAAAGAGTTGCATGTTTTCAACTCATCACTCCTGCACACTATTAAGGGTATTTAAGGGCTAACACATTCTTGCTTGAGCCCTAATCGCCCAACAAAGAGTTAAATGGACCAAGTAGAGCCAACATAAGGTCAAACATTAGGATTTCAGTAGAGACACCCCTTAATCAAGAATTGAGGAAATCCAAAAGAGGTGTGCCCAAGTCATTGGTTGAAAATAATTAACAAGAAAAATCCTAAAACAATTGGCTCTCTCTAAACACTTGAACCCTAAAAGACAGGACCTAAAAGCTCTTAAAGAAAACAAGAGGTAAAGTTGACCCCTTGGGTCAACCAACCTTAAATTAGGTCACTCTTTGCACTTAAAAGACTAAAGTTCAAGTGAAAACCTTAAGCACCCTGATCTTAAAATTGGTAGACTTAAGAGGTCAAGATCCCCATTCTGGTCTACCTGGAACCGCAGTGACAAGAGAGGTCGGGTGGGGGAAACCCTGTAACCCGTGGGGACGCTCTACCGTGTAGGGGTCTTCGCGGGACTCTCCCTCTCTGGCTGCCCAGGTAATTCTCAGGTGGACGATCTTTCTGATCAAGGGGTCCATCTGCCCCGCACCTCTATAGTCACCCAACCCATTTTTTTTGGGTGTCTTGATTGGGTCCAGCACCTTTTAATCTAATCACATCCTTCAGTATATGCTTGGAAGGAGGTCCTTGAAACCTCCTATAGAAATTCACTCTCCCCGAGGCTAAGCCTCGGCTCCTTTGTTTTTGCAGAAATCATTCACATAGCCCCTCTTTCCTCTAATTCTGAACAAAATCCCCTTCTTCCATCTTGATTCAAACTTTGATTCTATATCTTGATTCCACCACCTGATCCAATTATGCAGCCTAATTACCTAGCAAGACTACCATTCAAAAAACCTGAATATCTGAGATCCATGAAAGATAAGATGATTGAGGATGCCCTTGAAATCTATGAAATCAAACCCTCAACACCAGTAGAAAACATTCAGGTTGATGTCCCAACAACCACAGCTTTCATCATAAACTGTGCCCAAATTCTATTGACTGAAATTTCAAAAGGATCAACCCGAGATATGCTCATGACGGGATACATTGAGATGGAAAAATTACACCAATCTGAATACCTTCAATGCTTGACAAATCCTGTACTTTGGGAACAACACCAAGATGCCCTTATAAAACGGGTAGAAATGATGAAATCAGTAGAACAAATTATCAACCAGAAATACCCGTATATACCAGAAACAGAGGATGAACCATCTTGGAACAGTATTAAGGAACAATTCAGTTTCCCAGATCTCGGGATTGAGGCACAAAGTGGTTGTGAAATCCCAACCCAAATAGAAGACAATGTTGAATTAGGTTGGGATATTGCAGGAGAACACAATGATGAGCCAAACTTAGACCATGAATTGCCAAGCCTAGAATTTCAAAACTCCTGCAATAATGAGATCAGAACTGAACCTTCTGAGGGTATAAATTCCACCCCTTGTTTTGATAAGGTAACCCTCGAAGGTTATTCGGACTTAGGTTCTAATAATTCTACCCACATCCTAAGCCTAGAACCTAGACCTGAAACTTATTGGGAAGATTATGAGGCCCCTTATGAGAAAGATCAAATTTTTACAGAATATGATTCCGGGCCTCTATTTGATGAATATCCCTCTCCAACATCCTCAGGAAATCTGATCGATTTTTCAGAAAACATGCCAATTTATGATACAGAAACTGAGGAGTTGGATGAGCAAGGTTTTAATGGGGTCTATCCTACCAGCTTAGAGCTTGAACAGAACACCTTTTTGAGCCCAGAATTGACATATAGGCTAGAACCTAGTCAGGCTGCTGATTCCACATCTGATGATTTTTGCTGTGGTGGAATTCATGATCATGAATCTCATTTTCGCCAACTCTCCGACAATTTCAGATCAGACTATAATTGCGGAGAGACTTTCCTTCCTGAACACGCCAGGCCCATCTACGACCTCAGTTCACATGACTCTGACTCCGACTCTGAGGTCCTGATTCCCGAGATCACTGATAACACAGAATCATTCCTTTTCGACCCTCAGGAACCAAAAATAGAAAATGCCAAGAGTGATTGCAACCCAGAATTCAAATCTTTGCTCAAATTAGATTTCTTTCATCCTACAGACACTCTTCAGGCATTTGATAGTTACCCAGAGGAGTCTCTACAGGAAACCACCTATCATCCATTTCTAGAAGAGCCCTCGTACACAATGGCCACCTCATCTGCACACACAGAACGGAACAAAACCTCTCCCAAACCCCGACCCGCAACCGGACTCAATTTCTATTCAGATTCACCTCTCACCGAGCCGATTGCATTTCCACATCGGGTTTCGAACATTGATCAGACTACATACCATGCTCTATCATTCTCTGATCACCCCTGTAGGGTTCCTGCATCAACCACTGATTATTCTACAGGTCCCTACTCTGACCAGGCTGATTCGACTCAGCCAAACCCTGCGTTTACACTTCCACATCCATCTGAGCCTCATAGTTTATGGTGGGTTCCACACTTTTTTATCCACATCTATCAACCTGCCAGATTGATTGGGTTTGGGCTGCATCATCAGCCTGTTGATCTGAACAAGCACCTGGTTGGACCAACCAGGCTCTTAATCAAGGTGCTTGTCTTACAAAACTCTGCTGATTTGACTATCCCCTCTCCATCGCATTTCCCGCTTGGCTGAAGGCATCAAATTTAGCGCTCAACGGGAGGCAGCCCGTCATTCTCTTTGAAAACCTGAAACTTGTTCTGACAGCTTTTTGCACTTGAAGTTCACACTTTAGGACAGCCGACTCCACCTCAGGTGCTTGCATCTGAGATTAGAAATCGTCCGCAACAGTCACCCTGACCCATTCACTCATCAAAACAGCTATCCTAATGTATGAACTTAGTTGAATAAAAACCCCTAGGTTACAATGAGGACATTGCAAATCTTAGGCATGGGGGGGTATGAAAGTGCAAAAACTTGTAAGAAAAGGTTTCAAACAAAAAATTCACATATGCCAAAAATACCATAAAAATTAAAAAAAATTTTGAAAAGAATAAGAGGAAAAGAGGAGAAGGAAAATTTTGTGAAGGAGAAAAGAAACAAAATGAAAAAGGAGCACAAAATTATGAGAAAAAGTGATAGTCATTAGTAAGGAACTAAGGAATTAACCTAAGTTCTAGACCTCATTCAAGAAAAGTGCACAATAAGATTAGTAAAGAATGCAAACCTTAGGCATTCTTGAATAGACTCTTAGTACCCATTAAGATCTGGACACTCCTCAAGAGGTTGAGGAAAATGAAAAGCTGAAGTATTAGGTCTAAGGCTTAGGGAGTATTCGGCCTCGTTAACTAATTTTTGGTTTACGGGACTCAGTAACCTAAGCACCCTAATCTCACACACAGCCTGGTTCAGTAAGCGTAAAAATCAGAATCACGCAGAAGCGTCGCAAAAATCTGAAAAGAACACCTAGAATAGGAACGGCCGATCAACACAAGTTGATTTGGACGAGTTCCCAGCGCAGAGAGGCGGGAAATCCCCTCGAAGATGCGTAACAAAATATCATCTCCTCGGTGCTTGTCTCTTAGGATATTTACATATCCTACTGGGGGCATGTAAGCACTCTGCTGGTTCAGATTCCATGGATGGCATTATCTCGAAGTGTCAATTGCCAGGGTCTGGATTCGGCCACGGAATACCATGGATGGGATTATCTCGAAATCTCAATAGCCAGGGTTCCGGGGGTTGCCATGGGCGGTGCTATCTCGAAGCATCGATCGCCAGGAACCCTTGAGGATTGATGATGGGAGCAAGGAATCTGATACAGACCGTGTTGAAAAGCCAATCCTAGGCTAGAACTAAAAAGAAAAAGAGAGAGAAAACTCTCCAAACAGAAAAACTTTCTATCTCTCTCTTACAAAATGCACTGCGAACTGAGCCAGGGCTAAAATCATTTCAAGCACGGGTGCTTTAACCACGAAGTCCAATAAACCTTAGATTAGTTCTTGTGGGCCTTAAAAACCTTTGCTAAAAGACTGAGGCTAAGGCTAGACAGATTTGGATCTTGATTGGTACTAGAGTACCTTTTAGGCCTATGGTCAGCATTCTAACCTAATCTATGCTCAAATAAAAAAGGCACTTATCTAAAACTATTAAAAACTTCATGGTCTAGAACAAGGGTTGAAACCTTAAGTTTTTGCTAAGGGACTAGCAAAAGCTAGGCATGGGGGTATGATGAGAACCTCATCATGAGCCATAACTAGCTCATTTTGACCTAATACAAAGGATAAAAGCTCCTACATATCTCAAGGAAAGGCTTAACTCAGAGAATCCTGAGTTTGAGAAGAAAACAAGTCATAAGGGGTAAAAATGCAATTTTACCAGTATAATCTGCATACAGGGTGATTCAGGGCCCAAACATAGGTCAAAGCAGCTTAATAAGAATAAAAGTGGGATGAAATGATCTAGCAAGGGCTACAGCAATTCCAAGAAACTAAATGATAAATCTGTAACCCTAAAACAACCCACTTCAATTCACAAGGTTCGAGGCAAAGTAAAAATAGAATAAACCCTCTAAAATTCATAGAAAAATAATCTCTAGGGTTTAGAACCTTCAATTTGGCCTTTAGAACCCATTTTGACCTACATTGAGAACCATGCCCAATTAATAACTTAATTTGGGTTTTTGCGCAAATTGACCGGTCAAACAAGGTTTAATATGAAAATGAAATTCACCATCAGATTCCTTAGGTCCTAATTATTCATGTATAAAAACTTGAGCCTAAGAAGAAACCTCCTTGACCGACTTTACACTTTGGTCCTCATATATTTACTCTTTGGCCCTCAACTTTTGAACCCTCGCATTTTGGCCCCTAACTCTCCTTCGTTCTTTGCAATCAGGTCCCTCCTGCAAAACCTGCCAGCACCATGCTCCGGCGACCTTGCGCGGAGCATGGCGCCGCGCAGGGTGAGGTGGGGGACCTGGCAAGTAAACCGGGGGTGCCCTGCGTCGTCAGCCGTCGCAGGGACACCCCCCTGGTCGTTATAACCCACCATACCGGCCGTGCGAACGCACGGACGGTATGGGTTCTTGCTTCCGGCCATCCTCCGGCGAGGGAGACACGTCGTCTCCCTCCGCCTTCCTCCCTGTTTGATCCCTATAAATACCCCCCGTCGCTCCACCGTTCTTCCCAGCTCGGGTCTGACGGAGAAAACCCCCAACTTTCTTCTCCTCTCCCTCCGGCAGACGCCCACCAGCTCCGGCGGTTCTTCCTCCTCCTCCTCTTCGCTCTGCCGCAATACCAGCAGCAGAGACTTCTTCCCCTGCTCTTCCCGCGTCGCGCAATACCGGCGCGCGCTGCCTCTGCCCCGTCGTCACCGCCGTCCTCCCCCCACTGGGCATCGTCTTCTCCGGCGACAGTCGATACGACTGTCGCCCTGTTCCTCCCCTTTCGTCCCTGCAAGTAAGTTAGAACTACTCCCCTTCTTCTCCTCTTTCTTTCCCCGCTTTCAATTTATTCAATTAAGCCCTCGACCGACCCTGACCATCGTCACCCCCTTCGTCTCCGACCACCTTCCGGCGAGCCGCTCCCATCACCTCAGCGACCCACACGGCTCGCCGACCACCGCAGGACCTCCGCCTCCTCACCCTGATCAACCTCCGCCCTGCCACTCCCCCCACATCACCCTCTGCAACCCCACCGAACAGACCCATCCTCCGAACCACAGTCCGACCTAGGGCAGCCCTCGCACGCCGCCCCGCGCCTCGCCACCACCCACACGAGCTTCGCCGCACCGTGACGAAGCTCCTGGCACTCTCTGATTAGGCCGAGAGGCCGTTTTCTTGTGGACAGGCCACCCGACCTCCGCCGCCATTGACACGCAGGAGGAACTGCTTCCGCCTGCAGCTACAGGCGCGCCACGCTCAGCGCCAAGCCCAGATTCACTCCCAGGCCTTGCGAGGAGTTTTGGCAAAACACCAGGTTCGCAGCTAAGCCAGAAAGCTTCGCGTGACGCCGCCATCTCCTGCTGAATTCCCCGCTGCGGGCGCGCAATTGAGGTGGGCCGTTTAGTCCCACCTCGGAAACGCCTGAAGAGCCGCAGCGACATAAGATGCAAAAGTGCAGTAGCCTTACTGCCTCAGTACACGGGGTGAGGTCCCCTTACACCTGCCCGGTTACCCGGTCTCGTCCGCGCTCACGCCCCGCGGACCTGACCCGACCCGACTTAGACTGACCTGCACTCCTCGCCCACCACGCACGCCGGTGGGCCTGGACCCGGGTCTGATCCGAACCCGGTTACCCGGTAGCTCTGGGAGAGCTTTCCCAAGAGTGGTTTCAGAGAGAAAGAGAGACGCAGGGGGGGGGTGGGTAGAGTAGGTTTTGCCTCTGACGAAAAACTCTGAAGTGTGCAGGCACAGGCGAAGAAGAAGACCCGCGGAAGAAGAAGGAGCTGCACTGTAGCAAATGTATAGTTAAGTCGTCTAAGCACCGGGTCAGACGACGGAAGGTCAGCAGCCAGAGCAGGAAAGAAGGCAGGCTGAAGAAAGAAAGAAAAGAAGAGCAACGGCCAAAGCAGAAGAAGAAGAAAGGAAGACTTAGTAGCTGAAGGTAGAAGCTCTGCAGCCATAAGGAAGAAAAGAAGAAAAGGGAAAAGAGAAAGGGTCACCACAATTGCAGAAAAAGAAGAAGAGAGACCAAGACAGAAACCAAGGACGAAGAAGAAGGAGATCTGAAGAAAGAAGGAGGAGCATCACCTCTGCAGAACAAAGAAGAAGAAGGAGATCTGAAGAAAAGAAAGAAAGAAGAACATCACGAGGAGAAAACGAAAAGAACAACAAATTCTTTCCCTCTCTCTTTCTTTATTCTGTAAAAGAAACATGTATATCTCTAGAATACGACTTGCTCCCTGAGTTCGACCTCGGGAACTCTTTTATTTTCCGAGTAAAAAATTTATATTTGAAATGTTGGTAATAACCGGCTTTACTACAACGTTATAACAAAACCAAAACCCGGTCGTCACATCCACCGACATTTCAATAGCCTCCCTAGCAACGATGCCATTAAAATGGTCATGCTACTCCTTAACACAGTTAATTAAGTTAATTGAGATTAATTATGTGTAGAAGAAAGTAACTTAGGTTAACTCTAATTTATGTCGGTTGAATAGTATAGGGTCAAGTTAACCTAACATTTTAGATTTTATTACTTTTAACTAGCTGAGTCCAGGTCGTTCACTGGGAGGTATAGTTTATTCAGAATTCACCAATCAATTCAAAACAACTCATAGGAGGTATAATTAAGTTAATTTTAACAACATGAAATTTTCCTAATGATTTAAATTTAAGAAATATGCAAAATTCCATAAGAGACCATATTTACACCATTGATCTTCTTTAATAGCAAGTAAACATGTTAATTTTCTATTTATTTCAAAGAAATTAAGGCAATAGAGTTTTTATAATTGAAATGTGCCTTATTACAACATTAAAAGCAAAAAGAAATTTAAAATAATGCAAGAAAGTAAAGCATTTATTCTCTTTATCTCTTCAGCCTTTCTCTCTTCTTCTTCTTCTTTTACCTTTCTTTTTCTCTTTTCTCTTTCCTTTTACTTATCTTTTAATCTTTTCTTAATCCTTTATTCTTTTCTCTTATTTTTCTCTTATTTTCTCGAGCTCTTCTCTTCTTCCTCTTTCTTTCTTCTCTTTTCTACCTTGTCTCTTAGTGCTTGTTCCTTCTCTTCCTTCTCTGACGAACTCTCTTCCTGTCTTCCTTTTCTTTCTTCTCTTCCTTTCCTTTGCTCTTTCTTCTGCCTTTGCCTTATGAGCCTTCAGAACTTAGCCTTTCTTCATTCAGAGCTGAACCAGGTTTTTTTCTTCTTCAACCAAAAATTAGGTTATTTAGTTGGCGACTTGGACCATTCGGGGATACGCAGCACCCTTTTCAGGGTGGGACCAGACCCTACCAAGTCTAAGCCTGATTCATTTTTAGTTCGATTTATTTTCCGGTTCAGAGTTTCAAGCCAAACCGATTCACGCCTCCTAAGCCTCACACACGCCCTCCCAAGGCCACACATCCGCATGCCACAGGCGCACACTCGCAGGCACATACGCACCCACACACACAGGATCATGCTCAATCAATAACCATTCATGAAGCACTGACGACTGAAGGGCCCATGTAACAAATTCGTTTTATTCCCAGGCGGCCGTTCAGAGCTAATCGATATGGGACTATCATAAACTCTCCTAGAGCAAACTTCAAGCGATGATTTCTAACAGCTCAGAGCTCCATTTCAAGCAAATAAAAGCTTGTTGGAAAGCTCTTGAGGTGCTCAACAAGATTATATTCTCTATTAAATGTGAATGGGAAGTTTTGCTCTTCAATTTAAAGGGCGAAGTTACAGGTTTTCTACAATTATTTTGGCCTGGACAATGGTTTCTTTTACTTTAAGTCCTTAGACTGGACTTTCCCTCCCAGTTGATGTTCTAAATGAGTTATATAGTGAATTCCGCAGCTAATGGTGTGGATATCAAGCTCTCAGGAGCTCCAGGAAGTGTAAAGAAGCTCAAAGCTTCTCTGAAAGCTTCTGAAAGTGTTAACAGACATGAAAAAGACATAACAGATAGCTAAAGACATGATTAATCGATCAAACAAATTCTAGAAGCTGTTACTGTTCGTAACGTGTTTGCGGGTTTTAAAAGAATGCCACGTTGTAGTATAGCCGACAAAGCGTTCAAACAAATAAAGAGTTTTTATTACTCGAAAATCGGAGTATCCGAGGTCGAACACAGGGAGCAATTGGAACTTACTACTAATCTCAAATGTAATTGAACACTCTAATTTACTCAAAACTCTAATTCAAATATGAATTTATGCGTTAAGAGTAATTATGACAAAAGAAATGAAATTGGACGTCTGATCTTGTGATCAGACGTCTTAAAAGTGTTATTCTTCTCTTCTGATATTTCTTTCTCTTCTTCTCAGCAGTCTCTCCTTCTTCCTTCTGATCTTGGCTTCTGCTTCTGTGAAGGTTTCTTCTTCCTATTCTCTTCTCTTTGCAGTCTTCACTTGGCCTCTCTTCTTTCTCTGTAGTCTCTCTTCTGCCTTCTTCTTCTTCTGCGAAGGCTTCTCTTTCTTCCTTGGTCTCTGTTCTTCCTTCTCTTCTCTACCTTTCTCAGCTTCTTCTCTTGCGGTCCTTCTTTCTTCCTTCTCTTCTCTGCCTTGCCTTCTTTCTTCCTTCTCTTCTTCTTCCTCGCGGCTAAGTCTTTTTTCCTCAACGTTCAGCCTACCTGCACAGAGCAAAACCTATCCCTTTTCCTCTACCCGCGCGTCTCTCTCTCTCAGCAATTCACTCAAGGACGCTCTCCTAGAGCCACACGGGTAATCGGGTCAGAATTCGCACCCTGGACCAGGCGCACTTGCAGGTGGGTGATGCGCGAGGAGTGCGTAAGTTAGGGTCGGGTCGGATCCCGCCAGATCCGTGGGGTGAAACCGCGGATGAGGCAGGCGCTAGGGTAGGTGAGGGACCTCACCCCTGTGCCTTCGGAGGCAACCAAACAATATCACAAATTCAACTTATACTACAGCGGTGCCTCGTACTTCCACGATGTGGGACTAAAGTCTCTGGCCCAATCACGGGCGCACCCGCAGACCTGCATGCAATCGCCACAGCTGCAGACTTCTCAGCGCTCCTTGCTGGACCCGCGGCTTCGCACTACTCGTGCGCATCTACTGCGCCTGAAGCCTGGAAGACCTAATGCCTGGAGTTGCGCCTGAAGCCTGGAAGACCTGATGCCTGGAGTTGCTACGAAGCTGCTTCAAATGTCGTCAATGGCGGCAGGGGAGAAATCCTGTCAATCACAAACATGGCCTATTGGCCTAATCAGACCAGCTGGGCACCTTCGCCGTGGCACGGCGAAGGTAGTGCACGGTGCTGCAGGCCGCAAGACGGCCTAGGCGTGCGTGCCTAGGTCAACCTATGGCCGGAGGTGTGGGGTTGTTCGGGGGGTTACTGCGGAGGTGTGGAGTGGCAGTGGAGGGGCAGAAAGTGTTCCTTGTGGTGAGGCGGAGCTTGTGAGATGGTTGGTGAGCCGTGTGGAGGGGTGGAATGGTGGGAGTGGCTCGCTGGAGGTCGGTCGGAGGCAAGGAAGATGGAGGTGGTTAGCGACGGTCGAGGGGCAATTCAATGAAATAAAAGGGGGAAAAGAGAGAGGGGAAGATGGAGAGTAGTTCTAACCTAATTATAGGGACGAAGGGGGACAGAAGACATACAGCAGTACCTGCTGTCGTCGGAGAAGCTGCCCAGTGGAGGAGGATGGCGGCGACGACGGGGCTGAGGCGGCGTGCGCGGGTATTGTGCGATGCAGAGGAGAGTCAAGAAGATGTCTCTGCCACTAGTTTTGTGGCAGAGCGGAGAGGATGGGAGAGGGAGCTTGCCGGAGCTTGCTGGGCACTTGGCCGGAGAAGAAAGAGATGAATTGGGGGTGGAAGTCCGGCCAAGTCAAGCTAAAATTGAGCGGCCAGAGGTGTGGGTTCTTTTATAGGCACTGGGCTGGGTGTTCAGGGCGTGGAGGGCACGCCTATTGCCTCTGATGGCTTGCCGGAGTAGGAAATAGGTTAAGATACCCAAATCCCTCGTGCGTTCGCACGAGAGATTGGGTTCACACCAGAGATTGTGATTGGCCGTAGATGGAAGGGAATTCCTCAGAGAATCTCCCTTCCATTTCTGGGAGGGGATCTCTGAGGAATCAGAGAGTAATCCCTCTCTAAACCTCGCCGAAGGTTGGTTCTGCCCTAACAATGGCGGCAGGATCTGATTGCAAAGGTGGCGAGGAAATTAGGGGGCTCTCTGCAATGATTTCAAATGATAGGGACCAAATTGTGATTTGGGTGTACTAAATTGCAAAGTAGGTCAAGATGACCTCCCCTTCGGTCAAAATTTTGGTAAAAACCTAATTTTGACCTAAGGAATCCAATGGTGAAGTTGGATTTTATGTTTGACCACGTTTGACTGGATATTTTGCATAAAAACCCAAATTAAGTTAATTGATGAGCTAGTACCCTAATCTAGGTCAAACTGGGTTCCAAAGGCCAAATTAAGGGTTCTAAACCCTAGAGGATATTTTTTCATGATTTTTAGAGGGTTTACTTGATTTTTATCCTGACCAGAACCTTGTTAATTTAAGCAGGTCTGTTTTAGGATTACTAAATGTCATTTAATTCCTAGATTGCACATGAACCCATGTCTGATTGAATCAACCCACTTTTTATCTCATTTAGACCTTTTGACCTATGTTTTGCCTCTGAGAAATCCCGTTTATGTACTGCAATGGTAAAATTGCAGTTTTATCCTTTAATTAATGTTTTCTTCTCAGAGCACTTATTCCTTCATTTAGGCCTTCTTCTAGGTTATGTAGGAGCTTTTATCTTCTTTATTGGGTCAAAATGAGCTAGTTATGGCTCATGATGAGACTCTCATCATACCCCCATGCCTAGCTTTTGCTAGTCCCTTAGCAAAATTTCAAGGTTTTAACTTCCGTTCTAGACCCAGAGTGTCCTCAGTTATGATAAGTGCTTCTTTTGTGATTAGGTCAGAATGCCAATAATAGGCCTAGAGGTACTCAAGTACCAACCAAAATCCAAACCTGTTCCGCTTTAGCCTCAGTCCTCCGCAAAGGTTTCTACGGCCCACAAAAACTAACCTAGGGTTTGTTGGATTCCGCTGTTAAAACACCCGTGCTTGAGACATTTGTAGCTAAAGTTCAGTTTGCAGTGCATTTTTGTAAGAGAGAGAGAAGATTTATTTGTTTGGAGAGCTTTTCTCTCTCTTTTCTTTTTATTTCTAGCTTCGGATTAGCTTCTCAACACGGTCTGTATCGGATTCCTTGTCCCCATCATCAATCCTCAAGGGTCCCTGGCTTTCGAGATTTCGAGATAATCCCGCCCATGGTAACCCCCAGAACCCTGGCTTTCAAGATTTCAAGATAATCCCGCCCATGGCGATCGACATTTCGTGATAATGCCGCCCGTGGTATCTGAACCAACAGAGTGCTTACATGCCCCCAGTAGGATATTTAAATATCCTAAGAGACAAGCACCGAGGAGACGGTATGTTGTTACGCATCTTTGAGGGGAATTTCCCGCCTCTCCGCACCGGGAACTCGTCCAAATCAATTTATGTTGATTGGCCGCTCCTAATCTAGGTGACTTTTTCAGAACATTAAATGCTTTTTGCGTGATTTGGATGTTTATGCGCACTGAACCAGATTGTGTGTGAATTTGGGGTGCTTAGGTTACCGAATCCCGCAAACCGGAGGTCAGTTAATGAGGCCGAATACTTCCTAAGCCTTAGACCTAATACTCAAGCTTCTCATTTTCCTCAACCTCTTGAGGATTATCCAGATTTTAACGAATACGTGAATTTTTAAGCTAAAGATTCTAGCCCAAGAGGCCTAAGACCAGCGTTCCCGCTAATCTCTTGTTGTATCTTCGTAGCACTTTTCTTTCCTTTTTCTTGATTCGGTCTAGAACTTCAGTTAACCCCTTAATCTTTTACTAATGACTATTTCTTTTCATTTTCATTTTGTGCTCCTTTTTGTCATTTTACTCTTTTTCTCCTCCTTATGAATATGTGGCTCACAAAATTTCCTCCCTCCCCCATTTTTTGTAATTTTTCAATTTTTTAATTTTTTTGTATTTTTGACATATGCAAATTTTTTGTGTGTGAGACTCCTGACTTTTTTCTTGGTTCTGTATGTATGCACTTTATCACCCCCCCATGCCTAAGTTTTGCAATGTCATTGTAAACAGAGGATGTGAATTAGTGTTGAGGTCAGGGGCTTAGAACAGGATATATCGGGTGGGTGAATGGGTTGGAAATGACTGATGCGAATGATTTTAAGCTCTGATACGTGTACCAGAGGTGGGATCAACTGTCTAAGGCTAAACTCAAGGTGCAATAGACGTGGAGTTCGGACGGATAATCAGACGGGTCTCTATTTTTGGGATGACGGGTTGCCTCCCGTTAAGCGCTAAATTTGATGCCTTTAGCCGAGCGGAAAATGGGGTGGAGAGGGAGTGGTTAAATCAATGGAATTTTGGAAAACAAGCACCTTAATTAAGAGCCTGGTTGGTCCAACCAGGTGCTTGTTCAGATCAGTGGGCTGATGATGCAGCCCAAACCCAATAAGTCTGGTGGGTTGATAGATGTAGATTAACAAATGCGGAACCCACCATATGTAGTAAAGTTCTGATGGATATGGAAGTGAAAACTCGGGTTTAGGCTGAGTCGACTCAGCCTGGTCAGAGTAGGGTTTCGAAAAATAATCAATGTAAGGTGTGGAATCCCTACAGGGGTGATCAAAGGATGGAGGCTCCTGATTTTCGGTCTGATCAATGCCCGATACCCGGTATAGATATGGAGTTGAATCATCTGCAACTGGCTCAGTGAGAGGTGAATCGGAATAGAAATTGAGTCTGGTTGCGGGTTGGGGTGGGGAACGGGTTTTGATTGGTTCTATATATGTGGAGCAGGTGGCTTCAAAGAAGATTGGCTTGTTATAATCATGAAGCAGATTTTCTCCGATGTTATGATTAGATTCGAAATCGTCGGAGAGTTTGTGAAAATCAAAATTTGAATGAGATTCCAGATCATGAGTTCCACCATAGAATGAATCATATGTTGTATACTCAGCAACCTGACTGGGGTCTAGCCTAAATGTTAATTCTGAGCTTAAAAGGGTGTCCCTATTTGGTAGAGGCTCAGGTTCAAAGTTAGTAGGGCAGACCCAATCGATACCCCGCTCGTCCAACTCCTCGGTTTCTGTGTCATAGATTGGCATGACTTCCAAAAAATCGATTCATTCCTCTGAGGATGTTGGCGAGGGATATTCATCAAATCCCCAAAATCATATTCTTCATTAAAAGATTGATCTTCTTCATATGGGGCCTTGAAATCTTCAAAATATGTTTCCGATCTAAGTTCTAGGCTTAGGATGTGGGTTGAATTACTAGAATCTAGGTCTGAATAACCTTCGAGGGCCACCTTATCAGAATAAGGGACGGAATTTATACCCTCAAGAGGTTCAGTTCTACTCTCATATTTGCAGGAGTTTTGGGATTCTAGAATGGGCTCATCATGGTCTTTTCCTGCATTTGGAGCTTCCCAACCTTCTTCAATATCAGGCACATTGTATTCTATTTGGGTTAGGAATCCACAACCATTTTGTGCCTCAAACCCGAGATCAGATTTATCCTTGATGTTGTCCCAAGATAGTTCCTCCTCTGTTTGTGGTATATACGGGTATTTTTGGTCAATAACTTGTTTTACTAATCTCATTATCTCTTCCCGTTTTTCAAGACTATCTTGGTGTTGCTTCCAAAGTGGGGGATTTGTCATACATTGAAGGTATTCAAGGTTGTGTAGTTTTTCTATCTCAATGTATGCAGTAATGAGCAAATCACGGGTTGATCCTTCATTGGCTTCTGCTAATAGTACTTGGGCACAAGTTATGACAAAGGTTTTGGTTGTTGGGACATCAACCTGAATGTTTCCTACTGTTGTTGAGGTTTCTTCATTTTCATAGAATTTCATGGCATCCTCAATCATTTTATCTCTCATGGATCTCTGATATTCAGGTGGCCCTAAGTGGTTTGGCTGCATATTTGGATCAGGTGGTGGAGTCAAGATGTAGAATCAAGTTATGAATCAAGATGTAGAATCAAGTTATGAAGCGATCAGATCTGAATAACGAGTCCCACTGAAAATGTGTATGTGTGCTCTAAAGAGAAAAGATGAGGGACTGGAGATGGTTTTGACCCAATCAAGACACCCAAAGATGTTTGGATGACTATGGAGGTTCGGGGTGGATGGACCCCTGGATCAAAAGATCGTCCACCTGAGAATTACCTGGGCAGCTAGAGAGGGAGAGTCCCGCAAAGACCCCTACACAGTAGAGCGTCCCCACGGGTTACAGGGTTTCCCCCACCCGACCTCTCTTGTCACTGAGATTCCAGGTAGACCAGAATGGGGACCTTGACCTCTTAAGTCTACCACTTTTATTTCAAAGGTGCTTTTAGGGTTCTCACTTGAACTTTAGATGTGTTGATGTTGTGCCTAATTTAGAGGTTGGTTGACCCAAGGGGTCAACTTCACCTAACCTGTCCTATGGATGGCAGAATGATTCTAGGTTTAGAGCCTAGAGATCACCCTGATTCGACTCCCAGGTTATTAGGTCCAGAAATTTTAGGATTCAAGTGATTTTAGAGCTTCTTTTTTTTTTTTTTTTAGGGTTTGTCTTGTTTAGCTTTCTTCAATCAAGGTCTTGGGTGACACACTGATGCGGGAAGGTTTATTTCCTTTTATGCAGGCATGTGTGACTAACACTCCAAGATCCTACTGTAGAAACCCTAATTTGGTTCTATTTCCAATCCTCTTTTTCTTTTTGAAAAGGTTCTCTTTGGACTCTAAAAGCAAGAAATGTGTTGTCCACAGAGATTACGCGTTATTTCTATTAGGCACATGAATTTGTGGGATGGAATCTAAAAAATCGCTCCAACTTCAAGAACATTTGAAAAAATTTTCGCAAAATTAGGAAATGTTTGCCTTAAAGATGGTGATTACTATATAAAGAAGGTAATTGATTCCTAAATTGATTTTCTTCCTTTTGTCTTTTCAGGATTAGGGGATAGTTTAAGGAAGAAAAGAAATTACCTGCCCTGGAGTGGTTGACTTGCGGGAGGGATTTTCTCGTGAAATACCTGCAAGATCAAAACAAAGCAAAGTAGGGCAAGTTAGTGTTCAATATGATAAAAAGAATGTAGAGACTAGTGATAAATTGCGCGTTGCTCCCGGCAACGGCGCCAAAATGTTCGTAACGCGTTTGCGGGTTTTAAAAGAATGTCACGTTGTAGTATAGCCGACAAAGCGTTCAAACAAATAAATAGTTTTTATTACTCAAAAATCGAAGTATCCGAGGTCGAACACAGGGAGCACTTGGAATTTACTACTAATCTCAAATGTAATTGAACACTCTAATTTACTCAAAACTCTAATTCAAATATGAATTTATGCGGTTAAAAGTAATTATGACAAAAGAAATGAAATTGGACGTCTGATCTTGTGATCAGACGTCTTAAAAGTGTTATTCTTCTCTTCTGATATTTCTTTCTCTTCTCAGCAGTCTCTCCTTCTTCCTTCTGATCTTGGCTTCTGCTTCTGTGAAGGTTTCTTCTTCCTCTTCTCTTCTCTTTGCAGTCTTCACTTGGCCTCTCTTCTTTCTCTGCAGTCTCTCTTCTGCCTTCTTCTTCTTCTTCTGCGAAGGCTTCTCTTTCTTCCTTAGTCTCTGTTCTTCCTTCTCTTCTCTGCCTTGCTCAGCTTCTTCTCTTGCAGTCCTTCTTTCTTCCTCCTCTTCTCTGCCTTGCCTTCTTTCTTCCTTCTCTTCTTCTTCCTCACGGCTAAGTCTTTTTTCCTCAACGTTCAGCCTACCTGCACAGAGCAAAACCTATCCCTTTTCCTCTACCCGCGCGTCTCTCTCTCTCAGCAATTCACTCAAGGACGCTCTCCCAGAGCCACACGGGTAATCAGGTCGGATTTTGCACCCGGGACCAGGCGCACCTGCAAGTGGGTGATGCGCGAGGAGTGCGTAAGTTAGGGTCGGGTTGGATCCCGCCAGATCCGCGAGGTGAAACCACGGACGAGGCGGGCACTAGGGTAGGTGAGGGACCTCACCCCTGTGCGTTCGGAGGCAACCAAACAATATCACAAATTCAACTTATACTACAGCGGCGCCTCGTACTTCCACGATGTGGGACTAAAGTCTCTGGCCCAATCTCGCGCGCGCCCGCAGACCTGAGTGCAATCGCCACAGCTGCAGACTTCTTAGCGCTCCTTGCTGGACCCGCGGCTTCGCACTTCTCGCACGCATCTGCTGCGCCTGAAGCCTGGAAGACCTGATGCCTGGAGCCGCGCCTGAAGCCTGGAAGACCTGATGCCTGGAGTTGCTGCGAAGCTGCTGCGAAGCTGCTTCAAATGTCATCAATGGCAGCAGGGGCGAAATCCTATCAATCACAAACACGGCCTATTGGCCTAATCAGACCAGCTGGGCACCTTCGCCATGGCACGGCGAAGGTGGTGCACGGTGCTGCAGGCCGCAGGACGGCCTAGGCGTGCGTGCCTAGGTCAACCTATGGCCGGAGGTGTGGGGTTGTTCGAAGGGTTACTGTGGAGGTGTGGAGTGGCAGTGGAGGGGCAGAAAGTGTTCCTTGTGGTGAGGCGGAGCTTATGAGATAGTTGGTGAGCCGTATGGAGGGGTGGAATGGTGGGAGCGGCTCGCCGGAGGTCGGTCGGAGGCAAGGAAGATGGAGGTGGTCAGCGACGGTCGAGGGGCAATTCAATGAAATAAAAGGGGGAAAAGAGAGAGGGGAAGATGGAGAGTAGTTCTAACTTAATTATAGCGACGAAGGGGGACGGAAGGCGTACAGCAGTACCTGCTGTCGTCGGAGAAGAAGCTACCCAGTGGAGGAGGACGGCGGCGACGACGGGGCTGAGGCGGCGTGCGCGGGTATTGCGCGACGTGGAGGAGAGTCAGGAAGATGTCTCTGCCACTGGTTTTGTGGCAGAGCAAAGAGGATGGGAGAGGGAGCTTGCCGGAGCTTTCTAGGCACTTGGCCGGAGAAGAAAGAGATGAATTGGGGGTGGAAGTCCGGCCAAGTCAAGCTAAAATTGAGCGACCGGAGGTGTGGGTTCTTTTATAGGCACTAGGCCGGGTGTTCAGGGCGTGGAGGGCATGCCTATTGCCTCTGATGGCTTGCCGGAGTAGGAAATAGGTTAAGATACCCAAATCCCTCGTGCATTCGCACGAGAGATTGGGTTCACACCAGAGATTGTGATTGGTCGTAGATGGAAGGGAATTCCTCAGAGAATCTCCTTTCCATTTCTGGGAGGGGATCTCTGAGGAATCAGAGAGTAATCCCTCTCTAAACCTTGCCGGAGGTTGGTTCTGCCCTAACAATGGTGGCAGGACCTGATTGCAAAGGTGGCGGGAAATTAGGGGGCTCTGCAATGATTTCAAATGATAGGGACCAAATTGTGATTTGGGTGTACTAAATTGCAAAGTAGGTCAAGATGACCTCCCCTTAGGTCCAAATTTTGGTAAAAACCTAATTTGGACCTAAGGAATCCAATGGTGAAGTAGGATTTTAGGTTTGACCACGTTTGACTGGATATTTTGCCTAAAAACCCAAATTAAGTTAATTGATGAACTAGGACCCTAATCTAGGTTAAACTGAGTTCCAAAGGTCAAATTAAGTGTTCTAAACCCTAGAGGATATTTTTACATGATTTTTAGAGGGTTTACTTGATTTTTATCCTGATCAAAACCTTGTTAATTTAAGCAGGTCTGTTTTAGGGTTACCAAATGTCATTTAATTCCTAGATTGCACATAAACCCATGTCTAATTGAATCAACCCACTTTTTATCTCATTTAGACCTTTTGAACTATGTTTTGCCTCTGATAAATCCCATTTATGTACTGCAATGGTAAAATTGCAGTTTTAACCTTTAATTAATGTTTTCTTCTCAGAGCACTTATTCCTTCATTTAGGCCTTCTTCTAGGTTATGTAGGAGCTTTTATCTTCTTCATTGGGTCAAAATGAGCTAGTTATGGCTCATGATGAGACTCTCATCAGTTACCAACTCATCTGGGCAGAATTTATAATCAAATTTCGTCAAAAATCCACTGCCATCAGTTTGGGTTCAAAAATAACTCAAACTGGCAGTAATTGAAATCCAATAGAATTAACCATCTGAGCTCACTCAAATCACTTTAAAATCATTCACATATATCTCAGAATCAATTTATACTTATCAATTCATTAGATTGAATCCAGAATTGAAGAATCAAACTTAGATTTGACTACTAAGCTTCAAATTTTGACTTTCTCATTTAAACCTTTTCTCAAGAAATTAACACCTAAAATATCTTCTCCTCAATCCTAAGAACATGCTCAAACCCTTAGATAGGTGTTTTAACTGAAGTTTCTAGGGTTTTAAGCTCGTCGTGTGAGCTTTTGAGGTGATTTGTTCGTCAGACCAACCCAAAGGTTGTTACACTAATTTAAGCATAGAAATGACTTTAGTGCTCAGCACTGAAGCTTTTAGACCCCTTAAATGCGAATTAAGACTTTCTGTCAGACTTCTCCAACTCTGCCAGAGTTGGAGAAGATGAATTCCTATCTCAAGCTCCAGTCATCAAAATCTCAAATAAACACTCTCAGAACAATTAGTAATCCACATTTCATCAATCTGGAGCTTTTCATCAAGTTCTACAGGCTGAAGACTAATTTTGGCTCGTCGGAGCTCACCGGAGCTCCGGTGAGTCCATAAAAAGTGAATTTTGTGATACAAAAAGATAAATTGTGCCATTAATGACTTGAAAGGTTCCTGAGGTCACAAGGAACCTCAGGATCAAGTTCATTTCTTCAATTGATCATTAAATGAAAGATTTAATAGTGAATTCTATTCTTGAAGAATCTGAGTTGGTTGAAGCTTAGGACTTGTTTTCCCACTCAATTGAGTGGTCAAAACAAGTCAAGTATTTGCGATCATAAATATATATATAATTAAGAATTTTAACAATTCCTGAGCCGCCATTGACAGCGAGCTCAGGAGCTTAATTAGATTCAGGCGTTTAAGTTATATGTGGTATTTACTCTAATTATAGTGATGATTAGGATCCTTTAGTGACGAAAAGATGATGGAGGATACAATGGAGGTGGAAATAAGGTCAACTACTGCTGCCATGGACAACAGAAGTAGTCAGTGGAGGTGGAAGTGATTTTGGCGAATTACTGATTACCGTAGTAATAAAAGGTGATAGAAATGATCGTGGAAGTTAGAAGAATGTGGACAGTGATTCAAAAAGACAAAATTAAAGCTCCTGACAAGCTCAAGGAGCTCACCAGAGTCGAGGAAGACGAAATCTAAATCTAACATTATGACTAACTAGGCTACCTAACTAACTAAACTATCCTACTCCTACTCCTACTCCTAGTCTACTATTACCTGGACGAAGGGTTAGAGGATCTCCGTCGACGGCTCATGATGGAGGAGGAAATCAGAGGGTTTTCGAAAGATCTCCGATGGAGGTTGTGAGGTGAAGCAGAGGAGAGCTCCTTAGTCAGCTCTTGTGTCAAGAGATCTGGCTAACTTCGGCGGAGTTCCAGAGCTGATAAAAATGGATGGAGGAAGTCGGATGAGGTGGTGGAAGATTGCCGGAGTTGCGGAGTGAATAGCCTATTGGGTCTGCTCAGTGATAGAAGAGGGAAGGGAGCCAACTTACTAGAAATCAGAGGGGCCAAGGGGTATTTATAGTTGACAGCGACTGAGAAGGAGGTGGAATCTGGACGTATTTGCAGCTAAGAGGAGGATGACCACCGACGTCTTCTCCGACGCTAGTAAGGTTATCTCCAACCCTAAATTAGGATATAAGTGTCATCTCGACTAGTGGATGAAAATGGGATGGTGAGCGCAAGCTCCAGGAGCTTGGAGAAGAAGAGATGACGTCGGATTGGCGATGATTAAACGGTGGCTGCACCTTCAGTCATCAGCCGTCCAGTCGGGTGAAGAAGAGAAGAAGTCTAGGGACCTATTCGCAGTGAATCCTAAGGACCTAAATGGAAAATAAGGACCCGAATGAAGTGAAATATAAGGACCAAAATGTAAACTCAAGTTTTCAAGGTTTATTTTAATTTAGATCTTTTTCAACTTTTTATATACGATTATAAATGAGATAATTATTATATTTAGACCTTGATTTTATATTTTTGACCTTTTTAGATTAATTTATTTAATTAAGTAATGTTACTTAAGTTATTACATACTTAGTTATATATTATGCTTAAATTAGTTAACACATTAATTAAATGAATGATTAGTAATATTTCGAGTCCAATTATTAATTAGATTATTAATATTTTTAATTGGATGATAAAATAGCATTTTTAACTTATTTTAGTGTCCTTTACTATTTATCCCTTATTTAATAATTAACCCATATATTCACATATTCTTAGCTAATTAACTAGGAAAACTAGTTAATTAGGGGTAATTAGAGATCATGATGACCTTCTCATCAAGTATCATTAGGGAGTGTTGAGAGTTAATGGGAGCATGGAGTGCCTCCTTGTAAGCTTTTCTAAAAGCATAGAGAACTCCTTTGTAAATGTTTTTTATTGATTTATTCTTTGAATAAAATGCTCCTGGTTTGCTATCGTTATCAATAGCACTCCTCACCTTTTCAAAAAAAAAAATACTAATGCCCAGTTTCAAAACTTATTGGCTAAATATGGGGTGAATCACAAGATTTCCACACCTTACCACCTCCAGACAAATGGACAAGCCGAGATCTCCAATTGGGAGATCAAGAATATCCTTCAGAAAATGATTAGGCCTGATAGGAAAGACTGAACCCAAAAGCTTGATGACTCACTTTGGGCTATCGTACAACGTACAAGACGCCTATTGGAAAGACACCATTTTGTCTGGTGTTTGGTAAGGTATGTCATTTACTTGTAGAAATTGAACATTGAGCATTATGGGCGATAAAGAAATGCAATTTTGATTTAGGCTTAGCCGGACAGACTAGGAAACTCCAACTATCTGAGTTGGAGGAGCTTAGAAATGATGAATTTGAGAATGCCAGGATCTATAAGACAAGGACCAAAGCTCTTCATGACCAACTAATTTCATGCAAGAGCTTTAAGCCAAGCCAGAAGGTTTGGCTCTTTGATTCTCGACTTAAGCTCTTTCCTGGAAAGCTTAGGTCCAAATGGAACAGCCCGTTCATCATTGATCAGATATTCCCAAACAGAGCCATCGAAATCTCTGACTCAAAGATGGGAAATTCTTTTAAGGTTAACGGACAATGTCTTAAACCTTTTATTGACCATGCTATCCCTGAACCCATCTTAGACAAGGTTGCTTTGACCTTGATCTGACTTCTTTGGTTGGACCCTGCCTAGCTGATGGCACTAAACTCAGCACTTGTACAGTCTGACTCAGAGTTGACTAGAGCATCACGGAATGTAGGTGATATTTTCCTTATTCTACCCTTTCTCATGCCTTTTATTTACAATGAAGACATTACATAAGCTTGGCATGGGGGCGTGGATTCATTTCTGAATTATATTGCCAGCTCTATGTATTTCTTATAAATTTCTCTTATTTTTCCCTTTATTAAAAGAAATTGAATTAGGAAAAGATAACTTAGGCATTAGAATTTTTCAACCTTAGGAAATAATACAATAGGACTTGAACACTTAGGCTCTTCAGGTCTTCGGGATTAATCAGCCATGTCCACTAAAATGTGGACTTGTTCTCAAGTCCTCACTATCTTAAATTAGTTTCTAATTGGCTAATAAGTTGGGGTGATAAGTACATGACTTATCAACCCATCCTCTAATTTGAGGGGACTTATAGTCTAAGTATCTACACACTATCTGCACTAACTCACTTTTCGGTTGTTTTAATGGAAGTTAGGTAGCCAATGAACTTCCTAGGGTAGTATGTGTTTGTATCGCGAGAATCGTCTTCTAGAAATACCGTCGTAGTATAGGACAAAAATTGCAACAACACTTAAATTTATAAAACTTGAAATCAAGAAATGAGTCTAAGCTCGTTCGCAGGGAGCAAATATGGAATTCACGCACTAATCACAGTATAAATCAATGAGCACAAGATAAATATATTCAATGAATAATTTACTCAAAAATATATTCAATAATAATCAATTGTATCTTAAGATATAATGGAATAAAAAGAATAGAAGCTCAAAATAATGGTGATTTAGATCACCAACTAGATCCTCTAATTAAGCATATACCCCAAGCATATCAATTAATCAAATTTTCCAACAATGGTCCTTGAACCACTATTCTACGTTAGATAAGTCCACAATACCAGCTCAAATAATGCCATAGTACCACATTAGACGTCGAGTACCTACGTCAGATGGCTTGAACCACCAAGGCACAAAACAAGCACAAGGCCTTAATATAGAGATGCAGTAAAGCCAGAGCATCAAGCCTCACAAATGCTAAGTGTTGAGCTTATAGGCACACTTTTCAAGGCATGAATAGTGCAAAACCTACTGTTTAAGAGATAGATCGGTGTTTTAAGATTGTCGTGTTGTAGTATAGCCAAAAGAGCGCTCAAACAAATAAATTTTATTACTCAAAAAGGTTCCGAGGTCGAACACAGGGAACAATATTGGAATTTAAAGCTCCAGATCACAATTTAAATAAAGAATGAAGATTGCAATAAAGATAATGTCAGGATCAATATGCAAAAAAGAATGGAGTAAAATGGTGATTTAAATCACCAAATACTCCTCACAAATAACACTTAAATCAAGTCTCAAATCTATGCAGTATCAGAAGTCTTAAGTAGCCCTATGCTACAATGCTAAGGTCTTTCTTTGCTTTTCTTCTTCTCTATGTCTTCTTGTGCTCCTCTTCTTCTATGTTGTGCAGCTCCTTTTCTTCTTCTTCCTCTTTCTTTCTTCCTCTGCACTCAAGCCTTCTTCTTCTTCTTCTCTGTTCAGCTACTTTGCACAGAGGGGGAAACTTCTTGAATTGGCTAAGTGTCAGCCAATTCTCTCTACAGCAAAACCCTCCCCCTACTCTGCGCGATCTCTCCTTCTCTTTCTCTCTTAGGCTCTACCCTCCCAGGGCTTCTCAGTCGGTAACCGGGTAATTGGGTAGGTGCAAACCTGGGTCCAGGGCTGCGAGTGTGGTCAAAGCTGAGGAGTACAGGCTTAGGCGAGTTGGGCGCACCAGGTCCACCGGTGAGGTGTCGTAGACGAGGCACGTAAGACATGCATGTGGTGACCTCACCCCCTGTGCATGCTGAGGCGATAAGCCTATATGACTTTTTCAATTTATGTGCCTTCAGCTGCTCTAACGCTTCTGATGTGGGACTAAACCTTGCCATTTTCTTCGTGTGTGTCTGCAACAAGGAGGATCCTTCCAATTGAGGTCTGGGATGCAGTCAAAGCACCCAATTGATTGCCTGCGCCTCTTCCTGGGTGAATTCCACTTCACTTGGGGCGTATCCCTGGTGTTGGAGCTTGCTTGAAGATACTTCGTTAATGGTGGCTGGAGGTTGGACCCTGAAAACATGAACACGACCTCATGGCCACAACAAAAGTGCTCAGAAGCTTCACCGAACATCAGGGAATGCAACTGTGGTGGTGGCGTTGCGTACGAGTGGATGTGGAGGCCTATCGACCTCGTAGATTGTATATGAGAGTGCATGAGTAGGGGGGTGATAGAGAGGCCAATCCCCTTAATTACTTGAGGGGTATTGGTTAGTGAGTCGAGGCAATGGTGAGGAGTGTGGAAGCTGTGTGGTTGGGCGAGTGTGGAAGCCGCTAGGGCTCACCGGAGGTCTGCTGGTGAGGTGGAAGATGAAGTCACGGAGACCATGTCAGTGGTTGAAAAGGAGTGGCGAGTGTCTAAAAACAAAGAGTGGAAGATGAGGAGTTATTTAGGAGAGGTAGCAGACGACGGGGAGTGGAGGTGGCGCCAATTGAGGTATGGCCGGCACTGGAGATGAAGCTACTCTGATAAGGGGTGGACGACGAGGATGAAGGAGGTAGGGACGACAATGGGTGCTACTCAATGCAGAAGAAGGAAAGGAAAAAGAATCTGCCATTGGTATTGCGATCAGACGACGAGGGGAGGCAAGGAGGGTAGCCAGATCTTGAAGAGCAATTCGGCTGGAGGAGAGAAGAATTTGAGGGTTACTCTAGTCAAATTCAAGCTTAGGAAATCCATTGTGATCTGGGGAGTCTTTTATAGGTCATCAAAGGGAGGTTAAAGCTTGGGAAGCAAGCTTCCCAAGCTTGGAAAGCTCGTCAGATTTGGGAAATCCCTTGAGACCCAAATCTCTTATGCATTCTCATGAGAGATTAGGTATGTTTTAGGGCTTAGGATCAGGTTCAAAAGGAAGGGAATTTCTTGACGAACTTCCCTTTCAAATTTGAAAGGGATTCATCAAGAAATCAGGGAGTTCTTTCCATTTTAAGGTTGCCGGAGCAAGTAGGAATAGGTTTAATGGCAGAAGGGACCATTTTGTGAGAATGATGACAAAGTTAGGGGCCTTTTTGAAAATATTTTAAAAGTTAAGGGTATAAATGTAATCAAACAAGACCAAGTTGCAAACTAGGTCAAGACAAGATTATCTTGGGTCCAAATTTTGGTACAAACCTAATTTGGACCTAAGGAATCCAATGGTGAAGCTCAATTTTGGTTTTGATCATGTTTGATTGGGTAATTTATGCAAAAACCCAAAAAAGGGCAAATGTCGGTATGTGACTCTATTTTGGGTCAAAATGAGTTCTGATGGTCAAATTGAAAGTTCCAAACCCTAAAGAATATTTTTCTATGAATTTTAGAGGGTTTAGGTGAATTTTATCCTGATCAGAAGCTCATTTAATTAAGCGAATATATTTTTAGGGTTTCAAAAAGTAATTTAATTCTCAGAACACGTGCCAATCCTTTTCTAATTGTTCTAACCCACTTGTTATCCTTTTAAGATCATTTGAACTTCATTCAACCCTTGAGAAAACTCATGGTTGTACTGAATTCACGATATGCTAGTAAAATTGTAGTTTTAACCCTAGTTTCTTATTTTTTCCCTCAGAATGATTATGCAGTGACTTGTGACTCTCTGGCAATTATGTAGGAGCATCTAATGACTTAATTGGGTCAAAATGAGCTAGTTATGGCTCATGATGGTGTTCCCATCATACCCCCATGCCTAGCTTTTACTAGTCCCTTAGCAAAATTTCAGGATATTAACTTTGATTCCAGACCATAAAACTTTTGATGCTTAAAACTTTGATGTTTGCTTTCTTTTGTAGATTAGGTTAGAATGCCGATAGTAGGCCTAGAGGTACTCAAGTACCAAATGACGAGTCGATTGTTCGCTTTAAAGTCGTTTGCAGTTTTATGTGGTGGAAAAATCAACTAATCAATATTTAAAAAGAAATAACCACTCGTAGAAGAGCGGGTCGTATCCATAGGGAGGCAATGACGTATTAAAATTCGCACCAATTAAAAATGTTTGTTCGTAGTTAGTTTGGACAAGAATCAAGCCAAAATTGCCTTCAGATTAAGGTTGAATCAAGAAATCAAGCTGAAATAGCAATTCTGAGTAACTAGAGGATATTTGTCGCAATACAGAATCAATAAAATATTATTAAAAATTGACAATGGCTGAAAATGTAATTTTTAATGGCCATGTTACTATAGCAAAACAGGGGAATTTTTTCACCTTTGCCGTGCGCAACGAGGTGTGGACGGCCGGACGCGGGAAGCTCGGAGGAAGTTCCTTGGACCGAGGGCTTCGAAGCGGTGGTGGTGGCGTGTCGCGCGGTGGCCGAAGCCGACCGGACGAGCTCCGGTGGAGATGGCTGCAAGCTGTGCTGCAGTTGCCGTTGGCGGGCGATGCACGTGCTGCAGGCAGGTACGCGCTGGCTGGAGGGCACGGAAGGACTGCTGCAGCGTGGGTGCGCATTGCAGCCGGTGATGCACGCTGGCTGGAGGCGTGGGCACGCACTGTTGGTGGTGAGCGTGGTTCTGCTAGCGGGAGGCGATGCAGGCGCGGGAGAAGGGCGGCTCTGCCGGCTCTGCTGCTGCGTGCTGGCTGGAGGCGTGGGCGCACGCGCGGCCTGTTGGCCGTGAACGCGGGTGCGGCTGCAGGCGGAAGGTGAGTGGGCGTGAGCGGTGAGGCGCTGTAGGCTGTGCACGCCTTGCATGCAGCTGGAGGCGTGCGGGCGAGTGTGGTTGTGCGGGTGCGGCTGCAGGCGGGGGTGCGCAAGCGGGTGGTCGCGATGAGGTTGCAGGCGGAAGGTGAGCGGGTGAGGGCTGGAGGTTGTGCACGCCTTGCGTGCGGCTGGAGGGCGTGCGCGGCCTGGAGTGGATGCGGGAGTGAGCGGGTGAGGTTGCGGTTGGAGTGGGGGGTGGCTTCAGACGTCCGGGAAATTTCCCGGACATCTTAATTGACTAAGAAGGTGATTGCACAGTGGCTGCGGCGGTGGTTGTTGATGACGACGGCGAGGGTAGTGCATGGCGAGGTGCTCACGGTAATGCAGGCGAGCTCCGGATGGCGGTGTGGCCTGTCACACCACAAGCCCACGGTGGTGGAGACTCGTCGCCACGGTTGAGGCCGGCGGTGTGGAATGGAAGAGAGAAGATCTCTCTGCATAGTGGTGGGTTGGTGGTGGAGGCCTTCCGAGCTCGGCTGCCTCCCTCCACCTTTTGTAGCTGCTTGGATAGATTTGAACGGAGAGGCAGGAGCTCGGTTGCCTCCCTCCGCTCGTCCTTGAATGCAGGCTTCATTGCGGTAGCTGGTGGCATTGGAGCGGCAGCCGAAGGAAATGCAGTTGTTCCTGCAAGAAGAATAAAGCAAATAATGTTAAAATATTATGGTTATTTATATACAGACCCTCAACTTTTATGTTAACGAAAATAATGTACCTAATTGGTTAACTAATTAGATGAATGCCATTCTAAGCTAATTCTAAATGCACTTAAAATATGAATGCAATGCATGGATTATGTAATTAAATTAAAAATATGAATTAATCTATTTACATCCTAATTTATGCTAAATAAATGTTAGAATTAACCTAATGTCTAGGCACTTAAATACTTAAATAGCCCACAACTATGGGCTAATCACCAACCAAGATCCGAACCTGACCAGCTCTAGCCTCAGTTTGCCACGAAGGCTTCTAAGGCCCACAGGAACTAACCTAAGGTTCGTTGAACTCGCGGTTAAAGCACCCATGCTTGTAACATGTTTTAGCCTAGGTTCAGTTTGCAGTGCGTTTTTGTTAGAGAGAGATAGAGGAATTTTTCTTTATTTTTGGAGAGTTTTCTCTCTCACTTTTCTTTTTATTTCTAGCTTCGGATTAGCTTTACAACACAGTCTATATAGGATTCCTAGTCCCCACCATCAATCCTCACAGGGTCCCTGGCAATCGATGCTTCGAGAGAGCACCGCCCATGGCAACCCCTAGAACCCTGGCTTTCGAGATTTCGAGATAATCCCGCCCATGGCATTTTGTAGCTAAATCCAAACCCTGGCAATCGACATTGCGAGATAATGCTGCCCATGCATCTGAACCAGCATAAGGTGCTTACATGCCCCAGGTAGGATATTTAGATATCCTAGGTGCCAAGCACCGAGGAGACGATATGTTATTGTGCATCTTTGAGGGGAATTTCTCGCCTCACCGTGTTGAGAACTCGTCCAAATCAACTTGTGTTTATCAGCCGCTCCTAATCTTGGTAACTTTTTTCATAACATATTTAATGCATTTTGCATGATTTTGATACTTAAGCGCACTGAACCAGACTGTGTGTGGATTGGGGTGCTTAGGTTACCGAGTCCCGGAAACCAGGAGTCAGTTAACGAGGTCGAATAATCCCTAAGTCTTAGACCTAATACTTAAGCTTCACATTTTCCCCAACCTCTTGAGGACTATCCAAATCTTAGCGAGTACTTGAATTTTTAAGCCTAGGATTGCAGCCCAAGAGGCGTAACATCAGCGTTCCTACTAATCTCTTCTTTGTTTCATTAGCACGTTTTGCCTTTCATTTTCTTTCTTTTGATTTGGTCTAGAACTAAGTCAATTCCTTAATCTTTTACTAATGACTACCTCTTTTTCTTTTCTTTTCAAATTGTGCTCCTTTTTGACATTTTTATCTCCTCCCTTTTTCTCCTCAAAATCTGATATGCCATCAAAATTTCCTACCCTCTCATATTTTTGTTCTTTTTCAAAAAATTTTATTTTTCATTTTTTGGTATTTTTGGAATATGTGATTTTTTTGATGAAACCCTTTCTTGTGAAGTGATTTTCAAGGCATTTTGCACTTTAATACCGCCTCATGCCTATGATTTGCAATGACTTCATTGTAAATTAGGTGGTTTCGAGTTCAACTTAGATCATTCATTAGGACAGGCGTTGGGTGGGTGAATGGGTCGTGTAACTATTACGGACGATTTCAAGCTCGGGTATAAGTACCAGTGGTGGAGTCGGTTGTTCTAATAGGCGAACCATAAAGTGCAATATGAGTTCAGCATAAGATGAGTCAGGAAGGGTTTTGGGTTTTTCAAAATGACGGGTTGCCTCCCGTTATGCGCTAAGTTTAACGCCATTAGTCGGGCGCAATGGGCTCAGAGAGAATGGAGGGTAAAAGAAATCTAAGCCAAATGTGTATCAGTGAGTTCAATGAACAGTTTGAGTCTCTGACCATTCACGACAAAGGGTTCTGAATCGTGGCTGAGTTGACTGATTTCGATAGCTCCATTTCCAAAGATTCATCGAACAAGGTATGGTCCAATCCTTTTTTATCTAAGTTTTCCTGGGAACAATTTGAGTTTGGCATCAAAGATTAGGACTTTCTAACTAGGGAAAAAGATCTTTCTGGATATGTGGTTGTCATGAAAAGCCTTAACCCGCTCTTTGTAAATTTACGAGTTCTCATACGTGTCATGGCGTAGTTCATCGATCTCGCTCATTTGAAGCTTTCTGTGGGTTCCTGCCTTAGAAAGATCAAGATTGCAGTTCCGTACTACCCAATAGGCTTTGTGCTCCAATTCGAGGAGAAGGTGACATGTCTTCCCGTACACTAATCTGAAGGGAGACATGCCTAATTAGGTTTTGTGGGCAGTCCTATAAGCCCACAAAGCTTCCAGAAGTCAGAATGCCAATCTTTCCTGTCAGGTCGAACAGTGACCTGGAGGAATTTCTTGATCTCTCGATTCAAAACTCAACTAGACCGTTAGTTTGGGGATGATAAGGAATCGAGATCCTATGTGACACCCCGTACTTGGTCATCAGTGCTATGAACTGAGTATTCGTGAAATGGGTCCCTCCATCGGAGATTATGGCACGTGGAATCCCGAACTGAGAGATGTTCTGATGAATGAATTTGATAACCACTTTATGATCGTTGGTTCGGGTCAAAATGGGTTCGATCCATTTAGACACGTAGTCAACAGCAAGAAGAATGTATTCGAAGCCGTCCGAAATAGGGAAGGGTCCCATAAAATCAATCCCTCAGATATCGAAGATTTCGCATACGAGAATCGGCTGAAAGGGTATTGATTGCGCATCAATCATAGGTCTTAATTGACCTAAATTAGGCTAGGACTTAGCATAAGTTAGGGTAATTCATGCATGCATAAGCATTACTAGCACCTTTACTTATTTCTTTTAGCCATGCATAAAATAATGCTATAATGTACTGATTAGGTGCATTATGTCAATTGCAGGTAATAAGTTGATCAGAAGCTAGATCTGAAGTTGGATCTAAAGCTGGATCTGAAGAATAAAGAATAAGTGGATTTGCAGCAGAGCTGGAGTGGAAGACCTAGATTAGATGTAGTAGATAATAATGTAAGGGTGTTAAGGTATGTTATTCTATTAAGTAGGAATAAAGTAATAAATTATGAAGAACTTAGGTCCATCCTATCCCTAGGACAGCCTAGAAGTCTCCCTAAGCCTTAGCCACCCTTAGATTAGGTCACCGTACCCTATGAAACCTTAAAACCCTAATTCTAGCATCTATCTAGATGTCCAGATGAGTTAAAGGACATCCAGAACCCTTAGCCAACTCCCGCACACCTTAAACCCACTTCTGCAGTGTTATTAGACGTCCAGACACTTGGTCAGACGTCCAATTTCTGTAGAATACCCAAGACAGAACCTAGAAACCCTCCTGACTCTGATTGGATGTCTAGACAACAAGCCTGGACTTCTAATTTTTCACTATAAGACATCTGACAAGTTTATTAAATGTCTGATACTGTCCTCCAGACCCTATTTTGAGATTCAAGCCTTGATCTTGGATCTCCAGGTCCCTAAACCCAATTCCAACCCCAAAGGAACCTAAATTAAGGTGCCCTAACCCTAGTACATCACCTCTAGACCTCCATAAGGACCTAATTAGGTCCTCACTAAACCCAATTGACTTGGATCTTAGTCAATTTCATCAGCCTATTCAATTGGACTCATTGAGTTCAATTGAGCCCTGATCTCAGCACACACTATCCAATTGGACTCAGTGAGAGTCCAATTGACCTAGACCTGACTTAATTGAGTTATTTTACTCTCAATTAAGTTTTCACACACCCAATTAAACTTGTATTAAGTTTAATTGCACTTTACCTTAGTGAATTAGGGTTTACCACCCTAATTTGAGACCTACCTTGACCTAAACCACTAGAACCTAACCTAATCAACCTAGCCACCTAAGTTTTGACCCACACACACCATCCACATGAAGATACCCAGCCTAGAGTTCTCTAGAACTCTCTACCATGTGTTGTTGCCTTGGTTACTAAAATTAGCAACCAAGAGCCATTCAATTTTTAGATCCACATTTGGCGGATCTAAAAACCACCATCCATCCTCTCTCTCTCACTCTTCCACGAGCTCCCACCATAGGCCTCTCTAGAGAATTCCATAATTCTCTAGAGAGCTTCCCTTAGGTCTATAAAAAGACCTAAGGGGTGGCCATTTGCACCCATCCACTCTTGGTTCCATTTAGCTTATTTTCATTCCACATCCACTCCACCACCATGTCCAAGAGTAGCTTCACCATGGCCGCCACCACCTCCACGCCAAGATGCTGGATCACCACTCCAACCTCTCTCCAAGGTCGGCCTAAGCGCCATTGGCCGCCCCTCCTCCTCTCAACCAACTCAAAGGCCATCGGAGCCACCTCCGAATGCCCTTATTTCTGCTAGATTAGATTATAGTTCTTCTTAGATTTACATGCTTTATTTACTGCTTAATAGCATAGCTCTTTATTCTCCCCCAATTATGCATGCAAAATCCCCCCATAGATTCATTTATGCAGTCGTTTTTCTGGTAGCGAGTAGTTTTATTTCCCTATACGAGTATTCCTCTACCTGTGCTCTGCAACTCTGATATCATCATCATCTTTTATATATATAAATATATATGTTGAAAATCACCATGTGCCTAGTTATCATCTTTTGGTGTGATTAAAGTTGCATGTTTTAAGTACTATCTTTTGGCAACTAGCATGTCGTACATCAATACGTAAATCACCATAAATTGGCATGAGATTTTAAGCAAACAGAGTGAAAGAGATCGATTTCAAATCTGCATTTCCATAAATGCCTCCCAGAGACGAACGACCGAGACTCCAAGTCTCATTATCTTTATAAATTATTTTTGTTGATCGTATTTTGCAACTATACTACAACGCATATTTGATCAAATACGCAATCTACAATTCACAATAGGCATCATATCACAGTGGCTCATGTTGCCTAAGGTATGGCAACGAGTGCATGCCTTATAGTGATTGTATGCATCTTTGAAAATCGTGGGTCAATAGAAGCCACAGTAGAGGACTTTTGCTGCGATTTTATGACCAGAGAAGTGTCCACCGCATGCCTAGTCATGGCAGAAGGACAAAATGTCTTGAATTTCCACTTCTGGAACACATCGTCGGATGATCTGATCAACACCAATGCGGAAGAGATACAGGTCTTCCCAAAAGTAGTACTTGGCATCGAAAAGTAATTTGTCCTTCTTGGCTCTTGGCCAATCGGATGGGATCTAATGTGATGCCAAGTAGTTTACTAGATCAGCAAACCATGGAAGTCCCGCACTGATAGGCAGGAGGTGCACCTTAGGAAAATGCTCAGTAATGGGTCCGGAAGGGTTGATGATGTCAGAAGGAAGGCGGGATAAGTGATCAGCTACCACATTATTTTTCCCCACCTTATCATAACTCTCGAGGTCAAATTCTTGCAATGGAAAGATCCAGTGAATTTGTCGAGGTTTCGCATCCTTCTTCACTAGGAGATGCCTCACAGTAGTGTGATCTAAGTAAAAGATAACACAGGAACCCAAAAGATACAATCTGAATTTTTCCAGGGCAAATACTACGGCTAGTAGCTCTTTCTTAGTAACTGTAAAGTTACGCTGAGCCTCATCAAGTGTCTTGCTAGCGTAGTAAATAATCATAGGTTTCCCATCTATTTTCTGCCCAAGTACCTCCCCTACAGCATAATCAGATGCATCGCACATGATCTCAAAGGGTTGAGACCCATCAGGGGACCGCAGAATAGGTGCTTAGGTAACTCGATCACACAGGATCTCAAATTCCTGAGTACACCCCTTGGTGATTTCAAAAGGGACATCCTTAGATAGAAGATTAGTTAGGGGGTACGCGATTTTCGAGAAATTGGGAATGAATCGATGGTAAAAATCGACGTGCCCCAAGAAGGATCGGATGTCTTTGACCGAGCTAGGCATAGGTAGTTTGGAAATCAAATTCACCTTGGCTCGATCAACTTGGATGCCCTTTTCAAAGATAAGATGTCCCAGAACAATTCCCTCTGGTACCATGAAGTGGATCTTTTCCCAGGAAAGAACCAAGTTCACGTTGATGCACTGCCTGAGGATCTAGACCAAGTGCAGGAGACAATCATCAAATGATTCACCAAATACCGAGAAGTCATCCATGAAGACTTCAAGGTATTCACCCACCATATCTGAGAATATGGCAAGCATGCATCGCTGAAAAGTAGTGGGTGTATTGCAGAGACCGAACAGCATCCTTCGGAATGCGTAAGTTCCGAAGGAGCAAGTGAAGGTGGTCTTTTCTTGGTCCACGGGATGGTTTGCAAGTTGGTTGTAACCTGAGTACTCGTCCAAAAAGCAGAAGAATCGATTTCTCGCTAGTTTCTCGAGAATCTGATCAATGAACGGTAGTGGAAATGATCCTTCTTCGTGGAGGAATTTAATCTTCTGTAATCAATGCAGACTCTCCATGAGTTTGCTATATGGGTCGGTATGGCTTCTCCGATTTCAGTCGTAATGACGGTGAGCCCTGCCTTTTTAGGCACAACTTGGATTGGGCTCACCCACCGACTGTCGGAGATCGAGTAGATGATCCCTACATCTAACCACTTGATAATCTCCTTTTTCATGACATCCTACAGATTGGGATTCAAGTGTCTCTGCATTTCACGGGATGGTCGTTAGCCCTCTTTAGTGTAGATGTAATGTGTGCAGTATGAGGGGCTAATACCAGTGAGATCGTGGAGAGTCCATCCAATGGCTCTTCGATGTTGCTGGAGAATAGAAATCAGGCGTGTTTCTAGATCAGGTGTGAGTCGGGAGTTGATAATCATAGGAAATGTCTAATTGGAACCCAAAAAGATGCACTTGAGATGATCGGGAAGAGGCTTTAATTCCAAAATCAGGTCTTCAGCAGTAGCGGGTAGTTCAGGATGGGTGTCGGGTGACGAGTCGATTCTTCACTTTTAAAGTCATTTGTCACATAAAATGACGCGTCGTTTATAGTTCTATGTGGTGGAAAAATCGACTAATCAACAATTAAAATAACCACTCGCAGAAGAGCGGGTCGTGTCCACAGGGCGGCAATGACATATTTAAACTCGCACCGGTTAAAAACATATGTTCACAGTTAGTTTCGATGAGAATCGAGCCAAATCTGCCTTCAAATTAAGAAAACATCAAGAGAACATGCTAAAATGGCAATTTTGCATAACTAAAGGATATATTTTGCAATGCAGCTTAATAAAATAATAATAAAAGTTGACAATGGCATAGAATGTAAATATTAATAGAGGCTTTACTATAACAAAACTGGGGAACTTCTCCCCCTTGTCCCTGCACGAGGGGGGAATGGCTGAAGGTGTGAACCTCGGAGGAGGATCTCTAGACCGAGGGCTCCGTGATGGCGGTCGCGGCGAAGTGCGAGCGGCCCCAAGGTGGTCGGATGGAGGTACGGTGGTGATGGGCTCTAGTGGCTGCTGAAGTGCTTCAAGCGGTGAACACACAGGCCATGCGGGCGTGCGCGGGCGTAGCTGAGCTCGGCCGCAGCTGCTGCTGCGTACTGCTGGCCACATGCTGCAAGCATCGACGGCATGCTGCAGGGAGTGCGGCGGAAGTGCAGCATGCTCTACGCTCACAGCTGGAGGGCGTTTTCTGCTGCAGGTGTGTGGCAAGGGCGCATGTGGGCTGGAGTGGCATTGCTGCAGGAGGTGAGGCGTGTCAAGGGGTGCTGGTGGGCGTGTGCCAGGGGCTGGAGAGTGGAGGATGGTGCATCCAGCAAGGGCGTGCATGGGGATGGTGGTGCCATAGGAGATGAGTGCGCGTGGTGGAGCTGTGGACGGTGCTGCACGCTGGCGGGTAAGTGCATGCAGCTGCACGGGGAGCCGGCGGAGCACTTATTGCACGCGTGGTTTCTGCAAGGCGATGAGGAGATGGTTGCGTGCTGCTGGCCATGCCCGCTGCACGCGAAGGTGCGCATGGGCTAGAAGTGCTCCTGGCTAGTGAAGGCACACGGTGGATTGGAGATGAAGGTGCGGGCAGGGTATGTAGGCACGGAGGTGCTGAGGAACACGCGAGGCTGATGAAGAAACACGATGATGGCCAAGCCCACTGGATTGGCGCGGCGTGCTATCACCTCGCCGACCCACGATGTGGTGGAGCTTGGCCTTGGAGACCACAGTGAGGAGAGGGTGCACGGTGATGGGCGGGCAGTGTCTCCTCTAGCTCGACTGTCTCCTCCTCTCTCTTGTAGTCAGCTGCCCCGACCAGATCCAACACACCTGCTCCTCCATGAATGGGGCCTTGACTGCGGCAGCTGGAGGAAATGCAACCATTGCTGAAAGAAGAAGAATAAAATAATAATAAAATATTATGGTTATTTATATACAAACCCTCAACTTTTATGTTAACTTAAAATAATGCATGCAATGCACCTAATTGGTTAACTAATTAAATGAATGCAATTCTAAATGCGTTTAGTTATGAATGCAATGCATGAATTATGTAATTAAGTTAGAAATATGAATTAATCTATTTACATCCTAATGTAAGCTAAATAAATGTTGGAATTAACTTAATGTCTAGGCACTTAAATACTTAACTAGCCCACAAACATGGGCTAATCAAATACCCCCATGCCTAGTTTTTGCTAGTCCCTAGCAAATCCAAGCAAAACCTAGCACTCCAAATAGACTAGTCAACCCAATCGGTCTTCCTTTAGAAACATATTAAGTTTAGACTCTTGACATAAGGTTCCCAAGTAGTTGCTAAGTTACAGACTAGGTCGGCTAAAGACGAGTTGCAGGCACAAGTTTCCTTGATTTCTGACTCTACCTTAAGGTTTATTGATCCCTGAGATTAAAGCATCCGTGCATGTGCATTGGTCTGAGTTATTTGAGTTAAAGGAAAAAGGATTTTTTTTTTATATTCCTCTAAGTCTAACCTCAGATCAGCTATCAACACGGTCTGTGTCGGATTCATTGTCCCCATTACCATACCTCGAAGGGTGCCTGGCTTTCGATGCTTCAAGATAGCACCACCCATAACGACCCCAAGAACTCCTCGCAATCGACACTTTAAGATAGTATCGCCCATGGATTTCTTAAGTGAATTCAGGCCTATGGCAATCGGTACTTCGAGATAGGGCCGCCCATGGTACCTAAACCATACATTGCGCTTACATGCCCCCAGTAGGATGGATATCCTAAGAGACAAGCGCCGAGAAGGTAATATGTTATCATCGCATCCTCAAGGTGAGTATATACTCCACCTCTCCTGCAGTAGGAACTCTTCCAATCAAATTGTGTTTTCAAGCCTCTCCTAAATCAAAACTAAGAGAACCAAATCTCTTTTAAGAAAGGAATTAAGTTGATTACTTATACCAGACCAAGTGAGTGAAATTTGGATGCTTGGATTACAAGGACCCGTAAACCAAAAGGCAGAACAAGACTCCAGGTACTACCCCACCTTTTAACTCAAACCCTAGCTTTCCTCCCTCAACCTCTTGAGGAATGGTCCGCAACTTAACTCCTACTTAAGTTTTTAAGTCCACAAAGGACCCTAAAGGTCTAAAGCTAGTAGCTCATTTAGCTTCTAAAGTTTGACCCTAGAATTAACTTAGTCTACCCTAGAGTTCTGATTTTCTTAAGAATGCAGGACCTAGCTAGTTAAGCTCAAAACTTTTTTTTTAATTATTATTATTATTTTTATGAATGCAAAATGCAGACATGCTATAAACAAAATGCCTCAGGTCCTCTCCCCCATTCCTGGTTCAAACAATGTCCTCATTGAAAACAAAAATAGTTAAAGGAAGATATTACCTGAGGCGGAGAATGGTAGGAGCTAAGGCTCCTCAAGAGTGACCTCGTCAACCAGATGGCCATCCAAAGTAATGTATGGTTTTAACCGTTGACCGTTGACAATAAAGGGAGTTGCTGAAGAGGAAGGGTTTTTAATCTCCACAGCTCCATGCGGAAATACTTTAGTGATTATGTAAGGCCCATCCCAACGAGATTTTAACTTCCCAGGAAAAAGCTTAAGTCTGGAATTGAAAAGCTAGACTTGTTGGTTGGGCTCAAAGGTCTTTTGAAGTATAAACTTATCATGCATGACCTTAGTTCTTTCTTTATAAGCTTGAGAGGTGTCATAAGCATCATTCCTCAGCTCCTCAATCTCACTTAATTCTAGAAGTTGTGCCTTACCCACCTTCTCTCAATCCATGTTAACACTTCGAATAGCCCAAAGTGCCTTATGTTCCAACTCAACAGGTAAATGGCATGCTTTCCCATACACAATCCGAAAGGGAGAAGTACCCAAAGGGGTCTTATAGGCCGTTCGATATGCCCACAAAACATCATCGAGCTTTTGGGACCAGTCTTTCCCATCAGGTCTAACGGTCTTTTCCAAAATATTTTTTATCTCCCTATTCGACACTTCAACCTGGCCACTTGTCTGAGGATGGTAAGGGGTAGCGACCTTGTGAGTCACTCCCAAACTCCTGATTAGCCGATTGAAGTGGTGGTTTCGGAAATGAGGTCCCCCATCACTTATAATGGTCTTGGGGCAGCCAAAACGGGATATAATATTGGCCTTCACAAATTTCAAAGCCACAGAGTGTCATTTGTGCGCATAGGAATGGCCTCTATCCATTTAGAGACATAATCAACTGCCACCAAGATATATTCATAACCATGGGATGACGGGAAGGGGCCCATAAGTCAATTCCTCACACATCAAAAATTTCAACAGATTGAATTGGATGTTGAGGCATTTCATTCATCTTCCCAATCGTTCCAGTCCTTTGACATCTAATACAAGCCTTAACAAAATTATGAGAATCCTTAAATAAGGAAGGCCACCAAAAATCGGACTGGAGAACCTTAAAAGCGATTTTCTTAGCACCAAAGTGTCCTCCACAATGAAGTTCATGGCAAAAACTCAGCACACTTTGTTGTTCCTCTTTAGGTACACAACATCTCAATACTTGGTCTTGTCCAATTCTAAATAATTCTGGCTCTTCCCAATGAAAATATCTTTCTTGGGAAATGAATCTCTTTCTTTTCTACTCATCCCAAGAGCCAGGAGTTTGTCCAGTGACCAAGTAATTTATAGTATTTGCATACCAAGGTAAAGTTGGTGTTACCGCCATCAGAGTTTCATCAGGAAATGTCTCGCGAATGTCTCCAGAAAGAGAGTCATTAAGAGGAAGGAGAGACAGGTGGTCAGCCACAACATTTTCTACTCCTTTCTTTTCACGTATTTCCAAGTCAAATTCTTGAAGGAGTAGGATCCACCTAATCAGACGTGGCTTAGAATCTTTCTTAGAATGAGATGTTTCACTGCCACATGATCAGTAAAAATAACCACCTTAGACCCAAGCAGATAAGACCTAAACTTCTCTAGAGCAAAAACTATAGCAAGTAATTCTTTTTCAGTGACGGTGTAGTTTTGCTGAGGTTCAGTTAAACTCTTGCTTCCATAATGCAGCACATGAGGTCTTCCCTCAACCCTTTGTCCAAGGACTGCTCCCACTGCATAATCCGAAGCATCACACATCAGCTCAAATGGGAGTGTCCAATCAGGAGCTTGGAGAATAGGCGCAGAGATCAAGGCCTCCTTTAGAGTTTGAAAGGCCTCGGCACACTTTGAATCAAAATTGAAGGAAGATTCCTTCGCCAACAAGTCACAAAGTGGCCTAGAAATTTTACTAAAATTTTTAATAAAGCACCTATAAAAGCCAGCATGGCCCAAAAAGGATCTAATCTATTTGACGTTCGTAGGCAATGGGAGTTTGGAAATAGAATCAATTTTGGCTTTATCTACTTCCAAACCTTGCTCGGATACAACATGCCCAAGTACAATTTCTTTCTGTACCATGAAGTGACTTTTCTCCCAGCTGAGGACTAAACCAGTCTCCTTCCATCACTTCAACACATTCTCCAGGTGCAGGAGACACTGGTCGAAAGATGAGCCATAAATGGAGAAGTCATCCATAAACACTTCAACACACTCGTCAATCATGTCCGAAAAGATAGACATCATACACCGCAGGAAAGTTGCAGGGGCATTACATAATCCAAACGGCATATGCCTAAATGCAAAAGTACCATAAAGACTCATGAATGTCATCCTCTCCTGGTCATCAGGAAAGACTGCCACCTGATTATACCCAGAATATCCATCGAGAAAGCAATAGTACTTATTCCCTGCCAATTTCTCGAGAATTTGATCAATAAAAGGCAAGGGAAAGTGATCCTTCTAGGTAGCGGTGTTCAGCTTGCGATAATCAATACAGACCCTCCATTCAGTTGAGGGTCTAGTGACAACTTGTTCACCTTGGTCATTGAATTCCACAGCATAGCCTACCTTCTTTGGCACCACATGAATAGGACTTACCCATTTACTATCTGCAATGGGATATATGATCCCAGCATCCAAGCACTTCAAGATTTCCTTTTTTACCACCTCCCTCATATTAGGGTTCAGACATCTCTGCATGTCCCTAAATGGCTTGATGGAATCATCAGTATAAATGTGGTGCATGCAGAGTGTAGAGTCTATACCCTTAATGTCAGCAATGCTTCAAGCAATAGCTTCCTTATGCCTAGACAAGCATTCAATCAGGGCTCCCTCCTGTGCCTCAGATAGCACAGCCGAAATGATAATGGGGAGCGTATCACTGGCACCTAGGAAAACATACTTGAGAGTGTCAGGGAGGGGTTTCAACTCAAGGTCGGGGGCTTGTATGGTTGAGGGTTTCATAATAGATGTCCCCATCTCAGGTAGCAGATCTACCTTCAGCAGAAATGATAGGGAAAGAGACTCAGCAGAAACACCTAGCAATTCATCAAGTTCTAGTATATCCCCTTCACATTCCTCCAAGAGATGGGAATGCTCATTTAGTATGACATGCTGAAGGGGGTCATCACATAACATTGCAGGGGTTGCCTCTTCAATCAGGTCATCTATCACCTCAACTTGAGAACAATCCTCAAGTCTAGCTTGTTTGTAAGCATCAAATACATTAAGCCAGATTTTCCTATTCCCAAAGCCCATTTTCAATGCCCTAGTATTGCAATTGATTGAAGCATGCGAAGTTGCAAGGAAGGGGCGGCCCAAAATGATGGAGGGTTTGGTTGGCTTGTTGGTAGGGTTAGTGTCCAAAACTAAGAAGTCAACGAGAAAGAAGAAATCCTCCACTCTTATGAGGACATCTTCCAAAATTCCCCGTGGTGTCTTAAGTGATCGATCAGCAACTTGAAGGATTACCGGGCTAGGCTTCAGATTGCCTCCCCCAAGTTGTTCATACACGTAGCTCGGAAGGATGTTCACTCCCGCACCCAGATCAAGTAGAGCCTCATCAATTTGTAAGTCACCAATAACTACTGAGATGTATGGGGCTCCTGGGTCCTTAAGTTTCGGGGGTGTACCATGTTGAACAATTGAGCTAACAGAATCAGGCAGGACAATTTTTGATTGGACCTGTTTTCTAGATTGCCGCTTTTTCGTGCATAGGTCCTTTAAGAAGCGGGCATAAGACGGAATCTGCCTGATAGCTTCAAGCAAAGGCAGGTTAATCTGCACTTGCTTGAAAGTTTCCATAATCTCATCTGTCTTATCTTTGGCTCCAGATGAGCCAGTAGAAGTCTGCCCAGAGGTGGATAAGCACTCTGGAAAAGGTACTCTTGATCTCGGGGTGGAAGGGTTGTCATGTCGAATAAGGGGTGGAATGAGGGCAACTTCTTCCGGTGAGGTGATTTCAAGCAGAGAAGATTTGGGCAAGTCTTCTCCGGTGGGGGTGAAAGTCTGGGTGGATGGTTTTTTAGGGGATGAGACAATAGGAGCTTCGGGTTTGGAAATTTCTTTCCCACTCCTCAGAATAGTCACAGCCTAAGCATGCTCCCTAAAGACAATCCCTTTTCCTTTAAGATTTTCCTCAGCAACACTGGGGAGCTTCCTAGTTTCCCTCTGTCTAACGGCCTCAACAAGGTGTTCTATTTGTGATTTCATCTCATGTATAGCCTTGTCATGAGATTGGATGATGGCACCTTGACTTTCTTGCATCGTTTTCAACATCGCCTTCAATTCATCCATCTCAGAGGTCTTAGGTTGGTCAAAGGTCTGAGGTTGGTTCATTTGATGGTTTTGAAAGGATTGTGGTTTATAATTCCTTGAATTTGAGACATTTCCTTGTCTCCATGAAAAGTTTGGGTGGTTCCTCCATCCCTCATTATAAGTGTTAGAGAAAGGGTCATTATGAGGTCTAGGACGGAACCCTTGAGTGACATTCAGATCTGCTTGTACAAGCTCAGGGAATTGGGAGGCCAAGTGGCAATCCACAGTGGCATGTGTATTGCCTTGGAAAATTAAGCATTCGGAAGCTTGGGATGTGGAGGTGTTAGATACGAATGAACTCGAGTTCGACATAAGCCTTTCCATGTTTTGATTCAATAATTGAATCTGATAGGCTAAATTCTGGGTGTCCCTTACCTCATTTGCCTCCGACTTTATTTGCATGAGAGTATGCTTTCTATCCATGTAGGCAGAATTCAAGTGAATAGAATTCTCACTCAAAGTATCAAAAAAGGTTCCAAGCTTCATCCTCAGTCTTAGATAGAAAGGTTCCTGCACAGGCACCATCCACAGTTTGCCTATGCGAATCATCAAGTCCGGTGTAGAACCTTTCAACCATTTGCCATTTAGGCACCTGGTGATGTGGGCAAAGTCTCAGCAAGTCGTTAAAGCGCTCCCACGCATCATGGAACGCTTCCCCATCCTTTTGAACAAAACTCATAATTTCCCTCCTAAAGTGATTGGTTTTGCACATGGGGAAGTACTTCTTCAAAAACTCCTTCTTCAGGGTGTCCCAAGTGTTAATATTATCAAGGGTGTGATACCAATACTTGGCTTTGTCCTTAAGGGAGAAGGGAAAGAGGGTCCGCATTTGAGCGTCATCAGTAACACCCTGCAGCTTCACCGTGGAACAAACCTCGGTGAATTCCTCTATATGCCTGTAAGGGTCTTCTCTAGCAGTACCATAAAAGGAGGGCAGCAAGGATATGGTACTGCTTTTGTTCTCATAAGGATTGTCCCCTCCAAGTCTACATAGTGCAGGGCCAGCTTGATTGGTTGGAATGAAATATTCCTTAAGGCTCCTTTGACCAGCCATTTCTACCCTTGGAAGGTTTCTTCTTAAGATTCTTTCAGGTTCAGGATCAAACACAAGTTGTCTCCTAAGAGAACACCTACCAAGCATGCACTACAAACACAATTCAGAAGGACTTGTTCGGTCTTTACAAATTCAGGCTTTTAACTTTAGTTCAAATTGTTGGTGACAAAGCAAGTTTCCCAATCAATTATGCACCTATTGTCAACCTTCGAAATGCCTAGAAAGACCTAGTTGGAGCTTAGGTATTCTTCCCTAAATCTCAAATGGTAAAGCAAATCCAGAGATGAAAAATCGAGGGATGCAAGTAGGCTTAAGACTTCCTTTGAAACTGTGCTTTCGTGGTGCTTCTCAACTACCCCCAAAAATCCGTGATAGGGTATCCCCCTCTTTGGATTTACAAAACCTTTGATCTCAAGTTCTGAACACTTCAGAATCTAACGATAGGAGGGCTCTTGTCCTAGTCATTCCAAGACTTAGGAGTGTCTAAATACGTGCCGTGGTGCAAAAGATATAAGTGTGCATTCACCACAAAAATATTTTGAATTTTGAATTGCACACCACGTTTGAAAATCAAGTCCTTGATTTTTAGATGTCCCTCCTTAATTAGTCCTTTTTCAAGAATATATGTGACCACTTGTTAAATCGCTTCAAGACAAATTATGTGGTCTTCGAATTAAGTCTAAATGGAATGCATGATCAAGAATAGGATGCAAAGTAAGAGAATGCATACCTTGCTTCCAGCAATCAACGATGCGAGAATGCATGCAATGCAGAGAAATAAATCTAGAGGCTGCTCATTCAGACCTAAATGGTTCGTCCTAGGGGCAGGCAGCTTCTAGCAGGCAGCTCGTTTATTATTATTATTATTATTATTTTAACTACTTATGCACAAGCAAATAAAGGTAAACAATCCACAAAATAAGCTAAAAACCTAAATCTAAAGAAAAGGGAACATGCTCCCAAAAATTACCCAACACGGGCCTAAAACAAAATCGGGGAACAAACCCCTCAAAATATACCCTAGAACAAGGGTTTCAAACCAAATGTGCAATGAAAAATTAAGTCTAAAGTCTTAATCCTACTCTAATCAAATCAGCGACTAAATGTATAGAGATGATCGTCGCGTCCTCGTCCTTCCCCTCATTTGCAAGGTAGCTCGATCAATTTCTCCTCTGGCGACATCAAGGGTCGCCTCTCATGATGGCTGGTGTGATTGCGAGTCGTAGAATATGTGTCACAGATCGTTGCACTCACCTCTCTCTAATTCCTCGCACAAATTTCTCGCACAGAAAAAAATAATAAATGGTCAGATCACTGTGCAATGAGAAATAATCAAAAATAAAATCAGGTGAAATTATTGCGTCTGTTGCCTCCCTGGCAACGGCACCATTTGACAAGTCGATTCTTTACTTTTAAAGTCGTTTGTCACATAAAATGACGCGTCGTTTGTAATTCTATGTGGTGGAAAAATCGACTAATCAACAATTAAAATAACCACTCGCAGAAGAGAGGGTCGTGTCCACAGGGAGGCAATGACATATTTAAACTCGCACCGGTTAAAAACATATGTTCACAGTTAGTTTCGACGAGAATCGAGCCAAATCTGCCTTCATATTAAGAAAACATCAAGAGAACATACTGAAATGGCAATTGTGCACAACTAAAGGATATATTTTGCAATGCAGCTTAATAAAATAATAATAAAAGTTGACAATGCCATAGAATGTAAATATTAATAGAGGCTTTACTGTAGCAAAATAGGGGAACTTCTTCCCCTTGACCATGCGCGAGGAGGAGGGAATGGCTGGAGGTGTGAAGCTCGGAGGAGGATCACTAGACCAAGGGCTTCGTGATGGCAGTCGCGGCGAAGTGTGAGGTGCCCTGAGGTGGTCGAACGAAGGTACGGTGGTGGTGGGTTCCGATGGCTGTTGAAGTGCTTCACGTGGTGAACGCGCAGGCCGTGCGGGCAGGCGCGGGCACGGCTGAGCTCGGCCGCAGCTGCTGCTGTGTACTGCTAGCCGCACGCTGCAAGCATCAACAGCGCACTGCAGGGAGTGTGGTGGAAGTGCAGCATGCTTTACGCACGCGACTGGAGGGTGTTTGCTGCTGCAGGTGTGTGGCAGGGGCACGTGTGGGCTGGAGTGGCGCTGCTGCAGGAGGTGAGGTGCGTCGAGGGGTGCTGGTGGGCATACGCTAGGGGCTGGGGCGTGGAGGATGGTGCACGCAGCAAGGGCGTGTGCGGGGATGGCGATGCTGCAGGAGATGAGTGCGCGTGGTGGAGCTGTGGACGGTGCTGCATGCTGGCAGATAGGTGCATGCAGCTGCACGGGAGCCGGCGGAGCATTTACTACACGCGTGGTTTCTACAGGGCTGTGAGGTGATGGTCGCGTGCTGCTGGCCGTGCCTGCCGCACGCGAAGGTGTGCGTGGGTTGGAAGTGCTCTTGGTTGGTGAAGGCACGCGGTGGATTGAAGATGAAGGTGCGGGCAAGGTATGTAGGCACGGAGGTGCTGAGGAACACGCGAGGCTGATGAAGAAGAAACATGGTGATGGCCAAGCCCACTGGATTGGTGCGGCGAGCTGTCACCTCGCCGGCCCACAGTGTAGTGGAGCTTGGCCTTGGAGACCATAGTGAGGAGCAGGTGCATGGTGATGGGCAGGCGATGTCTCCTCTAGCTTGGCTGTCTCCTCCTCTCTCTTGTAGTCAGCTACCCCGACCAGATCCAACACACCCGCTTCTCCATGAATGGGGCCTTGACTGCGGCAGCTGGAGGAAATGCAGCCATTGCTGAAAGAAGAAGAATAAAATAATAATAAAATATTATGGTTATTTATATACAAACCCTCAACTTTTATGTTAACTTCAAATAATGCATGCAATGCACCTAATTTGTTAACTAATTAAATGAATGCAATTCTAAATGCATTTAGTTGTGAATGCAATGCATGAATTATGTAATTAAGTTAGAAATATGAATTAATCTATTTACATCCTAATGTAAGCTAAATAAATGTTAAAATTAACTTAATGTCTAGGCACATAAATACTTAAATAGCCCACAAACATGGGCTAATCATCGGGAGCAAAGGAAGGAGCTATGGGTGTGTCTAGGTTGAGTTCGGGCTCCTCTAATTGCGAGTTTTGATCCTCTTGTGGTTGATTAGAAATAGTTGGGTTCTCGATGAAGTCGTCAACCATCACTTCAATATCGCAAATTTGTTCTATGACTCCGCAATTAATTCCTTGTCGGGCCTTAAAGTTGTCGAACTTTAGTATCTTGCTCCTAAATTTTAATTCAATTTGGCCCTCCTCACAATTGATGTTGGCCCTAGTAGTGGCCAGAAAGGGTCTCCCTAGTATGATCGGTGTATTCTTCACATTCTCTAGAGCATCCATGTCTAAAATAATGAAATCCGCTGGAAAATAGAAATCATTCACCCTAACTATGACATCCTCGAGAATTCCTTTTGGTGACTTAATTGATCGGTCAGCTAATTGTAAAGTCATTTCAGTCGGTTTGAGTTCAAATTAGTCAAAATAGTCTAGTAGGGATGTGGGTATCAAATTTATGGAAGATCCTAAGTCTAATAAAGCTCGGTCAAATCGTATATCACCGATTTCACAGGAGATCAAAGGGGTGCCTGGGTCTTCTGCCTTAGGCGGGAGTTTGCTCAAGATGACAGAGCTAGCATGCTCTGACAGTATGATCGGACTCTGACGTGCACGTGACGCGTGCGCTTAAAAGAGTCATTATAGCTTGTGCTCGCAATATCGGTTTTAAAATGAAGAAACGGATGTGAGTCCGAGTGTCGATCTCAAAGAGGCATGAAAATTGGATTTTTCTTGTCACTTAATGTCACAAAAATCGTGGGGTTTTGCTTGCGAAAGGCGTGGGTGAAAAGCGAGTGAGAAAGAGAGAGAGAGAGAGAATAGGGTTAGAATTTCTTCATTCACAGCTGATAACGATTTCACGCAGTTTGTTAAATACGTCGTTGTAACGCACAAAATCGATCAACTCTTAAATTTATATCCTAGATAGGAGAGTATCTAGGGTCGTCCAAGGAGGCAAAAATTGCAAAATTAATCCTCTTGCTTACAGATAGATCTCAACTTTCTTTTTGATATTTTTCAATATGTAATTTTTTTTGTATTTTGAAAGGACGAGGGCAAAATGCGAATTGTAACGAAAAGTACTAACACCTACAAATGCTTAACTAAAATTTAAAAGATAGAAATATCTTCTTCCTAAGCTCACTCTAGGCAAGTGGAGGCCTAGAGTAATTAGGAAGAAGAGGTGAAACAAGTGCTAGAACCAAAAGTAACAACTGCAATAAAAAGCTAAAAGAAGGCAATTTGATTGAGTAGAATGAGTGTTCTTTTCAAGGACAAGTAGAGGAATGCTTCTACTAGAACATAAACAAATCTAAAAGCAAGAAAAGAAACATAAATCCTCTTGCAACAATGGTGAAGAAGGGCGTCTTCTTGCTCCAAGCCTAGCTGCTCCTTGGCTTGAAAAGAGGGCCTCCTTCTCCTTCCTTGAGAGCTCCTCCAAGGTGGAAGCTACCACCTTTAATGCTCTCTCGAAGGGGTGGGCGTGCACCACCCTCAAAAACTCCTCCAAGGTGGTGTGACCACCTTCAAGATCTCCTCCAAGATCTTCCTTGCCTGGCTTCTCCTTTGGCTGGCGTGACCCAAGAGAGAAGGGAAGAGGGGAAGGCACCAAGGGGATAGAATATCCCCTTAATCTTCTTCTTCTTCTTCTCTCTTGGACGTGGGCTTCTTGGTGGAATATGAGAGTGAAATTGCTAGCCAAGGATGGCTTGAATGGTGGACTTGAGCTAAGCTAAGCCCCCGGGAGCTGGACTTGAGCTTCCTGAGCTGGGATGAGTTCTTCTTCAGCTGGCTGGAGCTGAGTGGAGCTAGATGTAGCTGGATCTGAGTTGGGGTGAACTCCTGTCAACTTCGCTGAGCTAGCTAGAGCTCCCTGTGGACTAGTGGGAGCTGAGATGAGCTAGACTCAGCTAAGTTGAGCTGGATCTGAGCGGACTTGAGCTAGGGTGAGCTACGGTGAACTCTCTTGAGCTGCCATCCAGCTGGGATTAGCTGAATGGAGCTGGGACGAGCTAACCCTAGTTCAAGTGAGCTAGGTTCCAGCTGTGGTGAGCTGGATCGAGCTGAGTTCCAACTAGTCTGGGATTCTCCTTCACCATTTGCCTTCTTGAGTGCTAGGGTTTTAAGGATCTGTATATCTGTACATCCCTAACACTCACAAAAACATATTAAAAAGACAAATAAAAAATGCAATGCATGCCTAACCTAATTTATGCCTAAATGCAGCCCAAAAACCCGTTTGCGGAGTAAAATCCTAAGAGCTAGGTTAGTTTTAATGCATAAGAATGATGATAAACTGGCGTTTATCACACCCCCATGCTTATCTTTTGCTAGTCTCTTAGCAAAACTTTAATTTTTTTGGAAAACGAAATTTTTGGGAAATCTAATTTTTTGACTTTTGAGGAGAAAAAGAGATTAAGGGACCTTGGTAGATTAAAATGCAGGAGGTACGGGATTTGTTGAAGATAAACATCATGATTTTTTTTTGGATTCAACCATTAGATAGAATGGGATCAATATATCCTCCAGAAAATTCACAAATTAACCCCTTGTTAATTCAGATGACTTGAAATGTTTGTTTTTAGGATTTTTCTGGCTTGTGAATCTGATTCGCGACTTGCAAATTCCTTTAAAACCTTGTGTCTGTGCTTGTGAAAAGCCACCATTTATAAGGACGTGTTAATATTATTATTATTATTTTTTTTTTCTCCCCCATGCTTATTTTTAGCTTAGTCTTACAACAGATGTGTCGGGATCATCATTCCCGTTACCATTCCTCGAGGGGGCTCTGGCGCCGGTACTTCGGGATAGCACTGTCCACGACACGACCCAGGAGCTCACAACCCCAAAACACGATGCGGTGAAAAGGGGCGCTCCAAGCAAACTCAAGCTCTTGCTCCGACGCTATAGGTAGAGCACCGTCCAAGACACTTGAGCTGCTAAAATGCGCTTTAATGCTTCGCCTAAAGATATGAAATATAGATATAGAGCAGCGTCGAGGCGGTAACATGTTGACATCGCGTCCTCAAAGACGGTATTTTCCTTCTTCTCGGCGGTGGGAACTCAAACCAATGATCTGCTTCAGACTTTTACTAAATCCAAACAAGGGAGTTTTTCAAAAATTTTTAGTTGTTTTTAAGTGTTGGCTTGTGTGTGAAAATAGACACAAGAAGTTTCTCAAGATACGCAAGTTTTTGAATCAGAAACTAAGTCAAATACTTTCCATATTACAAAATAGGATCAAGTCACCTGAACTATCATGAGTTCAGGTGGAATTTTAGAGAAGGATATCTGATCTAGTCTAAAATAGACCCTGGAATTCTAATGATCAGATCCATATCCTTATCCCTAGTTTGTTAAAGATTAAATCCCATTGTACCAGAAGTGAATTTTTCGACCTTAGTCCCGATTTCAAAATTTTTCCTCAAAAAGTTTTCAACAATAATAATTTTTTTTTTTGGGTATGCAAGAAGGAAATAAATTAAAGAAAATTACATGTTTTTAGGTTTTGAACATCCTAAATCGATCGTAAAAATTTAAAAACACCCCCCCATGCTTAAGATATGCCATGTCCTCATGCATTAGGAGGGAAAAGGGATCACCTTAGTGAAGAACGGTCGGGTTTAGGAGGAACAAAACCTGGAGAAAAAAAAAAGAAGAAAAAAGGAAAGCAAGAAAAATTGATGGGTTACCTCCCATCCAGTGCTATCTTTTTCGCCATTCAGCCAGGCGTGAAGGTATGCACGGAAGATGGAAAATCATGTAAATAATTGGACACTTGAATGTCTTTAATAAAAGTGTCTTCCTCAAGATCCCTAAAAAGATGAGTGGTAAAGATAAAGGGATCAAAATAAAATAGAGAAATGGAAAAAGGACCCCGGTCTGGCCATGGTTTGAATTGATGATGAAGGCCAAACTCAGGTGGATCAGGTGGTAGGTCCAATAGAAAAGGGAGGGGAAAGGAGTTAGTGATATGCAAGATGGGTGAAGTTAGTGTGGATATTTTTGGTGAAAAATTAGGAAGATGAAAAGGGGGAAAGTCAAACCCTAGTTGATCTGGAAAGTCTTGGACCACATAATTATCCTTAGAATAAGAATCAATAAAATCTAGATCAATAGTGGTCAAAGCTGAATGAGATTGGATCAACATATACTTTTCAAATACTGCTTTCATTTTATTATCAGTATCCTAAAAAATTTTATGATCACTGGACCTCTTGGAAGCTAGAAATAAATCTAATGAGAAGGTCTGGTTACTACAACTTATATTCATTTTCCCAGGATGAGAATGGATATTAGATGTTGCGGTAATCAAAAGGGGTCTTCCAAGAATGGTATTAATGAGAGCCTTAGGTACCTCTATGTCAAGGACCAGAAAATTTACCGGAAATAGACAATTTCGGACCTTGATAATACTATCCTCAACAACTCCCCGCGGTTGAATGGTAGATTGATCTTCCAATTGAAATTGAACCTTAGGAGGTTTTAAATCACTGAATCGAAATTCCTCAAATAAGTCTGGGGGGATGAGATTACTAGAGGTACCTAAGTTGAGAGGGGCGCGAAAAAAAATGGTGTCAGTTATGACAACTGAGATGAGCGATGTGCCCTGGTCCTTTTTTGTGAAAGGCAGCATGCTCTGAAAAACTGAGCTGACTGTCTTAGAAAGGACCAACCTTTCTAGATTCTGATCATGACTTTTTGAAGTAAATTTTTTAAAGGCATGGGGAGAATCTAGGAGGGGAATATTCCTCTTGACTTGCTCAAATAAGTCCAAAGGATTGTGGTCAGAGGGCTCTGATTTTGGATTGTTGGATTGCAGTTTTTGAGAGTGGGAAATAGGGTTTGAATCAGGTGTTTTTGGGATTTCTTTTTCTTCTTCCTTATTGAGGTTAGGGGAGTCAATCTGCATTGGTTGAGAATCAGTTTCATCATTTGAATGTGAAGGCCTTAAATCCATGTTGGTTTCCTCACTCCTCAAAGTCTCTGCATACGCAGCTTGGTGGTCACTGGGAGGAGATGGGGGGGGTTGATTTTGATAGAAACTGGGTTGGTACTGTGATATTGGGTTAATAGGAGGCTGAACCATGTGGTTCTGATGTTGGTATCCATCTGGGTGTTGGTTCCTGGGATTAATAAAGTTTGGTGTGGGTTGGGATGGTGAGTGTCCTGCAGGTCTTTGAGTCGGAATATCCCCAATTTGATCATTGAGATTGTTAATAAGACGAGTTGTTTCCTTTGTTTTTCTTTGTAACTCCTGCAGGGTTTTCATCATCTGGGCATTAATGTCTTCTTGAGATTGCCCAGATTGATAAGTCTGATTAGAATCATACCCTCCAAATGGGTTTTGTTGTTGGTGTGGAACCGGATTAGTCCAGGAGTGAGCCGGATAATTTCCCCTATTAGAGGAAATTTTCAATTTCTCCTAGAAAGTAGGGACATTTTGGGTGGGGTGATGATTGGGATAAACATAATTCCCTGTTGAACCATAGAAAGCCTCAGAATAATAATTATACTCAGCACGAGATTTATGCAGATTTTCTCTCTTGCGGGTGTTTAAAGGGGTGAGATGTGGACTGTGTGGAGCTTGGGTAGGTGTGGCAGGACTCCCTTGGTTGGCTAGGTTTGTTAAATCCTTATGCAACTGTTGTTGCTTAACTTGTAGCTGAGCCATGATAGAGTAGAGATTAGGTGGAGGGGCCTGATTAAGTAGCTCTTGGGTGGAAAAATAGGGGAACGAAAAATTAGCATGCGGGTTAGAGGACCAATTTTGATTTTCCATTTTGAGAGAAGAGGAAGAATGCAGGAAATGTCTTTTTTTGGGGAGGCAAAATCAAGTGGTCCCTCCAAGTGTGGAGTTTTGGACCGCCGCCCGAGCAAAATGGAAGAAATGGCAGGGAAGGAGAAGAGATGGGGATGAGAGAAGTGTGCACACAAGCAATCAAATTCTAGACCTAACTTAATTGTGACTCCCTAGAATTTAACCTAAGACTTGGTCTACTTAGGAAACAAGTAATCAATAATGAATACCTGTTCTGTCAACAAATCTAGCCAAGTTGCTTAAGGGGAGGTTTGGGCCCAAGCGTTTCCCAGGAAAATCCTCAGGTGCTTGTACAAACCCGCGCCTGGTCATTTGACACGGCCCCTCAGCCTGAACACCAGATATAGATGACAGAATTGGTATTAACTAGAGAAAACTTAAATCCTATATAGCAAGCCTAAATTGATGAAACCTTAGGGGTCAAATTGCTACAAATTTTAGTTAGGTATAGGATACTACAGTGCACACGGAATGTGGAGGGCGTTATTGGGATGTTGCCCTGTTATTTAGATTTGTGTGTGTGTGTGCAGGAATTGGAGAGTGGCTCCAATGAAAATCAAGTTGTCACACAATTTTTTTGTATTTTTGTCTTTTAGGATTTGATTTAATTAAATGTATTTTAGGATTTCTCTAGTTAAATTTTCAAACAAGTTTGAAAATCCACAATCAAAGGAAAACAAGTTGTATGAGTGATTGTATATTTCCTTTAAATTGAGTCTCTAGAGAGAAAGAAAGAAACCCTAAGCCAATTGTCCCTAAGACAGAAATTTAACTACCAATGAGTTATTTTTAGGCTTTCTGAATAGATAGTGGTCCAATCAATGCAACCAACACCAATACCTTGAGTAAAATCAAACAAGGATTCCAGAAAATATTTTTATAATATTTTAGGAATTTTTTTGATAATTGTTTTGAATTTTTAATTGTACTAGTGTCAAAGTCCAGAAATGATACCAGTGAGTATTGTGGACTTTTCAGTATTACCACTGACCTCAGAAAATTCTTGTGATTTTATGTGATGTGTAAAATTTCACAAGGATTCTAGCAAGCTAAATTTCACAAAAATTGGATGAGTATAAAAATTCTAAAAATTCACGGACAGTAACAAAATAGGTAGATTAGAGGGTGTGACCCCTCTGCAGTCCACAAATTTTTAAAAATTAAACACAAATCCAATTGTTCTAAAATTTTGAACAAATGTTCCCAACTTAATTGGGAATCACTCTATGAAATTTTATTATTTTAGGAGGCCTGTGGTGTTAGAAATGGATTTTTTAAGTCCGGATAGAAATTTGGATCCGAAAAACAGAACACCAATACTTGCAATGGAGTGGTGCTAAAGAAGCATACAAGCAAACAATGGATTTTATATTGCACCACTCCACTTAATTAAAGTGTTTAGGGTCCTGAAAGCCAATTTTAGTGTATTTTGGTAGTTTTTTAGCCTAAATGTGACAAGAAAGGGGAACCAACCTGAATTTCACGGGAAGAAAAGGATCTTTGAGCTCTCGCTTCCAAATTCCCCCCTTCCCGCTGTAGTTCCTTCACACACAAAAGAAAGAAAGAGAAGGGGATGAGATCCACTACAAGCAAGAGAAAATTAATTAATGCAAAGCCGTGCCTCCCCGGCAACGGCGCCAAAAAGTGAAAACGATTTCACGCGGTTTGTTAAATACGTCGTTGTAACGCGCAAAATCGATCAACTCTTAAATTTATATCCTAGATAGGGGAGTATCTAGGGTCGTCCAAGGAGGCAAAAATTGCAAAATTAATCCTCTTGCTTACAGATAGATCTCAACTTTCTTTTTGATATTTTTCAATATGTAATTTTTTTTGTATTTTGAAAGGATGAGGGCAAAATGCGAATTGTAACGAAAAGTACTAACACCTACAAATGCTTAGCTAAAATTTAAAAGATAGAAATATCTTCTTCCTAAGCTCACTCTAGGCAAGTGGAGGCCTAGAGTAATTAGGAAGAAGAGGTGAAACAAGTGCTAGAACCAAAAGTAACAACTGCAATAAAAAGCTAAAAGAAGGCAATTTGATTGAGTAGAATGAGTGTTCTTTTCAAGGACAAGTAGAGGAATGCTTCTACTAGAACTTAAACAAATCTAAAAGCAAGAAAAGAAACACAAATCCTCTTGCAACAATGGTGAAGAAGGGCGTCTTCTTGCTCCAAGCCTAGCTGCTCCTTGGCTTGAAAAGAGGGCCTCCTTCTCCTTCCTTGAGAGCTCCTCCAAGGTGGAAGCTACCACCTTTAATGCTCTCTCGAAGGGGTGGGCGTGCACCACCCTCAAAAACTCCTCCAAGGTGGTGTGACCACCTTCAAGATCTCCTCCATGATCTTCCTTGCCTGGCTTCTCCTTTGGCTGGCGTGACCCAAGAGAGAAGGGAAGAGGGGAAGGCACCAAGGGGACAGAATATCCCCTTAATCTTCTTCTTCTTCTCTCTTGGACGTGGGCTTCTTGGTGGAATATGAGAGTGAAATTGCTAGCCAAGGATGGCTTGAATGGTGGTGGGTAGTGGTCTTTTTATAGGGTATGATGGGGGGTTAAGGTGCCCCTTGAAATGGAGGGCTAGGATGGAAGAATGGAGGTGGTTGGTGATCCTATGGCTAAGGAGAGTTGGCGCCAACATGGGGTCTTCTAGAAGGGGGGTTAGGTGGATGGTGGAGATGGGTTCAAGGGGGATTGTGTGGTGGACATGAGGGGAGATTTTGGAGGGAAAAGTGGCGCCATTAAGGGGTGGTTATGGGTAGTTTTTGGCGCCACTTGTAGGTGTCTTTTGGACGTGGTGGGTAGGTTAGGTTGGTGCCAAGTAGGTTAGCTTATGTGGAGCTTAGGTGGAGCTAGTTGGGTGGAGTTGATAGGTGGGTTTTTGGGGTGGTATAAGCCAAGGAAGTTGGAGCATAGCTAAGCTAAGCTAAGCTAAGATAAGCTAAGCTAGCTTAGCTAATGGAGGAGTAGAGGAGAAGGTAATGGAGCTAGGGTTTAGAGGAAGGAGCTGAGGAGGAGAAGTCTGGAACTGAAATTTGGAGCTGGCTGCTGCTGAAGAGGCTGGCATGGAGCTATTCTAGCTGGCTTAGCTTGCTAGTTCTTTGCTAGCTACTAAGCCGAGCTAAGGTAAGCTAGCTTCTACCATAATGAGCTAAGGTGAGCTGGGTCTGGTGCTCCCGGGGAGAATCAAGCTGGTTGAGGCAGCTAAGGTAGCTTAGCTCAACTGAGTTGAGCTAAGCTGAGTCCCCGGGAGCTGGACTTGAGCTTCCTGAGCTGGGATGAGTTCTTCTTCAGTTGGCTGGAGCTGAGTGGAGATAGATGTAGCTGGATCTGAGCTGGGGTGAACTCCTGTCAACTTAGCTGAGCTAGCTAGAGCTCCCTGTGGACTAGTGGGAGCTGAGATGAGCTAGACTCAGCTAAGTTGAGCTGGATCTGAGCTGACTTGAGCTAGGGTGAGCTAAGGTGAACTCTCTTGAGCTACCATCCAGCTGGGATTAGCTGAATGGAGCTGGGACGAGCTAACCCTAGTTCAAGTGAGCTAGGTTCCAGCTGTGGTGAGCTGGATCGAGCTGAGTTCCAACTAGTTTGGGCTTCTCCTTCACCATTTGCCTTCTTGAGTGCTAGGGTTTTAAGGATCTGTATATCTGTACATCCCTAACACTCACAAAAATATATTAAAAAGACAAATAAAAAATGCAATGCATGCCTAACCTAATTTATGCCTAAATGCAGCCCAAAAACCCATTTGCGGAGTAAAATCCTAGGAGCTAGGTTAGTTTTAATGCATAAGAATGATGATAAACTGGCGTTTATCAACAGCATGCAATTTAAACATAAAAGATAACAAGCAATTGAATAGTAAACAACTTCATTTAACATGAAACTTTAGTTCATAATTGCAACACTAGATAAATGCTTGAACATAAGTAAAGTAAAGCTTAAGATAAAGAGGGAAAGAGAGAGAGAGGAGACGGTGAGGCAGCCACGGTGGTGGAGGGGGGCTCCGTCGACAGCTCGTCGTCTCCGTCGATTACAAAAGGGCTTAATGGTAGCTAAAAGGAGGGTAGAAACTTGCAAGTGGAGTGGATGCCTTGAATGGGTGGTTGGAAGGGGTTTAAATAGGGAGAAGGTCTTTCCAAATGAAGAAGGGGTCTTCGTGACGTCCGGGACGTTGCTAAAACCCTTCCCAAATCATCGGTGAAGCCCCCTGCTTGGCGGTCTCTCACGCGTGCCTTGTGCTTCTTCGTGCCTGATCCGCGTACGCGCGTCGTAAGTCGTCCGATCGAAGATCGGACAGCTGAGATTCTGTGCGGGGTGCATGCCTGGATCGCGCCCACGCCCCCTGCATCATCACTGGCGTAGGCTTTGGACACGCGAGATTGCGCCGCGTCGCTCCATCCACATTGTCCACTGCTGACCGGGTGGTCCAATTTCTCACAGTGCATCTTCGCCTTGCAATTTCCGCGTAGCGTCCTTAGAACCCGCGTCGCATGAGTGCGGGTGAGTGCTTCGACCGCTGCGCTGCGCCTGCTACTTTGTCGCGGCAAGGGCGAGTGCGCGAGCGGCTCTCAACCATTCAATCGAAGATCGACCGCTGAGATTCGTCCTCCGGGTGAAGGTGGAAGCGTGAAGCGGTATGGATGCAGCGAGTGGGTGCCACGTGGCACGCCGTGGGCTGTTGATCATCAGATTAACGGTCAGAACTTCTTGGGCCCATTGTAGGAGCTCCGGATGTCAGATTGGCCGATTTCGAGTCCGTTGGACTCCATTCATCGCTCTGAATCCATCCGTGTGGTCCGATTGCTCATCTGAGGCCAACTTTGACAAGTACTTATACAAATGGCCATTAATACTATTTTATAAGCAATCTTGATGTATAATACATGCAATGCTCCCATTCTATTTATGCTGTGTTATCTGTGCATTTTGTTCTTAAGATGGACCCCATTTAACAGAATTATCACCCAAGATGCAGTGTTATCATACCCCCATGCTTACTCCTTGCTAGTCCCTAGCAAGGTTTATTTTAGCCTTTATTTCCAGTCATAATTTAAAAAGTAACTATTTAGACACTTCGTTACTTGTCAATAGGAGGAAATATACTAAGATCTTAATCTACAAAGACTAAGCAGCGCCTGAGTGTCTGCCAAAATACGAATCTCCTGAATCCTTGCTGTAATGTATGTAAATATATATATATATTTTTTTTTTCTTATTTTTAGATTTTTTTGGAATTAAGAGTGGGTTGGTAACTTTTTACGGCTACCCAACCCACCCAAAACTCGGACAAAACTCTAAGTGCTAAGCATCTTGGTGTGAAGATCGTGATAGACTCACTCAACGGTAATTTAGACAGACTCCGGGTTTCTACGCCCCTAGGTGATTGGAAGAGGAAGTGTTTTGCCTGAAGGTGTATTTATTTGATCGGTAGCTTTCTCCCTATGTTTGTTTTAATTGGGGTCAACACAAGGACTTTTCCAGTGTATATCTCCCTGGCTTGTACTACTTCCCCGCTTCTTCCTTAAGTGTTTTGGTTCTTTTTTGTGCATTTACTGAGCTGGGCTCTAGACAACTGACCAATGGGCTGTTAGCCACGATCACTTACCAGCCATACTCATGCGGTGAAGTGTGGTTTATTTTGTTATCTTTTTTCTCCCCCTTTTTTTTATTTGGTAGGTGGCTTCCCTTATCTTAAATTTACCTAGAGGCAATGAAGAAGAGGTGGTCCCATGGCTGGGTTCTGGACAACCTGCCAATGAGCTGTTACCCACGACAACTTGCCAGCCATACCACCATAGAGAGTTCATTAGCTACCCAATTTCTATCAGAATCTCCGAGTGAGTCTGTGCAAAAATGTGTGCAGATGCTTAGACTCAAAGTCTTTCTTAGTTAGAGGGTGAGTTGATAAGTCGTATACTTATCACCTTATTTAGTTGGTGGATTAGAGTGGCTTAAGGTTGCAAGGATTTGAAGCTAAATCCATATTTTAACAGACACCAGGGCTAATTAAGTCTGAAGGCTTGAAAAGTCTAAGTGTTCAAGTTCTTTTTGTATTATTTCCTATTATTGACAAATTTCTAATGCCTAAGTTTCTTCCTAAATTCAAATTTTTTTTTTTAATTTTATTCTATTCAGACTGATTAAATGAGCGTAGGATCATGCAATTTACCACCCTTCCCCATGCTTAAGTTGGACAATGTCCTCATTGGCAAATACATGGATGCAACAAGGGTTCAAAAAGATATTACCTGAGTGACGTAGAATACCGGATCAGTCTGAATCCTCTGGTTTGCCTCCCAGGAAGCGCTGAGTTTAATGTCTCTAGCTGGGCGGTGCTTCATGTCATCCCTCAATGAGGGTGACACCCTCCTTTGGGGGAACCTGGGCTAGGAAGTGTTTCAATCTTTTGCCATTGACTGTAAAAGTGTGCCCATTGTTTAGATCAGCGATTTCAATCGCCCCATTAGAGTGAGGCTTGACCACCTTAAATGGTCCTGTCCACTTGGACCTGAGTTTCCCTGGAAAGAGTTTTAGGCAGGCATCAAAAAGCCAGACTTGCTGGTTAGGCTTAAAGGTCTTCCTATGGATGAGTCGATCGTGGATAGCTTTCATTTTCTCCTTATACAGTCGACTGTTCTCAAAAGCATCCCGACGAATTTCTTCGAGCTCAGAGAGTTGGAGCGTCCTCTGCGCACCGACTAACTGGGAATCCATGTTACATTGCTTGACAACCCAGTAAGCCCGGTGTTCCAATTCGATAGGAAGGTGGCAGGCTTTACCAAAGACCAGGTGATAAGGCGACATGCCTATCGGGGTCTTGAAAGCGGTCCTGTATGCCCACAAGGCATCATCTAGTCGTGTGGACCAGTCTTTCCTGTCAGGTCTCACAGTTTTCTGTAGAATGTTCTTGATTTGTCTATTTGAGACCTCGGTCTGCCCATTTGTTTGCGAATGATACGGGGTAGTAATGCGGTGGTTAACCCCGTATTTTCTAAGTAGGGCACGGAATTGGGAGTAAATAAAATGACTTCCACCATCACTGATCATGGCCTTTGGTATTCCAAACCAAGAAAAGATGTTCTGCTTAACAAAGTTCATGACAGTCTTATGACCGCATCGGTTGGTGGCGACAGCTTCAATCCATTTAGAAACATAATCTACCGAGACTAGGATGTACTCAAAGCCGTTGGATGGTGGAAAGGGGCCCATAAAATCAATACCCTAAACGTCGAAGATCTCGACAATCAAAATGGGCTGGAGGGGCATCATATCTTTTTTGGTCATGGTCCCCAGTGTTTGGCAGCGTGAACAAGTCTTGGCAAAGTTGTGTGCATCCTTAAATAGGGAAGGCCAGTAAAATCCGGACTACAGAACCTTCACAGCTGTTTTCTTTCCAGAGAAGTGGCCACCACAAACTTGGTCATGACAAAAAGATAGCACACTTTGAACTTCGTTCCCTAGGATACACCTCCTAATGATCTGGTCGGCACAGAGGCGAAACAGCATGGGATCATCCCAGAAATAGTGCTTGGCCATGGCCAAGAACCTGTCCCATTGCTGTCTGGACCAGCTGTGTAGGGTCTGTCCTACAACCAGGTAGTTGACATAGTCAGCATACCAAGGCAGTTTCTTGTCTTGCACAGCCAAAATGTGTTCATCGGGGAAGGTGTCGGATAAAGGCAGAGAGGGTCCAATGTGGTCTGGGTGAAGTCTGGATAAGTGGTCAGCCACCACATTCTTTGATCCAGCTTTGTCGCGGATTTCAGGTCAAATTCCTGCAAGAGTAGGATCCATCTGATGAGCCTGGGCTTCGCGTCCTTTTTAGCCAACAAGTGCTGAATGGTTGAATGGTCAGTATAGATGGTCACGTAGGATTCCAGCAGGTAAGGTCGGAACTTCTCAAGTCTGAAAACTATAGCAAGCAATTCTTTTTCTATGACCATATAATTTCGTTGGGCCTCGTCCATCGTCTTGCTCGCGTAGTAGATCACCACGATTTTCTTATCTTGCCTTTGTCCCAGGACAGTGCCTATGGCAAAATCTGATGCAACACACATAATCTCAAAGTCCTGGGACCAATCCAGGGGCTGAAGTATAGGTGATGTGGAAACTAAGCCCCGAAGGGTGTGGTAAGCTTGGATGCAATCAGAGGTCATGTGAAATATGGCATCGTTGGCCAGAAGGTCGGTTAAGGGTTTGGAAAGCTTGGAGAAGTCTTTGATGAACCTTCGGTAGAAGCCAACATGTCCCAGGAATGAACGAATCTACCGGACCGAGCTAGGTGGAGGAAGCTTGGAAATCAAATCAACCTTAGCTCGATCCACCTCAATGCCCCTATGCGATACGATGTGACTGAGGACGATTCCTTCTTGAACCATAAAATGGCTCTTTTCCCAACTTAACACCAAATTAACCTCGATACATCATTTTAGGTTTTTCTCCAAGTTGCTCAAATAGTGGTCAAATGAATTCTCAAATACAGAGAAATCATCCATAAAGACCTCCAGGTATTCACCCACCATTTCTGAAAAAATGGCTAGCATGCAATGCTGAAAGGTAGTGAGTGCGTTGCAGAACCCGAACGACATACGACGGAATGCAAATGTGTTGTACGGGCAAGTGAATGTGATCTTCTCTTGATCTTCAGGAGCAATTGTGACTTGGTTATATCCCGAATATCCATCCAGGAAGCAAAAATACTTTTGCCCTGCCAATCTTTCAAGGATCTGGTCAATGAATGGCAAGGGGAAATGATCTTTCTTGGTTGCTTCATTGAGCTTCCTGTAATCAATACACACCCGCCATGAGGTGGTGGTGCGGGTGGGGATGGATTCGCCATGCTCATTGGTAACCACAGTGAGCCAGCTTTCTTTGGAACCACTTTAGTGGGGCTAACCCAGGGGCTATCAGAGATGGGATAGATGATGTCGGCACCAAGCCACTTGATAATTTCTTTCTTAACAACCTCCCGCATATTTGGGTTTAACCATCTCTGCATCTGGCAGGAGGGTCATGCCCCATTTCCAGGTAAATCTTATGAGTGCAATAGGTGGGGCTAATTCCTCTCAAGTCTGAAATGGTCCATCCAATGGCGGCCCGATGTTTTGAAAGGGTCGCAGTCAACCTGAGTTCCTAATCCTTGGTTAGATGAGAGTTAATAATCACAAGGAAGGTTTGGTCAGGTCCTAGGAAGACATACTTGAGATTCTCAGGTAGTGGCTTTAGTTTGGGTGCGGGTGGAACAACAGTCGAAGAGAAAGGGAAAGGCAGGAGTTGATCAACATTAATCTCCTCAAATGGTGTTGTTTGATGGTAATCAGCCTTACAGAGGTCCATGGGTAGAGATGGTGATGGGTCAACACAGTCATTATAGGATTGGTGGTCTGAAACAGAACTAAGGGTGAGGCATTCCTCGACCAAAGGTTCCATGAGATCATGTTCCTCAACACAATCGCAATCAAAAGACTTGGTCACCCGGAAGATATCCAACTGCATTTTCTTGTCTCCGAAGGTGATTTCCATATATCCTGTGTCACAATCGATGTTTGCCTTAGCCGTGGCTAAGAAAGGTCTGCCTAAGATTATGGGTGCATTCTGTAGTATTTCAAAGACTTCCATGTCGAGTACCAAGAAGTCGACTAGGAAATAGAAGTCCTTGACCCGCACAATCACGTCCTTGACAACCCCCTTCAGGGTCTTCACAGATCTATCAGCCAGCTGGATGGTGACAAGTGTGGGTGTCAACTCTCCGAAACCAAATTGATGGTACAGGGTTGTTAGAATCAGATTGATAGAAGCACCTAAGTCCAGGAGCGCTCTATCAAATGTCATGTCCCCGATATTGCAGGATATCAAGGGTGCTCCTGGGTCAGTTCGCTTGAGCGAAAGGTTGCTTGATATTACGGAACTTGCTTGCTCGGAGAGCACAACCTTCCTAGGTGCTTGAGGTCTTGGCTTATGTTTGGGTGTACAGGCATCCTTTAAAAACTTGACATAAGCCGGGATGTGCTTAATGGCTTCGAGGAGCGGAATATTAATCTGAACCTGCTTAAAGATCTCCAAAAGCTCCTCAGTTTCCACAACACTTTTCTTCTTCTTGATTATCTCCAAGGCCTCAGGGTAGGGTGTTTGAATAAGGATAGGATCTATTTCTGGGTCCTTGGGTTTCTCCAGTGCCTCTTCTGAGTCGGGTGTTTCAGCTGGTGAAGTCTAGGGAAGAGTTGGCCACTTGGGATCCTGGGTTTTGGTGCCGCTTCTCAAGGTTACCGCATTTGCAGAGGCATTGGGACCATGGGTTGATCCATGAGAAGACGAGGACGAAGAAGCATCGAACCCAGGGGGTGTTTGTGGGGCTGGCTGGACCATGTGAGCCTGCCCGGGATTGCCTTGGAACCCTTGCGAATTGGGGCCACTGTTAATCATGTTTCGTGGGTTTAGTTGTGGCTGGGAAGGTACGAATCCTTGTTGTTTACAGTCCAATAGTTGGCTTAACTATCCCTTTACTAAGGGCATTTCCTCTTGATGTGTCTGGTTCATTTCAGCCATCATCTTTATCAGGGTGTCCATTTGGTTCTGCGGGGGAGAGGCCACCCTGTTTGGATTATATGGGGGTCTAATTGGTGGTCTTTGCTGATAGGGGGGGAAGTTTGGCTGCTGGTTTGGCCTGGGCTGGTTCTGGAATTGAGGTGGTTTATGGTCTGTCCAACCAAAGTTGGGGTGATTACGCCAACCAGTGTTGTAAGTGTTGGAGAAAGGGTCAGGTTTAGCATAACCTTGGATACCTTGCACATCTTCAAGGATGGCAGATGTCGATGGGGAGGGAAGAGAGTAATCAAGGGCTGAGGGAGCAAAGGTCCCTCCCTGGAACGTGGTCAGGGGCTGTTCCAAGTTCAATTGGCTTAAGGGCTGGACCAGGTCAACATTGTGAGCTCCCTTTGCTAGGGAGAAGGTCTATAATGGGTTCCTGGTCTGGTTCAGTAGCTCATCAATCTTTTTATCAACCAATTCCACTCAATCTAGTTTCTTGGCAATGATGTCCATGTCAACCATTCCAGAATTTGCTTATACCTCATAAATCCCACCACGGGGTTGACTGGATCGATTAAAGTGGGTCATAGAGGCATTGTTGAGCGAATTTTTGCTCATAAACTCAAAGAGCTCAAACGCGCTCTCCTCATCTTTGTTCAGGAAGTTCCCCCCGCATGAGGCATCGACGAAGTTTCGTAGGTTGCTGTCCAGACCGTGGTAGAAGATCTGGGCCAATTGCCACCTTGGTACTTCGTGGTGTGGACATTTCCTCAAGAGTTCATTAAATCTTTCCCACGCCTCATGAAACTGTTCCCTACCCTAGAGTATAAAGGTAGTAATGGCTCTTCTGAGGGCATTGGTCTTTCCTATGGGGAAGAATTTCTTCAAGAATGCATGCCTCAGTTCTTCCCAGGTGGTGATGGGTCTACCTAGGGTTCTAAGCCAGTGGGATGCCTTGTCTCTCTGTGAGAAGGGGAACATCTTAATCAAAACAATGTCAAGGCTAATGTTCCTAGGTTTCACAGTTCGGGCTATCCGGTCAAGATCCTCTAGGTGTTGGAAGGGGTCCTCATTTGAGCTTCCATGGAAGTGGCTCTGAATCAGACTCAAGACATTTGGTTTTAGCTCAAAATCATCTCCCTCTTCGGGGATCCTAAGGTGTGGCTCGACTCTAATAGCGGAAGGATTGTAGAAATCACGGAGGGGTGTCGGTTGATCCTGGAATGGTGGTAGATCAAGTGGCGGTTGCCCTTGTGGGCCTTGGAAAGGTGGTGGTGGTTGCCCTTGTGGGTTCTGTAACCAGTGTATGGCTTGCATGATAGTGTGGATCTGTTGCTGTTGAAGCCGGTGCTTTGCGTTAATCTGGGCTTGGATGATGGCCATTGTGTCTGGTGGAGGTTGGTCCTCAACCTCATCCATGTTGGTGCTAGAGCACCACGATCGGTTGTTTTGATGATAACAAAACACGTGTCATTTAACATTTGCACTTGAAGTCTTAGATTTCAGGAAAATTACAAATGGAGACGTGATTACACGGAGTTCGAGCTCGCATCCAGGATGGATTGGAGGAGCTTGATGGAGAACAGAGGAGATTCGCGAGGAGCGATAGATTGAAGATGGAATGACAAGAAGAATAGGATAGAATTTTGTTTACTTCTTTCATGTACTTTTGTCTTTATTTTCTTGATCTTTTTGTTCCTTAGAACATCATGTTAAAGAGCCTCAAAGTACCCTAACAGTAGTCCTAGGAACACCGACACAACCCTAGGATACTTAGGTTTTCTGTAGAAAACTTAGAAAACCAATATAGGGTTCAAACAGCTCTTTCAGACATCTAATTCCAAAATCAGATGTTTGATAATGTATTTTAAGACGTCTGACTGTTGATTCAAACGTCTGATAACATTTAAGCTGGACTTGTTAGCTCTGTCTGATGAAATCAGACGTCTAGACCTCTGCCCAGACGTCTTAGAAGACGTCTGATGACTTTGTCAGACGTCCAATTAGTGGACCGTTGGCTGGCTTAGTAAACACTGGAGGATATGACCATTAGAGCCTTATCAGACGTCCTTAAGACTTTCCAGACGTCTGATAAATGACCGCTTTGCCTCGGCTGACCCAAAATCTCTTCTCAGAGATTTTCTAGCCGTTGCACTCTCTTGGAAATCCATTCCCACAAAAAAGTAGGTTTCCAGACGTCCAGACATAGTGCCAGACGTCCTATATGTCGTCTGATGGACTTGCACTAGAACCCTGTTTAGATCTGATTCAAGTCAGGAAGAAACCTGCATCAAATCAGACGTCTGACCTTGTTTTCAGACATCTTAAACTGGCTTCCCAGACATCTGATGCCAGGATCAGACGTCTGATAACCCTGTCAGTGCAATCATTGTTCCTGATTTCGGCCTGATTCTCTTGGACTTTGCTCCCAACGGCTATGGAAGCTTTCCTAAGCCTTCCAAAACTTTCCTAAGGCCTCTATAAATAGAGAGGAACCTCTTGCACACCAAGACACACTTAGATACACCAAGACACACCTAGTAATACACTTTCACACCATTTTGTGTCTCTTGATCCTAAGAAGAAAACTCTTGCTCTCCAAGCTCAAGTTCTACATCTTGAGAGCATCAAGCCCTTGCGCACCCGCTCTCCCACCGTAGTTCACGAGTGCGATGTTGCGCCATCGCGTGGCTCACGCACCCGCGTCATCAATTCGACGCACTCCTTGCAAAGGGGAGTTTCCTAATTCCTATAGAAGCTAGGTTTAAATCTTTGTTGGCTCTATAGGACCATATTTGTTATTTTACTTTATTCTTTAGTTGGGTATTCGCTTTGCGAATTCCCGTCTCCTTCGTGGGACAAAATCCTTCTCGTGAAGAGAAGGGGTTGAGGAACGCTACCCTCGCACTTGTAGCGTGGTTGTAATTGAGGTTGAATCACCCTTGTTTAAAGTGATTCGTTTAGTGGATTTGATCAACTTGGTTGATCGAAAAATCCTAACTCGAGAGGGTTAGGTGGTGGTTTTCACCCGATTTGGGTTTCCACCTAAAAATATTTGTGCACATTGTGTGATTGAATTTTTGTGAGATTGTTTATATTATTTCTGCATTTTATTATGTCACCCCCTCCTGGTAGGGAAGAATCTACAATCCAGCCTAGGTTTAGCCATGTTTCTAGCAGAATCAAGTCGCCTGGATTCCCATCCCAAAACAAACAACTCGGGATGCAGTGAGCATCTCCCGTGTATACACTAGAGAAGAATAGGAGGGGATGCGGAGAGCGACAGATGAGAGAAGTGTGTTCAATCAAGCAAACAAGCCTAGTCCTTATGGTGTATTCCTTAGGAGACCTAAAAATCTCCAAAAGGGTGATTAAGTCCGTAAGCACTGGACTCCCCTTCCCAAAACTAATCTGGCCAGATTGATTATGAGGGGATTGCAGGGAAGGTTCTTCCTTTGGCTTGCGTTGCCGGTTCCATAGACCCTACAACCGCGGTCGTTTGACACTGCCCCATAGCCTACTCACCAGATTCTACTAAGGGAATGAAAGCCAAGTGCCCAGCAAGCAAAACCCCGCCACTCGAGACTTAACCCAGTCCTGCCAAGGGCATGTCTACTCTATTTTAAAAGTGCTAGGATAGTGCTTGTGCTAGGGTTATGTGATGAGGCATTGATTGGGGTAGTGCCTCTTAGTTTTCTACTTTCAGTGTGTGTGCTCCTATCAAAACATGATTTTCAAGCAAGGATTTTTTTTTAGATGTGACGTCTTTTAATGTTTTATCCTTACTTTAGTGTCTTTTAGGATTGACGTGTCTTAATATTTTCAGACAAGTTTCAGTGGACACTCCAAGTTTTGCACACAATTCGATGAAAGTAGATTTCCTTTTGTTGTGTAGAGGCTCTAAAACCCTAATGTACTCATCCTAGCGATCATGCAACTTCTATTAGATGAGTCATTTTTTAGGTTGAGTGGTGCGGCCTAAATCAATTCAAGGTGGCTTCGCAAACACCACTCAAAAAAATGAAAGAAGAACACTCCAAGGATTTATTCAGAATGTTAGAGTGTATTTTTTTTGTTGGGTGATGTGTTAAGGATGTGGGTCAGGAAATCATGCACCATGCCAATTTTTTTCAGTTTTACAAATTTTTTTAGATTTTTAAGCAAGCAAACAACCATGGGTGAAAGAATACTCACAACCAGTCCTTGTTGCGCCTACTCCCTTGTTACCGTCATGAGTTGCGCTATTTCACCGTCCATGCGTCGAATTCCTACAACCATCAAGTAGGAGACAAGGCGTTAGACAATGTGAGCATGGATGTAAAATGGAAGTGACAAAATAAATCCGTTGCCTCCCCGGCAACGGCGCCAAAAACTGACGTGCGTGTGACGCGTGTGTTTAAAAGTGTCGTTATAGCTTGCGCTCGCAACGTCGGTTTTAAAATGAAGAAACGGATGTGAGTCCGAGTGTCGATCTCAAGGAGGTGTGAAAATCGGATTTTTCTTGTCACTTAATGTCACGAAAATCGTGGGGTTTTGCTTGCGAAAAGGCATGGGTGAAAAGCAAGTGAGAAAGAGAGAGAGAGAGAGAATAGGGTTAGAATTTCTTCATTCACAGCATGCAATTTAAACACAAAAGAGAACAAGCAATTGAATAGTAAACAACTTCATTTAACATGCAACTTTAGTTCATAATTACAACACTAGATAAATGCATGAACATAAGTAAAGTAAAGCTTAAGATAAAGAGGGAAAGAGAGAGAGAGAGAGGAGACAACGAGGCAGCCACGGTGGTGGAGGGGGGCTCCGTTGGCAGCTCGTCGTCTCCGGCGATTACAAAAGGGCTTAATGGTAGCTAGGAGGGGGGTAGAACACTTGCAAGTGGAGTGAATGCCTTGAATGGGTGGTTGGAAGGGGTTTAAATAGGGAGAAGGTCTTTCCAAATGAAGAAGGGGTTTTAGTGACATCTGGGACGTTGCTAAAACCCTTACCAAATCGTTGGTGAAGCCCCCTGCTCGGCGGTTGCTCACGCGCCCCTTATGGTTCTTCACACCTGATCCGCGTGCATGCATCGTAAGCCGTCCGATCAAAGATCGGATGGCTGAGATTCCATGCGAGGCGTGCGCCTGGATCGCACCCACGCCCCCGCGTCATCACGGGCATCGGCTTTGGACGCGTGAGATTACGTTGCGTCGCTCCATCCACATTGTCCGTTGCTGATCGGGGGTCCAATTTCTCGCAACGCGTCTTCGCCTCACAATTTCTGTGCAGCGCACTTCGAACCCACGTCACGTGAGCACGGGTGAGCACTTCGACCGCTGCACTAAGCCCGCTGCTTTGTCGCGACGAGGGCGGGTGCGCGAGCGGCTCTCAGCCGTTTGATCGAAGATCAATGGCTGAGATTCGTCCTTCGGGTGAAGGTGGAAGCAGGCGACGGTTTGGATGCAGCGAGCGGGCGCCACGTGGCACGCTGTGGGCTGTTGATAATCAAATCAACAGTTAGAACTTCTTGGGCCCATTGTAGCAGCTCTGAATGTCGGATTTGGCTGATTTCGAGTCCGTTGGACTCCGTTCGTCGCTCTAAATCCATCCGTGTGATCTGATTGCTCATCTGAGGCCTACTTTGACAAGTACTTATACAAATGGCCATTAATACTGTTTTATAAGCAATCTTGATGTATGATGCATGCAATGCTCCTATTCTATTTATGATGTGTTATCTGTGCATTTTGTTCTTAAGATGGACCCCATTTAACAGAATTATCACCCCAAGATGTAGTGTTATCAGACTCCCATCTTTGGTTCGCGGCTTACGCTTAGGCATACATATGCCTTTCAGAAATCGTGCGTAGGCCAGTACATGGCGTATCGCATCCATCAAGGGGATGTTTATTTAGACCTACTCAAAGAGCTTAACCAGGTCTTCCTCAGGTGCCACGGTTTTAGTTATCCTTTTTCCCTCAATCAAGGCCTCAGGAAATGGAACCCTTGATGGTTCCTCTAGAATGGGTCCAGGTTCTTGATATGGGATAGAGGTGTCCTGGATGACTATCCTTGGGTTAGGGTTTGTATTACTAGACTATGTTTGACTTGGATAAGGTGGGTCCTGTGTTGTTTTGCCAATGCGGGTAGTAATAGAATTTAATCCTGTCTAGTTTTGGCTTGGAGTGGGTAGAAGAGGGGCTTGCTGCTGGTAACCCGTATATGATGTCGAAGCCTCCATCCTGTCGGGAGATGGAGTAGAAGGGGCCTGATAAACAAAGTGAGCTTGGCCTGGATCTGGGTTCAAAACGCGCCTCTGGTTCGTCACATTATTCAGATTAGGCAAAGGTTGTGAAGGAAGTGCACCAGGTTGGTGAGGATTTGCCATCTAGGCAAGTTGTTTGCGAACCTCTGTGATCTCGTCTTTGTGCTATTTTTGTATAGCCGCATTCGTCTTCTGAATGTCAGCTAGAGTCTGAAGGATAAGAGTCATTTGATCTATCTGAGTCAACCCAGATTGATAAGTTGGGTTAGGCCGAGGCCAAGGCGGCTGATATGGATGAGGAGCTTGTGGTCGGGGTGGATATTGAGGTCTCTGGTTTTGATTATTTCCTGACCACGTGAAATTGGGATGATTACGCCATCCAGGGTTGTAGGTGTTTGAGAATGGATCATTCTGAATGGCGTTGAGGTCCTCACAAGTTTGAGGAACCTCGAGAAAATTAGAGTATGAGGGTTCAGAGTTCCCCCAAATAGATAGGTGGATCCAAAGTTTCCTCCATAACTAGAATCATACGGGGGTGGATATGGGTCCATCCCCTGAGAAGGTAGGTGATAGATGCTGTGCACGGTCTCCCTGCTAAAGGATGGTTGTGTGAATGGGTTTTGTGCAGAGGTGGCTGGCTGCAAATGTCGAGTTAGCTCATCCACCTTCTTCTCAATAATAGAGACCTTGTCCAGATGATTGGCCATCAGTTCCAAGTCAACAGAAGAGGACAAGTCCTGCGTCTCATGTGCTCCCTTTGGATACGTAAATGCACAGGCATTCGTCTGATTGAACAAGCCCATGGATTCATTATTAATGGAGTTCTCGCACATATTCTCGAGAATCTCCCACATGGTGTCTTTGTGTTGACCAATGATGTTTCCTCCACAAGTTGCATTGACAAATAATCTAATATCCTCACGGAGTCTCTGGTAAAAAGACTAGACTTGTTCCCATTTAGGTACTTCGTGATGGGGGCACTTTCGCATGAGATCCAGAAAACGATCCCATGCTTCATGAAGTGGTTCTCCTACTTGTTGTGTGAAATGTGTGATCTGGTGCCATAAAGCATTTGTCCGACCAACAAGGAAGAACTTTCTCAGAAACTCGGATTGAAGTTCTGCCCAAGTGTTGATTGGACGCGTTTGGGTTTGGTACCATTGAGCAGCTTTATCCATGAGAGAGGAGAACATTTTCATGAGTAGAATATCCCGATTTTGAGCTTTTGACTTGAAGGTCTGGGCCAGATGCTTGAGTTGTTTGATATGCTAGAAAGGATCTTCAGAACTACGGCCATGGAATTTGGGAATGGCATGAATCATGTTGGGCTTGAGTTCAATGTTAGGACCTCCAGCGAGGATTTGTACTCGGGGTTCAACTGCCACCGCAACAGAATTGTAGTGATCTCGCATCATTAGATGCTGCGGTGGATTCACAAAGGCTTGGAATAGATCATTAAGGTGCTAAAGTTGATTTTCAAGATTATGTTCTTTTGCTGGTTGTGCCATGATGATGGATGATGGAGAATTAGGTTCAGTTGAATCAAAGGAGATATCAATAGGATTGGGTTGTTGCACAAACAAGGAGGTCGAGGCTTGGCCTCGACGTGAATGAGTGGCTAAAGGAGGCCTCAAGGATGGTCTTAGAGACCTCCTCCCGAACATGCACCAATGGAATAGATGAGAGGTAAAATGTGATGGACCCAATCAAGACACCCAAAAATTTTGGATGACTATAGAGGTTCGAGGCAGATGATACCCTTTAGTCAGAAAGCCGTCCAGCTGAGAATTACCTGGGCAGCCAGAGAGGGAGAGTCCCACAAAGACCCCTACAAGGTAGAGCACCCCCACAGGTTACAAGGTTTCCCCCACCCGACCTCTCTTGTCACTGATGTTCTAGGTAGAGCAGAATGGGGACTTGACCTCTTAAGTCTACCAGTTTTAATTAAGAGCAAGGATGCTTAGGATTTCACTTGAACTTTAAGATGTGTTGAGTGCAAAAGTAACCTAATTTGAAGATTGGTTGACCCAACAAGGTGGGTCAACTTCACCTATATTGTCCTCTTGAGAATCTTAGGTCCCTCTTTTAGTGTTCAAATGACTTTAAGAGCCTAATTTTAGGGTTTTGCTTGAATAGATCAGTTCAATCAAGGTCTAGGCACACATTGTTTGGAAAGATGATTTCTTGATTAAGCAAGTGTGTCTCTAAAAATCCTAAACTGGAATCCTTAATTAGCTCTAATTTGGTCTAATTTAATTTGTCCAAATGTGGTACCTAGGGCTCAAACAAGAATGTGATAGCCCTAGATACCTTAAGCTTTACGTGAGTGCACAAATTAAGATGTGTTTTCCAAATAAAATAAATCAGGCAACTCGATGAATTATTTATGGATAGAATGCAAGTAGCCCTAATTGATTTTTTTCCTTTTAACCCTTTCAAAATGAGGGGCTTAAGAGAGAGAGTAGTTAGAACTTACCTACCCCTGGCGTGTTTACTGTGCAGCTGATCTTCCTTGAATGTATCCCTCCTGAAACAACCACAGCAAGAGAGATATAGCAAGTTAGAATCTAAATCAGGAGTTGTAATCAAGAGTTCTAAATTGCCCGTTGCTCCGCGGCAACGGCGCCAAAATGTTTAAGTGATAGATTGGTGTTTTAAGATTGTCGTGTTGTAGTACAGTCAAAATAGCGCTTAAACAAATAAATTTTATTACTCGAAAAGGTTCCGAGGTCGAAGATAGGGAGCAATATGGAATTTAAAGCTCAAGATCACAATTTAAATCAAGAATAAAGATTGCAATAAAGATAATGTCAGGATCAATATGCAAAAAGAATGGAGTAAGATGGTGATTTAAATCACCAAATACTCCTCACAAATAACACTTAAATCAAGTCTCAAATATATGCAGTATCAGACATCTTAAGTAGTCATGTGCTACAATGCTAAGGTCTTTCTTTGCTTTCCTTCTTCTTCTCTATGTCTTCTTGTGCTCCTCTTCTTCTCTATTGTGCAGCTCCTTCTCTTCTTCTTCTTTTCTTCTTCCTCTTTCTTTCTTCCTCTGCAACTCAAGCCTTCTTCTTCTTTGTTCAGCTACTTCGCACAGAGGGGGAAACTTCTTGAATTGGCTAAGTGTCAGCCAATTCTCTCTGCAGCAAAACCCTCCCCCTACCCCACGCGATCTCTCCTTCTCTTTCTCTCTTAGGCTCCGCCCTCCCAGGGCCTCTCAGTGGGTAATCGGGTAATTGAGTAGGCGCAAACCTGGGTCCAGGGCTGCGGGCGTGGTTGTAGTCGAGGAGTGTAGCTTAGGTGGGTCGGGTGCACCAGGTCCGGGGGTAAGGTGTCGCGGACGAGGAGCATGAGGCGTGCGTGCGGGGACCTCACCCCCTGTGCATGCTGAGGTAATAAGCCAATACGACTTTTTCAATTTATGCGCCTTCAGCTGCTCTGACGCTTTCGATGTGGTACTAAACCATGCCCTTTTCTTCGTGTGTGTCTGTAGCGAGGATCCTTCCAATTGAGGTCTGGGATGCAGTCAAAGTGCCCAATTATCGCCTGCACCTCTGCCTGGGTGAATTCTGCTTCATCTAGGGTGTGTCCCTCGTCTTGGAGCTTCACGAATACTGCTGGAGCTTGCTTGAAGATACTCCATTAATGGCGACTGGAGGTTGGACCCAGAAAACATGAACACGGCCTCACGACCACATTAGAACTACTCAGGAGCTTTGCCAAACGTCAGGGAATGCAACTGTGGTGGTGGCGTCACGTACGAGTGGATGTGGATGCCTGTTGACCTTGCGGATTGTGTGTGAGAGTTCGTGAGTTGGAGGGTTGATAGAGAGGCCAATCCCCTCAATTACTTGAGGGGTTTTGGTCAGTGAGTCGAGGTGATGGTGAGGAGTGAGGAAGCAGCGCGGTTGGGCGAGTGTGGAAGCCGCTAGGGCTCGTCGAATGTCTGTTGGTGAGGTGGAAGATGAAGTCGCGGAGGGCATGTCGATGGTTGAAACGAAGTAGCGAGTGTCTAAAAACAAAGAGTGAAAGATGAAGAGTTGTTTAGGAGAGGTAGCAGACGACGGGGAGAGGAGTTGGCGTCGGTTGAGGTATGGCCAGTGCTGGAGACGAAGCTACTCTGATAAGGGGTGGACGGCAAGGATGAAGGAGGTAGGGACGCCAACGGGTGCTGCTCGACGTGGAAGAAGGCAAGGACGAAGAATCTGCCACTAGTATTGTGGTCAGGCGACGAGGGGAGGCAAGGAGGGTCGCCGGAGCTTGAAGAGCAATTCGGCCGGAGGAGGAGAGAAGAATTTGAGGGTTACTCCAATCAAATTCAAGCTTGGGAAATCCGTTGTGATCTGGGGAGTCTTTTATAGGTCATCAGAGGGAAGTTAGAGGTTGGGAAGCAAGCTTCCCAAGCTTGGAAAGCTCGCCAAATTTGGGAAATCCCTTGAGACCCAAATCTCTCATGCGTTTGCATGAGAGATTGGGTAGGTTTTAGGGCTTAGGATCAAGTTCAAAAGGAAGGGAATTTCTTGATGAAGTTCCCTTTCAAATTTGAAAGGGGTTTATCAAGAAATCAGGGAGTTCTTTCCATTTTAAGGTCGTCGGAGCAAGTAGGAATAGGTTTAATGGAAGTAGGGACCTTTTTGTGAGAACGACGACACAGTTAGGGGCCTATTTGAAAAGATTTTGAAAGTTAAGGGCAGAAATGTAATCAGACAGAACCAAGTTGCAAACTAGGTCAAGACAAACTTATATTGGGCCCAAATTTTGGTACAAACCTAATTTGCACCTAAGGAATCCAGTGGTAAAGTTGAATTTTGGTTTTAACCATGTTTGAATAGGTAATTTATGAAAAAATCCAAATTATGGCAAATGTCTGTCTATAACTCTATTCTGGGTCAAAACGGGTTCTGATGGTCAAATTGAAAGTTCCAAACCCTAGAGAATATTTTTATATGAATTTTAGAGGATTTAAGTGAATTTTATCCTGATCAGAACCTCAATTAATTAAGCGGATCTATTTTTAGGGTTTCAAAAAGTCATTTAATTCTCAGAACACGTGCAAACCCTTTTCTAATTGTTCTAACCCACTTGTTATCTTTTTAAGACCATTTGACCTTAATTCAACCTCTAAGAAAACCCGTGGTTCTACTACATTCACGATATGTTGTTAAAATTACAGTTTTAACCCTAGTTTCTTATTTTTTTCTCTTAGAATGATTATGCAGTGACTTATGACTCTCTGGCAGTTATGTAGGAGCATTTACTGACTTAATTGTGTCAAAATGAGCTAGTTATGGCTCATGATGGTGTTCCCATCACCTACCCCTACCCTCCTCAGATTTTCTCCTCTTCTCTTCTCAGAACCGAGTATAGGATAGTCGGGTACACAGGTAATTGGGTCGTGAGTAGGGGACCAGACCAGTCGGCGTGGTGTAACGGGTGAGGTGTGAGAGGCACATGAGTGAGAGGAACCTCACCCTGTGTCTGAGGCAAAGAGTTATCAACACAAAATCAATTTAAATGCAGTGTTTGGGTTTAAAACTCTCGATGTAGCACTAAGCATCTGCTCCTCTTTGTTCAACTGTAATGAAGTGCATTGCCTCAATTGAGCTACTGATGGAGCTCATCTCTCTAATTGGAAGCCTAGAGGGCTACCTAAGGGTAGTCCTCATTGAATGGGCATAGTAGCATGGTTAGATGATGACAGAGTACAGCGGGCGATGGCGATGAAGATGACGATGGTGGCGAGACATCCGGCAAACACCTGCAAGTCACAAGATGGCCTCTTGGCCCAATTAAACCAGCACAGTATGATCACCGTGAGGCAAGGAAGTTGGTGACAGTGGTGGCAAGGTGTTTGGAGATTCGTAATGGTTAGATGAAGTCAACGAGGGTGAAGGTTTAATGGGTTGTCCGATGGCGTTGTGGAGTGGTTGGAAATGTCAATAGGGAGAGGGGTTTTGGCGGTGGAAGAAGGTGATTTGGTGGAGTGTGACGGCAGCGTGACTTTGCCGGAGGTGTTGCTGGCCGTGAAGAAGACAGATGGGAAGAGGGTGATTTGTCGGTCAAATTGAGAAGATAAGAGGCTAGAACTAACCTAGGGAGATAGAGGGAGATAGTGAACCTATTTATGGACAACGGGGAAGGAGATCCGCACTGACTTTGATTAGCCGATGTTGGGGAAGGTAAAGTCTTCGGTGGGAGAAACGGCAAGGAAGAAGGGGTCTGGGGGCCTCTACTTGGTACAGCGAGAAGCAAATAAGGGAGAGGAAGAAGATCCCTTTGCTTATCATACGTGGCAGAGGGTGACGATGAAGGATTGAGGAGGCTCACCGAAGTCATGGTGGAGGTGGTCTGAGGGAGAGAATGTTGAAGAATTTGGGGCCAAACTGAACTAAGAAGGATGGTGGAAAATGTGAGCTTATATAGAACTCGGCCATACCTCAATTAGGAGGAATTATGGTGATTTCATCGGGATTTGGCTTGGGCTTCATCATGGATTTCTAGAGCTTTGCTTGAGCTCCATGCTTCAAATCTAGGCTTAAGATCATGTCCAAACGTCCTCTCCTTGTCTGAACACCAATCCCACTGATTTTGGTGGGATTTAGTGAGGATCTAATGGAGATCTCATCGAATCATCGTTGATGGAGTTGGGTTTAGGAATCTAGGTTGAAATCAGGCGGTAGGGGGCTTTTCATAAAGAAGATGACAAAAGATAGGGGGCTTTCTGTAATTAATTCAAAAGTTAGGGGCTTAGATGTGAAGAATAGAAGTTTTAGGGACTAAAGTGCAAACTAGGTCAAGATGGATCTGATTAGGCCCAAATTTTGGTACTAACCTAATTTGGACCTAAGGAGGTGAAGTCGGATTTGAGTTTTGACCACGTTTGATTGGGCAATTTGCACAGAAGCCTAAATTAAGGTAAAATTCCGTTTGAGACTCTATTTAAGGTCGAAATGGGTTCAGATGATCAAACCAAGGGTACCAAACGTCTCAAAAATATTTTTCTATGAATTTTAAGAGGTTTAGATGAATTTTATCCTAACCAAAACCTCTTTAATTTAAGCAGGTATGAAATTAGGGTTTTGGTATACTGTTTTGGTTCTCAAAACACATCAAACCCTATTTCTATCTATGAGAACCCACTCTTTGGACTTTAATGCTCATTTAACCTTCAATTAAATCCTAGGTGACCCCTTGGTTACTCTGCATTTGTTATGTGATGTTAAAATTGTATATTTAACCCTATTTTAATGTTCTCTCCTCAAAATGGTTCTGAGTGGCATTACGGCTCTTAGGCGACCATTCGGGAGCATTTGTCACTTGATTTCAACTGCTTCAAGTTAGTTATGGCTAATGATGGTGTTACCGTCAATATGGTTGGCAAGTTGTCATGGGTAACAACCCATTAGTCGGTTGTCCAGAGCCCAACCACATGACCATTCTCTTTCTGTTGCCTTTAGGTAAATCATAGATCAAGGAATCCACTCACTCAGAAAGAAAAAAACTCAAAAAGAAAAGGAAAGAAAATATCGATAGAAAAGAAGAAAAAAGCTACACTTCACCGCACGGGTATGGCTGGCAAGTTGATGTGGGTAAACCCTATTGCTTGTTGTCTAGATCCCAACCCACAAAAATGCATAAATAATTCCTAAAATCTTAGGAAGAAGCAGGGAAGTAGAATAAGTCGGGGAGATATACACTGGGTTTGCCCATGTGTTGAACCCATACAAATAAAAGTAGGAAGAAAGCTACCAATCAAAAAGGTAAACCTTTAGGCAACAATTTTCTTAAGGTCGCCTAGGGCTTAGAAACCTGAAGTCCATTCTAATTGTCGATTAGTGAGTCTACCACATTTTCACAATAAGATGCTTAACACTTGGAGTTCTTTTCAAGTCTTGGGTGGGTTGGGTAGCCATAGAAAGTTGCCCTGAAACTCTAATTTCAAAAATCCAAAAAAAAAAGAAAAAAAGAAAAAGAAACAAAAATGTATTTGCTTTTGAATAAGGCGAGGGTTTGGGTGGTCTGCATTTTGGCAGGCACCTAGGCATTGTTGAGTCTTTATACTTTAGATCCTTAGTTGAAATTTTTTATGGTTGATAAATAACTATCACCTAAGTAATTTGATCCTAATTCTATTATAAATAACATGTAGTTTAGTTTTGCAAGGGACTAGCAAAAGATAGGCATGGGGGTGTGATGTATACACATCTAATTGGCTTAAAATGTCAATTTATGCATGTTCCTAGGTTTATAGAAGCATCATGCATTATAAATATTGCATAACATTCATTGTCATGAATTTAGAGTAATTTGTATAAATTTTATATTAATTTTCTTATTTTAATGGCTAGGGGACAGGGCGATATCTTTCTGGGCTTCAGATTGAAGATCAAACCTTGCGGATGTAATCAGGGTGATGGTCGGAGTCCAATACCACTAAAATCACCCCAATCCGACATCAGTAGTATCTTGCACAAGCCACAAAAGACCAAAGTCCATGGGGCAAGGTGGTGAAAATTTGAACTTCAGACGACAAATCCAACCGCACGGATGGGTTTTGATCGACAATCGTAGCCCAATAGTACGAAAATTGATTCAATCCGACATCCATAGCACCACCTACGAGCAAAAGAAGATGGGTGGCTCAAGTGGTGTCACATAGCAGAGCATCTTGACATGAAGGGGACAGGGTGACATATTTTGGGGCTCCATATGAAGAATCCAATCATACAGATGAATCCAGATCGACGATTGTAGTCCAACAACGCTAAAATTGATCTAAGCAGATAACCGTAGCATCCTCTATGTGCCTTTGAAGATGAACGGCCCAGATCGCGCCACATGGCATCATTCGGGTTGCCCAAGGCCAACCACATTCTTCCCTCAATCGTGGAAGGCCTTCCCTCTTGACCGTTGGATGAAGATCCAATGGCCTTTAGAGTGGGACCTTCAATTCATCCACTTAACAATCCAAGGGCCGTAGTGTGGTGGTTGAGAGCCTTATCCCTAAGGAGGGGTGTTGGTTCAAGCCCCAACGAGCTCCAAAATCCACCAATCACAAAGCTTACACTCCAATTGGCCATGCGATCACCATCGGAGGGAGATGAAGATGCTACATGGCGCAAGGAGAGCCGTCCAAGCCAAAACTGCCTCATCAGGTGCGATCCAAGAGGTGCTCCATCGTGAGCCTTTAGATCTCCATCAAATGACTTACAAGCCATGTGCGCCAATGGCCACACTTGCCTTTAGTAGCGCTTGCATGCGTCATTAAAGGCCTTTTAGTAATTTTAAGGCCTTGAAATAACCCTTTTACCCCCATTTCTTCACCTATAAATAGTCTACCCCCCTCTACTTTTTTTTCATCCATTCCTTTCTCTTCCTCCCCACTCCAAATCTCTAAAGAGCTAGTCCCATACTCGGGATGCTCCACTAAAGTTTATAAAAATAATTTTTCCCATCCTCTCACCTCCTTTCGTGGAACGCTCGTGGTTGTCTTCTCACCCCTTTCGGGAATCAAATCCCACTGCGATGCCACCTTGCTTCGTTCTGCTTTCTCTAGCTTCATTCCCCCTCATCCAGCATCTCACCACCATCTTCTGAGTGCTCCGTCAACATGGCCCATCCTCCAAGTGGCCATCGAGGAAGATTTCTCTCATCTTTATCTTTTTATCGCTTTTTAGAATAGTCTTAATTTCTACAAGTAGTTGTAATAAACTCTGATTTATTCTAATGCAAGATTTGTTCATTCTCTATCTCCCTCTTTCTTTGTATTATTCTCTCTCTCTCTTTTCTATTATTTATTCTTTAAGTAGAATAGCTTGCATAGATTAATTTCAACTAGCTACTCCTCTTTATGAAAATAAATGCGGCTTTTAATTAAACATTCGCCTCCATGTGTTTGACTCAGGACTCACCAGAGTTTCAGTTATTTTTATTTGATTAGTAGGTTTTTCATGACTGTAATGCGAGTTTTCAAAACTCGATTTTTCTCGCGTAAACATCTATCTCATCAACACCTCTACTTGAGGAGCCTTGCCTCCTCGCCCTGCACTCCTACAGGTCACTACTCGTGTGTATTATGTGAGACTCCAATGGAGGCCCAAGATATCTCGTTCTCACCTATGTTTGGCGAGCATTTGGCATCACTCTCCATCACCAGCTTGCCAACATCTTGGGTTACCTATTCACAAGGCCCACTTTGTTATGTATCTTTGTCGAGTCTCTCTCTACTTTTCTAGACCCCGATTTGTAGGAGCTACTCAGCTGGTTTGTTGGGAGGAAGCCAACTCTTCTTTAGGTTCTATCCACTTTTTTGCATGCAATGAGGACATTGCACATTTTAGGCATGCGGGGGTAATGGTAATAGTTGGGGATATGAAGAGTGCATTGATATATATTTCCATATACAAAAAAAAAATCATCATCACAAAGAGAGATAAAGGAGCAAAACTGTGTTAGTTCCAACATGTGATTATGGAAGAGTCTACCTAAGTTCTAAGTTGGAATGAATGATTAATTAAGACATGAAGTACCAAACCTTAGGAGATAAGTAAGATATATTGACTTTAGGCCTCTATGGCCTATTTAGCTCAAAAATTCGAGTATTTGTTAGGATATGGATTATTCATCAAGTGATTGAAGAAATTGAGAAGCTGATGTATTAAGTCTAAGGCTTAAGGAGTATTTGGCCTCTTTGTTTGCCCTTTGGTTTGCGGGTCTTAGTAACTTAAGCATCCACATCCCACACACAGGTTTGGTTTAGTAAGATTAATGAAGAATAGCTTAAAAAATTCCTCTGTTTGAAAAATAGCTTCTCTAGGATCTAACTTAGGAAAGGCTCAAAAACAACAGTTGATTAGAAGATTTCCTACCACATGAGAGGAGTAGATGCTCCCCTTGAGGATACATTATAACATGTCATCTCCTCGATGCTTATCTCTTAGGATATTTAAATATCCTACCGGGGGCATGTAAGCAAATCATGTTGTTTAGTTGCCATAGGCGGCATTATCCCGAAATGTCGATTTCCAGAGCCTGGATTAGCTAAAGAATGCTATGGGTGGCACTATCATGAAGCATTGATTATCAGGGTTCTAGGAGTTACCATGGGCTATACTATCCCAAAGCATCGAATGCCAGGGATCCTTAGAGGATCGATGATGAGAATAAGGAATCTGACAAAGACCGTGTTGAGAGCTGATCCAAGGATAGATTTAGAGGATTCACAAAAGTTGAACCTGGACCTGGACCTAGACCATCTCTATTATGAAGAATGCACTGGCAAGTTGAACCTGGACCTTTTGCACGAACACATGGGTGTTTTAATCTCTAGGGTCAACAAACCCTTGAGTAGGCTATGGGGCCTCAGAAACCTTTGTCAAAGACCCAAAGCTAAAGCTGATCAGGTCTGTATCTTGACTAGTACTTGAGTACCTTAATTCCTAGGGATAGTATTTCAAATTAGTCTCTAGAGGTGAGGCACGATAAGGCATCCTCACGACCATCTATGGTCCAGAGATCTAGTTGTTTTCCATATGGTTTTTTCTCGAGACTAGCAAAACTTAGACATGGTGGTATTTGATAGGTCCACTTTAGTGGAGCCTAAGTTTGTTGGGACAAGAATTTGATTTAAAGCAAGTATTTTTTTCAAAAAGTTAATTAAGCTTTGGATTTAATATTCTTTATATTTCATTAATTTTATTATTTTGTTACGCAAGTTGATTAATCATTACTTTTTGTTGCAGGGATATTTCGAGAAGTACATTTTTAATGATAGGTATTGTTCCTTAGTTAGAATAACATTATTGACATGTTGATTTTTTTTACCAATGAGATGAAGAAGATTATTTCTTTTGGGAAGCATTGGAGGCCTCTTGAAGGGCTATTTCACCTCTCTCTCTTATTTGGATCGAGTCTCTGAATTCCCTCCCAGTCCCCTCAAAATATCCTCATTTAATATCTTTCTCTCTTTGTCAACAAACAAAATGCACAACTCCTCAAATCATGATGCTAAACCACCACCACACTCGTCCTTATTGCCCTCTCTCTCGAAAATCACCAAATAAAAGGACCACCATGCCTCTCTCATAGATATTTTTCCACGGACTAGGGAGGAGGGGGACCCTCTCATTCTGATCTCTCTCCCACCAAATACCACCATTGCATGCACAGAACACCCCCGACCCCCCCCGCCACTTACTCTCTCTCTCAATCAGCTTGCACCCTCGAAGCCATCATGACCCGTTCTTGATCTCTCTCTCTCGGACACACTCGTCTCCCCCTCATCTGCTCTTGATTGCGATGACTGCGTCGTCCTACCACACTCATCGCTACCAACGACCGTGACCACAACGCCTCCTGTCCTCCGCGACTCCTGCTCGACAGCGACGTCCTCGGCCTCCTCTCTAGAGACCACGACCACCCACCATGCGACATCTGTGCCCTCGACAGCAGCGTCTCTGACCCTCCTTAACCGTGACCACCACCACTGTGCTCCTCCTCATCGACAGCAACCACAGCAACCAAGTGTTCCCATCACCACCATGCTCCTCACGTCCACCACTACGACAGTCACCGTGCCTCAACGACTCTTCATCAACTATGTTCACGACTACGCTACCTTCACTGTGAATGCCTGCACTATGCAACTGTGTCTTTCCGTAGGGAAGCATGGTGACAAAATGCTCCACCCACTCAACTGCAACTGTGACTCTTCGACGTTCCCATCACGGCACCACATCCATGACCACATGTTCTTACTACGATCTCGCATCCACTGCGATCTACTGAGTTTGCTTTACTACTCAAGTTCTTATATTTTAGTTGCGAACACAAGTCTAATAGGCATCTTTTTATGAACCTATAGGCATACTTGCCTCCCAGCAGAGATGACATTCTACCTTGATATTTAGTGATGCATGTGATGATTAGATTGACTTATTTAGTGCAATATTGATTTCGTTGATCTGAGATTTGTCACTTGCATTAGATCTTACTTATGTGTGGTTTATTTAATCTGATATACATTTGAGTTGTTTACATCTTTCATCTGAGCATATCTGATTATTCTTTAATTTGGGAATTTTCCACCACACCTACTACAACGACACATTATTAGCACATCATTATTATCATTATTATTATTTTGCAAAAGCAAAAAATTCCCTCATCAAGCAGTAGTAGGTGCAACAGTAGCAGCTGCATATCCTTCTCTTCTTCCAACATTAATAGCAATAGCAGCTTCAGCAACACAGAACAACAGCAACTATCGCAGCAGTAGTAGCTGCAGCCGTAGCAACTCCTCTTCTTTTCTTTTCTTCTACAGCAACTCCAACAACAATGGTAGCAGTTGGTGGTTGGTGGTAGGGAGAGAGGGAGGTGAGTTGCTTCACCGATGGCATGGGGAGGGATTGGATTGAGAGGGAAAGCAATGAAGAGGGTTTTCTTCTCTTTTAGTTTTAATTTTCTTTTCTTGGCTTTTATAAGGGGTAGACATTTTGCACCCAAAGCCCCTTCTCTCCTTACCTTCCAAGAAAGGCCTCTAAACACTATTCTATCACAAATGGCCCCTCAACTTTTTATTTCTTACACAATTGTTAAATTTAATTAGTAATCTTTAAGGGGATACTCATGCCCAATGCCTTTAATCCATTATTAAGCAACCAATTAGGATTTTAATTAACTCATTAAGTGTATTAAAAATCTATGCCCTTACACACAACCTCTTACAAAACTTTCTTCTCTTTTACACATACTAAGAGAAAAAACAACACTCTAGGAATCCCAACAACTTGGGTCCCAATCAAACCAACAAAAATTGAAAATAATACAACTAGAAACCCATGGAAACTTAAAGGAATTTAAATAGGCAAACCATAATTTTTTTGAGCCATAGAGAGTCACGCTTTGAATAGGCGTGAAAGTATGAGAGAGAGAAAGTACTTTTTCTTAGAGAGTTGCTTTTAGAGGTGTGTCTTAGAATGAGTGTCCTGAATACCTATTTATGGGTAAAAATCGAGCATATCTACAAATATTGTTCAAACGACTTTGTTCAATCAAACTCCATGATTGCTTGATCAAAAGTTACTTTGGTCGATCAATTTATAAAATTAGTCGATCAACTATTGATCGATTAATTTAGTTTATTTATCGATTATCAACATGAAAGGCATATTTGATCATGGAGTTGATTTGGTTATTTTCAATCCTATCGATCGATCAATTAGATTGGTCGATCAGTGTTCTCCATTGGTTAATCAATACTACCTATATTTTTATTTTATGACTTAGTTGATTATCTATTGATAGGAAATTGTTTGAGTTAATTTCTTTGAGGTTCCTTATAGGTATTCTAGACTCAAGAAAGATAAAAAGACAATAAAACATTATATTCCTTAACAAATTTCTTTCTAAAACCCTGGAGCATATCATCCTTCCATCTTAGAGATAAAGAGATCTTGAAAGGGTTAGTTTGCAATAAAGCATAATTTTGTTACATCAAAACAAGAATATCCACAATAGGAATGTTATCCAGTTTTAAGCTTTCATTAATCCTAGAACTTCGAGAAGAAGGATCTTAGGGAAACATCATATATCTTAAGTCTAATGATGTTCAAAAAAATCAAAAAGTGGATATTGGGATTATCACAGCAAGGATGCATAACCAAGGTCTTGTAGAGATTCCACATAAATAACACCAAGAAGGGATTTGTTCCCATTAGACATAAGATTTTCTTGTCAAAGGGAATGTCTCCCCAAATTGTTGAGGAGAAGAAAGCCATGGGTGAATGCCCAAATGCATCTATAGTAGGTAGCCTAATGTAATCCATGTTGTGTACATGACCAGAAATTTACCACACAATGGCAGTGATAAGTCATTACCAATCCAATTCAGGGAAGGAACATTGGACTGCTGTCAAGAACATTCTCAAGTACCTGAGAAGGACAAAAGACTATTTTTTAGTCTAAAGAGATAGGAATCTCTAGCTGTTAGGGTACCGACTTTGACTTCCAATCAACTATTGACGATAAAAAATCTACTCCAAGGTCTGTTTTCTTGTTGAACGATGGTTCTGTGAGAGACAAAAGTAAGAAGTAAGATACCATGACTGATTGAACAACATAAGTTGAATGCATCATTGCATTTGATGCTACAAAGGAGGCGGTGTGGATACGCAAGTTCATTAAGGAGATTGGCATAGATCCCTCAATACAATCACCAATCCCATTGTTGTCCGACAACACGACTGCCATTGTATGGGCAAAGGAGCCTCGCTCTCACAAGAAGAGAAAGCATATTTAGAGGAAGTACCACATCATCCATGAGATCACCATGTATGGAGATGTGATCCTCATGAAGGTGGCCTCCGTAGACAATGTCAATAATCCACTGACCAAAGCTTTGACTAAAGAATCATTTGATCAACACATGTGTAGTATAAGGTTGAATGAGGTTTCGGGATGGCTCTAAGGGCAAGTAGTAGTTTGTTGGCTTTTGTGTGCCTTAGGCAAGCATTCTGAGCATTTTAATGTGATTACATTTTTATCTAAATAAAAGAATTTGATTGATTTCCAGTATATGAATTAGGTCCTTTAGTACAAATAGGGTAACACACTTAGGTAGATTGAATAAACCCAATGTGTTTTAATTTGGAGATCTAAATAGTTTACAGGATTTGATAGCACATCAAGAAACCATTTGATTTGATCAATTATTTATTGTTTGAGTTGAGATGGCAACCTTTTTTAGAGGTTGTCTCCTAATTGATGTTCTTGAATGGAGATTTAAGGACTACCATGCAGATTGGGTTAAGGAGTTAACTTGATGAAAAAGGAGATAGCGAAAGTCCTCCAATGTTGTCATGGAGAAGGCGTATCCTGACCTGAGACAGATATGTATCTTTATTCACAAACACATACATTTAGTGGACCAATAGTATATGCACCTACCGTGGTGCTAATACAAGAAAGCTGGTGCATGGGGGAAGGGACAAAAGATGCATGATCTCTCGAAGGGATCACACAAATTTGTTACATAGGTGTATGTAACATATTGGGGGCATGAGCTTGCTTCACGTATATTGGGAACAATAATTCCACATGTGGTCGTAAGAGTCTTGATCAAACTGAATGTAAGAAGAGAAGAACATAGACCTCTGTGAAGGGTTTTTGACCAACGTTCTTGTCCTAATGATACAAGGAGATGTTAAGAATAATATTATCCAAGGAGAAATGACAACAGTTTAATGGGATTAGACATCGGGATAATATTTTCTTCTAAGTATGTAGGATTTATGAGTATTTAGAATACTTACGAGAGCATAGTGCCAAAATTCCAGGAAACCTAAAGCTTCATTATTGGAGTAATGAAACAAATAATGATTTTGATGGTTTCCTACTTGATGGATAAATGAATTGTAATTTAACGCTTAAATTACACTTGATTTGGTATTTTATTGCACCTAATATGATTAAGAAAAAAATCCAACTGTTGGATTATAATTAATTTAAGTTTAGTGTTTGCGAGGTGAAATTGAGGTGAAAAACTGCGTTATAGTATAGTCGAAATCACTTTGAAAATAAATAATTTTATTACTTGTATCTGAAAGTTCCGAGGTCGAACACAGGAAGCAATATAGCAATTTCAAACTCAAGATTACAATTTAAGTCAAAGAGACTGCAATAATAATAATATCAAGTATCAATGTGTAAAAAGAATAGAGTAAAATGGTGATTTAAATCACCAATTACTCCTCACAAATAATACTTAAATCAAGCCTCAAGTCGATGTTAGTCAAATGACATCAGACGACTTTAAATAGTTTATGCTATAGTGCTAGAGACTTAAGGGTCTCTCAGCTTCTTTTTCTTCTTTGTTCTTCTTCTTCTTCTCCTTCTTGTGTGTCTTTTTCTTTCTCTTCTCTTCTCTTCTCTTCTCTGTAACTCTTCTTCTTCTTCTCCTTGTACTTCTTCTTCTTCTTGTGCGGCACCTCTTCTTTCTTCTTCTTCTGCTCTAGCCTTCTTCTTTCTTTCTCTGTTTAGCTACTTCACACAGAGGGGGAAGGCTTCTTGAATTGGCTAAGTGTCAGCCAGTTCTCTCTGCAGCAAAACCCTCCCTACCCGTGCAAGCTCTCCTTCTCTTTCTCTCATAGGCTACACCCTCCCAGGGCCTCTCAATGGATACTCGGGTAATTGAGTATGCGTGTACCCGGGTCCAGGGCTGCAGGTGTGGTCGCAGCCGAGGAGTGCAGGCTTAGGCAGGTCAGGCGCACCAGGTCTGCGGATCAAGTATCGCGGATGAGGCGCAGGTGTGCGTGGGTGAGAGGGACCTCACCCCATGTTTAGAGGTGATAAGCCTCTATCATAAATTCAATATGTGCGATAGTGTTGCTTCTGCTATTTTTGATATGGGACTAAACGTCCCTGCTTTGCACGTTGCTGCTTCCTTCTCCTAATTCACACGTAAGGAGCAGTCAAAGGCTCCAATTGATCATGCAAGGACGTTCTTGGAAGTAATCCGCACGTCCTGAGGGTGTCACGTGGGTGTTGTCAAGCCTGGAGTGTGCTCGAAGCTTCTTGAAGCTTTTTGCCAATGGCTGAGGAGGTGGCACAACTAAAATCAAGCAAACGGCCTTGCGGCCCAATTAAACATGCTTAGGACCTTCGTCGGACCACAACGAGTGCAACGGTGGGGGTTGTGTGGCGTGACGAGGTCCGTGCGTGCGTAGCGGAGGCGGACTGTGAGCATGAGAGTGGGTGTGTTCGGTGGAGCGTTGGAGAGGCTAATAGCCTCAAATACCAGAGGGCTTTTGTTCTCTAGGACACAGCGAAGGTGTAGGGATGAACGGCGACCAGGTTGGTGGAGCGTAGTGGCCGTGCGAGCTCGTCGAAGGTTTGCTGGCGAGGTGGAAGACGAAGGGCGATCAGGCAAGTCGGCAGTCGAAACGAAGTGGAGAATGTCTGGAAACAAAGAGTGGAAGATGAGGCGTCAATCTAGGTAGCTAGTAGATGAAGTAGGGCAAGGGTGGCACCGGTTATGGTGTTGTCGGCGTCGGAGAAGTGAATAGCTCCAGAGAGAGAGATAGCGAGGAAGAGGGAGGTTAGGGTACCGGCTGGTACGGCTCAACGCGAGAAGAATCAAGGAGGGTATCTCCATTGCTGGTATTACAAACGGAGGACGAAGATGGATGGAGGGGCTCATCGGACGTCGAGGAACTCTCGGCCGAGAGGGAGAGAGAAGAATTAGTGGGGATTCTGGGACAATTTCGAGCGTGAGCAAGACGGTGTGAACAGGAGGTTCTTTTATAGGACTCAAGAGAAGATTTTGGGCTTGGGAAGCAAGCTTCCCAAGCTTGGAAAGCTTGCCGGAGTTTGGGAATTCCTTGATATCCAAATCTCTCATGCGTTTGCATGAGAGATTGGGTAAGTTTTAGGACTTGGGATCAGGTTTAAAAGGAAAGGAATTTCTTGACGAACTTCCCTTTCAAATTTGAAAGGGATTCATCAAGAAATCAGGAAGTTCTTTCCAAATTAAGATCACTGGAGCAAGTAGGAATAGGTTTAATGGCGATAGGGACCTTTTTGTGAGAATAACGATAAAGTTAGGGGTCTATTTGAAAAGATGTTGAAAGTTAAGGGTAGAAATGTAATCAAACATGACCAAGTTGCAAACTAGGTCAAGAAAAACTCATCTTGGGTCCAAATTTTGGTACAAACCTAATTTGGATCTAAGAAATCCAATGGTGAAGTTGGATTTTGGTTTAGACCACGTTTGACTAGGTAATTTATTCAAAAACCCAAATTATGGCAAATGTCTGTCTATGACTCTATTCTAGGTCAAAACGAGTTCTGATGGTCAAATTGAAGGTTCCAAACCCTAGAGAATATTTTTCTTTGAATTTTAGAGGGTTTAGGTGAATTTTATCTTGATCAGAACCTCAGTTAATTAAGCAGGTCAATTTTTAGGATTTCAAAAAGTCATTTAATTCTCAGAACACGTGCAAACCCTTTTCTGATTGTTTTAACCCACTTGTTAGCTTTCTAAGATCGTTTGACCCTTAATTGACCTTTAGAAAAACCCATGGTTGACTGCATTGATGATATGATGGTAAAATTACAGTTTTAACCCTAGTTTCTTATTTTTCTCTTAGAATGATTATGCAGTGACTTATGGCTCTCTGGCGGTTATGTAGGAGCATTTACTGACTTAATTGGATCAAAATGAGCTAGTTATGGCTCATGATGGTGTTCTCATCATACCCCCATGCCTAGTTTTTGCTAGTCCCTTAGCAAAATTTCAAGGTATTAACTTTGATTCTAGACCATATAACTTCTGATGCTTAAAACTTTGATGTGTGCTTTCTTTTGTAGATTAGGTTAGAATGCCAATAGTAGGCCTTGTGGTACTCAAGTACCAACCAAGATCCGGACCTGACTAGCTCTAGCCTCAATCCACCATGAAGGTTTCTAAGGCCCACAAGAACTAACCTAAGGTTCGTTGAACTCCATGGTTAAAGCACTCATGCTTGTAACATGTTTTAGCCCAGGTTCAGTTTGTAGTGCATTTTTATCAGAGAGAGATAGAGGAATTTTTCTTTGTTTTTGGAGAGTTTTCTAGCTCTTTTCTTTTTATTTCTAGCTTCGAATTAACTTTACAACATGGTTTGTATCGGATTCCTAGTTCCCGCCATCAATCCTCGCAGGGTCCCTGGCAATCGATGCTTCGAGATAGCACCACCCATGGCAACCCCCAGAACCCTGGCTTTCGAGATTTCGAGATAATCCTACCCATGGTGTTCTGTAGCTAAATCCAGACCCTAGCAATTGACATTTCAAGATAATGCTGCCCATGGCATCTAAACCAGCACAAGGTGCTTACATGCCCCCGGTAGGATATTTAGATATCCTAGGAGACAAGCACCGAGGAGATGATATGTTATTGTGCATCTTTAAGGGAAATTTCTCTCCTCTCCGTGCCAGGAACTCGTCCAAATCAACTTGTGTTGATCAGCCGCTCCTAATCTAGGTAACTTTTTTCATAACAAATTTAATGCATTTCAGTGATTTTGATAGTTAGGTGTACCGAACCAGACTGTGTGTGGATTGGGGTGCTTAGGTTACCGAGTCCCGCAAACCAACGGCTTGTTAACAAGGTCGAATAATCCCTAAGCCTTGACCTAATACTAAAGCTTCGCATTTTCCCCAACCTCTTAAGGACTATCCAGATCTTAGCGGGTACTTGAATTTTTAAGCCTAGGATTGCAGCCCAAGAGGCCTAAAATCAGCGTTCCTACTAATCTCTTCTTTGTTTCTTTAGCACTTTTTGTCTTTCATTTTCTTTCTTTTGATTTGGTCTAGAACTAAGTCAATTCCTTAATCTTTTACTAATGACTATCACTTTTTCTTTTCCTTTCAAATTGTGCTCCTTTTTGACATTTTTATCTCCTTTTTTTCTCCTCAAAACTGATATGCCATCAAAATTCCCCCCTTCTCATATTTTTGTTCTTTTTCAATTTTTATTCTTTCGATTTTTTGGAATATGTGATTTTTTTGATAAAACCCTTTATTGTGAAAAGATTTTCACGGTGTTTTGCATTTTAATACCCCCCCATGCCTATGATTTGTGATGTCCTCATTGTAAATTAGGTGGGTTAGAGTTCAACTTAGATCATTCATTAAAACAGGTGTTGGGTGGGTGAATGGGTCAGGTTGACTGTTGCGGACGATTTCAAGCTCGGGTACGGGTACCAGAGGTGGAGTCAGCTGTTCTAATGGATGAACCCTAAAGTACAATATGAGTTCAGCATAAGATGTGTCAGGAAGGGTTTTGGATTTTTCAAAATGACAGGTTGCCTCCTGTTAAGCGCTAAGTTTAACGCCATCAGCCAGCCGCAATGAGCTCAGGGAGAATGGAGGGTAAAAGATGCCTCAGCCAAGTTTGTAACAGTGAGTTCAATGAATGGTTTGAGTCACTGATCGTTCACAATAAAAGGTTCTGAATCATGGTTGAGTTGACCTATTTCGACAGCTCAATTTCCAAAGATTCGTCGGATGAGGTATGGTCCAATCCATTTTGATCTGAGTTTTCCTAGGAATAATTTGAGTTTGGTGTCAAAGAGTAGGACTTTCTGACCACGGAAAAAGATCTTTCTGGATATGTGCTTGTCGTGAAAGGCCTTTACCCACTCTTTGTAAATTCACGAGTTTTCATATGCGTCATGGCGTAGTTCATCAATCTCTCTCATTTGAAGCTTTCTGTGGGTTCTTGCCTTAGAAAGATTAAGATTGCAGTTCCGTACTACCTAATAGGCTTTGTGCTCCAATTCGACGGGGAGGTGACATGCCTTCTCGTACACTAATTTAAAGGGAGACATGCCTAATTGGGTTTTGTGGGCGATTCTATAAGCCCACAAAGCTTCCGAAAGTCGGGATGACCAATCTTTCCTGTTAGGTCGGACAGTGACCTGGAGGATTTTCTTGATCTCCCAATTTGATAGCTCAGCTAGATCGTTAGTTTGGGGGCGATAAGGAGTCAAGATCCTATGTGACACTCCATACTTGGTCATCAGTGATCATAACTGAGTATTCGTGAAATGTGTCACTCCATTGGAGATTATGGCGCATGGAATCCCGAATCGAGAAAAGATGTTTTGATGAATGAATTTGATAGCCACCTTATGATCGTTGGTTCGGGTCGAAGTGGCTTTGATCCATTTGGATATGTAGTTAACAACGAGAAGAATGTATTCAAAGCCATCCAAAATAGGGAAGGGTCCCATAAAATCAATCCCCCAGATATCGAAGATTTCGCATACGAGAATCGACTGTAAGCGCATCATATCGCGGCGGTTCATGTTGCCTAAGGTCTGGCAATGCGTGCATGCCTTACAGCGATTGTATGCATCTTTTAAAATCGTGGGCCAATAGAAGCTGCACTGGAGGACTTTTGTTGCGGTTTTATGACCAGGGAAGTGTCCATCGCAGGCCTAGTCATGGTAGAAGGACAAAATGTCCTGTATTTCCACCTCTGGAACACATCGTCGAATGATTTGATCAGCACCAATGTAGAAGAGATACAGGTCTTCCCAAAAGTAGTACTTGGCATCGGCAAGTAATTTGTCCCTCTTGGCTTTTGGCTAATCGGACGGGATCTGATGTGATGCCAAGTAGTTTACTAGATCAACAAACCATGGAAGTCCCACACTGATAATCAAGAGGTGCTCATCGGGAAAAGGCTCAGTAATGGGTCTGGAAGGGTTGATAGTGTCGGAAGGAAGGCGGGATAAGTGATTAGCTACCACATTCTATTTTCCCACCTTGTCCCGAATCTCGAGGTCAAACTCTTGCAACAGTAAGATCCAGCGGATTAGCTGAGGTTTTGCATTCTTCTTCACAAGGAGATGCCTCACGACAGTGTGATATAAATGATAATACGAGAACCCAAAAGATATGATCTAAACTTTTTCAGGGCAAATACTACGACTAGCAGCTCTTTCTCAGAAACTATGTAGTTATGCTGAGCCTTGTCAAGTGTCTTGCTAGCGTAGTAGATGACCACGGGCTTCTCGTCTATTTTTTGCCTAAGTACCACTCCTACAGCATAATCAGATGCATCGCACATGATCTCAAAGGGTTGAGACCAATTAGGGGATTGCAGGATAGGTGCTTGGGTAACTCGACCACGCAGGATCTCAAATGGCTGAGCGCACTCCTTGGAGATTTCAAAGGGGACATCCTTAGATAACAGATTAGTCAGGGGTGCACGATTTTTGAGAAATCGGGAATGAATCGACGGTAAAAATCGACATGCCCCAAGAAGGATTAGAAGTCTTTGACCAAGCTAGGCATAGGGAGTTTGGAAATCAGATTCACCTTGGCTCGATCAACCTGGATGCCCTTTTCCGAGATAAGATGTCCCAGGACAATTTCCTCAGGTACCATGAAGTTGCTCTTTTCCCAAGAAGGAACCAAGTTCACGTTGATGCATCACCTAAGGATCTGGAGCAAGTACAGGAGGCAATTGTCAAATGATTCACCAAATACCGAGAAGTCATCCGTGAAGACTTCGAGGTATTCACCTACTATATCTAAGAATATGGCAAGCATGCACCACTGAAAAGTAGCAGGTGCATTGCAGAGATCGAACGGCATCCTTCGGAATGCATAAGTTTCGAAGGGGAAGGTAAAGGTGGTCTTTTCTTGGTCCTCGGGATGGATTGCAACCTAATTGTAACTGGTGTACCTGTCCAAAAAGCAAAAGAATTGATTTCCCGCCAGTTTCTTGAGAATCTGATCAATGAATGGTAGTGGGAAATGATCCTTCTTCTTGGAGGAATTAAGTCTTCTGTAATCAATGCAGACTCTTCACGAGTTTGCTATACGGGTCGGTATGATTTTTCCAGTTTCAGTCTTGATGATGGTGAGCCCTACCTTTTTAGGCACAACTTGGATTGTGCTCACCCACCGACTGTCGGAGATCGGGTAGATGATCCCTGCATCTAACCACTTAATAATCTCCTTTTTCACGACATCCTACAGATTTGGATTCAAGCGTCTCTGCATTTCATGGGATGGTCGTGATCCCTCTTCAGTGTAGATGTGATGTGTGCAATATGAGGGCATGATACCAGAGAGATCGTCGAAAGTCCATCCAATGGCTCTTCGATGTTGCTGGAGAATAGAAATTAGGTGTGTTTCCTGATCAGGTGTGAGTCGGGAGTAGATAATCATAGGAAACGTCTGATTGGAACCCAAAAAGATGTACTTGAGATGATCGGGAAGAGGCTTGAATTCCAAAATCAGGTTTTCTGCAGCAGCGGGTAGTTCAGGATGGTTGTTGGGAGCAAAGGAAGGAGCTATGGGTATATCTAGGTTGAGTTTGAGCTCCTCTAATTGCGGGTTTTGATCCTCTTGTGGTTGATTAGAAATAGTTGGTTTTTCCACGATAAAGTCGTCAACCACAGCTTCAATATCGCAAATTTGTTCTATGACTCCTCAATTCCTTGTTGGGCCATAAAGATGTCGATCATTAGTGTCTTGCTTCCAAATTTTAATTCAATTTGGCCCTCCTCAAAATTGATATTGGCCCTAGTAGTGGCCAGAAAGGGTCTCCCTAGTATGATCGGTGTATTCTTCACATTCTCAGGAGCATCCATGTCTAAGACAATAAAGTCTACTGGAAAATAGAAATCATGCACCCTAACTATGACATCCTCGAGAATTCCTTTTGGTGACTTAATTGATTGGTCGACTAGTTGTAAAGTCATTTCAGTCGGTTTAAGTTTAGATTCCTCGAAATAGTCTAGTAGGGATGTGGGTATCAAATTTATGGAGGCTCCTAAGTCTAATAAGACTCGATCAAATCGTATATCACCGATTTCACAGGAGATCAAAGGGGTGCCTGGATCTTTTTCCTTAGGCGGGAGTTTGCTCAAGATGACAGAGATGGCTTGCTCTGACAGTATGATTGGACTCCCATCTTTGGTTCGCGACTTATGCTTAGGCATACATACATCTTTTAGAAATCGTGCGTAGGCCGGTTCGTGGCGTATCGCATCCATCAAGGGGATGTTTATATGGACCTGCTCAAAGAGCTTAACTAGGTCCTCCTCAGGTGCCACGGTTTTGGCTATCCTTTTTCCCTTGGTCAAGGCCTCAGGAAATGGAACCTTAGATGGTTCCTCTATAATGGGTCCAGGTTCTTGATCTGGGATAGAGGTGTCCTAGAGGACTATCCTAGGGTTAGGGTTTGTATTACCAGGCTGGGAGTGGCTTGGATATGGAGGGTCCTATGTTGTTTTCCCAGTGCGGGTAGTAACAGAATTCAATCCTGCCTGATTCTGGTTTGGAGTGGGTAGAAGAGGTGCTTGCTGTTGTAACCTGTATACGATGTTGAAGCCTCCATCCCGTTAGGTGATGGAGTAGAAGGGGCCTGATAAACAAGGTGAGCTTGGCCTGGATTTGGGTTCATAACGCGCCTCTAGTTCGGCATGTTATTCTGATTAGGCGTAGGTTGTAAAGGAAGTGCACCAGGTTGGCGAGGATTTGCCATCTGGGCAAGTTGACTGCGAACCTCTGTAATCTCGTCTCTGTGCTATTTTTGCATAGCCGCATTCGTCTTGTGAATGTCAACCAGCATCTGAAGGATAAGAGTCATTTTGATCTGTCTGAGTCGGCCCAGATTGATAAGTTGGGTGTTTATCGATGTTTCAAAATCAATGCGTCGTAGTATAGGTCAAAATCGCTCGAAAACAAATAGATTTTATTACTCGAAGTTTTAAGTCCAAGGTCAAACATAGGGAGCAAATTGGGGTTTAGAAATCAAGAGCACAACTTTTGAGAAATTGAATATAATATGCAATGAAAACTGGAGTTGTAATGCAAAAATGTAAGCACAAGAGAATAAAGAAGTCAATGTATGAAGACAAGCACAAAAAATGGACGTCTGATTTGTGAATCAGATGTCTTAAACTTATGGGTGCTACAGTGCTTCTTTTCTTTTTCTCTTCTCTGATCTTTGTCTCTGGTTGCTTTCTTCCTTCTTCTTTCTTTCTTTTCTTCTGTTCTCGTGCCTATGCTAGCCTTTCTTTGCTTCTTTTCCTTATCTTCTTCTCCTTCTTTCTCTGGCGGCTCCTCTTTCTTTTGCCTTCAATTCCTTCTCCTTCTCTTTCTTTCTTTCTCTCCTTCTGGCAACTCCTTCCTTTCTTTTGCTTTAGCTTTCTCTTTCTCTTCTTCATCCCTTCAACTTCTTCCTCTTAAGCCTTTCCTTCTCCTTAGCTTTCTCTGGCCTCTGCCTTCTTCTTCCTTGGCTTCTTCTTCTTCTCCTTTCCTGCGAGAGCAAAACCTACCCCTACCCACGCACACTCTCTCTTTCTCTTTCTCTCTTAGGCTCACTCTCCCAAAGCTACTTTCTCGAGTAATCGAGTCAAGTACGCGCCCAGGACTAGGCCCACTGGCATGCGGTGGTGGGCAAGGAGTGTAAGGTCGGGTAAACGGGTCAAGCCAAGTCCACGGAGGCAAGGTCATGGACGAGACGGTGAGAGGATGAGTGGGACCTCACCCCATGGTAGGAGGCAAGGAGCCTGATTCACTTTTTCAATTTATTCAACTGCGGCTCTTCAACAGCTTCCGAGGTGGGACTATCTTCCTACCTCCCTTCGCATGCATTCGCAGCAGGCAATGTTGCTAGATTGCAGCTGCTACTTCGGTCTTCAGTGCCAATTGGTTGCTCGGATCTGTGCGCAAGGGGAGTCCATGCAACCTGGGGCTACGCACCTGGAGCGGGGAGACCTGGAGCGAGTTCACAAGCAAGCTCCTTGCTTGCATCAATGGCGGTGGACCTCCTACACCTGCTAACACACAAATGACCTTACAGCCTCGTTAGAAAGCTCAAAAAGCTTCGTGGAGACACGGCGAACGTGTTGCGGCAATCGACGTGGCGTGGGGCTGCCGAAGTGTGCGTGCCTAGGGCACCCTGTGTGCGTGAGAGTGGGTGTGTTCGGGGGGTGTTTTGGGGGGGTGGCACGATGAGTGAAGCGAGGGTTTATGATCAGTAGAGTATTACGAAGCTTATGGGGTGGTTGGAGAGGTGATGGAGGTGTGGAGCAACGGGGACGCCTCGCTGGAGGTCTGGCCGAAGTTGGAAGGGGTGATGGTGATTGAGTGAGTCGATGCGTGTTTTTAAGAGATAAGGAGGGAAAAAGAGTTAAAAAGGTGACAGGACTTAGCTGGGCATAGAGAGATGAAGGGGAGGCAGAGATGGCAGCCGGCTCATATTGCCGTCACCAGAGACAAAGCACTCAATGTGGGGAGGACGACGACGATGAAGGGGCTGCAGAGGCGTCGGCGGGTGCGATGCGACGCGGACGAATAGGAGGAAGAGAACCCTGCCACTAGTATTGTGGCTAGGCGATGAGGGAAAGAGGAGGAGGTCACCGGAGCTTGCTGAGCCACTGACCGAATGGGGAAGAGATGAATTAGAGGGATTCTCAGGCCAATTTCAAGTGTAGAAGATGCGAGGTGAATTGGGTATGCTTTTATAGGCCCTGGAGGAAGGATTTGTCCTTGGAAGCCAAGCTCCCAAGCATAGCAACCTCACCGGAGATGGAAAATTGAAGGAGACTCAAATCTCTCATGCATTCACATGAGGATTGGGTACAAAATAGAGCCTCAAATTGTGTTCAAACTGGAGGAGATTTCTCAGAGAATCTCCCTTTCAATTTGAAGGGGATTCTCTGAGAAATCAGAGAGATCTTGCCCTCTAATTCTTGCTGGAGTAGGATTTCCTCCTCTATAATGGTAGAGGGACCTAATTGCAAAGAATGAATACAAAGCTAGGGGGGTTTCTACAAAGGTTTTCAAAAGACAGGGGTAGAAATGTAATTGGGCTGGACCTATTTGCAATGTAGGTCAAGATGAATTCCCCTTAGGTCCAAATTTTGGAAAAAACCTAATTTGGACCTAAGGAATTCAATGGTGAAGTTGGATTTCAGGTTTGACCACTTTTGACTTGGCAATTTATGTAAAAACCCAATTCAGGGTAAATATTTGACTGAGACCCCAATTTAGGTCAAAATAGGTTCTAAGGGCCAAATTGAATGCTTTAAGCCCTATATAATAAATTTTTATGATTTTTAGAGGGTTTAGGTGAATTTTATCCTGGCCAAAACCTTGTTAAATCAAGTGGGTCTGTTTTAGGGTTATGAGAAGTCATTTAATTCCTAGAATTCACATGAACCATTTTCTGTTTAAACCAACCCACTTTTTATCTTATTAAGATCATTTGACTTGTGTTTAGCCCATGAGAAATCCTATTTTTGTACTGCAATGGTAAAATTGCAGTTTACCCCTTGTTTCTTGCTTTTCTCTCAGAGCGATTATTCAGTGAATTAGGACCTCCAGTTGGTTATGTAGGAGCTTTTGTTCTCTTTTCTGGGTCAAAATGAGCTGGTTAGGGCTCATGATGGTGTTCCCATCATACCCCTATGCCTAACTTTTGCTAGTCCCTTAGCAAAATTTTAATGTTTTAACTTCTATTCTAGACCATGAGTTCCTTGATGTTCACAAATTATGATGAGTGCTCTTGTCTTTTTGGTTAGGTTAGAATGCCAATAGTGGTCCTAAAGGTTCTCAAGTACTGACCAAGATCCAGACCTGACTAACTCTAGCCTCAGTCTTCCGCCAAGGTTTCTAAGACCCACAGGAACTATCCTAAGGTTCTTTGGACTCCGCAGTCAAAGCACTCATGCTTAAAACGTATTTTAGCCTCGTTTCAGTTTGCAGTGCACTTTTTGTAAGAGAGAGATAGAGGATTTTCTTTGTTTGGAGAGTTTTCTCTCTCTTTTCTTTTTATTTCTAGCTTCGGATTGGCTTCTCAACATGGTCTATATCGGATTCCTCATCCTCATCATCAATCTTCAAAGGGTCCCTGACAATCGATGCTTCGTGATAGCACCGCCCATGGCAACCCCCATAACCCTGGCTTTTAAGATTTCGAGATAATCCCACCCATGGTGTTCTGTAGCTAAATCCAGACCCTGGCAATCGACATTTCGTGATAATGCCGCCCATGGCATCTGAACCAACATAGGGTGCTTACGTGCCCCCAGTAAGATATGTAAATATCCTAGGAGACAAGCACCGAGGAGACGATATGTTATTGCACATCTTCGAGGAAAATTTCCTACCTCTCCGCGTCAGGAAATCATCCAAATCAACTTATGTTAATCGGCTACTCCTAATCTAGGCGACTTTTTCAGAACACTTAAACGCCTTTGCGTGATTTTAATAATTATGCGCACTAAACCAAACTGTGTGTGGATTGAGATGCTTAGGTTATCGAGTTCCGCAAATCAGAAGTCAGTTAATGAGGCCAAATACTCCCTAAGCCTTAGACCTAGTACTTAAGCTTCGCATTTTCCCCAACCTTTTGAGGACTATCCAGATCTTAGCAGATACTTGAATTTTTTAAGCCTAAGAGTCTAGCCTAAGAGGCTTAAAATCAGCATTCCTACTAATCTCTTTTGTGTCTCATTATCAAATTTTTTCCTTTCATTTTCTTTTTCTTGATATGGTTTAGAACTTAGTTAATCCCTTAATTTCTTACTAATGACTATCTCTTCTTTTTTTCTTTCATTTTGTGCTCCTTTTTTGACATTTTTCACTTTTCCCCTTTTTCTCATGATTTGTATGGCCTCAAAAATTTTTCTCCCCTCAAAATTTTTTTTGTTCTTTTTCAAGATTTTTTCATTTTTTTGGTGTTTTTGTGATATGTGATTTTTTTGTTGAAACATTTTCTTGTGAGATGAGTTTTCATGGTGTTTTGCACTTTCATAACCCCCCATGCCTACGATTTGCAATGTCCCCATTGTAAATTAGGTGGGTTCGAGTTCAGCTTAGATCATTCATTAGAAAAGGTTTTGGGTGGGCGAACGGGTCGTGGTGACTGTTGCGAACGATTTCAAAACTTGGGTACGGGTTCCTGAGGTGGGGTTGGCTGTTCTAATAGATGAACCCTAAAGTGCAATATGAATTCAGCGTAGGAATGTCAAGAAAAGTTTTGAGTTTTTCAAGAATGATGGGTTGCCTCCCATTAAGCACTGAGTTTTACGCCTTCAGCTGAGCACAATGAGCTCAGGGAGAATGGAGGGTAAAGGATATCTCAGCCAAATTTGTATCGGTCAAGTCAATGAACGGTTTGAGTCTCTGATCGTTCACGATGAAAGGTTCTAAATCATGGCTGAGTGGACTGATCTCAATGGCTCCATTTCCAAAGATTCGTCGGACGAGGTAGGGTCCGATCCATTTTGATCGTAGTTTTCCTGGGAACAACTTAAGCTTGGAATCAATGAGTAGGACTTTTTGACCAGGATGAAAGATCTTTTTGGATATGTGCTTGTTGTGAAAGGCCTTAACCCACTCTTTGTAAATTCGTGAGTTCTCATATGCGTCACGGCGTAATTCATCGATCTCGCTCATTTGAAGCTTTCTGTGGGTTCCTGCCTTAGAAAGATCTAGGTTGCAGTTTCGTACTGCCCAATAGGTTTTGTGCTCCAATTCAACAAGGAGGTGACATGCCTTCCCGTACACCAATCTGAAGGGAGACATACCTAATTGGGTTTTGTGGGCGGTCCTATAAGCCCACAAAGCTTCCGGAAGTCGGGGTGACCAGTCCTTCCTGTCAGGTTGAACAGTAACCTGGAGGATTTTCTTGATCTCCCGATTTGATAGCTCAACTAGACCATTAGTTTCGGAGTGGTAAGGAGTAGAGATTTGGTGTGACACCCTGTATTTGGTCATCAGTGACCTGAACTGAGCGTTAGTGAAATGGGTCCCTCCATCAAAAATTATAGCACGTGGAATCCCGAACCGTGAAAAGATGTTTTGATGAATGAATTTGATAACCACTTTATGATCATTGGTTCGGGTCAGAATGGCTTCGATCCATTTGGACACGTAGTCAACAGCGAGTAGAATATACTCGAAGCTATCCGGAATAGGGAAGGGTCCCATAAAATCAATCCCACACATGTCGAAGATTTCACATGCAAGAATTGGCTACAAGGGCATCATATGACGGTGGCTCATGCTGCCTAAGGTCTGGCAACGAGTGCATGCCCTACAGTGATTGTATGCATCTTGGAAAATCATGGGCTAATAAAAGCCGCACTGAAGGACTTTCGCTGAGGTTTTATGACCTGAAAAATATCCACCGCATGCCTGGTCATGGCAGAAAGATAATATGTCTTGAATTTTCGCTTCGCGACACATCATCAAATGATCTTATTAGCACCGATGCGGAAAAGATACGGGTCTTCCGAGAAGTAATACTTGGCATCGAAGAGCAATTTGTTCTTCTTGTCCTTCGATCAATTGGACGAGATCTAATGTGATGCCAGGTAGTTTACTATATCAGCAAACCATGGAAGCCCTGTATTGATAGTCAGGAGGTGCTCATCAGGAAAATGTTCCATGATGGGTCCGGAAGGGTCGATGATCTCAGAAGGAAGGTGGGACAAGTGATCAGCTACCACGTTCTGTTTTCCCGCTTTGTCTTGAATCTTAAGGTCAAACTCTTGCAATAGCAAGGTCCAGCGGATTAATCGAGGTTTCGCATCCTTCTTTGCATGGAGATGCTTCACAGTTGTGTGATCCGAGTAAATGATAATGTGGGAACCCAGGAGATAAGATTTGAATTTTTCCAGGGCAAATACTACGGCTAGTAGCTCTTTCTCAGTAACTGTGTAGTTATGTTGAGCCTCGTCAAGTGTCTTGCTAGCATAGTAGATGAACATGGGTTTCCCGCCAATTTTCTTCCCAAGTACCGCTCCTACAACGAAATCAGATGCATCGCACATGATCTCGAAGGGTTGAGACCAATTAGGGGACTGTAAGATCAGGGCTTGCGTAACTCGATCACGGAGGATTTCAAATGCTTAAGTGCATTCCTTAGAGATTTTGAAAGGTACATCCTTAGAAAGCAGAGTGGTCAGGGGGCGCACGATCTTCGAGAAATCAGGAATGAATCGACGGTAAAAACTGACGTGCCCCAGAAAAGATCAAACGTCCTTGATCGAGCTAGGCATATGGAGTTTGGAAATCAAGTTCACTGACGTGCGGGAGGTGTGTATGTTTAAAAGAGTTGTTATAGCTTGCGCTCGCAACGTTGGTTTTAAATGAAGAAATGGACATGAGTCTAAGTGTCGATCTCAGGGAGGTGTGAAAATCAGATTTTTCTTGTCACTTAATGTCACGGAAATAACAGGTTTTTGCTTGCGAAAAGTCGTGGGTGAAAAGCGAGTGAGAGAGAGAAAAAGAGAGAGAGAGAATAGGGTTAGAATTGTTTCATTCACAACATTCAACTTAAACATAAAAGAGGGTAAGTAACTAGATAGGAAACAACTTCATTTGACATGCAACTTTAGTTTATAATTACAACACTAGATAAATGCTTAAACACAAGCAAAGTAAAGCTTAAGATAAAGAGGGAAAGAGAGAGAGAAGACGGCGAGGTAGCCACGGCGGTGGAGGGGGGCTCCGTCGGTGGCTCGTCGGCTCCGGCGATCACAAAGAGAGCTAATGGTGGCTAGGAGTGGGGTAGAGCACTTGCAAGTGAATTCAATGCCCTCCATGGGTGGTTGGATGGAGTTTATATAGGCAAAAGGGTTTTCTAATTTAAGTATGGACTTTAGCGACGTCCGGGACGTCGCTAAACCCATACTAAATCCGTCGGTGTAGCCCCCTTCGCCCGCTGGTCGCCAGCGCACCCTGTGCTTCTTCAGAGGCGATCCGCGTGCGCGCGTTGTAAGCCGTTCGATCAAAAATCGGACGACTGAGATCTCGCGAAGGGCGTGCTCATGGATCGCTGCTGAGGCACGCTCTTCTGCCGCATCATTGCACGTGTGAGCTTTCGCACGCATCCATTGCACCGTGCGGCTCGATCTGCGTCGTTCGCTGCTGATCGGGCGGTTGTAATCGAGCGTGCCATAAATTGCACAGAATTGGGGAGCGGCGGGCATTTCGAACCCGCGCCCCTGATTGCGAGGTTGAAGCGTCGACCACTGAGCTGCGAGGGTGGATTGTCGCGGCGAGAGTCGGTTGCGCGAGCATTTTCAGCCGTTCGATCGGAGATTGACGGCTGAGAGTTGTCCTCTATGTCCGATCGAACGGCTGAGAGTTGTCCTCTGGGTGAAGGCAAAGACAGGTGGCAGTCTGGATGCAACGAGCGAGCGCCACGTGGCGCACTGTGGGCTGTTGATCATCAGATCAATGATCAGAACTTCTTGGGCCCATTGTAGGAGCTCCAGATGTCAGATTTGATCGATTTTCAGTCCGTTGGACTCCGTTCATTACTCTGAATCCATCCGTGTGGTCCAATTGCTCATCTGAGGCCTGTTTCGACATGTTCTTGTACACATGACCATTAATAATGCATTATAAGCAATCTTGATGTATAATGCATGCGATGCTCCTATTCCTATTTATGATGTGCTATCTGTGCATTTTGCACTTAAGATAAACCCCAATTGACAAAATTATCACCCCAAGATGCAGTGTTATCATACCCCCATGCTTACTCCTTGCTAGCCCCTAACAAGGTTTATTCTAGCCTTTATTTCCAGTCATAATTTAAGATGTAACTACTTAGACACTTCGTTACTTGTCAATAGGAGGAAATCTACTAAGATCTTAATCTACAAAGACTAAGCAGCACCTGGGTGTCTGCGAAAATATGAATCGCCTGAATCCTTGCTTTAATGTATGTATATATATTTTTTTTTTCTTATTTTTAGATTTTTTTGGAGTTAAGAGTGTGTTGGTAACTTTTTACGGCTACCCAACCCACCTAAAACTCGGACAAAACTCTAAGTGCTAAGCATCTTGGTGTGAAGATTGTGATAGACTCACTCAACAGTAATTTAGACAGACTTCTGGTTTCTATGCCCCTAGGTGACTGGAAGAGGAAGTGTTTTGCCTGAAGGTGCATTTGTTTGATCAGTAGCTTTCTCCCTACGTTTGTTTTACTTGGGGTCAACACAAGGATTTTTCCAGTGTATATCTCCCCGGCTTTCTCTACTTCCCCGCTTCTTCCTTAAGTGTTTTGGTTCTTTTTGTGCATTTACTGAGCTGAGCTCTGGACAACCGACCAATAGGTTGTTACCCACGATCACTTTCCAACCATACTCATGCGGTGAAGTGTGGTTTATTTTGTTCTCTTTTTTCTTCTTCTTCTCCTTTTTTTTTATATTTTATTTGGTAGGTAGCTTCCCTGATCTCAAATTTTCCTAGAGGCAATAAAGAGGAGGTGGTCCCGTGGCTGGGCTCTGGACAACCTGCCAATGGGCTATTACCCACGACAACTTGCCAGCCATACCACCATAGAGAGTTCATTAGCTACCCAATTTCTGTCAGAATGTTCGAGGAGTGAGGTTGTGCAAAAATGTGTGCAGATGCTTATACTAAAAGTCCTTCTGAGTTAGAGGGTGAGTTGAAAAGTCGTATACTTATCACCTTATTTATTTAGTGGATTAGAGTAGCATAAGGTTGCAAGGATTTGAAGTTAAATCCATATTTTAACGGGCACCAAGGCTGATTAAGCCTGAAGCCCTGAAAAGTCTAAGTGTTCAAGTTCTTTCCGTATTATTTTCCACTATTGACAAATTTCTAATGCCTAAGTTTTTCTTCCTAAATTCAATTTTTTTAAAAAGAAAAATTAATTTTATTCTATTCAGACTGATTAAATGAGCTCAGAATCATGCAATTTACCACCCCCCCATGTTAAGTTGAACAATGTCTTCATTAACAAATACATGGATGCAACAGGGGTTCGAAACGATATTACTTGAGTGACGTAGAATACCTTATCAGTCTGAATCTTCTGTGTTGCCTCCCAGGAAGCGCTGCGTTTAACGCCTCCAGCTGAGTGGTGCTTCGTGTCATCCCTCAATGAGGGTGACACACTCCTTGGGGGAACCTGGGCTAGGAAGTGTTTCAAACTCTGGCCATTGACTGTGAAAGTGTGCCCAGTATTCGGGTCAGCGATTTCAATCGCCCCATTGGAGTGGGGCTTGACTACCCTAAATGATCCTATCCATTTGGACCTGAGCTTCCCTAGAAAGAGTTTCAAATGGGCATCAAAAAGCCAAACTTGCTGGTTAGGCTCAAAGGTCTTTCTATGGATGAGTCGGTCGCGGACAGCTTTCATTTTCTCCTTATATAGCCAACTGTTCTCAAAAGCGTCCCGACGAATTTCTTCGAGCTCAGAGAGTTGGAGCATCCTTTGCGCACCGGCTAATTGGGAATCCATGTTACATTGTTTGATGGCCCAGTAAGCCCGGTGTTCCAACTTGACAGGAAGGTGGCAAGCTTTGCCAAAGACCAGGTGATAAGGTGACAAGCCTATCGGGGTCTTGAAAGCAGTCCTGTATGCCCACAGGGCATCATCCAGTCGTGTGGACCAGTCTTTCCTGTCAGGTCTCACAGTTTTCTGTAGAATGTTCTTGATTTGTCTATTTGAGAACTTGGTCTACCCATTTGTTTGCGGATGGTACGGGGTAGCGATGCAGTGGTTAACCCCGTATTTTCTAAGTGGGACACGAAATTGGGAGTGAATAAAATGACTTCCACCATCACTGATCATGGCCTTTGGTATTCCAAATCGGGAAAAGATGTTCTACTTAACAAAGTCCATGACAGTCTTACGATCGCATCGACGGGTGGCGACGGCTTCAATCCATTTAGAGACAGTCTACCGAGACTAAGATGTACTCAAAGCTGTTGGATGGTGAAAAGGGGCCCATAAAATCAATACCCCAAACATCGAAGATCTCGACAATCAAAATGGGCTGGAGGGGCATCATATCTTTTCTGGTCATGGTCCCCTGTGTTTGGCAGCGAGAGCAAGTCTTGGCAAAGTTGTGTGCATCCTTAAATAGGGAAGGCCAGTAAAATCCGGACTGCAGAACCTTCGCAGCCATTTTTTTTCCTAAGAAGTGGTCACCACGAGCTTGGTCATGACAAAAAGATAGCACACTCTGAACTTCGTCCTCAGGGATACACCTCCTGATGATTTGGTCGGCATAGAGGCAGAACTGACGTGCGCTTGTGCGTGTGTGTTAAGAAGTGTCGTTATAGTCGCACTTGCAACGCTGATTTTAAAGTAAATAAACGGAGGTGAGTCCGAGTGTCGGTCTTAGGGAGGCATGAAAATCGGATTTTTCTTATCACTTGTTGTCACAGAAAGCGTGGAGTTTTGCTTGCAGAGGTGCGGTTTGAAAAGTGAGAGAGAGATAAAGAGAGAGAGAGGTTAGGGTTAGAGTGTTTCTTGTTTGATCATGCAACTTAAATAGAAATTAAAGTAACAACTGAACAGAAAATAACTTCATTAATCATGCACTTTTAGTTCATAGCTTACAACATTAAATACATGCTCAAACAAGAGTAATGGAAAGCTTAAAATAGAAAGAGAGAGAGAGAGAGAGAGGAGGGAGATCGACGAGGCAGCCACGGCGGTGGAGGAGGCTCCGTCGGTGGCTCGTCATCTCTGACGATTACAAGAGGGCCTAAATCTAGCTAAGAGAGGGGTGGAGTAGTTGCAAGGGAAGTGAATGCCTTGAATGAGTGGTTGGAGGGGGTTTAAATAGGGTTAAGGGCTTTCTAAAAGAAGAAGGGGCTTTAGTGACGTTCGGGACATCGCTAAAACCACTCCAAAAGTGTTGGTGAAGCCCTCCAGCCCGTCGGTCAATCGCCCGCGCCGTTCTTCTTCTCGCCCGATCCGCAGCTGCTGCGTGAGAGCCGTCTGATCAAAGATCGGACGGCTGAGATCACTCCTTGGATGCGCTTGGATCGCACCTCGAGCGTGCATGTGTGCGAGCGTCGTCACCCGGCGTGCGCGCACACTTTGGTGCTCGCGATCTGTGGGTGTGCCGTGTGGCGCGATCTTGGCCGCCCGCTGCTGATCGGGCGACCCAATTTCGTCGCGCGCTTCCTTCGTCTTCAATTTGCGCACCATGCGGTTCGAACTCGCGTCGCGTGCGTGCGGGCGTGCGCTCTAACCGTTGCACCACGCCCACGCTTTGTCGCGGCGACCACGTGGTTCTCAGCCGTCCGATCAAAGATCGACGGCCGAGATTTGATCTCAGCTGATGGTTGAAGTGGTGAGCGGTGGAGCGGGGGTGACGTGGTGCAATGAGGGTCGTTGATCAACGGTCAGAACTTCTTGGGCCCATTATAGGAGCTCTGGTTGTCGGATTTGGCCGATCTTGAGTCCGTTGGACTCCGTTCATCATTCTGAATCCATCCATGTGGTCTGATTGCTTATTTGAGGCATGCTTTGACAAGTGCTTACACAAATGGCCATTAATACAGTTTTATAAGCAATCTTGGTACATGATGCATGCAATGCTCCCATTCTACTTATGTTGTGCCTTTTGTTCTTAAGATGGGCCCTATTTAACATAATTATCACCCCCTTGTGTAGTGTTATCATACCCCCATTCTTACTCCTTGCTAGTCCCTAGCAAGGCTTATTCTAGCTTTTATTTTTTTCAGAATTTAAGAAGTAATTGCTTAGACACTTCGTCACTTGTCAATAGGAGGAAATATACCAAGATCTTAATCTACAAAGACTAAGCAATGCTTGGGTGTCTGCCAAAATACGAATCGCCCGAATCCTTGCTTTAATGTATATAACTATACATATGTATATGTATATATATATATTTTTAGAATTTTTTTGGAATTCAGTGTGGGTTCTTAACTTTTTACGGCTACCCAACCCACCCAAAACTCGGTCAAAACCCTAAGTGCTAAGCATCTTGGTGTGAAGATTGTGATAGACTCACATAACAGTAATTCAGACAAACTTCGGGTTTCTATGCCCCTAGGTGACCGGAAGAGGAAATATATTTTCCTGAAGGTGTATTTGTTCGATTGGTAGCTTTCTCCCTACGTTTATTTTAATTGGGGTCAACACAATGATTTTTCCAGTGTATATCTCCCCGGCTTGTACTACTTCCCCGCTTCCGCCTTAAGTATTTTTGGTTCTTTTTGTGCAGTTATTGAGCTGGGTTCTGGACAACCGACCAATGGGCTGTTACCCACGATCACTTGCCAGCCATACTCGTGCGGTGAAGTGTGGTTTATTTTCTTTTCTTCTCTTTTTTTTTTCGTAGGTGGCTTCCCTGATCTCAAATGTACCTAGAGGTAATGAAGAAGAAATGGTCCCATGGCTGGGTTCTGGACAACCTCCCAATGGGCTGTTACCCACGACAACTTGCCAGCCATGCCACCCTAAAGAGTTCATTAGCTACCCAATTTTTGTCAAAATCTCCGAGAAGTGAGTCTGTGCAAAAATGTGTGCAGATGCTTAGACTTAAAGTTTTTCTGAGTTAGAGGGTAAGTTGATAAATCGTATACTTATCACCTTATTTAGTAGGTGGATTAGAACAGCTTGAGGTTGCAAGGATTCGAAGCTAAATCCATATTTTAATGGACACCAGGGCAAATTAAGCTTGAAGGCCTGAAAAGTCTAAGTGTTTAAGTTCTTTTTGTATTATTTCCCACTATTGACAAGTTTCTAATGACTAAGTTTTATTCCTAAATTCAAATTATTTATTTATTTATTTATTTATTTATTCAGACTGATTAAATGAACTCAGGATTATGCAATTTACCATCCCCCCGTGCTTAAGTTGGACAATGTCCTCATTGGCAAGTACATGGATGCATAAGGGTTCAAAAAGATAGTACCTGAGTGACATAAAATACCAGATCAGTTTCAATCTTCTAGGTTGCCTCCCAGGAAGCGTTGAGTTTAACGCCTCTAGCTGGGCGGTGCTCCATGTCATCCCTCAATGAGGGTGACACTTTCCTTTGGGGGAACCTGGGCCAGGAAGTGCTTCAATCTTTGACCATTAACTATAAAAGTGTGCCCAGTGTTAGGATCAGTGATTTCGACCGCCCCATTAGAGTAGGGCTTAACCACCCGAAATGGTCCTGTCCATTTGGACCTGAGTTTCCCCGAGAAGAGTTTTAGGCGTGCGTCAAACAGCCAGACTTGCTGGTTTGGCTCAAAGGTTTTTCTATGAATGAGTCGGTCGTGGATGGCTTTCATTTTCTCCTTATACAGTCAGCTATTTTCAAAAGCGTCCCGACGAATTTCTTCGAGCTCAAATAATTGGAGCGTCCTCTGCGCACCGGCTAACTGGGGATCCATGTCACATTGCTTGACAGCCCAGTAAGCCCGGTGTTCCAATTCGATAAGAGGATGGCAGGCTTTGCCAAAGACCAGGCGATAATGCGACATGCCTATCGAGGTCTTGAAAGCGGTCCTGTATGCCCACAGGGCATCATCAAGTCGTGTGGACCAATCTTTTCTGTCAGGTCTCACAGTCTTCTGTAAAATGTTCTTGATTTGTCTATTTGAGACCTCAGTCTGCCCGTTTGTTTGCGGATGATATGGGGTAGCAATGCGGTGGTTCACCTCGTATTTTCTAAGTAGGGCACGGAATTAGGAATGAATAAAATGGCTTCCACCATCACTGATCATGGCCTTGGGTATTCCAAATCGGGAAAAGATGTTCTTCTTAACAAAGTCCATGACAGTCCTGTGATCGCATCGGCGGGTGGCAACGGCTTCAATCCATTTGGAAACATAGTCTACCGAGACCAGGATGTATTTGAAGCCGTTGGATGGTGGAAAGGGGCCCATAAAATTGATACCCCAAACGTCGAAGATTTCGACAATCAAAATGGGCTGGAGGGGCATCATATCTTTCTTGGTCATGGTCCCCAGTGTTTGGCAGCGTGAGAAAGTCTTGGCAAAGTTGTGTGCATCCTTAAATAGGGACGGCCAGTAAAATCCGGACTGCAGAACCTTTGCAGCCATTTTCTTTCCAGAGAAGTGGCCACCACAAGCCTGGTCATGATAGAAGGAAAGCACACTCTGAACTTCGTCTTCGGGGATACACCTCCTGATGATCTGGTCAGCACAGAGGTGAAACAGCATGGGATCATCCCAGAAATAGTGCTTGGCCTCAGCCAAGAACCTGTCCCATTGCTGTCTGGACCAGCTGTGCGGGGTTTGTCCTACAACTAAGTAGTTGACGTAGTCAGCATACCAGGGCATTTTCTTGTCGTGCACAGCCAGGATGTGTTCATCAGGGAAGGCGTCAGATAGAGGTAGGGAGGGTCCAATGTGGTCTGGATGAAGTCTAGTCAAGTGGTCAGCCACCACATTTTTTGATCCGGCCTTGTCTCGGATTTCCAAGTCAAATTCCTGCAAAAGTAGGATCCATCTGATGAGCCTGGGCTTTGCAACCTTCTTGGCCAACAGGTGCCGGATGGCTGAATGGTCAGTGTAAATCGTCACATGGGATCCCAGCAAGTATGATCGGAACTTTTCGAGTCCAAAGACTACAGCGAGCAGCTCTTTCTCTGTGACCGTATAATTTCGTTGGGCCTTGTCCAACATTTTGCTCGCGTAGTAGATCACCACGGGCTTCTTATCTTGCCTTTGTCCCAGGACAGCGCCTATGGCAAAATGTGATGCATCACACATAATCTCAAAGTCCTGGGACCAGTCTGGGGGTTGAAGTACAGGTGCGGTGGAGACTAAGTCCCGGAGGGTGTGATAAGCCTGGATGCAATCAGAAGACATGTGTAATATGGCGTCATTGGCTAGAATGTCGGTCAAGGGTTTGGAAAGCTTGGAAAAATATTTAATGAACCTTCGGTAGAAGCCAACATGTCCTAGGAATGAACGAATCTGTCGGACCAAGCTAGGTGGAGGAAGTTTGGAAATCAAATCAACCTTAGCCCGATCTACCTTGATGCCCCTATGCGATACGATGTGACCAAGGACAATTCCTTCTTGAACCATAAATGGCTCTTTTCCCAACTTAACACCAGATTAACCTTGATACATCATTTCAGGATTTTCTCCAAGTTGCTCAGACAATGGTCGAATGAATTCCCGAATACAGAGAAATCATCCATAAAGACCTCTAAGTATTCACCCACCATTTCTGAAAAAATGGCTAGCATGCAACACTGGAAGGTCGTAGGGGCGTTGCATAACCCGAACGGCATTCGACGGAATGCAAACGTGCCATACGGGCAAGTGAATGTGGTCTTTTCCTGATCTTCTAGAGCAATTGCGACTTAGTTATATCCTGAATATCCATCCAGGAAGCAAAAATGCTTTTGCCCTACCAATCTTTCAAGGATTTGGTCAATGAATGGCAAGGGGAAATGATCCTTCTTAGTGGCTTCATTGAGCTTCCTATAATCAATACACACCCGCCATACGGTGGTGGTATGGGTGGGGATGGATTCGCCATGATCATTGGTGACAACAGTGAGCCCAGCTTTCTTGGGAACCACTTGAGTGGGGCTCACCCAGGGGCTATCGGAGATAGGGTAGATTAAGTCGGCATCAAGCCACTTGATAATTTCTTTCTTAACGACCTCCCACATGTTTGGGTTTAAACATCTCTGCATCTGGCGAAAAGGTCGTGCCCGTCTTCCAGGTAAATCTTATCGGTGCAATAGGCAGGGCTAATTCCTCTTAAGTCCGAAATGGTCCAACCAATGGCGGCCCAATGTTCTGAAAGGGTCGCAGTCAACCTGAGTTCCTGATCCTTGGTTAGATGAGAATTAATGATCACTGGGATGGTCTGGTTAGGTCCTAGGAAGACATACTTGAGATTCTCAGGCAATGGTTTAAGTTCAGGTGCAGGTGGAACCACAGTCGATGGGAAGGGAAAGGGCGGGAATTGATCAACATCGATCTCCTCAAAGGGTGTCGTGTGATGGTACTCAGCCTTACAGAGGTCCACGGGTAATGATGGTGATGGGTCAGAACATTCACTACGGGTTTGGTGGTCTGATACAGAACTGAGGGTGAGGCATTCCTCGATTAGAGTTTCCACGGGATCATGTTCCTCAACGCAATCACAATCAAAAGACTTTTTCACCCAGAAGATATCCAATTGCATTTTCCTGTCCCCGAAGGCGATTTCCATACATCCCGTGTCGCAATCAATGTTTGCCTTAGTCGTAGCTAAGAAATGTCTGCCTAAGATTATGGGTGCATTCTGTAATTTTTCAGGGACTTCCATGTCGAGCACCAAAAAGTCGACCGGGAAATAGAAGTCCTTGACTCGTACAATCACAGCCTCGACAACCCCCTTCGGGGTTTTCACTGATCTATCAGCCAGCTGGATGGTGATAGGGGTTGGTGTCAACTCTCCAAAACCAAATTGGTGGTGCAGGGTTGTTGGAATCAGATTGATAGAAGCACCTAGGTCCAGGAGCGCTCTAGCAAACGTCATGTCCCCGATATTGCAGGAAATCAGGGGTGCTTCGGGGTCAGTTCGCTTGAGTGGAAGGTTGCTTGATATTATGGAACTTGCTTGTTCAGAGAGCACAACCTTCCTAGGTGCTTGAGGTCTCGGCTTACGATTGGGTGTACAGGCATCCTTTAAAAACTTGGCGTAAGAAGGGATGTGTTTGACGGCTTCAAGGAGCGGAATATTAATCTGTAGTTGCTTAAAGATTTCCAATAGCTCCTCAGTTTCCACAACATTCTTCTTTTTCTTGATTGTTTCCAAGGCCTCAGGTAGGGTGTCTGAATGTGGATTGGTTCTATTTCTGGGTCCTTGGTTGGTGCCTCTTCTTAGTCGGGTATTTCAGTGGGTGAAGTCTTGGGGAGAGTCGGCCATTTGGGATCCTGGGTTTTGGTGCTGCTTCTCAAGGTCACCGCATTCGCAGAGGCATTGGGGCCGTGGGTTGATCCTTGAGAAGACGAGGACGAAGAAGCACCAAACCCAGGAGGTGTTTGCGGGGCTGTCTGGACCATGTAAGCCTGCCCGGGGTTGCTTTGGAACCCTTACGAATTGGGGCCTCTGTTAATTATGTTTCACGGGTTCGGTTGTGGTTGGGAAGGTAGGGATCCTTGTTGTTTACAGTCCAAGAGTTGGCTTAACTGTCCCTTTACCAAGGCCATTTCCTCCTGATGTTTCTGGTTCATGTCAGCCATCATCTTTATTAGGGTATCCATTTGGTTTTGTGGGGGAGGAGCCACCCTATTCTGATTATATTGGGGTCTAACTGGTGGTCCTTATTGATAGGGGGCAAGTGTGGCTACTGGTTTGGCCTGGGCTGGTTCTGGAATTGCAGTGGTTTCTGGTTTGTCCAACCAAAGTTGGGGTGGTTACGCCAGCCAGTGTTGTAAGTGTTGGAGAAAGGGTCAGGTTTCGCATAACCTTGGACAACTTGCACATCTTCTAGGATTGCCGATGTTGATGAAGAGGGAAGGGAGTAATCAAGGGTTGAGGGAGCAAAGGTCCCTCCCTGGAACGTGGTCAGGGGTTGTTCCAGGTTCAGTTGGGTTAAGGGCTGGACAAGGTCAATATTATGCGCTCCCTTTGCTAGGGAGAAAGTCTGTAAGGGGTTCCTGGTCTAGTTCAGTAGCTCACCAATTTTTTTGTCCACCAATTCCACTCGATCCAATTTCTTAGCAATGATTTCCATGTCAACCATTCCAGAATTTGCTTGTACCTCATAAATCCCACCACGGGGTTGACTGGACCTGTTGAACTGGGTCATAGAGGCATTGTTGGGTGAATTCTCGCTCATAGAGCTGGGTCATAGGCTCAAAGAGCTCAAACGCGCTCTCCTCGTCTTTGTTCAGGAAGTTCCCCCCACATGAGGCATCGGCAAAGTTCTGTAGGTTGCTGTCTAGACCGTGGTAGAAAATCTGGGCCAATTGCCACCTTGGCACTTCGTGGTGTGGGCATTTCCTCAAGAGTTCATTAAATCTTTCCTACGCCTCATGAAATTGTCCCCCACCCTGGAGTGTAAAGGTAGTGATAGCTCTTCTACGGGCATTGGTCTTTCCTATGGGGAAGAATTTCTTTAAAAATGCATGCCTCAGTTCTTCCCAGGTGGTAATGGGTCTACCTAGGGTTCTAAGCCAATGAGAAGCCTTGTCTCTTAATGAGAAGGGAAACATCTTGATTAGAACAATGTCAAGGCTAATGTTCCTAGGTTTCACAGTTCGTGCTATGCGGTCGAGATCCTCTAGATGCTAGAAGGGGTCCTCATTTGAGCTTCCATGAAAGTAGTTCTGGATCAGACTTAAGACATTCGGTTTCAGCTCAAAATCATCTCCCCCTTCGGGGATCCTAAGGTGCGGCTCAACTCTAATAGCAGAGGGATTATAGAAATCACGGAGGGGCCTCGGATGATCCTGAAATGGTGGTATATCAAGTGGTGGTTGCCCTGGTATGTCTTGGAAAGGTGGTGGTGGTTGTTCTTGTGGGTTCTGTAACCGTTGTATGGCTTGCATGATGGTGTGGATTTGTTGTTGCTAAAGCCGGTGATTAGCATTAATTTGGGCTTGGATGATGGCCATAGCGTCTGTGGGGGTTGATCCTCAGCCTCATCTACCCTAGGTTCAACCATGTTTCCAACAGAATTACATCGCCTAGATTCCTGCCCCAAAACACACAACTCGGGATGCAGTGAGCGACTCCTGTGCATACACTAGAGAAGAACAGGAGGGAATGCGGAGGGCGACAGATGTGTTTCAATCAAGCACACAAGCCTAGTCCTTATGGTGTATTCCTTAGGAGACCTAGAAATCTCACAAAGGGTGATTAAGTCCGTAAGCACTGGACTCCCCTTCCCAAGGCTAATCTGGCCAGGTTGATTACGAGGGGATTGCAGGGAAGGTTCTTCCTTTGGCTTGCACCTCTGATTTCGTAGACCCCAGAACTGTGGTCGTTTGACACTGCCCCGTAGCCTAGTCACCAGATTCTACCAAGGGAATGAAAGCCAAGTGCCTAGCAAACAAAACCTCGCCTTTCGAGACTTAACTCAATCCTGCCTAGGGCACGTCTACTCAATTTTAAAGGGCTAGGATAGTGCTTGTGCTAGGGTTATGTGATGAGGCGTTGATTGGGGTGGTGCCTCTTAATTTTCCACTTTCAAGGTGTGTGCTTATCTCAAAACATGATTTTCAAGCAAGGATTTTTAAGATGTGATGTCTTTTAGTGTTTCATCCTTACTTTAGTGCTTTTTAGGGTTGACGTGTCTTAATGTTTTCAGACAAGTTTCAGTGGGCACGTCAAGTTCTACACACAATTCAGTGAAAGTAGATTTCCTTTTATTCTGTAGGGGCTCTAAAACCCTAATGTACTCATCCTAATGATCATGCAGCTTCTATTAGATGAGTCAGTTTTAGGGTTGAGTGGTGTGGCCCAGGTCAACTCACGATGGCTTCGCAAACACCACTCAAAAGAAAAAGAAAAGAACACTCCAAAAATTTATTCCAGATGTTAGAGTGTACATTTTTTTGTGGGGTGATGTGTTAAGAATGTGGGTCAAGCAATCATACGCCACGCAAATTTTTTTTAATTTTTACAATTTTTTAGTTTTTTCACGCAAGCAAACAATCATGAGAGAAGAATTACTCACTACTGGTCCTTGTTGCACCTACTCCCTTGTTACCGTTGTGGGATGCGTCGCTTCGCCATCCACGGGCCGAATTCCTGCAACCATCAAGTAAAAAGGAAAATAGGGCATTAGACGATGTGAGAATGAATGTGGAATGGAGGTGACAAACAAATCTGTTGCCTCCCTAGCAACGGCGCCAAAAACCGACGTGCGCCTGTGCGTGTGTGTTAAGAAGTGTCGTTATAGTCGCACTTGCAACATCGGTTTTAAAGTAAATAAACGGAGGTGAGTCCGAGTGTCGGTCTCAGGGAGGCGTGAAAATCGGATTTTTCTTATCACTTGTTGTCACGGAAAGCGTGGAGTTTTGCTTGCAGAGGTGCGGTTTGAAAAGTGAGAGAGAGATAAAGAGAGAGAGAGGTTAGGGTTAGAGTGTTTCTTGTTTGATCATGCAACTTAAATAGAAATTAAAGTAACAACTGAACAGAAAATAACTTCATTAATCATGCACTTTTAGTTCATAGCTTACAATATTAAATACATGCTCAAACAAGAGTAATGGAAAGCTTAAAATAGAAAGAGAGAGAGAGAAAGAGAGGAGGGAGAGCGACGAGGTAGCCACGGCGGTGGAGGAGGCTCCGTCGGCGGCTCGTCATCTCTGACGAATACAAGAGGGCCTAAAGCTAGCTAAGAGAGGGGTGGAGTAGTTGCAAGGGAAGTGAATGCCTTGAATGAGTGGTTGGAGGGGGTTTAAATAGGGTTAAGGGCTTTCTAAAAGAAGAAGGGGCATTAGCGACGTCCGGGACGTCACTAAAACCACTCCAAAAGTGTCGATGAAGCCCTCCAGCCCGCCGGTCAATCGCCCGCGCTGTTCTTCTTCGCGCCCGATCCGCAGCCGCTTCGTGAGAGCTGTCCTTGGATGCGCTTGGATCACGCCTCGGGTGCACGTGTGCGCGGGGTGTCGTCACCCCGCATGTGCATGCGCGTGGGCGCTCGCGATCTGTGGGCATGTCGCGTGGCATGATCTTGGTCGCCCGCTGTTGATCGGGCGGCTCAATTTGGTCGCGCGCTTCCTTCATCTTCAATTTGCTCACCGCGCGGTTCGAACCCACGTCGCGTGCGTGCAGGCGTGCGCGCTAACGGTTGCACCATGCCAGCGCCTTGTCGTGGCGACCACGCGGTTCTCGACCGTCCAATCGAAGATCGACGGCCGAGATTTGATCTCAGCTAATGGTTGAAGTGGTGAGCGGTGGAGCAGGGGTGACATGGCGCAATGAGGGCCATTGATCAACGCTCAGAACTTCTTGGGTCCATTGTAGGAGCTCCGGATGTTGGATTTGGCCGATCTTAAGTCCGTTGGACTCCGTTCGTCGTTCTAAATCCATCCGTGCGGTTTGATTGCTCATTTGAGGCCTGATTTGACAAGTGCTTACACAAATGGCCATTAATACAGTTTTATAAGTAATCTTGGTACATGATGCATGCAATGCTCCCATTCTACTTATGTTGTGCCTTTTGTTCTTAAGATGGGCCCTATTTAACATAGTTATCACCCTTTTGTGCAGTGTTATCAGGAACATGGGATCATCCCAGAAATAGTGCTTGGCCTCGGCCAAGAACTTGTCCCGTTGCTGTCTGGACCAACTATGCAGGGTTTGTCCTACAACCAGGTAGTTGACATAGTCATCATACCAAGGCAGTTTCTTGTCTTGCACAGCCAAAATGTGTTCATCAGGGAAGGTGTCAGATAAAGGTAGGGAGGGTCCAATGTGGTCTGGGTGAAGTCTGGATAAGTGGTCAGCCACCACATTCTTTGATCCGGCTTTGTCGCGGATTTCCAGGTCAAATTCCTGCAAGAGCAGGATCCATCTGATGAGCCTGGGCTTTGCATCCTTTTTAGCCAACAGGTGTCAGATGGCTGAATGGTCAGTATAGATGGTCACGTGGGATCCCAGCAGATAAGATCAGAACTTCTCAAGTCCGAAAACTACAGCGAGCAATTCTTTCTCTATGACCATATAATTTCGTTGGGCCTCGTCCAATGTCTTACTTGCATAGTAGATCACTACGGGTTTCTTGTCTTGTCTTTGTCCCAGGACAGCGCCTATGGAAAAATCTAATGCATCACACATAATCTCAAAGTCCTGGGACTAATCCGGGGGCTGAAGCACAGGTGCTGTGGAAACTAAGTCCCGGAGGGTGTGGTAAGCCTTGATGCAATCAGAGGTCATGTGGAATAAGGCGTCGTTGGCCAGAAGGTCAGTTAAGGGTTTGGAAAGCTTGGAGAAGTCTTTGATGAACCTTCGGTAGAAGCCAACATGTCCCATGAATGAACGGATCTGCTAGACCGAGCTGGGCGAAGGAAGTTTGGAAATCAAATCAACTTTGGCTTGATCCACCTCAATGCCCCGATGCGGTACGATGTGACCGAGGACGATTCCTTCTTGAATCATAAAATGGCTCTTTTCCCAACTTAACACCAAATTAACCTCGATACATCATTTCAAGACTTTTTCCAAGTTGCTCAAACAATGGTCGAATGAATTCCCAAATACAGAGAAATCATCCATAAAGACCTCCAAGTAGTCACCCGCCATTTCTGAAAAAATGACTAGCATGCAATGCTAAAAGGTAGCAGGTGCGTTGCATAACCTGAACGGCATACGATGGAATGCAAACGTGCCATACGGGCAAGTGAATGTGGTCTTCTCTTGATCTTTAGGAGCAATTGTGACTTGGTTATATCCTGAATATCCATCCAAGAAGCAAAAATACTTTTGCCCTGCCAATCTTTCAAGAATCTGGTCAATGAATGGCAGGGGAAATGATCTTTCTTGGTTGCTTCATTGAGTTTCCTACAATCAATACACACCCGCCATGCAGTGGTGGTGCGGGTGGGGATGGATTCGCCACGTTCATTGGTGACAACAGTGAGCGCAACTTTCTTCGGAACCACTTGAGTGGGGCTCACCCAGGGGCTATCAGAGATGGGATAGATGATATCGACGTCAAGCCACTTGATAATTTCTTTCTTAACGACCTCCCGCATATTTGGGTTTAACCGTCTCTGCATCTGGTGGGAGGGTCGTACCCCATCTTCCAGGTAAATCTTGTGAGTGCAATAGGCAGGGCTAATTCCTCTTAAGTCTAAAATGGTCCATCCAATGGCAGCCCGATGTTACGAAAGGGTCGCGGTCAACCTGAGTTCCTGATCCTTGGTTAGATGAGAGTTAATAATCACAAGGAAGGTTTAGTCAGGTCCCAGGAAGACATACTTGAGATTCTTAGGTAGTGGCTTTAGTTCAGGTGTGGGTGGAACAACAGTCGAAGGAAAAGGGAAAGGCGGGACTTGATCAACATCAATCTCCTCAAATGGTGCTGTATGATGGTAATCAGCTGTACAAAGGTCCATGGGCAGCGATAGTGACGGGTAAGAGCAGTCGTTACAGGATTGGTGGTCCGGGACAGAACTAAGGGTGAGGCATTCCTCGACCAAAGGTTCCACTGGATCATGTTCCTCGACATAGTCGCAATCAAAAGAATTGGTCGGCCGGAAGATATCCAACTGCATTTTCTTGTCTCCGAAGGTGATTTCCATACATCTCGTGTCACAATCGATGTTTGCCTTAGCCGTAGCTAAGAAAGGTCTGCCTAAGATTATGGGTGTGTTCTGTAGTTTTTCAGGGATTTCCATGTCGAGCACCAAGAAGTCGACCAAAAAATAGAAATCCCTTGACTCGCATAATCACATCCTCGACAACCCTCTTCGGGGTCTTCACAAATCTATCAGCCAACTGGATGGTGAAAGGTGTGGGCGTTAGCTCTCTGAAACCAAATTGGTGGTACAAGGTTGTTGGAATCAAATTGATAGAAGCACCTAAGTCCAGGAGTGCTCTATCAAATGTCATGTCCCCAATATTGCAGGATATCAGGGGTGCTCCGAGGTCAGTTCGCTTGAGTGGAAGGTTGCTTGATATCACGGAACTTGCTTGCTCAGAGAGCACAACCTTCCTAGGTGCTTGAGGTCTTGGCTTACGTTTGGGTGTACAGGCAAGGCATCCTTTAGAAAGTTGGCGTAAGCCGTGATGTGCTTGACGGCTTCGAGGAGCAGAATATTAATCTGAATCTGCTTAAAGATCTCCAAAAGCTTCTCAGTTTCCACAACAGTTTTCTTCTTCTTGATTGTCTCCAAGGCCTCAGGGTAGGGTGTTTGAACATGGATAGGATCTATTTCTGGGTCCTTGGGTTTTTCAGTGCCTCTTCTGAGTCGGGTATTTCAGCTGGTGAAGTCTCAGGAAGAGTCATCCATTTGGGATCCTAGGTTTTGGTGCCACTTCTCAAGGTTACCGCATTCGCAGAGGCATTGGGACCATGGGTTGATCTTGAGAAGACGAGGATGAAGAAGCATCGAACCCAGGGGATGTTTGTGGGGCTGGCTGGACCATGTGAGCCTGCCCAGGATTGCCTTGGAACCCTTGCGAATTGGGGCCACTGTTAATCATGTTTCGTGGGTTTAGTTGTGGCTGGGAAGGTACGAATCCTTGTTGTTTACAATCCAATAGTTGACTGAACTATCCCTTTACTAAGGCCATTTCCTCTTGATGTGTCTGGTTCATTTCAGCCATCATCTTTATCAGGGTGTCCATTTGGTTCTGCGGGGGAGGGGCCACCCTGTTTGGATTATATGGGGGTCTAATTGGTGGTCTTTGCTGATAGGGGGGGAAGTTTGGCTGCTGGTTTGGCCTGGGCTGGTTCTGGAATTGAGGTGGTTTATGGTCTGTCCAACCAAAGTTGGGGTGATTACGCCAACCAGTGTTGTAAGTGTTGGAGAAAGGGTCAGGTTTAGCATAACCTTGGATACCTTGCACATCTTCAAGGATAGCAGATGTCGATGGGGAGGGAAGAGAGTAATCAAGGGCTGAGGGAGCAAAGGTCCCTCCCTGGAACGTGGTTAGGGGTTGTTCCAGGTTCAATTGGCTTAAGGGCTGGACCAGATCAACATTGTGAGCTCCCTTTGCTAGGGAGAAGGTCTGTAATGGGTTCCTGGTCTGGTTCAGTAGCTCATCTATCTTTTTATCCACCAATTTGACTCGATCTAATTTCTTGGCGATGATATCCATGTCAACCATTCCAGAATTTGCTTGTACCTCATAAATCTCACCACGGGGTTGACTGGATCTGCTAAATTGGGTCATGGAGGCATTGTTGAGCGAATTTTCGCTCATAGACTCAAAGAGCTCAAACGCGCTTTCCTCGTCTTTGTTCAGGAAGTTCCCCCTGCATGAGGCATCGATGAAGTTCCATAGGTTGCTGTCTAGACCATGGTAGAAGATCTGGGCCAATTGCCACCTTGGTACTTCGTGGTGTGGGCATTTCCTCAATAGTTCATTAAATCTTTCCCACGCCTCATGGAACTGTTCCCCACCCTGGAGTGTAAAGGTAGTAATGGCTCTTCTGAGGGCATTGGTCTTTCCTATGGGGAAGAATTTCTTTAAGAATGCATGCCTCAGTTCTTCCCAGGTGGTGATGGGTCTACCTAGGGTTCGAAGCCAGTGAGATGCCTTGTCTCTCAGCGAGAAGGGGAACATCTAAATCAAAACAATGTCAAGGCTAATGTTCCTAGGTTTCACAGTTCGAGTTATCCAGTCAAGATCCTCTAGGTGCTAGAAGGGATCTTCATTTGAGCTTCGATGGAAGTGGCTCTTAATCAGACTCAAGACATTTGGTTTTAGCTCAAAATAATCTCCCCCTTCGGGGATCCTAAGGTGCAGCTCGACTCGAATAGCGGAAGGATTGTAGAAGTTGCGAAAGGGCCTAGGTTGGTCCTGGAATGGTGGTAGATCAGGTGGCGATTGCCCTTGTGGGCCTTGGAAAGGTGGTGGTGGTTGCCCTTGTGGGTTCTACAACTGGTGTATGGCTTGCATGATAGTGTGGATCTGTTGCTACTAAAGCTAGTGGTTTGCATTAATCTGCGCTTGGATGATGGCCATTGTGTCTAGTGGGGGTTGGTCCTCAACCTCATCTACCCTAGGTTCTGCCATGTTTCTAGCAGAATCAGGTTTCCTGGATTCCCGTCCCAAAACAAACATCTCAGGATGCAATGATCGTCTCCCGTGCATACACTAGAGAAGAATAGGAGGGGATGAGGAGAGTGACAGATGCGAGAAGTGTGTGTACAACCAAGCAAACAAGCCTAGTCCTTATGGTGTATTCCTTAAGGGACCTAGAAATCTCCAAAAGGGTGATCAAGTCTGTAAACACTGGACTCCTCTTCCCAAAGCTAATCTGGCTAGGTTGATTACGAGGGGATTGTAGGGAAGGTTCTTCCTTTGGCTTGCATCGCCGGTTCCATAGACCCCACAACCGCGGTCGTTTGATACTGCCCCGTAGCCTAGTCACCAGATTCCACTAAGGGAATGAAAGCCAAGTGCCCAGTGAACAAAACCACACCTCTCAAGACATAACCCAGTCCTGTCTAGGGCACGTCTACTCTATTTTAAAAGGGCTAGGATAGTGCTTATGCTAGGGTTATGTGATGAGGCGTTAATTGGGGTAGGCCTCTTAGTTTTTCAATTTCAGTGTGTGTGCTTCTATCAAAACATGGTTTTGAAGCAAGGATTTTTTTAAGATGTGTCTTTTAATGTTTCATCCTTAATTTTGTGTCTTTTAGGATTGACGTGTCTTAATGTTTTCGAACAAGTTTCAGTGGGCACGTCAAGTTTTGCACACAATTTGGTGAAAGTAGATTTCCTTTTGTTGTGTAGAGGCTCTAAAATCCTAATGTACTCATCCTAGTGATCATGTAGCTTCTATTAGATGAGTCGATTTTAGGGTTGAGTGGTGCGACCCAAGTCAATTCAAGGTGGCTTCACAAGCACCACTCAGAAAAAAAAAAGAACACTCCAAGAATCTTAGATTATTCAGAATGTTAGAGTGTATTTTTTTGTTGGGTGATGTGTTAAGGATGTGGATCAGGCAATCATGCACCACGCCAATTTTTTCAGTTTTATAATTTTTTTAGATTTTTTTAGCAAGCAAACAACCATGGGTGGAGAAATACTCACGACCAATCCTTGTTGCGCTTACTCCCTCGTTACCGTCACGAGTTGCACTGCTTCGCCGTCCAAGCATCGAATTCCTGCAACCATCGAGTATAAGAAGACAAGGCGTTAGACGATGTGAGCATGGATGTAAAATATAAGTGAAAATAAATCCGTTGCCTCCCCGGCAATGGAGCCAAAAACTGACATGCGGGAGGTGCGTATGTTTAAAAGAGTTGTTATAGCTTGTGCTCGCAACGTCAGTTTTAAATGAAGAAATGGACGTGAGTCCGAGTGTCGATCTCAAGAAGGCGTGAAAACCAGATTTTTCTTGTCACTTAATGTCACGGAAATAACGGGTTTTTGGTTGCGAAAAGTTGTGGGTGAAAAGCGAGTGAGAGAGAGAAAAAGAGAGAGAAAGAGAATAGGGTTAGAATTGTTTCATTCACAACATTCAACTTAAACATAAAAGAGGGCAAGTAACTAGATAGAAAACAACTTCATTTGACATGCAACTTTAGTTTATAATTACAACACTAGATAAATGCTTAAACACAAGTAAAGTAAAGCTTAAGATAAAGAGGGAAAGAGAGAGAGAGGGAAGAGGGTGAGGCAGCCACGGCGGTGGAGGGGGCTCCGTCGGCGGCTCGTCAGCTCTAGCGATTACAAAGAGAGCTAATGGTGGCTAGGAGTGGGGTAGAGTACTTGCAAGTGAATTCAATGCCCTCCATGGGTGGTTGGATGGAGTTTATATAGGCAAAAGGGTTTTCTAATTTAAGTATGGGCTTTAGTGACATCCGGGACGTCACTAAACCCATACTAAATCCGTTGGTGTAGCCCCCATCGCCCACCAGTAGCCAGCGTGCCCTGTGCTTCTTCAGAGGCGATCCGCACGCGCGCGTTGTAAGCCGTCCGATCAAAGACTGGACGGCTAAGATCTCGCGAAGGGCAAGCTCACGGATCACTGCTGAGGCGCACTCTTCTGCCGCGTCATCACGCGGGTGAGCTTCCGTGCGCATCCGTTGCGCCGCATGGCTCGATCTGCACCATTCGCTGCTGATCGGGCGGTGGTAATCGAGCACGCCTCAAATCACGTAGAATTGGGGAGCGGCGGGCATTTCGAACCCGCACCCCTGATTGCGAGGTTGAAGCGCCAACCGCTGAGCTGCGGGGGTGGATTGTCACGGCGAGAGTCGGGTGCACGGGCATTTTCGATCGTTCGATCGAAGATCGACGGCTGAGAGTTGTCCTCCAGGTGAAGGCAAAGATAGGCGACAGTCTGGATGCAACGAGTGAGCGCCAAGTGGCACGCTGTGGGTCGTTGATCATCAGCTCAACAATCAGAACTTCTTGGGCCCATTGCAGGAGCTCCGGATGTCGGATTTGACCAATTTTGAGTCTGTTGGACTCCGTTCGTCGCTCTGAATCCATCCATGTGGTCCAATTACTCATCTGAGGCATGTTTTGACATGTTCTTGTATACATGACCGTTAATAATGCATTATAAGCAATCTTGATGTGCAATGCATGCGATGCTCCTATTCCTATTTATGATGTGTTATCTGTGCATTTTGCTCTTAAGATAAACCCCAATTGATAGAATTATCACCCCAAGATGCAATGTTATCATTCACCTTGGCTCGATCGACTTGGATGCTTTTTTTTGATATGAGATGTCCCAGGACAATTCCTTCAAGTACCATGAAATGGCTCTTTTCCCAGGAAAGAATCAAATTCACATCAATGCACAGCCTGAGGATTTGGACCAAGTGCAGGAGGCAATCATCAAATGATTCTCCGAATACTGAAAAGTCATCCATGAAGACTTCCAGATAATCACCTACCATATCTGAGAATATGGCAAGCATACACCACTGAAAAGTAGCAAGTGCATTGCAAAGACCGAATGGCATCCTTTGGAATGCATATGTCCCGAAGGGGCAGGTGAAAGTGGTCTTTTCTTGGTCCTCAGGATGGATTGCCACCTGGTTATAACCAGAGTACCCATCTAAAAAGCAGAACCTATTCCCACTAGTTTCTCAAGGATCTGATCAATAAACGGTAGTGGGAAATGATCCTTCTTCGTGGAGGAATTGAGCCTTCTGTAATTAATGCAGACTCTCCACGAGTTCACACGGGTCGATATGATTTCTCTGGTTTCAGTCATGATCATGGTGAGTCCTGCCTTCTTAGGCACAACCTGGATTAGACTCACCCACCGACTGTCGAAGATCAGGTAGATGATCCCTGCATCTAACCACTTGATAATCTCCTTTTTCACAACCTTTTGCAGATTAGGATTCAAACGTCTTGCATTTCACGGGAAGGTCATGTGCCCTCTTTGGTGTAGATACGGTGTGTGCAGTAAGAGGTGCTAATACCAGTCAAATCATCAAGAGTCCATCCAATGGCTCTACGATGTTGCTGGAGAATAGTAATCAGATGGGATTTGATTGCACAGCAAAAATACACCAACAATTGTGCCGTCTTGTGCTATTTCCTAGCATTACCAGTGCATATTAGGCATCCATAGTCGCATTTGTAAAAATACACGCATGCATGCATTTAATTGAGAGGGGAGGAGACTGAATAAAATGGCCTCGCAATTAACATTTTCCTCAAGTGCTGCTTCCTAAATTCACCATCTTTATTTTTAATTTCATTTGACTTTGAATTCTTCCCGCGGCTACAAGACATGGCCTCTTCTTCCTCTTCACGCCATGCTCTGCAGCAAGCTTGCCCTGCAGCCGCATGCCCTACCAAGCCATGCCAGCCATGCACAGCTAGGGCATGGTTGTGCATTCCTTCCTCTATAAAAAGGCACGGCTTCTACTTGCAAAGGAAGCAGGGTCCAGAAAAAAGCACAACAGCAGCTTCTCCTTCCAGTTCGCCTCCTCCCCTCTCCCTCCATACACAGCCTCTCCTCTTCTGAGGAGCCACTCTGCGGGCAGGAGCACCTCACAGTGGTGCACAACCACCACTGTGAGTCCCACCACCACCCAGCCCATCAAAGAGCCAGCGGGCGTGGTGGTTCTCTCTCTGTTTCAACTTTCCAAGCCATTTCTGCCATTGGAGCAGGAGCTTCAAGCTTTGAAGCTCAAGCTCCACACAGCAGCAACACGGCACCGGACTCCTCTTCCGCGAGCGCAAGCCATCGCGCAAGCCAGCAAGTCGCCCTCGCCCTCCACCGCGCACGCCAGCAAGCCGCCCGGGCCCTTCTCCGTGCGCTCTGTCGCGAAGTCCCGCCCGCAGCATAGCCTCTTCCACGCGGGCGTCGAGCCGTCCACGCCTCCTGCACTCACAGCACCGAATATGCCCGGTCGCGCGGCTCGCCCTGATACTATAGCCACTGTTCACGCGTTTCAGCGGAACACTGTGGCTACAGTGCGGTGACCGGTAAGTTTCTCACTTAACCGATCACCCGGCGCGCTGCAACTGGCCCCAGCCTGTGCGCGCACGTGGAACACCAGAAGACGGCCGCTGCGTGCAGACATCTTAACGCCCGCGCCTTCACTCCAGAAGTCTCCCTCTCTCTCTCTCTCTCTCTCTCAGCACTCTCTCACACTCTCTGCACAGACCTACACACACACACTCACACTCCCGTACACACACCTATACTCTACTATATACATACATACATACATACATATATATATACGTATAAATATATAAATATAAATATATATATATATATGTATGTATGTATGTATGTATGTATCTATATTTATACTTAGTTATATAGGTAATAATATATATATACATACAAATATACATACATATATACATATATATTTATAACTATATATACACACACATATATATATATATACATATCTATCTACATATATCTATATACATATATTACTATATATACATATACATATATACTGATATATCTATATAGTTATATATACATACATATACATATATATATATATATACATATATCTATCTATACATATATTTATAGATCTATATATATACATATATATATATATATCTATACATATATAACTTCATATATACCTATATATTTATAACCATATATACATATAGATATATTTACATATATACATATATATATATATATATATTCACATCTCTTACCATACGTTGTATCACGGGAATATCTGCACAAGTTGCTGATATTCCCCGATACATGCATACAGAAAGCGTGTTCGCATTCATCTTCCATCAATCCACCTTACACTCCACTCGGCACTTCATCCTGTTGGTTGCGTCTTCCTAGACGATGATCGACTCGACACCGTGCTACATGCCATCTCTGCCTCCACCCCCACCCCTTTATACATATATAATATATACCTATATATATATACTATATTTACTTTATTTCTACTTCTCTTTCCTACCGATAAAAAGATAAAAAATATATATAAAAGAGAAAATATAATCCTTGACTTGCAGGTACTCCGTCTTGCGATTAGCAAGACCAGTTTTGAAAACATAATTTGGCTCAAAGCCAAGAACCTAATTTTGATGGTGTGTCTCAAGGACAAGAATTATCAGAAAAAAATCTAAATAGAAAAACACCAAAAACATAATAAATGAACGGAAGAGATTCGTTGTAGGAAAGGTGTAGAAACTACTTCACTTCTAATCCCACTTCCCTGAGTTCGACCCTTGGCCTAAAAGTGACCAAGATAAAATCAAGTAGGCCAGGTAAAAAAATTTTGTAAAGAGATGGTTAGGCTCAATTTAGGTTAACCACTATACTTATTATAACGATAAAATCACCATATTAACACAACTTATCTGAGTCCACACCATAATCTTTCTGGCGCCGTTGCCGGGGAAGTGCACATTCAAGTAAGTTTCTACTCCATTCCTTTAATTTTTCTCTTCTCACACCCTTTTCTTCATAGGTGTTTTTGTTTGTTGCTGTGCAGGTGAACCTGTTGCAAGGAGAAGACAGGCAGACAAAGTCGAAAACGTGGGCAGATCCAAGGCGGGAATGAGAGCGTGAAGACGCTGACACCGCATGGAGCTTCTCACACGTTGCTGCACAAGTAGGTCTTTCTTTCATAGCAACCTAGGTTAACTTGTAACCTTAATAAAACTAAAAAAAAAAAAATTTCTTGGGATCTCTTGGGGCAAGTGGATTAAAACTCACTTGTTTGATTGTTTGCCTTTACTCCCACAGCCCCAGGATTTCCCGCCTTACTTCGCATAGCGAAAATCCAAGAATCTTGATTCTTGAATTTTTCGCCGTGTGAAGTATTCTTTGAGGAAAAAATAAAAAGATTGATTTCCATCCCTCTTTGCCTCATTTATCTACAATTCGGGATCACCTTTTTGGTGGGGAGACTTGTAATTGAGTTGATTCCAACCCTGCCACGACCTTTCACGTGCCTAAGATTCGATCCCGAATACTTCAACCCCAACAATTTGATTTTCTTTATCTTTTGGTTGATCCTTATGTGTGGAAATCATTTTTGTGATTAGGAGCACTTGAATTGAAGTGCTTTGGCTCCCTTTCACACTAATCTAAAGCTGATTCGTGGATCCACACATAGAAATCTCCATCTAGGGAAGCCCATTGCATTGTAGCATGCATTAACCAATTGACATTGAAGAAGGGTTTGTTGGGCTTAGAGAAAGAAAACTTGTATTCTCTCAAAACCCAGAGATTGGTTGAATTGGTAATTCAGAGAAATCCTAAAATTCATACTACTTAAGGCTGAATTCTAAAAACCATTCACCAATTAAAACTTCAATTCGGGGAGATTTCCCCATTGCATGCTTGGTTTACACACTCCAAAAATCAATCACTTGGGCATTACCCGTAAAAAATGCCCTTCACATTCCAGAAGCACTTGATCCTAAGCCTCTAACTAAAATTGGTAGCAACTTGACCCTTATTAAGGATTGGAGGTGTAACTACCTACGTGTAGCACCTATGTGCTGGTGAGAGTTCCCGCGTGCTATCGGGTGTCTAGGAATGGGGCAAACGGCCTTTCAATCTGGCCCGGTGGTTCCGTGGTGCTCGCATTCGGTTCCGTAGGTCGTGATAGTAGGTAACTTAGATCTTTAGGTCTAAGGGCACACTGTGGAGGTTAGGAATTTGATTGTATTGATTTGTCATCAAGTGTACCTTTGCGGCATCATTTCTCTCATCTCTTTTCTCTTCGTATCCCCCCAATTCTTCCTGCGGTAGTGCATGTTTGGGAGGAGGTCACAAAACCCTGAACTGTGTGAATTGCCTGATAATTTTAGAAAAGAAGCCGCATCATCCTCCTCCTCCACAAACATGGCTGCACGCCCACCTCCAAATCCCGAGGGAGGAAACCGCCCTCAAAACCCACCAGGTGGTGGAGCCTTATATCCCATAACCCGCCTCCAAGCCCAAATGGAAATATATAATGAACAAATTGAAGCCATAAGGGAAACATTGGAGGAAATGCAGAACCCTCCCGAACGGGAGGAGCCTAGATCTCTTAGCTCCTATCAGAATCCCACTGCTACAGAGACCATAGGACAAATTCGGGTCCCCATGGGCGGGGACGACTTTGAACTAAAACCTAACATAATTGGCTTGATAAATTTTCACTTCCATGGTCTTGCAAGTGAAGATCCTTTTCTCCACTTGGAAGACTTAACTCGATTGGCTGAAACTATTAAACCAAGAAATATCAGGTTACCAATAATCCTCATGAAAATGTTCCCATTTTCATTGCAGGATAAAGCGTCGCAGCGGTTACGCACCCTTGGGAGAACCATCCACTCTTGGGAAGAGATGCGAACAGTGTTTCTCAAGAAGTTCTTCCCAATTGGGCGAACCAATGTGCTTCGCCGTGCTATCACTTCATTTACGCAACAAAACGGCGAACAATTTCATGAGGCATGGGAGAGATATAATGACCTCCTCAGGAAGTGTCCACACCACGATTTGCCTAAGTGGCATATAACCCAGATTTTCTACTATGGGCTAAATGAGACTTTGAAGCAAATTGCAGACACTTCCTACGGAGGGAATTTCATGAATAAAGACGAGAATGGAGCATTCGAATTATTTGAAAATATGAGTGAAAACTCAATGAACAATGCTTCCATTATCGCCTTTAATCATACCAGCCTGCCCCGAAATGTCCACGAAGTTGACACGGGACCCTCCCACTCATCCACTGGTCTCAGTCTTATCGCACAAAAATTTGATGAAGTCTCTGTCGTGCACAAGAAGCTGGACGAGCTTCTGGCCAACCCCGCCCGTTCTATGGCAAACACCCCCACCTCACCACTTCGTCACAATTCCAATTCTTCCAACACCAGGCTTATTCCAAGAAACCCCATAAGACCTTCCTTACCGAGTGTCACACCGAGCGATTCGGTAAGTCATGTGGATCTAGCTTCTGCAAGCCAGTATTTTGACACGGAGGACCAAGCCTCCGTGTGCTCGGACGCATATTTACATGCAGACGCATCTTCTGGCATAGAAGATGCTTGCACCCTGGGGAACAACCCGTTTTCTGCCACTTATAACCCAGGGTGGAGAAATCATCCGAACTTCGCATGGTCCAACAACCCGCAGCGTCAAAATCCCGCGGGTGGACCAATGCGACTGTCCGCACCCATCATCCCAAGGGCGCAGTCTAATCCTATGGCGAATCCGCCATTGAGTCCTTGCATACTGCAAGCAGAACACGCATCAAGTCCTCTTGACAAATTGATGCGAATGATGACGGAAATGTCAAAGTGCCATGAAGAGAACATGACCTCTCTTCAGCACCAATTGGCGCAACAGAATGCTGAGATCAGTCAACTACGCATGGCGACTCGATCTCAGGGCACTCTTCCAGCCCAACCTGTTCCAAACCCACGAAATTTCATACCCCGTGGTCCTCAACCATAGGTATGACCTTGTCAGGGGCAGGTTCATCAAATTCTGCAAGCTCCAAGCATTCCACCAGGATTTCAGGCTAATCCCGCTGTAGCACCTCACTCTTATGTCCCTATTGCGAACCCTCCTCCGCCGTATGATCCCACTGGACCCGCATCGTCCAATGCGATCACTACGAGGAGCGGTAAGCAGACCGTCGATCTGCCTCGACCTGATCCTGGCCTATCTTCTTCATCGCCCTCTCATTCGAGATGCGCACCGCATTCGCGAGAGGACGATACACCCAAATTGGTGCCAGAATCAGTCCCATTCCCTGAGGCTCTACTAAGGGAGCCAAAAGGCAAAAAGAAAGATACGCAGGCCTTTGATAACCTACGTAATTTGTTCAGGGATGTAGAAATCAAGGTACCCCTGCTTAAGGCTATCGACCACATACCTACTGTCGCCCAATTTTTCAAAGACTACACAACACCCAGGCAATAGTCAAAGAAAACTAAGAATCCGGTGGTTCTCTCGCCTCATGCGAGTTGTGCTATACTGTCAAATCTACCACCAAAGCAGAAAGATCCGGGCACACCGCTTATTTCCTGTAGCATCCAAGGCTGCAATTTTAACCGTGCCCTGCTTGATCTAGGATCTTCCATCAATCTCATACCAACCATCATGCTCGAAAAATTTTCCTTGGGAAATCTGAAACCCACCCCTATCACGTTACAGTTAGAAGATCGTTCTGTCAAAATTCCGAAGGGTGTGGTGGAAGACGTGGTAGTTAGGGTCAACAATCTCTGTTTTCCTGTTGACTTTCTTGTTTTAGATATGGAAGTTCCTAGCTCAATTTCTGATTGTCCGATCATCCTTGGTCAACCTCTCTTGGCCACAGCCCGTGCCCATATCAACTGCAAGTCAGGCTGTATTGAGATTGCCGTTGGATCTGAAAAGCTCAAGCTTAACATCTTCAAGGCAGCCAAGAACTTTGATTGCGATTGCATCGAGCATGACACATCTGACGAGGACATGGCCGTCAGTGCGTGTATCGGACTATTTGGGACCTATTCGGACTGCTGCGGACTGCCGTTAAACACTGAAGATTGCCTGACCGACACATATTGTGACATTCCCCCATCCCTCCCTATTCCCATACCTTCTCCTGACCAGACTTCTGACGAGGTTTTCTCCGCTTCCCATACCTCGTGGTCTAAGCCATATCCGGGCTACTCACCGCCGGTCCACACTCTTGAAGACCGGATTGCCCTTTCTTTCCCGCCAAATCAAGCGGAGTTGCAAATCCACATTGGAACCTTGAGCCCATATACTACTCACTGGGGCTATTCCTTTTTGGAGCCATCTATCCAAGAAGCCCCTCTTCTTGGCCAAGCTGAGGGCCAACTTCTTCCTCTTGACTTATTCTCCGATCCGCCTGGGACACTCTTGTCCTAGGAAATGCCAGATCTTTCACCATCCACCATCACTTTTCATGCCACTGTCACGATCACTTCACTTTTCACTTCACCACCCACCCTACCACCCTGCTGTTTACCCTGCACCTCAGCTCTCGTTACCCGATCTTTCGTCCTTCCTCTACCCTACCCTACATGCATATGAGGACATAGCATCGTTTGGCATGGGGGGGTGATAGGCATCCATAGGATCTGGGTATTTTATGGTATCATGCAGTTTCCACCTATATATATATATAAAAAAAAATGGTGTTTAGTATTGATCTGAAGGCTGAAACAAAAATACAATAAGTGTTTATAGATATTCAACCACTGTTTTGAAGACTTTCTAGGCCATAGAAGCTTGATTCGCTCAGGCTCGGCTTAATTCACTTGAACATTGACAAAATAGATCGGAATCTCTCCTAACTAAGGACGTATTTTTGTACCTGAGACACCAGTACAGGATCCATTGGTTTGCTTCTACTCATGAGCCTAAGTAATCTTGGTTCACACTACACATATCAAGAAAGACCAGGTGAACATAAGATCCATCCCTAGTGTTCATTAGGGAAGGTGGAGTCCTTACCTGTGCGTGCAGGTAGACTTTTTATCCCAGGCTTTAGTCTTGTGTTAAGGAGAGACTCTTTCCACCAAAAAGGAACTCTCCCACCAAAAAGAAAAGTGTGCTCCTCCAAATAATGTTGTAAGGGATATACTGACACATGTTTCAAAAAAAAAAAAAGATGCAAATAAGTTAGTATATCTTGCAAATATCTGTAAAGTCTCCACCCCAAAAAAAATTCTTCAGGGCAAATACCCTATTTTCTTTGAGCCACAAATGTCAGAAAATGGGAGTTGAGTTTCAATCATCCTTTTAAGAGTCAATCCGAAGACACGAGTTGAAACTGGGACCAACCTTTACTTAAAAATTCGTGAAACCCTGGACTTGAGTCTTAATGTTCATCTGGTCGTCTTGATCCTTCACTAAGCACAAGCCATAATCTCTTGAGCTCTCGAGTACGGCAAAAACCTCCTGGGGCCTGGAAATCGTACTTACGGTTTAAATATCAAGAGTCCTGGTTAGTTGAGAAATGATCTATGTCATGTGAGACTTAAAGTACTGGTAGTCTTCTCTGCAATTGGTTCTCACAATATCCAAAATAAACACACCTATGTCACCTCAGAAGAAAATCTTCAGCTTAAGATCATTTCTAAATACAATACGAAAAAATGTTTTGCTAGAGACTAGCAAAAGATAGGCATGGGGGTATGATTGCACAGCAAAAACACACCAACAATTGTGTCGTCTTGTGCTATTTCCTAGCATTACCAGTGCATATTTGTCATCCATGGTGGCATTTGTAAAAATACACGCATGCATGCATTTAATTGAGAGGGGAGGAGACTGAATAAAATGGCCTCGCAATTAACGTTTTCCTCAAGTGCTGCTTCGCAAATTCACCATCTTTATTTTTAATTTCATTTGACTTTGAATTCTTCCAGCAACTGCAAGACATGGCCTCTTCTTCCTCTTCGCGCCATGCTCTGCAGCAAGCTTGCCCTGCAGCCGCATGCCCTGCCAAGCCATGCCAGCCATGCATAGCCACATGCACAGCCAGGGCATGGCTGTGCATTCCTTCTTTCTCTATAAAAAGGCACGGCTTCTTCTTGCAAAGGGAGCGGGGTCCAAAAAAAAATACAAACAGCAGCTTCTCCTTCCAGGCTGCCCCCTCCCCTCTCCCTCCATACGCAGCCTCTCCTCTTCTGAGGAGCCACTCTACAGGTAGGAGCACCTCACAGTGGTGCACAACCACCACTGTGAGTCCCACCACCGCCCAGCTCATCAAAGAGCTGGCGGGCGTGGTGGTTCTCTCTCTGTTTCAATTTTCCAAGCCATTTCCGCCATTGGAGCAGGAGCTTCAAGCTTTGAAGCTCAAGCTCCGCACAGCAACAACATGGCACCGGACTCCTCTTCCGCGCGCGCAAGCCACCGGGCAAGCTAGCAGGTCGCCCTCGCCCTCCACCCGGCATGCCAGCAGGCCGCCCGGGCCCTTCTCCACGCGCTCTGTCGTGAAGTCCCGCTCGTAGCCCAGCCGGCGCAGCCTCTTCTGCATGCGCGCCGAGCCATCCACGCCTCCCGCACTCACAGCACCGGATACGCTCGGTCGCGCGGCTCGCCCCGGCACTGTAGCCACTGTTCACATGTTTCAGCGGAACACTGTGGCTATAGTGTTGTGACCGGTAAGTTTCTCACTTAACCGGTCACCCGGCGCGCCGCAGCTGGCCCCAGCCTGCGCGTGCACGTGGAACACTAGACGACGGCCGCTGCATGCAGACATCTTAACGCCCGCTCCTTCACTCCAGCAATCTCTCTCTCTCTCTCTCTCTCTCTCTCTCTCTCTCTCTCTCTCTCTCTCTCTCTCTCTCTCTCACCACTCTCTCAGCACTCTCTCACACTCTCTGCACACACCTACACACACACACTCACACTCCCGTACACACACCTATACTCTACTATCTACATATATATATACATACATACATACATACATATATATATATATATATATATATTTATTTATTTATTTATTTATCTATTTATTTATTTATTTATATACATATATATATATATACATATATTAGTACTTATATAACTATGTATTAGTCTATATACATACATATATATATATATATACATCTATATACTTATATATATATATATATATACACACACACACATATATATTTACATATATACATATATTTATATACGTATAAATATATAAATATATATATATTATTACCTATATAACTAAGTATAAGTATAGATACATATATATATATATACATATATACACATATATTTATACATATATATATATACAAATATACATACATATATATTTATAACTATATATACACACATATATATATATACATATCTATCTACATATATCTATATACATATATTACTATATATATATATATACATATATACAGATATATCTATATAGTTATATATACATACATATACATATATATATATATATCTATACATATATTTACAGATCTATATATATACATATATATATATCTATACATATATAACTTCATATATACCTATATATTTATAACCATATATACATATAGATATATTTACATATATACATATATATATATTTTCACATCTCTTACCATACGTTGTATCACGGGAATATCTGCACCAGTTGCTGATATTCCCCGATACACGCATACAGAAAGCGTGTTCGCATTCATCTTCCATCAATCCACCTTACACTCCACACGGCACTTCATCCTATTTGTTGCGTCTTCCTAGATGACGACCGACTCGACACCGTGCTACACGCCATCTCCGCCTCCACCCCACCCCTTTATACATATATAATATATACATATATATATATACTATATTTACTTTATTTCTGCTTCTCTTTCCTGCCAATAAAAAGATAAAATATATATATAAAAGAGAAAAGATAATCCTTGACTTGCAGGTACTCCGTCTTGTGAATAGCAAGACCAGTTTTGAAACCCTAATTTGGCTCAAAGCCAAGAACCTAATTTTGAGGGTGTGCCTCAAGGACAAGAATTATCAGAAAAAAATCTAAATAGAAAAACACTAAAAACATAATAAACAAACGGAAGAGATTCGTTGTAGGAAAGGCGTAGAAACTACTTCACTTCTAATCCCACTTCCCTAAGTTCGACCCTGGGCCTAAAAGTGACCAAGATAAAATCAAGTAGGCGAGGTAAAAATTTTTTGTAAAGAGATGGTTAGGCTCGATTTAGGTTAACCACTATACTCATTATAACAATAAAATCACCATATTAACACAACCTATTCGAGTTCAGACCAGGATTCCTGGTCAGGTGTGAGTTTGGAGTTGATAATCATAGGAAACGTCTGATTGGAACCCAAAAAGACATACTTTAGATGGTCGGGAAGAGGCTTGAGTTCCAGAACAGTGTTATCAGCAGTAGCGGGCGGTTCAGGGTGTGTGTCATGAACAAGGGGAGGTGTTATGGGTGTATCTAAGTCAGATTCGAACTCCTCTGATTGCGGGTTTTAATCCTCTTATGGTCGATCGGAAGTAATCAGGTTGTCCTCAATATATGGTTCATCAACCACAGCCTTGATATCACATATTTGTTCTATAACACCGCAATTAATCCCTTGTTGGGCCTTAAAGATGTCAATCTTCAGTGTTTGGTTCCCGAATTTCAGTTCAATTTGGCCCTCACAATTTATCTTGGCCCTAGCAGTAGCTAGAAAGGGTCTCCCCAGTATAATTAGTGTATCCCTTGGGTTTTCTGGAGCATCCATATCTAAGACTACAAAATCCACTGGGAAATAGAAATCACGTACCCTAACGATGACATCCTCAAGAACTCCTTTAGGTGAGTTAATAGATCGGTCAGCCAACTGCAATGTCACCTCTATCGGTTTAAGCTCAGATTCTTCAAGGTGGTCAAGGAGGGATGTAGGTATTAGGTTTATGGAGGCTCCTAAATCTAATAAAGCTCTATCAAATTGGGTATCACCAATGGTACAGGAAATCAGGGGAGTACCTGGGTCTTTTGCCTTAGGTGGGAGTTTGCTCAAAATTACAGAGCTGGCTTGCTCTAACAGTACGATCGGACTCCCACTTTTGGTTCGCGGCTTACACTTGGGTGTACACACGTCCTTTAGAAATCGTGCATAAGCCAGTACATGGCGGATTGCATCCATCAAGGGGATGTTTATATGGACCTGTTCAAAGAGCTTGACCAGATCCTTCTCAGGAGCCACGGGTTTGTTTGTCCTCTTTCCCTTGGTCAAAGCCTCGGGAAATGGAACCTTGGTTGGTTCCTCTAGAATAGGTCCAGGTTCTTGATCTGGGACAAGGGTGTCCTGGATAACTATCCTAGGGCTTGGGTTACTACTAGGCTGAAAGTGGCTTGGATAAGGTGGGTCTTATATTGCATTGCCACTACGGGTTGTTACAGAATTCAGTCCTACCTGGTTTTGGTTCAGAGTTGGTAAAATAGGTGGCTATTGCTGAAATCCTGCATACTATGTTGAAGCTTCCATCCCGTCAGTGATGGAACAGAAGGGGCCTGATAAATCATGTGGGCTTGGCCCAGATTTGGGTTCATAAAGCTCCTCTAGTTCGGCACGTTATTTGGATTCGGCAAAGGTTGCGAAGGGAGTGTGCCAGGTTGGCAAGAATTCGCCATCTGGGCGAGTTGATTGCGAACCTCTGTGATCTCATCCTTGTGTTGTTTTTGCATAGCCGCATTCGTCTTCTGAATGTCAGCCAGAGTTTGAAGGATAAGAGTCATTTGATCTGTTTGGGTTGGGCCAAGGCTGAGGCAGCTGATATGGACAAGGAGCTTGTGGACAGGGTTGATATGGTGTTCTTTGATTCTGATTATTTCCCACCCACAGGAAGTTGGGATGATTCTACCATCCAGGGTTATAGGTATTAGAGAATGGGTCATTCTAGATGGCGTTGAGGTCCTCGCAGGTCTGAGGAACCTCAGGAAAGTCAAAGTACGAGGGTTCAAAGTTCCCCTAACTAGAGTAGGTCGGATCGGAGCTTCCTTCAGTCCTAGAGTCAGACGAGGGTGGATACGGGTCCATCCTTTGAGAAGATCGATGATAGATGTTATGCACAGCTTCCCTCCCAAGAGGTGGCTATGCAAACGGGTTTTGCACAGAGGTGGCTCACTGCAGATGCCGAGTTAGCTCATCCACCTTCTCGATGATAGAGACCTTGTCCAACCGAATGGCCATCAGTTCCAAGTGACGGATGTCGATAGGCCCTGCGTCTCGTGTGCTCCCCTCGGATTCGTCGATGCGCGGGCATTCATCCGGTCAAATAAGCCCATGGAGTCATTATTGATGGAGTTCTCACACATATTATTGAGAATCTCCCACACAGTGTCTTCATGTTGACCCATGATATTTCCTCCACAGGTTGCATTGACGAATAAGCGGATATCTTCACGAAGTCCCTGGTAAAAAGACTGGACTTGTTCCCATTTAGGAACTCCGTGATGGGGACACTTTCACATGAGATCCAAGAAACAGTCCCATGCTTCATGAAGAGGTTCTCCAGATTGCTGGGTGAAGTGTGTGATCTGGTGTCTTAAGGCATTTGTCCGACCAACTGGGAAGAACTTTTTCAAGAATTCTGATTGCAGTTCAACCCATGTGTTGATTGGATGTGTTTGAGTCTGATACCAGTGAGCTGCTTTGTCCATGAGAGAGAAGGAAAACATCTTCATAAGAAGAATATCCCGATTTTGGACATCTGACCCGAAGGTCTGGGCCAGATGTTTGAGTTGTTTGATGTGCTGGAAGGGATCCTCGGAATTAAGCCAATGAAACTTTTTTAATAGCATGAATCATGTTGGGCTTGAGTTCAGAATCAGGAGCTCCAGCCAAGATTTGGACTCAAGGTTCGATTGCCACCGTAGCGAGATTATAGTGATCTCTCATCATAGGATGCTGTGGCAGGTTTACAAAGGCTTGAAATAGATCATTCAAGCGCTGGAGTTGGTTTTCAAGATTGTTCTCTTCTTCTACTGGTTGTGCCATGATGATGGAAGAAGGAGAATTTGGTTCTTCTGAATCAGAGATGTGTATGTGGTGGGGTTGCTGCACAAACACAAACGTCAAGGCTTGGCCTCGGCGGGATTGAATCACTAAAGGAGGTCTTAAGGACCTACTACCGAACATGCACTAATGGTTTGGACGAGATTAGAATGTGCTGGACCCAATCAAGACACCCAAAAATTTGGATGACTATAGAGGTTCGGGGTGGATGATACCCCTTAGTTAGAAAGTCGTCCACTTGAGAAATACCTGGGCAGCCAGAGAGGGAGAGTCCCGCAAAGACCCCTACACGGCAGAGCGTCCCACGAGTTACAGGGTTTCCCCCACCCGACCTCTCTTGTCACTGAGGTTCAAGGTAGACCAGAATGGGGACTTTGACCTCTTAAGTCTACCACTTTTATTTAAGAGCAAAGGTGCTTAGGATTCCACTTGAACTTTAGATGTATTGAGTGCAAAAGCGACCTAATTTCAAGGTTGGTTGACCCAACAAGAGGTCAACTTCACCTATTTGTCCTTTGAGAAGCTTTAGGTCTTTTCTTTTAGGATTCAAGTGAAATTAAGAGCTTAAATTTTAGGGTTCTTCTTGAATAAGTCTTTTCAACCAAGGCTTAAGCACACCTCTTTTTGGATAGTTTATTCTTGCTTAGAAAGATGTGTCTCTAAAACCCTAAATTGGAATCCTTAATTTGACTCTAATTTTGGTCCAATTTAGTTGCCAAAAATATGGTATGTAGGGCTCAATCAAGAAGGTGGTAGTCGTAGTTACCTTAAATGGATGCTCAAATCAATATTTGTCGTTGAAATCAAATCAGGCAACTTTGGTGAATTAGCTAAAGATGGAAAGTAGGTAGCCCTAATTGATTTTTATCTTGTTTTTCCTTTTCAGAATGAGGGGAATAAGAGAAAGGGCCAATCAGAGATTACCTGCCCCGGGTGTGTTTGCTGTGCAGCCATCTTCCTTTGAATCTTCTCCCCTGAAACAATTACAACAAAAGAGATATATCAAATCAGTACCAAATCAGAAATTGTGATCAAGATTTCTAAATCGCCTGTTGCTCCCCGGCAACGGTGCCAAAATGTTTATCGATGCAAAATCAGTGTTTTAAAATCAATGCGTCGTAGTATAGGTCGAAATCACTCGAAAACAAATAGATTTTATTGCTCGATCTTTTAAGTCCGAGGTCAAACATAGGGAGCAAATTAGGATTTAGAAATCAAGTGCACAACTTTTGAAAAATTGAATATAATATGCAATGAAAACTGGAGTTGTAATGCAAAAATGTAAGCACAGGAGAATAAAGAAGTCAATGTATGAAGACAAGCACAAAAAATGGGCATCTGATTTGTGAATCAGACATCTTAAACTTATGGGTGCTACAGTGCTTCTTCTCTTTTTCTCTTCTATGATCTTTGTCTCTGGCTACTTTCTTCCTTCTTCTTCTTTCTTTCTTTTCTTCTGTTCTCATGCTTGTGCCTTAGCCCTTCTTTGCTTCTTTTCCTTAGCTTCTTCTCCTTCTTCTTCTTCTTCTTTCTCTAGCGACCCCTCTTTCTTCTACCTTCAATTCCTTCTCTTTCTTTCTTTCTCTCCTTCTGGCGACTCCTTTCTTCTGCTTTTGGGTTTCTCTTTCTCTTTATCTTTCTTCTTCAACCCTTCAGCTTCTTCCTGTTCAACCTTGCCTTCTCCTTCCTTAGCTTTCTCTGGCCTTTGCCTTGTTCTTCCTTGGCTCTTCTTCTCCTTTCCTGCGAGAGCAAAACCTACCCCTACCCGTGCGCGCTCTCTCTTCCTCTTTCTCTCCTAGGCTCGCTCTCTCAGAGCTGCTTTCTCGAGTAATCGGGTCGAGTACGCATCCGGGACCAGGCCCACCGCCGTGCGGTGGTGGGCAAGGAGTGCAGGGTCGGGTATACGGGTCAAGCTAGGTTCGCGGAGGCAAGGTCATAGACGAGGTGGTGAGAAGATGAGTGGGACCTCACCCGTGGTAGGAAGGGAAGAGCCTGATTCACTTTTTCAATTTATTCGACTGCTGTGCTTCAACAGCTTCCGAGGTGGGAGTATCTTCCCACCTCCCTTCGCGTGCATCCACAGCAAGCAATGTTGCTTGATTGCAGCTGCTACTTTGGTCTTCAGTGCCAATTGGCTTCCTGGATCTGTGCGCGAGGGGAGTCCGCGCAACCTTGGGCTGTGCACCTGGAGCGAGGAGACCTGAAGTGAGCTCACAAGGAAGCTCCTCGCTTGCGTCATTGGCGGCGGACCTCCTACACCTATTAACACCCAAACGGCCTTGCAGCCTCGTCAGAAAGCTCAAAAAGCTTCACCGAGACATGACAAACGTGTTGCGGGGGTCAGCGTGGCATGGGGCTGCCAAAGTGTGTGTGCCTAGGGTACCCTGTGTGCGTGAGAGTGGGTGTGTTCGGGGGGTGTTTTAGGGGCGTGGCATGGTGAGTGAAGTGAGGGTTTATGATCAGTGGAGTATTGTGGAGCTTATGGGGTGGTTGGCAAGGTGGATGGAGGTGTGGAGTAGTGAGGACGCCTCGCCAGAGATCTGGCCAGAGTTGGAAGGGGTGATGGTGATTGCGTGCGTCGATGCGTGTTTTTAAGAGATAACGAGGGAAAAAGAGTTGAAAGGTGAAAGGACTTAGCTGGGTGTAGAGAGATGAAGGGGAGGCAGAGATGGTGGCCGACTCATATTTCGATCATCGGAGACGAAGCACTTAGTAGGGGGAGGATGGCAACGATGAAGGGGCTGCAGAGGCGTCGGCGGGTGCGATGCGACGCAGACGAACAGGAGGAAGAAAACCCTGCCACTGGTATTGTGGCTAGGTGACGAGCGAAAGAGAGGGAGGTCACCGGAGCTTGCTGAGCCATTGGCCGAAAGGGGAAGAGATGAATTAGAGGGATTCTCAGGCCAATTTCAAGCGTGGAAGATGCGAGGTGAATTGGGTATGCTTTTATAGGCCTTGGAGGAAGGATTTGTGCTTGGAAGCCAAGCTTCCAAGCATGGCAAACTCATCAGAGATGGAAGTTTGAAGGAGACCCAAATCTCTCATGCATTTGCATGAGAGATTGGGTACCAAATAGAGCCTCGAATTGTGTTCAAACTGGAGGAGATTTCTCAGAGAATCTCCCTTTCAATTTTAAAGGGGATTCTCTGAGAAATCAGAGAGATCTTGCCCTCGAATTCTCGTCGGAGTAGGATTCCCTTCGCTATAATGACGAAGGGACCTAGTTGCAAAGAATGAATACAAAGCTAGGGGGTTTCTGCAGAGGTTTTCAAAAGATAGGGGTAAAAATGTAATTGGGCTGAACCTGTTTGCAAAGTAGGTCAAGATGAATTCCCTTTAGGTCCAAGTTTTGACACAAACCTAATTTGGACCTAAGGAATACAATGGTGAAGTTGGATTTTAGGTTTGACCATGTTTGACTGGGCAATTTATGTAAAAAGCCAATTTAAGGTAAATATTTGACTAAGACCCCAATTTAGGTCAAAATAGGTTCTAAGGGTCAAATTGAAGGTTCTAAACCCTAGAGAATATTTTTCCATGATTTTTAGAGGATTTAGGTAAATTTTATCCTGGCCAGAACCTTGTTAAATCAAGTTGGTCTGTTTTAGGGTTACAAGAAGTCATTTAATTCTTAGAATTCACATGAACGCTTTTCTGTTTGAACCAACCCACTTTTTATCTTGTTAAGATCATTTAACCTGCATTTAGCCCATGAGAAATCCTGTTGTTGTACTGCAATGGTAAAATTGGAATTTTACCCCTTGTTTCTTACTTTTCTCTTAGAGTGATTATTCAGTGAATTAGGACCTCCAATTGGTTATGTACGAGCTTTTGTTCTCTTTTCTGGGTCAAAATGAGCTAGTTAGGGCTCATGATGGTGTTCCCATCATTGGGTTAGGTTGAGGCTAAGGCAGCTGATATGGACGAGGAGCTTGTGGTTGGGGTAGATATTGAGGTCTTTGATTTTGATTATTGCCTAAACATGTGAAATTGGGATGATTACGCCATCTAGGGTTGTAGGTATTTGAGAATGGATCATTCTAAATGGCGTTGAGGTCCTCGCAGGTCTGAGGAACCATGGGAAAATCAGAATATGAGGGTTCAGAGTTCCCCCAACTTGAGTAGGTGGATCCAGAGTTTCCTCCGAACCCAGAATCAGACGAGGGTGGATATGGATCCATCCCCTGAGAAGGTCGGTGATAGATGTTGTGCACGGCCTCCCTGCCAGAGGGTGGTTGTGTGAACAAGTTTTGCGCAAAGGTGGCTCACTGCAAATGTCGAGTTAGCTCATCCACCTTCTTCTCAATAATAGAGACCTTGTCCAGATGATTGGCCATTAGTTCCAAGTCGATGGAAGAGGATAGGCCCTGTGTCTCATGTTCTCCCTTTGGATTCGTCAATGCACGGGCATTCGTCCGGTCGAACATGCCCATGGATTCATTATTGATGGAGTTCTCGAACATATTCTCGAGAATCTCCCACACGGTGTCTTCATGCTGACACATGATGTTTCCCCAACAAGTCGCATTGACTAATAATCGAATATCCTCACGGAGTCCCTGGTAAAAAGACTAGACTTGTTTCCATTTAGGAACTCCATGGTGGGGGCACTTTCGCATGAGATCCAGAAAATAATCCCATGCTTCGTGAAGTGGTTCTCCTACTTGTGTGAAATGTGTGATCTGGTGCCGTAAAGCATTTGTTCGACCAACAAGGAAGAACTTTCTCAAAAACTCAGATTGAAGTTCTTCCCAGGTGTTGATTGGATGCGTTTGAGTTTGGTACCAGTGAGCAGCTTTATCCATGAGAGAGAAGAACATTTTCATGAGTAGAATATCCCGATTTTGAGCTTCTTACCCGAAGTCTAGGCCAGATGCTTGAGTTGTTTGATATGTTGAAAAGGATCTTCGGAATTACGCCCATGGAATTTGGGAATGGCATGAATCATGTTGGGCTTGAGTTCAGTGTCAAGACCTCCAGCGGGGATTTGCACTCGAGGTTCGATTGCCACCGCAGCGGGATTGTAGTGATCTCTCATCATTGGACACTGCAGTGGGTTCACAAAGGCTTGGAATAAATCATTGAGGCGCTAAAGTTGATTTTCAAGATTATTTTCTTCTGTGGGTTGTGCCATGATGATGGATGAAGGAGAATCAGGTTCAGATGAATTAGAAGAGATATCAATAGGATTGGGTTGTCACACAAACAAGGAGGTCGAGGCTTGGCCTCGACGTAAATGAGTAGCTAAAGGTGGCCTCAAGGATGGTCTTAAAGACCTCCCGAACATGCATCGATGGACTAGATGAGAGATAGAATGTGATGGACCCAATCAAGACACCCAAAAAAATTTTTGGATGACTATAGAGGTTTAGGGCAGATAATACCCCTTAGTCAGAAAGCTGTCCACCTGAGAATTACCTGGGCAACCAGAGAGGGAGAGTCCTAAAAAGTCCCCTACACGATAGGGCGCCCTCACGGGTTACAGGGTTTCCCCCACCGACCTCTCTTGTCACTGATGTTCTAGGTAGACTAGAATGGGGACTTGACCTCTTAAGTCTACCAATTTTATTTAAGAGCAAGGGTGCTTAGAATTTTACTTGAACTTTAAGATGTGTTGAGTGCAAAAGTGACCTAATTTGAAGATTCGTTGACCCAACAAGGTAGGCCAACTTTACCTGTATTGTCCTTTTGAGAATCTTAAGTCCCTCTTATAGTGTTCAAATGATTTTAAGAGCTTGATTTTTAGGGTTTTACTTGAATAAATCAATTTAATCAAGGCTTAGGCACAAATTGTTTGAAAGATCAATTCTTGATTAAGCAAGTGTGTCTCTAAAAACCCTAAATTGGAATTCTTAATTGTCTCTAATTTGGTCCAATTTAATTTGTCAAAATGTGGTAGCTAGGGCTCAAATAAGAATGTGATAGCTCTAGATACCTTAAGCTTTAAGTGGGTGCATAAATCAAGATTTGTTGTCTAAATAAAATGTATCAAATCAAGCAACTTGATGAATTATCTAAGGATAGAATGCAAGTAGGCCTAATTGATTTTTTTCTTTTAGCCTTTTCAAAATCAGGGGCTTAAGAGAGAGTAGTTAGAACTTACCTACCCCTAGTGTTTTTAATGTGCGGCTGATTTTCTTGGAATGTATCCCTCCTGAAACAAACCACAGCAAAAGAAATATAGCAAGTTAGAAATCAAATCAGGAATTGTAATCAGGAGTTCTAATTTGCTCATTGCTCCCCGGTAATGACACTAAAATGTTTGCAAGGCGAAATCGAGGTGAAAAACTACGTTATAGTATAGTCGAAATTGCTTTGAAAATAACTAATTTTATTACTCGAATCTGAAAGTTCCGAGGTCAAACACAGGGAGCAATATGGCAATTTCAAACTCAAGATCACAATTTAAGTCAAAGAGACTGCAATAATAATAATATCAAGTATCAATGTGCAAAAAGAATGGAGTAAAATGGTGATTTAAATCACCAATTACTCCTCACAAATAATACTTAAATCAAGCCTCAAGTAGATGTTAATCAAATGATATCAGACAACTTTAAATAGTTTATGCTAAAGTACTAGAGACTTAAGGGTCTCTCAGCTTCTTTTTCTTCTCTATTCTTCTTCTACTTCTTCTTGTGCGGCTTTTTCTTTCTCTTCTCTTCTCTTCTCTATAACTCTTCTTCTTCCTCTTCTTCTCCTTGTACTTCTTCTTCCTATGCGGCACCTCTTCTTTCTTCTTCTTCTGCTCTAGCCTTCTTCTTTCTTTCTCTATTTAGCTACTTCACATAGAGGGGGAAGGCTTCTTGAATTGGCTAAGTGTCAGCCAGTTCTCTATGTAGCAAAACCCTCCCCTACCTACGCAAGCTCTCCTTCTTTTTCTCTCTTTGGCTCTGCCCTCCCAGGGCCTCTCAATGGATACTCAGGTAATTGGGTATGCGCGTACTCGGGTCCAAGGTTACGGCCATGGTCGCAGCTGAGGAGTGCAGGCTTAGGTGGGTCAGGCACACCAGGTCCGCAGGTCAAGTGTCGCGGATGAGGCGCAGGTGTGTGTGGGTGATAGGGACCTCACCCCGTGTTTAAAGGCGATAAGCCTCTATCACAAATTCAATATATGCGATAGTGCCGCTTCTGTTGTTTCCGATATGAGACTAAATGTCCCTGCTTTGCACATTGCTACTTCCTTCACCTAATTCACACGTAAGGAGAGGTCAAAGTCTCCAATTGACCGCATGAGGACATTCCTGGAAGTAATCCACACGTCCTAAGGGTGTCACCTGGGTGCTGTCAAGCCTAGAGCATGCTCGAAGCTTCTTGAAGCTTTTCGTCAATAGTAGAGGAGGTGGCACAACTGAAATCAAGCAAACGGCCTCGCGGCCCAATTAAACAAGCTCAAGACCTTCGTCGGACCACAGCGAGTGCAACGGTGGGGGTTGTGTGGCGTGACGAGGTCCATGCATCCGTAGCGAAGGCGGACTGTGAGTGTGAGACTGGGTGTGTTCGGTGGAGCGTTGGAGAGGCTAATAGCCTCGAATACCAAAGGGCTTTTGCTCTTTGGGACACGACGGAGGTGTATGGATGAATGATGGCCAGGTTGGTGGAGTGTAGTAGCCATGCGAGCTCACCGGAGGTTCGCCGGCGAGGTGGAAAACAAAGGGCAGTCGGACGAGTCGACAGTCGAAACGAAGTGGAGAATGTCTGGAAACGAAGAGTGGAAGATGAGGCATCAATCTGGGTAGCTAGCGAATGAAGTAGGGCAGAGGTGGCGCTGGTTATGGTGTTGTCGGCATCGGAGAAGAGAATAGCTCCAGAGAGAGTGACGGCAAGGAAGAGGGAGGTTAAGGTGCCAGCTGGTACGGCTCGACGCGGGAAGAATAGAGGAGGGTATCTCCACTGCTAGTATTACAAATGGAGGACAAAGATGGACAGAGGGGCTCACCGGATGTCGAGGAACTTTCGACCGAGAGAGAGAGAGGAATTAGTGGGGATTATAGGTCGATTTCGAGCATGAGCAAGTCAGTGTGATCAGGAGGTTCTTTTATAGGACTCAAGAGGAGATTTGGGCTTGGGAAGCTTGGAATGCTCATCGGAGTTTGGGAATTCCTTGATGCCCAAATCTCTCATGCATTCGCGTAAGAGATTGGGTAAGTTTTAGGACTTAGGATCGGGTTCAAAAGGAAAGGAATTTCTTGACGAACTTCCCTTTCAAATTTAAAAGGGATTCGTCAAGAAATCAGGAAGTTCTTTCCAAATTAAGGTTTCCGAAGCAAGTAGGAATAGGTTTAATAGTAGTAGGGACCTTTTTTTGAGAACGGTGACAAAGTTAGGGATCTATTTGAAAAGATTTTGAAAGTTAAGGGTAGAAATGTAATCAAATAAGACCAAGTTGCAAACTAGGTCAAGACAAACTCATCTTGGGTCTAAATTTTGGTACAAACCTAATTTGGACATAAGGAATCCAATGGTGAAGTTGGATTTTGGTTTTGACCCTGTTTGATTTGATAATTTATGCAAAAATCCAAATTAGGGTAAATATATGTCTGACTGTTCTGGGTCAAAACGGGTTCTGATTGTTAAATTGAAGATTCCAAACCCTAGAGAATACTTTTCTACGAATTTTAGAGGGTTTAGGTGAATTTTATCCTGATCAGAACCTCAGTTAATTAAGCGGGTCTATTTTTAGAGTTTCAAAAAGTTATTTAATTTTTAGAACACGTGCAAACCCTTTTCTGATTGTCTTAACCCACTTATTAGCTTTCTAAGATCGTTTGACCCTTAATTAACCCCTAAAAAACTCGTGGTTGTACTGCATTGATGATATGATGGTAAAATTGCAGTTTTAACCCTAGTTTCTTATTTTTCCCTCAGAATGATTATGTAGTGACTTATGGCTCTCTAGTAGTTATATAGGAGAATTTACTGACTTAATTAGGTCAAAATGAGCTAGTTATGGCTCATGTTAGTGTTCCCATCATCTGGAAACTAAATCCAAACATTCCATAAGTTGTTATGGGCTTATCTTGCAAATGTTAAATAAGATTTGATCCCCTCCCTTGGATGGAGATGATGAGGTGTGACTCATCATAGCTAAAATGCCCAAGTTAAGGTAGAAACTAGGTTAAACACTACATAATTAAAACAAGAAATGGGTTAAGTGTGGCAATTAAGGAAAATGACCTAAAACATCCTATTTGTGTTAAAAATGCATAATTAGATTACAAAATGAGATATTCTATTCAAAAGTGTAATGTAATGATCCAATTGCAAATTGAATACATCTTTAGGCTTAAAAGTTCAAATTGAAAGTGAAATCATATTCCTAAATGTTCAATTAAGCTTCAACAAAAACTTCATGGCAATTGAACATCATTAGGACCCTGCATTATTGACATTACATATAGGTCCTCATGCATTAACATTTTATTCACATTAAATGTCTCAAGGACCCATTTGAAAGTCGGCAGGGGCCTTTTTGTTAATCATCAAAGATCGTGCTACAGTATTTCACACCACTTATGGGCCTGAGCATAAACTTCACACCGTTTCACTCACTTGGGTCGGTGTGCAATTTCACCAATACACCTGTGGATGCATTCGCACTGTAGCATGCAAGAACTCGGTGCACAGGCACCGTTGATCCATTGAGGCATCCATCCTATGGTCAATCTCAATCCATCCTTCGAATGCATTTACGTGGAGGATCACAATTTCATCCAGATCTGATCTAATGGTTAGAATTCCTCCAAACCCTTCCCACCATCCTCACAAGCCCATCCCACCATACGCCCTAATCCCATCTAATCTCACCTCACGGTGACTACAATCACTCCAATGCCTATATAGGAAGCTCCCCTGAGCCCTGCGTGAGGGGATCACCTCCCTACTACATCTCTTGAGGTGATTCATTCTTCCCTCCAGTCTTTTCTCCTCACATAATCCCTGTTCCTCCACCTAAGCGGTGGAATTCCATCTTCTCCGACTCTTCCTCACTGCTAAGGACTTCGTAGCACGCCAGGGTGACTCTGAGCTCCACTAGAGAGCTTTCCCTTCGCTAGAGCTTCTCCCATCATTCCTCACTGCAGCCACCAACTGTAGTTTTCCTCAGGTCCCATTCTTCCCTCTAGATTAGGATTTCCTATTTTCTAGAGTAGTTTAGTGTAGCAATTAGAGTACTGTAGAGTAGCTAGATGTAGTTTAGATGATGAATTGGATGAATGATTAGTTTAGATTAGATTAGATTAATTTCTCTCTCTCTAATCAATTCAGATCAGAGAGGTGATTTTTCACTTCCACTTCGATCCCCTAATCTTCCTCCACATCTCATTGCCTGCATTCATTGAATTCCTCGCATTTTATTCGCCAACCACCCATTCATCAAGGCATCAAATCAAATCTGATGATCTTGAGCATTCAGATCTAATTTGAGTGCCAAACCTCATATAAGGATCACTCCATTCATTCCACCTAATCATAATGATCCTCATGTGGTTCTAAATGAAGTAACTCCTAGTTTTTGAAATATTTGAGGATTTGGGATGTTATTTTATTGGATTTCATTGACTGATTTAAGCTTTCTCTTCATGCTGTCTGTGGCACAAGAGAAAGATTAGATCAAAGTTTCTCTTGGCTTTTGAGCTCAAATCAAGTGTGAATGAGTCCTAAATCTATCAAAGGAGGTCTGAGATACTTCTAAATTTGGATTTATTGCCATTGAAACCTTAATTTGCATTCGCATCTTACATTGTCTATAATGTAAGATGAGAATCATATTAGGATTTTAAGTATTTTTTGGGAGACTTATCTAAATTTTATTGGATTTTAAGATGATTAGAAGAGTTTTCATATGAGTTTTCATGAGATTTAGGGGTGTTTGATGAAGATTTCAACGTTTGAATTTGACTTTGAATGACTTTTCAGTTGAATCATGTTTTAAACAAGTGCTTAATCATGTTATTTCTAGTTTAAACTCTCCCATATCTGTATATAAAAGTGCTGCATAGCAGCTACATTCTTTGGGATTGAACCCTGATTTCAAGTAATTGGAAGACCTAAGATTATTTCTTTTTAGTGGAGTTAAAACTTAATCTCTTTTCTTCATGTTGTCTATGGCATAAGAAAATGATTGATTAAGTTTTATGTTTGTGTGATGATGAATCTTGTTTGGATGATCTATTTTATGGTGTTTGCAAGATTTTAAATGGAGATTTATGGATTTGAGTTAGATCTAATCTTCTTAGACAACAGTAACTGCTCCTTATCTATCAAACTGAATGGATTTCTTCATTGGGATTTTTGACCCTCAATCTAATTTTGATGTGAATTCAAACTTTTTGGAGAACATGTGTGATGTTTTGAAGAGAATCTTCATGGGTTTAATTCATAGAGTTGATTTCTGATCTTGCAGTAATAGCAAATTTGAGCTGCTAAATTGCAATAGCCACTACCTTGACTAATTTGAAGATGGTCCGAACAGATTGAGTTTTAAGCTGGATTTAATGTGTCTAATGGGCTAACCTTATGCTACATTGATAGAACTTAGTCAACAAGCATTCATGTAGTAGAATTAGAATTCATTTTGATTAGAATTGCTTGTAATTAATGTTTAATTCTTTTGTCAGCTATTTGAAATTGAGCCTAACTATCCAATATGTCATTTTGATGAAACTAATGTTCAAAATCATGTTCTATGCTTCAAATATCTTTCATATATTCTGTTGGACATTTTTGAAGTTTTAAAGCACATTTCCAACCATTAAAACCCCTTTTTAGTCCTTAGGTTTCTATTCTAAACACTCATTCAAGGCCTCCCATGGGTTAACTTGTAAATAAATAAAAAATTATTAAAAAAATCATTAAAAAAAATCAACCTGTCTTGAGTAAAATCAGGTATTTTTCTAGATGTTAGCCAAGTTTCAAGGTTTTCTAAACTCTCGACTTGGTAGAACATAGCAGCCGACGATTCAGTATGCCTTGAAACTTAATAAAAGAAACCTAACTCAAAAGACCAAAAAGAGTTCTCTCTCTCTCCTCATTCTTTCTGTGTCATACCCTACCTCCATTATACATATAAAAACTATAAAAATCAGAAAATGTCCAAAAATACCTAAAAATAACTTATACATTATATTGATATTTGTAAATATGATTTAAAACTAAGCTAAACGCATATATAATAAAATATGTAAATAATATACATAATTAACTTATAAATGTAATCTATATATTTAATAAAATTTTTAGAATGAATTATTGTATATATAACTTTATTGCATAATTATATATTAATTTATATTAACTTAAATGAATATTATCTTAAGTTATGATGAAAACCTATGTATATGTATTTAACTAAGTAATATATATTGTAACATACCTGTAAATTAATTTAATTATGTATTTACAATAGATAATTAAGTTATTAAGTTAATTAGGTAAATTATTAACTTAAAATAAAATAAATTAGTAATTTAAGTTAATACTGAAGTACTTTATCATGTACACTTGTATAATATTATTTTAAGTACTTTTAACCTATTTATACTGTGTTTGTAGCATATTATAGTATTTATACATTATATATATAACGTGTATTTAAATGTATTTAAATTAAAATAAAGATTCTAAAATAAATTTAAAATGTATAATAAATATTTTAATATGTAAACTAACTCTGTATAAAGTCAATTTCATGATTAATTAACCAATTTGAACTTTAATTAACAAATTAAACCCTAATTAAATGTGCATAAAACTCTAACTTTAACTAATTTTAATATATATTTAAATAACTTATTTTTCTAAATTAACTATACAATAATGTAGACCTATATTAGGGCTTTGTAAATATATAATTTATTTATAATTTATAATTATTTGTGGCTCTCAAATTGAGGGCCAAAATCTCAAATTTCACATGCATGTAAACGCAGCACAGCACCAATTTGGTGCTTAAGTCTAGTCCCACATTGGGCCTTAACGAAGTGGTGAAGGCATATAAAAGGTTTTGGTGCATCGAGTGCTTCAGTCGTCAGCACTCGGCACACTAATACCCATTCCCATTACTCTCCTCTAATCTGATATGAGCATATGCATGAATATTTGTATAGTGCATCGGCCAGGGGCCTACACTATAGCTGGACCCATATTGGGCCTGTCATGGGCTTGAAATCGAATGCAAATACACGCTTAATGAACTAAGGCTGGTCCCTATAGTGGTTTAGTCCCACCGCTATAGGGTGTTGTGTATCCCACGAAAAGGATCAGCCTGGCCATTTAAAATCGAATTTTTGGGTTAATGAATAATAAATTCAAGTGTTTGTGAGAACAAGAGGCCCTAAAAAGTTTCTAAGTGTTGATAAGAAAGTAAAGAGAGAGGAGGACTTCCAGGCTAAGTGTGCATGTGTTAAGTGTGTTGTATGTACTTATATGTATAGTATAGTATAATAGTAGATGTATATATGTAGAAAATAAATATATGTAAATAGTATATATGTATATAGGTAATATATGCGTACATAAACATAAGTATAAGTAGAGTAGATATTGTTTGAGTCTTATATGTATATAAATAACACTAAAGCTTTAATGACGAATATATCTGTCACTATAGATGTGTATATATGTTAGTAAACATATTCTTTTAACTTATGTGTTGTATATATTTTACTAAGGTCTATACTGACATATATATGTTACTAAAGATATTCGTATGTTATTATAACTTGATATAGTACATATTAGTAGCTATTTATGTACCTATATTTAGGTATTACTTAGAGTAGTTGTACATAACTTAGTGTACCTTTAACTAGTTTTTGATGCCTGTTATTTGTGAAAATGTTTTAGGCATTGTAGGTAGAACTAATTGATTCTTTTGTATATAATTAACTATTTCATTCATTAATTGATTCATTAATTCATTTTGTAAATAAAATTAACATTTATGGAATAAAAGAACATTTTTGGACATAGAGAGTGATGCATATCAATAACTGTCTCCCGGTGAACGACCTGAAAACAACCAGTAAAAATTATAATTAAATAAAATGATACAACATCTGTTTACATTGTGACAAATATACTATAACAATGACATTTAAAACATGATTTTTATTGCAACACATACGTCTTCCATTAGGAGATCCAAGAGATGCTATCAAATTAAGTTTAGCCTTGGGATTCCTTTAAATATCACCCAAGTGTAAGTTCTAGAGTCCACTTAATCATAATTCTTGTCCACCCATGAGAGTCTCAACCACCACCATAATTTAGGGAAGAGTTCCTCCTATTGTAGCCGGGCATCCAATAGGCCTATTGGATGTCCAACTCTGTACTGGCCGATCATCTAATTTCTTAATTGGACATCCAACTAGTGAGTAACTAAGCATCAGGGTGTGAGATTCTCTAGCTGGCTGACTAATGCCCTTTCTTGGTTGTGCAACTAGTACTTTGGCGAGTTTTCAAGCTTCTTTTAAAAGAGTTTTCATCGTGTGCTTGAGGTTTTGTGTCAAGGAGTTGTCTTGGATTCATGAATCTCATTCAGGTTCAATTCTTCACGACAAGAAGGGTTTCATTTGCCCATCATGGAGGAGGTTGGGTTTTTGTCAGACTCATTTGAGGAGGCAACACACATAAGGTATTGTACCAAGCCACCCATGAAGGTATAACATCCTTATACTTGTGAGATCTTGGAATAGAAGGAAATTAGCTCTTCCCATGTGGTTCTGATTTATGGTGTTTTCTATTTCATTTCTTGATTGGGTTTTGGCAGTAATTTGATCTTGTAATGTGAAAAAATTTTAAATGCTCGTTTTCACCCTTCTACAATTCCCTGAGTCAATATAATTGAACCCTTCAAAGATGGCTTAGGTTTGTAAGATAGCTATTGAAGGTTGAAAGTACACTATAGGGAGAGTGAACAGTGTAATTGAAATATTAATATGCAAATAAAAAACAACCACACAAAGATAACATAAGATTTTTAGGTAGAAACTCAAATCAAGAAAAAACCACCACCTAAATCAACCGAACTTAGGATTTGCCGATCACAAAGTGATCAAATCACTATCCACACCACTTTAAAATGAGGATGGTGTACCTCAATTACAAAATCCACTTTGATCCCTAAATAGAGGTTTTTGCCTTAACAAGGAAGAGACAGGGATCCAGCAAGCCTGACATCCAAGTACAATGGAATGAAAATGAAATATAAATTTAGCACATCATATAGAGCACCCCAAAAAGATTTTAAAATAATCTAGCTACTATAGGCAACAGAAATCTCCCTGATATAGTTGCTAGTAGCTGACAATTGAGGGAGATAGAGTTTTGCACCAAAGAGATAGAGCATAGTAGTAGGGCAGTTTTTAGATGGAGCAATGTAAGGTGCATAGCTCCAAATGTATCTCCAATGGGTGTGTTTTCCTAATGGGGGGTTAAGGGCTATTTATAGGCTTTTAGAGAACCTTCAAAAAGGCTTGGAAGCCTTTCATAACTGTTTAAGACAAATCCCCATTGATTTGGTCAAAATCCAAATCAAATCAGGCAATCATTAATTTTGATAGAAGAATCAGATGTCTAAAAAATAGGTCAGACATCTGATATGGGGTTTTCATACATCTGACAAAAGATCTGGACATTTGATAAAGAGGGTCAGTGTTACAGGACTTAATTGGATTTAAACATTGCACTTGTCACTAACGTCTGATAGCTCATTGTAAGACGTCTGATAGAATAATTAGACGTCTAAAAACGAGTGGGTTTGTTCCTGAATTTGATCAAATGCAGACAGGGATCTAGTGTATAAGGGTCAGACGTCTACTCAATGTCTGGTATTCTAATCAGACGTCTAATGGTCATGATGATCTACAATTTAGGATTTCTTGCGAATCTATGATTTGAGATTTTTGTCTAACAAATCTCACTTAAAGTTGAATTAATCCCAACATTCCAATGTTGGACGTCTGGACATAGCACAAAATATCCCTAAGTTGGTTTGCCAAGATTTTGTTCTGACAAAGGAGATTTAGGCTTGATTTGTTCTAACAATCAGATATTTGGACGAGTGAAAATGTGTCCAGACATTTGGAGTAGACTATGGACTTCTAGTCATAGGTTTGGTTGTCTAAAGCTTAAGTGTTTGATTTGTTAACGAAATGTATATAGTATTTGGACGTCTGATCTATGTATCGGATGACTTAAGTTTTCATAACAAACATCTGGATACAACATCAAACATCTGATTATAAGGTATGTGATAGGTTTGAAATTGGATTTTGTTCTAAGTATTTGCCTAAGTGTTGAGTGACTAGGTCAAGAGTTCCTATATCTAATTAGGGGCTCTTTACAACTCTTTTATACTCAACAAATAGAAAATTACAAGTTTATTTAAAAATAGATATACAATTAATCCTAGGACCTAGACAAAGACATCTTCATCCTTGAGTCTTCCTTTTGAGGTAAAATGAAATGAGACTTGCAACTTGGTTATGGTAAAGGCAAGAAATAGTGATTTTGTTAAATTTATTTTCTTTTTGTTATTTTGGAAAATAATCAGAATATTTATTAAGAATGGTTGAACTAATAATTAGAAACCTATCAAACCTCAAAGGAGTTTAAATGGGCAAACCATAATTTTTTTAGCCTTACAGAATTGTGCTTTGAATAACATTGGAAAGTAGGCGTGAAAGTTTAAGAAAGAGAAAGTACTTTTTTCTTATAGAGTTGCTTTTAGAGGTGTTTCTTGGAATAAGGGTCCTAAATCCCTATTTATGGGTAAAATTCAAGCATATTTGGAAATACTGTTCAAACAACATTAGTTAATCAAACTCCATGATTGGTTGATCAAAAGTTACTTTGGTCGATCAATTTACAAAGTTAGTCGATCAACTATTGATTGATTAATTTAGTTTATTGACCGATTATCCGCATGAAAGGTAGATTTGACTGTTGAGCTGATTTGGTCAATTATTTTCAATCCTATCGATCGATCAATTAGATTGGTCGATCAATGTTTGCCATTAGTTAATCGATACTACCTAAATTTTGATTTTATGACTTAGTTGATTATCTATCGATCAGAAATCATTTGAGGTAATTTCTTTGAGGTTCCTTACAAGTATTCTAAACTCAAGAAAGATAAAAATGCAATAAAATATTATATTGCTTAACAAATTTCTTTCTAACACCCAGAAGCATATTATTCTTCCATCTTGGACATAGAGAGATCTTGAAAAGGTTAGTTTACAATAAAACATAATTTCGTTACATCAAAATAAGAGTATCAAAGTAGGAATGTTATCCAGTTTTAAGCTTGCATTATCCCAGAACTTCGAGATGAAGGATTTTGGGGAAACCTCTTACATCTTAAGTCTGAAGATGTTCAAAAACATAGAAAAGAGGATATTAATTGGGATTATCATAGCAAGAATACATAACTATCGTCTTGGAGAGATTCTGCATAGATAACTCCAAGAAGGGTTTTCTCCCAATTGGACATAGGATTTTCTTGTCGAAGGGAATGTCTCCCCAAACTATTGAGGAGAAGAAAGCCATGAGTGAATGCCCGTATGCATCTATAGTAGGTAGCCTGATGTATGTAATGCATGTTGTGTACATGACCAAATATTTGCCATGCAGTGGGAGTGGTAAGTCATTACCAATCCAATCTGGGGTAAGAACACTGGACTCTATCAAGAACATTCTCAAGCACCTGAGAAGGACAAAATACTATTGTCTAGTCTTTAGAGATAGGGATCTCTTGGTGTTAGGGTACTGACTTTGACTTCTAATTAGATATTGACAATAAAAAATCTACTTCAAGGTTTGTTTTCTTATTGAATGGTGCTTCTGTGATAGAGAGAAGTAAGAAGTAAGAAGTAAGATACCATGACTAATTTAATAGAAGTCGAATGCATCGCTGCATCTGATGTTGCATAAGAGGTGGTGTGGATATGTAAGCTTGTTGAGGAGCTTGGCATAGTTCCCTCAATACAATCGCCATTCCCACTGTTGTGCAACAACACGGGTGCCATTGTACGGGTGAAGAAGCCTTGCTCTCACCAGAAGAGAAAGCATATTTAGAGGAAGTACCACTTCATCCAGGAGATGGTCCTGTGTGGAGATGTGATCATCACAAAGGTGGCCTCCACAGACAACATCACTGATGCATTGACCAAAGCTTTGACTAGAGAGTCATTTGGTTGGCACGTGTGTAGTACGAGGTTGAAGGAGGTTCCAGAATGGCTCTGAGGGCAAGTGGGAGTCTGTTGACTTTTGTGTGGCCTAGGTGAGCATTTTGAGTATTGTAATATCATTACATTTTCATCTAAATAAAAGAATTTGATTGATTTCCAATAGATGAATTAGGTCCTTTAGTACAAATAGGGTAGCGTACTTAGCTAGATTGAATAAACTTGATGTGTGTTCATTCAGAGATCTAAACAGTTTACAGGATTCGATAGCACATCAAGAAACTATCTGATTTCATCAATTATTTTTTGTATGAGTTGGGAAGGCAACCTTCTCTAAAGGTCATCACCTGATTGATGTTCTTGAAAGGAGATTCAAGGACTACAATGTAGATTGGGTTAAGGAGTTAACCTGATGAAAAAGGAGACAGCAAAAGTCCTTCTCCAATGTTGTAATGGAGAAGGCATATCCTTTGACCTGAGACAGATATGTGTCTCTGTTCATGAACACATACATTTAGTGGGCCAATGGTAGATGCATCCACCGTGGTGCTAATACTAGAAAGCTAGTGCATGTGGGAAGGGACAAAAAATGCATGATCTCTCTAAGGGATCGCACAAATCTGTTACATAGTTATATGTACTAGATTAGAGGTATGAGATCGCTACACGTATATTGGGAATGATAATTTCACATGTGGTAGTAAGAGTCCTGATCAAACTGAATGTAAGAAGAGAAGAAGATAGGCCTTTGGGAAGTGTTCTTATCTTCATTCTTATCCCAATGATGCAAGGAGATGTCAAGAATAACCTTATCCAAGCAGAAATGACAACAATCTATTGGGATTAGACCTCAAGATAATATTTTCTTCTAAGTATGAAGGATTTATGAGTATTCAAATACTTAAGGGAGCATGTGTCAAAATTCCAGAAACCTTACACTTCATTATTGGAGTGATGAAACCAATAATGATTTTGATGGTTTCCTACTTGATAGTTAGATCAATTGTAATTTAAGAGGTTAAACTACACTTGATTTGGTATTTAATTGAACCTAATATAATTATTCAGAAAATCTAAGTGTTGGATTACAATTAATTTAAGTTTGGATACTAAATCCTAACATTCCATAAGTTGTTATGGACTTATCTTGCAGATGTTAAGTAAGATTTGATCCCCTCCCATGGATGGAGATCCAAAAGATGCCATCAAATTAAGTTTGCCCTTGGTATCCCTTTAAATATCTCTTAAGTGCAAATCCTAGACTCCACTTGATCATAATTCCTGTCCACCCTTGAGAGCCACAACTGCCACCATAATTCAGGGAAGAGTTCCCCATTGTAGCTGGAAGTCCAATAGGCCTATTGGATGTCCAACTCTATACTGGCTGGTCATCCAATTTCTTAATTGGACGTCCAACTAGTGAAGTGATAGAGCATCAGTGTGCAAGATTCTCTAGCGATCAACTTATACCCTCTCTTAGTTGTCTAGTTAATACTGCGATGAGTTTTCACGCTTCTTTTAAAGGAGTTTTCGTTGTGTGCTTGAGGTTCTGAGGTGAGGAGTCATCTTGGATTCATGAATCTCATTTGGGATTGATTCTTCACAACAAAAAGGGTCTAATCCGCTCGTCATGGAGAAGTTTGGGTTTTTGTTGGAACTTATTTGAGGAGGCAACGCACATAGAGTATTGCGCCAAACCACCCATGAAAGTATAACATTCTTATATTCGTGAGATCCTAGAACAAAAGGAAAATGGCTCCTCCCATGTGGTTCTAGTTTAGGGAGTTTATTTCGTTTCTAGATTAGGTTTTGGTAGCAATCTGCTCTTGTCATGCGAAAAAAATTATAGTGCCCATTTTCACACTTTCGCAATGCCCTGGGTCAATATGATCGAACCCTCAAAGATGGCTTAGGTTCGTAATATAACTATTGAAGGCAACAAAGGCCAAAATCAAATCAAATCAAATTGCAGCAAATTACACAAGCAAACGTGACCCAACGATCAATTGGTACTAGTCCGAAGTAGGTTTGTAAATTAATTAACCAAAGTCACAACCATACCTTGGACTTAGGGTGTACATTAATCCCTTCGTACTAGTTCAAGCACCTCCTTTTCAAGAACTTCAAGGAGATGGTTCTTTAACCAGGGATAACCTTGTACTGATACTTAATGTTTAGTACCCATACCAACTAGCTAAATACTAGTAGTATTTTGGCTAAAATTTTGAGGGCATGTTTATTAATAAAAAATACCTACCTAGAAGATTTAGTATTGGTCTTAATTACTCAATTTGCCTCTTTATTTAGTGTTTGTGCATTTCATCGTTAATTGTGAAAAAAATGACTTTAGTTTTGAAATAGTTGAGTTTTGAAAAGCAAATTTTAACTAGAATACTTGGTAGAAATTGAACCAATTATTAATTTATGTCTAGTTGATTTTATGAGATACTACTCTAATCAATTTGTTGTGGAGGCTATGAGACATCTAAGCATGCAAAAAATATCACTATTTATTGGGTTTTGAGAATCCCTCAAGCTTGGCCTCTATCTCCATGATCTATTGAATAACTCCATGATTACTTTCACATTTTAGCTTGATATCCATAAATCTATTCCTATGAGACAAGCTCATGCAACCATTAAAGCTTGAGAGTAGGCTTTCTTAACACATAAACTAGGATTATGTGGAATCTGGTTCAACATTTTGTTACCTCTAAAAAATTAAATGTCACTGGTGGTGCTTTTTTTTAGGCAGGGCAATGAAGCTTTCAATGTACATCAAAAAAGCACCGACTGCAGATAGAAAAGATCCCCGTTATATTTAGTTTTGGAAGGTTTGCATGAAAAAATACGTGAATAAGGGGATTAATCAATATTTTCACTTGTACAATAGGACCACATTCGCAGTTGATTACTGCATTATTTTTTAAACACTACTAGAATATTCATTATTGTCAACCGTTAAAAATGATCGGCATTGTGAAAATAACGGTCGAGAACACAGGTCGAGAAATTTACTGTCGCTATTGTGTTTTCTCGACCGTTATAGAACGTTATTGTTGGGAAAAGGGAGGACCCTCATCCAACATGTGGTTGTTTTTATCATTTGTTTTCAATGATCGAAAATATTTTTCTCGACCGTTATAAATGAACCGTCAACATAAAAATCTATGACGACTGTTTTTTAGACAGTTGAGTAACGTGTTATTCTCAACCATTATAAACAAACAGTCGAGAATATCACTATTCTCAATTGTTTTACAACAATCGACAATAGTGATCTTACTGACTGTTTGTTTAGAACGGTCGAGAATATTAATGTTGTCATCCATTTTTAAACAGTCGACAATGTGTTGCAATTTCAGTCGCAAACTATTCTCGGCCGTTGTAAAACGACCGAAAATAGTAGTAATTTTTTTTATTTACTAATGGTTTTAACTATGTGGAAGACCTGTATAGAACTAAAAATCCAATAAAAATATAATCATAAAACTTAAAACATGTGCATTCATTTAAAACACTAGAAATTAGAATCAAATTTTCATATATGTAATAATGCATACAAACTACATGTACAAACAAAATAATAAATAAAAATACAACAATTAGGCTGCGGCACCAATGTCTCCAGCACCACCACCTAAATCGTCGTCGTCACGACGATCTCTATATTGATGAAAGGATGGGTGATTGATACCTCCCTGCTGAAGTACCTGCAGGAGCTCCTTTAAGGTCAGATTTGACTCCTTGTACTGCATCGTAGTTTCCCTGACCTGCGTGGTCAGCTCATCAATTCGCTGCCCCTCCTCGTGGAGGCGGCGTAATGTTGCAATCTCTTTCCTCATCTCATGTGCCTCAGCTGAAGAGGATGATGCCCCCATTCTTCCATACCAACTGGAGACGGTCTTGCTCCTCCCTACGCTGCAGATGTACCTGCCATGCTAAGGTGGAATGATAGTTCGGAATGCCTCCTCTGCTGATAGTGGCTCCTGACCTGTACCAGAGTTGGCGTCTTCAGGAGAATGCATTAAGTTGACCATATTATCCTGAAAGAGATTGAATTACATTAAGTAATTTCATTTATTTATAATTACGAAATGAAATAAAAGTATTGGGTATTTAAACTTACGTGTCTCTACTGGTATCTGTCATGAAGCCACTCTCTATTTCTCTCACCACTCAACTTGCTATGATAGGCCTCATATACTCCAACCCGATCAAGCTGGGCACCTTCATGCATGGTGGGCTGCAATATTTTGAAAGAGTTCATTGAAACAAATTAAAAATATTGTAAGGTTTAAAAAATAATAATAATTAAAAATAATTACGTATAGAGATTTCATCCCGCCTATATTCCTCCTACCCAAGACATAGGTCTTTAGTTTTCCTTATTCTTCTTGTCCTACTCCTGAAATAAAGGTATAATTTATTAACTTAAAAATTAGTTAAATGATAATATATGCAATACTTTTACCTACGTCGTTATATCATGCCAATGCTCACATGCTTCCTTCCAAGTGTACGGCTGTATCATACGAGGTCTATTACGCAATGCCTCATTATGATTCCTATTCTTATAATATTAAAAAGTATATTTGTAATGTTAGAAATAATATTAGAATTATGGTAAAAGAAATAAAAAAATATAGTTAAAATTTTATCTTTTACCTTATTCTTCAACTCCAATCTCCAGTCTTTGTGAATCTTAGCCATGTGCTTAAGGATATATTTGGAGACGTTTAGATTATCGCCCCAATCGAAGATTGCATGCATTAATATGAGTTATATAAAGCAATGTAAATAAGTTATTAATTTTTACCAATTATCTCTAACTCTCGAATGAGCTGCCTCTTCAGCTCATTTGGTACCTTCCTCCAATCGAAGTATGAGAGTGGGATGATCGCCTTCATCAATGTACCCAGTCTGCTAACAAATCGAGGATAATCCACTACTTCCCCCACTGGTGTAATCCTAATGTAATGTAGACCCCATGCAGAATTCTCTCTAGGTCCTTATTCCACGTGAGACCTCTTCCCCTACGTGCACCTAAAAGAAAGAATTACAAAGTAAAATAAAGTGACAAAGAAATAAATAAATCGTAACATTTACCAAACTTTAATTTCATACTAGTACTACGAGAGGGTGGTGTAGAACATCCCAGCTGAGAAGGATCTGGGTCAGTTGACTGCTCTGGCTGATCATCCAACCCAATGTCCTCCTCATTAACTAAAGTATTATCTTCCTTGTCCTCATCGGCGGGTGCATCCTCCTCGTAGTCAGAATCCTTTACCGGGAAATTTATCGAAGGAGGCATCAAAGTTTTCTTCCCCCTACCTCCCCTCCCCTGACTCTGGAGATATCAAGCCACATCTCCAGGCCTCAGAAACTGCTGGCAGGGTGCCTGGGTTCCTCACGGGGGGGATGAATCGAGTGCTGCCTGTGATGAATCTGAGGTTGCTGGCGGGGGGCCTCAGGCTGCTGCGAGGTGGCATCATCCCTATGACTCCTATTAGCCTTCTTTTTTAATATAACCTGTGTAAAACTAAAACAAATAATCAGATATTTTTAAAAAAATTCGATATCATTTCTCTTATATATTGTGATATTTCAAAAATCTTGTATGAAATAAATATAGAAATAAATGAAAATAAAATAAGTGTAGAAAAAAAACACCTTCCCCCTACATTTCCTCTTCTTTTTCCTTCCCATTCCCTTCCCCCATGTCCCTTCCCCTTTCCGTTCCTCTTCTTTTTCCTTCCCATTCCCTTCCCCCATTTCCCTTCCCCTTTCCCTTCCTCTTCCTTTTCCTTCTCATTCCCCCCTCCATTTCCCTTCCTTTTTCCCTTCCTCTTTTTTTTCCTTCTCTTTTCCCCCTCCATTTCTCTTTCCCCTTCCCCTCCCTCTTCTCCACATTCCCCTTCACCCATCCAAACTCCTTTCCCTCCCTCTTCTTTACATTCCCCTTCACTTCATTTGCCTTCCTTCCCATGCATTCCCCCATCCATTTCCCTTCTCGTATCATTTCATCTTCTTCACATTACTATTCCACTCTCCATTCCCTTCCTCCCCCTCTCCCTTCTTTCCCTTTTTCCTTCTCATTCCCCTCCATTTCCCTCCCCATTTCCCTTTCTCTTCATATTCTCTTGCTTTCTCTATTTCCCTTTCCCCTTTCTCTTCTCCACATTCAATACAAAACATTAAATATACAAAAAACAAAAGTAAATGCATCATCTATAAATAAAATAAACCTAAGTGGGCACACCCCACACATAAAATAAACCTAAGTGGGCACACTCCACATTTAAAATAAACCTAAGTGGGAACACCCCACACATAAAATAAACCTAAGCAGGCACACCCCACATTTAACATTAAAAGACCATTTAAAAAAAAAAAGTAGTAGAAGAACCTCACCATAGTGACGAAATAGTTCAGAAGTGGTGCAGAAATAGTGTAAAAATGCGAAGAACCTATATGGTAAGGCAATAAAATAAATTTCAATTTTGAAAAATAAATGAACATAAGCTTTGAAAAATGATGAAAAAATTTAAAGAAAATTTAAACAAAACAAACAACTAAAAATTTGTTAAATTATTTTTATTTATGGGTTATGAATTAATACTTTTGGTAAATTACCTTATTTATCAATGTCAGTTGCACAAAGAGCAACTTCTTCACTTTGTGAGTTTTATTGATATGCTTCAGATTCAACATCTGAGTTGAGATCTTGTCTCGTATCGTATTGTTCACACAGTAGAGCTCTAACGGGTATTATCTACCCATTTCTGCCATTATCAGGCACGTAGAATACTTGTGCTACCTGACAAGCTAGTGTAAATGGTTCTGATGACTGGAGAATATGACGGTTCTTACTTAAGCTCAAGAAACCGTATTTCTTATCGACTTTGAATCCAATGCCTTCCTTGAAAACATCAAACCAATCACACTTGAATAGAACTACCCTACGGTCAAACCTGAAACTCATTTCAACAATCTCTTCAATTTGACCATAATAGCCATCACAACCAGTGCTTAAGTCACAATTGACAATGACTCTCACCTATAGCGTGGCCTTCGCATCATCAATAAACTGTACTCTGAATTTGAAATCGTTAATTATGTAATTCAAATGGTAACGTCCGTATGTCAAAGGTGTATCAGCAATTACATTAAAATCCTGTACCGACCGTGGATCCCCATCTTCTTTCAGTTTATGTACACGATCCTTGAACTAATCAAGGAACTGTAAGTCGTGTGTAAATGGCATAGAGGATTTCTTGAATTCATTGTAAAATTCATCCACTTCTAGAATTTGCTTCAAAATGTACAAGTGTGCCAATTGTCGATCCATTTCTGAGATGGGCTTAAACTCTGTCCGAAGGATCGACCTTCCTCCAATGTCAAATATGGACAGGTAATCTTCATCATTACCATCAAATTCTCCATCATATTTTCGTTTAAGATGATTAAATCGATTGTCTATCTCATTCATGTACATGGCACAAAAGTTAATACATTCCTCTACAAAATCGCCTTCCACGATTGACCCTTCTGGTTTAGCCTTATTCAAGACATAATCTTTTAGTTTCTTTAAATATCATTCAATTGGATGCATCCATCTGTACTGCATGGATCCAGTAATTCTCACTTCGTTCGAAAGATGAAATGTGACATGAACCATCACATCGAAGAATGCAAGCAAGAAAATCTACTCCATTTTATAAAGTGTGATCACAATTTGTTTATCTCAATACTCCAATAATTTGGGATCTAATGTCTTTAAACAGATGACTTTAAAATATCTGGTCATCTTTGTAAAAGAATCAACTATCGGATCAGGCATCACTCCACATATCGCTAGTGAGAATAAGATTTGCATGTACACATGAGAATCATGACTCATAATCTTCTTCTGCGCTTCATTTATGTAATATGAAAGCTACAATGAATACTCATCTGGAACCCGAATGTCTTTAAGGAATGAAAAAATCCTTTGCCTCTACTCTCCGATAAAATTGTATATAGCCTCTGGAAGGTGAGACCCTCCTTCAAACTGGAAGTCAGGGCGAATACCTAAAATTTTCAAATCATTCTTTGTTTCAACTATATCCTTTGGGCTGTCTGTTAGGTTTAATACGTTAAGAATGTTGTCCATTACATTCTTCTCGATGTGCATAACATCTAAATTGTATTGCATAGTAAAATCCTTCCAATATAGAAGCTCCATAAAAATATGTTTTTCTTTCTAAACCCTGAATGTTGCAAGGAAGTCAAGTCATTCTTAAAAAGATGACCCAAACATATTTCACCGAGCTGTTGCAATGTCTCCATAATTTTCATCCCTGAAACCTAACAGAACTAGTAGTAAGTTTATTTTTCAGTTTCCTCGATGAATACCGACATGCTTTACCATCAAATCTATCCTTGAATTGTGACGTTTGCCATCTGTGTTCAATGGGAAAAAACTTGCGGTGTTCTAAGTAATAGAACATCTTGCTTTCAGGCAATCTCAGGTGATGAGTATCATCCATACAGATTGGACAAGAGAACTCCTTCGTATTCCATCCTGACAAATTCACATATGTTGGAAAGTCATTGATTGTCCACAGTAATGCTGCGTACAATTGGAAGAATTGTTTCTTCTATGCGTCATATGTTTGAACACCACTGTACCATAAGACTTTCAGTTCATCAATCAATGGTTGGAGATAAACATCTATCGCATTTCCTAGTTGCTTGGGTCTTGGGATAAGGAGGATCAACATCATGAATGCAAATCGCATGCATAGCCATGGAGGTAAATTGTAAGTTAACATAACCACCGGTCATATGAAATATGATGGATACATGTTCTTGAATGGGTTGAATCTATCACTTGCAAGCTCCAGTCTCACATTTTGTACCTCCTCTGCGAATAATGCGTAATTCTCATTAAATCTATTTCACTCATCAGAATCTGTTGGATGACGGATGCGTCCATATTTCGATTTATTATCCTGATGCCACGCCATCAATTTTGTTGTTTTACTAGAAATGAATAGGCGTTGTAGCCTAGAGATCAGTGGAAAATAACAAAGAACCTTCTTCAGTTATTTCTTGCTACCTGTGTTTGTTGACTTACCCACATTATACCTCTCTTCACTACATTCAGGAAAGTCAGTCAACCCTGAGTACTCATTTTTGTATAGGACACAATCATTATGACAGACATCAATCTTCTTGCATTTCAATCCAAGCCCACGTATCTACTTCTTCGCATCATACCATGACTTAGGGTACCCAGCAAGATTATTCAGCAGCTCTCCAATGAATTCTAGAACCTCAGACATTAATTTCATTGTTACTCTATTCATTACTTTCATCTGAAATAGTTTGAGAAGGAATGCCAACTTCGACATTGATGTTATTTCAAGAGCAATAGGATCCTATGCTACCTTGATTGCATCATAAAACTAATTACAATCTTGTAATGTGTAATGACCCATTGCACTTTTAGCCATTTAAGACGTCTGAAGTTCCATTCAGACGTCTGTCTAGACGTCTGGACTCTTTCCCGGATGTTTGAAAGTGAAATTTTTCATACTGCGCTTTGCGCTCTACGCGCGGGCGATGCGCAGAGGCTCTTCTCTCTCCCCACACCCTAACCCAAACCCTAAACCCTCTCCTATATAAATCCTACCCCTCCCCTCTCCTCTCACGCCACAACCATCGCCACCTCCACCTTCTCCTGCAACCATCACCTTTCCTCCACCTCTATTGCAGCCACGGCGAGGGAGTGAGAGCGGGGAGGGGCGTGAGCTAGATAGTGCGTGGGAGTGAGAGCGAGGAGGAGGAAGATAACTGCGGGAGCTAGGTGGAGCTCGAGGAGGAGCCGATGAGGAGCTGCTCAAGCTCCTGCAGTGGCTGGAGCTACCGCTGCGGGAGGAGGAGCAAGCGGAGAGCTGCAAGGAGCTCCTGATACTGGAAGTTTTCCAGTAACAGATGTCTAGAGTGGAGTCTAGACGATTGGCGAGATACCTGGATGTCTGGAGCTAAGACTAGACATCTGAAAGCACTTATGTCATAAGGTACGTTCTTTTTCGTGGTTACGGCCATGCAGGCCTCACCGCAAAAGCTTTGTCTGGCCTGATTTGGACCTGCAGTTTTCGTACGCAAGTAAAGGCCCTTGGGAAGGTGCACGGAATGCTTTTCCACGCATTTTTGGACATTTGATCAGATCGCCAGATGTCCGGAGGTGCATCCAGACGATCGGAGACATTATCTGACGTCTAGAATTATCTTCAGATGATCGTAAAGAAGGTCTGGACATCTGAGGATACTGCAGGAACATAAAGAAAGCTTTGACGCATTTTAAGACATCTGGGATTATTCCTAGACGTCTGATTTTGAACAGTAGGCACGTTTCTAACCTGTTTAGGGTTCGATCGAGGTCCGTTTTACACAAACAAAATACATGTACTTTCCTCTCGAGTTCCTCTACATACTAGAGTCTGTTTTACACTGTTCTGAACTCTCCTTTTGTGATGTATTTCCCTAGTATTAGGTTTCATCCTACTACGTGTTTGGGGCTCGTAGAGACGTTTGGGTCTGCGGCTCAAGCCCCCATTACTCCCATGTTTCCTGGTAGAGTGGTTTAATTCCATTAATACTATTTAAATAAGAATGTGCTTGTAGAAGTAGCTGAATGGAACCCTAGGATGTGGCATGAACCCTAAGGTAGAGAAATGAATGAGCCTATTTGTACTGTATGGTTTATTGCATGCATGATTAAGATAAATTGCTAGTAAATGCCTATATTATAATTACGAGATGTTTGTTAGAATATGAGCTGCCTGTGTTTAATGAAACTACCTGTGAAAACACCAGTTGCATGTTATTAAGAATTGAACTATGAAAACACGAGCTGCCTGTATATGGATGAAGAATTAATTATGAAACCTGAGATCTGGATTTGGATAATGAGGTGAACATGAGCATGAACCCTACGGGGATTTAGGAGTAGAACTCCTGTGGATAGATGGAAATCTGGAATGTAAACGGGAAGTGTGCTAGCCCTTGAGTATGTGTTACCAAGGAGAGCAACTATCCCCTTTTGTGTAGAGCAGAGCTAGCCTCCCTTCGGTTGAGACCCATGGTTAGGATTGGCCACTCTACACCAACTCATGTTGGCCCTTGCGTACGTGGTACCGAGGCGAGATACTAGTGTAGGGAGGGAGCTAGCCACCCCACGGGACCCGGGGTTCAGCTAGCCACCCTACACTGACTTGTTAGGCCCTCTAGGCAAACTGGGGTAGTCAGATGAGGGTGCGCGGATTGTGAAGGGGTGAGACCCCTATTTGGTTCTGAGGGGTGAGACCCCTGTTCTGAGAGGGCAAGGCCTTATACTACTCCGTGCTATACTTTGGGCATACCCACTAGTGGAAACGAATGACCTCGTGTCAGTGCGGGGTAGCTACCCGTGCGCTTATCATGCATGCCATAGTCACTGCTACATCTTGATAGTGACCTCGAGGTGGTTGACTAGGTGTAGGACTACCACGGGGGACTCTCCTGGCCAGGAGAGCACCACGTGTACCTTCTACTCTACAGAAAAGACTACAATCAAGATCGTTCCCACGAGGAACATGCAAGATCAAGTAATATCTGGATTCTTGAGAGAAATGGAAATATATAAAACAGATAAATAGAAATGAGAATTAAACCTGTTGCTTTTACTGCTTTGTTCTTAGATAATATATATACCACTCTACTCAGCGTTCGCTGACTCTGTCTTTTCATAACACTGTTCAGGACCAAGAGTTGAGCAGCCTGAGTTTCCAGCTGTGGAGGGTGCTGGGCCCAGTCGAGTCCAGCCATAGTTTTCCTTCAGCACTTCCTTTCTTTTTCTCTACTGTTGTAGTAAGTAATGAACTCTTAGTTACTTTTTTGCTACTACTGTTTACTTTCCGCTTTCTGTTGTTGTTGTTGTTGTGGTGGTATGTATTGAGATAGCTATTCTATTTCCTTTACTACTTTGTACGTTTCTTCTGCATAGTTATATTACATGTGTGAATATGATTTACTTTCCTGCTTTTGGTTATTTCTTGTTGGACGACTAGGTCTTGGGATCAGTCGAGGCGAGCCGGTCTCGGGTCCTATAGGGATCTGGGAACCGGGTCATAACAAGATGGTATCAGAGCAAGGTCATCCTGAGAAATGAACCAATTTGCTTGAGAATAACCATTCACGTGCATATAATTAGGATAGCCACCACAACGTATTGCCTTGATATTCGTTCCGAGTCTTTTCTCAAAGTAATTCAGTATCGTTGACCCTCTTGTTCTACCTTTCGCGTCTCCTTGCAGGAGATGCCTCGCCAGGGAGTTCTTGAGGCAGGCTGTGGTCACGGTCGTGGACGAGGTTGAAGGGGCAGGCATGCCAGGCCTGAGGTACCAGTTGACCCACCTCTTCTCCTGAGCGTTCAAGCCCAGGATCTCACCCAGCTGATCAGAGATATCGTGCGAGAGGAGCTCCACCAGCCTCCACGGGCACCTCTCCATAAGGATGTGGAGGGGGAGTCCTCGGTGGGACAGAGAGACCGTCGCAGCGTCGTACGAGTAGAAGGGGGAGGGGGTGGTCCTCCACTGCACCCACCGCACTCTGACACTTCCGAGCACGAGCCCTCCTTGCCTGGAGGCATGCTCATTCCCCTACTACAGCTGCACCACGAGCTTTTCGAATAGTTTTGGAAGCTGAAGCCCCCCTCCTTCAAGGTGGATGAGGACCTGTATGAGGCAGAGGACTGGTTGGAGCAAATAGAGAAGGTGTTCGACACCCTTCACCCTCCTGCGAAGTGCCGTGTGGCCTTTGCCATGTACTAGCTAGAGAGCGCGACACACAGGTGGTGGAGGGCAATCAGAGGCCAGGAGGGGAGAGAGCCGACGTGGGACCAGTTCGTGACTCTCTTCTGCGAGCAGTACTTTCCACAGACCTGGCATGACCAGAGGAGGTGAGAGTTCCACACTCACCGCCAGGGGACGATGACTGCTAGCACGTACCATACACGTTTTCTGGAGCTATCACGTTTTGCCTCGACAACCGTGTCGACGAAGGAGGAGCGCCTGTGGAGGTTTACTGAGGGTCTCCGACCTATTATTCGTGGGTATGTCAAACCTCTTAAGCTGTCCATCTTCTCACGAGTGGTTGAGGCAGCCATGACCTACGAGGAGACAAATCTGGCCATGCGAGACACTGGCAGCAGACGGAAGAGGCCCCACCAGCCAGAGTACTCTCAGGGCCATCGGGAGAGGATGCACATGGCACCCGTAGGAGAGCTGTCTCATTTTGCGGGGCCATCAGTGGCCTTTGGGGGCCCCAGACAGGGGCCAGTTGCCAGCACCGTCCCCCACCCAGCCACCAGCAGGGACCTACTGATGGAGGAGGTCGCGTCCCCCTCTGATACAGTGTGGCCAGCCAGGCCACATCAGGAGGGACTGCCCATCTAGGGCCGGAGCACAGCAGATGCTCCCCGCACCGAGCGCTGGAGGTCGAGCTGGTGGTCGTGGTCACTAGGTGCATGGGGGAGGGCAGTAGTCACAAGGAGGGTACCGACCAATGGCTTCTCGCCCGACCCAGAGTGTAGCTACTTCGTCTACACCAAGGATTGAGGGGCGTATCAACGTCCTGACACACAGAGATGCCAGGGCTTCAGGTTCAGTGGTGGCAGGTATGGTTATTATTTCTGGTAGATTAGTGTACGTACTTTTTGATTCCAGCGCCACACACTCATTTGTCGCTACGAGTTTTGCCATCAGTTTGGGGCAGGGCAATGTACTGTTAGAGGATCCGTTTGTGATCAGAGGCCCAGGTGGCCAATTGTTTGTAGTTGAGTAGGTCTACATGGACTAGGAGGTCAGTATAGGGGGACACAGCCTCCCTACTGACCTGATTGTGATACAGATGGAGGATTTTGGCATGATCCTAGGGATGTACTAGTTGTCAGCTTATTACGCCCTGGTGGACTATTTTGGGAGGAAGATCATCTTCCCTATACCGGAGTTGTCTCCCTTTGAGTTTCACGGATAGCCAGTGGACGGAGGTTTCAGATGCATCTCTGTGCTTCGGGTAACGAGGCTTTTGAGCCAGGAGTGTGAGGGCATTTTGGCCTATGTAGTGGCAGAGCCTAGCCTCATGGCTGACTTTCAAAGTATTCCGATGGTTTGAGAATACCCCGACGTTTTTCCAGAGGAGCTACCAGGACTACTGCCTGAGCGTGAGATCGAGTTTGAGATCTCATTGGTACCAGGGACTAGCCCCATTTCTACTGCACCGTACCGGATGACACCGCTTGAGCTGCAAGAGCTCAAGTCACAGCTGCAGGACCTGTTGGAGAAGGGCTCTGTGAGGCCCAATGCGTCCTCGTGGGAAGCCCTTGTGCTGTTTGTGAAGAAGAAGGATGGTACCCTGTGACTTTGTGTCAACTATCGACAGTTGAATAGGGTCACCATCAAGAACAAGTATTCGCTGTCGAGGATTGATGACCTCTTCGACTAGTTGTGAGACGCCACAGTGTTCTCCAAGATAGATCTGAGGTTGGGTTACCACCAGTTGAGGATCAGGGAGACCAACGTCTCCAAGACAGCTTTCCGTATTCGGTACAGGCACTATGAGTTCTTGGTCATGCTGTTTGGGTTGACCAATGCCCCCGCTGCTTTTATGGATTTGATGAACCGGGTTTTCAGGCCCTACTTGGACCAGTTTGTGGTGGTGTTCATTGATGACGTGCTTGTTTACTCATAGGATTAGGTGCCGCATGGACAACATTTACGCATGATCCTAGACACTTTAAGGCGGTGCAGGCTGTACGCCAAGTACAACAAGTGCGAGTTTTGGTTGAGGCAAGTGACTTTCTTGGGCCACGTGATTTCAGGGGATGGTTTAGTTGTGGATCCAGCAAAGGTTAAGGTTGTACTCAGGTGGGAGAGGCCACGTACAGTGACAGAGATACGCAGCTTTTTGGGACTGGCAGGTTACTATCTGCGGTTTATCAGAGGATTCTCTCAGATTGCGCATCCTATGACCCAGCTGACTCGAAAGGACGTGCCTTTTGCTTGGACAGATGAGTGCGAGGCATGTTTTCAGGAGTTGAAGGAGAGACTAACTTCAGCTCTTGTGCTTACCATCCCGGATAGCAGTGGCTGTTTTGTGGTTTACAAAGACACTTCATTACAGGGGTTAGGGGGTGTGCTCATGCAACAGGGTCACATTGTCGCTTATGCTTCGTGGCAACTGAAGCCCCATGAGCATAGCTACCCTACCCATGACTTAGAGCTGGCAGCTATTGTTTTTGCATTGAAGACATGGAGGCACTACCTTTACGGTGAGACTTTCAAGATTTTCATGGATCATAAGAGCCTCAGGTACTTATTTGACCAGAAGGAGCTCAACATGCGACATAGACGTTGGTTAGAGCTCCTGAAGGACTACGACTGCAGCATCTCCTACCATCCAGGGAAGGCCAATGTGGTGACTGACGCCTTGAGTCGGAAGGCCCTGCCCACTTGGCCAGTTTACAGGCACAGAGTTGGAGACTTATGGAGGAGTTGGGCAGTTGGCGACCCCAAGAGTCACAAGGGTATTGTGGGACAGTGACAATGATGCGGTAGATGCGACCAGAGCTGATAGACCGCATCATCGCAGGGCAGATGACAGATCCGTACTTACAGACGCTGTGAGACAGGGTGTTGATAGGGGACCCAGGAGACTTTTCCTTTACAGATAAGATACTGCGCATGAGGGGACGCTTATGCGTTCCTAGGGATGAGGAGTTATTAAGAGAGCTCCTGGCTGAGGCACACGGGTCTAGATTTACCATACATCCTAGAAACACAAAGATGTATTATGATCTGAGACGTGACTTTTGGTGGAGAGGGATGAAGTGGGATGTTGGTGAGTTTGTGTAGCAGTGTTTGGTGTGCCAGTAGATGAAGGCCATCAATTCCAGGTCAACAGAAGTGGACAGGTCCTGCGTCTCATGTGTCCCTCTTAGATTCGTCGATGCGCGGGCATTCGTCCTGTCGAATAAGCCCAAGGAGTCATTGTTTATGGAGTTCTCGCACATGTTTTCGAGAATCTCCCACACCGTGTCCTCGTGTTGGCCCATGATGTTTCCTCCACATGTTGCATTGACGATTAGACGAATATCCTCACGGAGTCCCTGGTAAAAAGACTGGACTTGTTCCCACTTAGGAACTCCGTGATGGGGACACTTTCGCATGAGATCTAGGAATCGATCCCAAGCTTCGTGAAGAGGTTCTCCCTGTTGTTGAGTGAAATGAGTGATCTGGTGGCGCAAGGCATTCGTCCGGCCAACAGGGAAGAATTTTTTCAAAAATTCGGACTGTAATTCCTCCCAAGTGTTGATCGGGCGGGTCTGAGTCTGATACCAGTGCGCGGCCTTGTCCAAGAGGGAGAACGAAAACATTTTCATGAGTAGGATATCCCGATTTTGTACATCTGACCCGAAAGTCTGGGCCAGATGCTTGAGTTGTTTAATGTGTTGGAATGGATCCTCAGAGTTAAGCCCATGGAACTTTGGTATGGCATGAATCATATTGGGCTTTAGATCAGAATCGGGTCCTCCAATTGGGATTCGTACTCGGGGTTCGATTGCCACCGCAGCGGGATTATAGTGATCTCGCATCATAGGTCGCTGTGGTGGGTTTACAAAGTTCTGAAAGAGATCGTTCAAGCGTTGAAGTTGGTGTTCAAGGTTATTCTCCTCTTCAATGGGTTGTGCCATGATGGGAGAAGAAGGAGAATCAGGGTCTGAATCAGATGAAAGATTTATGTGGTGGGGTTGCTGCACAAACAAGGGCGTCGAGGCTTGGCCTCGGCGAGAATGAATTTCTAGAGGAGGTCTTAAAGGTGGTCTTAAGGACCTCCTACCAAACATGCACCGGAAGATGTGATGAGATTAGAAGGTGCTGGACCCAATCAAGACACCCAAGAATTGTTGGGTGACTATAGAGGTTCGGGGCAGATGGACCCCTGGATCAGAAGATCGTCCACCTGAGAAATACCTGGGCAGCCAGAGAGGGAGAGTCCCGCAAATACCCCTACATGGTAGAGCGTCCCTACGGGTTACAGGGTTTCCCCCACCCGACCTCTCTTGTCACTGCGGTTCCAGGTAGACCAGAATGGGGATCTTGACCTCTTAAGTCTACCCTTTTTTATTTTAAGATCAAGGTGCTTAATGTTCCACTTGAACTTTTAAGTATTTTGAGTGCAAAAAGTGACCTAATATTAAGGTTGGTTGACTCGAGGGATCAACTTCACCTCTTGTTCCTTTGAGAGCTTTTAGGTCCTTCCTTTTATGGTTCAAATGGATTATCAGCCTGATTTGCTTAGGGTTCCTCTTGTATAAATCTTTTCAAACACGGTTTAGGCACACTTCTTTTTGGAAAGTTTGTTTCTTTGTTTTAGAGAAGATGTGTCTCTAAAATCCCTAGCTTTGCAATCCTAACTTGGCTCTAATGGGTCCAATTTAGTTGCCTTAGAAATTAGCACCTAGGGCTCAATCAAGAAAGTTTTAGCCCTAGTTGCCTTAGTTGGATGACAGACAAAAATATGTTGAAATGAAAATCAGGCAACTTGATGAGTTACTAAATATAAGACAGGTAGCCCTAAGTTGATTTCTCTCCTTTTTTTTTTTTCTTTTTTTTTTTTAGATTGTGAGAGGGTTAAGGGAGAGGGCTTATGGAAATTACCTGTTCCAGTCTGTTGTGCAGTTGCTATTCTTTCCTTTTTGTTTTGCTTTCCCTGATTGAACACAACAAAAGAGAAGTTAAGTCAGATATTAGATAGAAAAGTTGTACTCAAAAGCTTTAAAAGTGCCCGTTGCTCCCCGGCAACGGCGCCAAAATGTTGTCAACGTTTTTGTGCGGATTTAAAGGTGTATTACGTTGCAGTAGAACCGACAAAACGTTTAAACAAATATAAATAATTTTATTACTCGAACAACTAGAGTATCCGAGGTCGAACACAGGGAGCAAACTCAGTACTTTGTAAAACCCAAGAATACAACTGTTAAATGCAAATATAATTGATTCAAAGAGTTTTTAAGAAAGATGTAAAAAAAATAGAATTAGACGTCTGATTTATGTATCAGACGTCTTAAATGTGATCTTTCTTTCTCTCTTCCTTCTTCTGCTGCGAAGTCTTCTTTCTTTCTTCTTCTTCTGTCTTGCTCCTCCTTTCTTCGTTGCCTTCTTCTTCATCAGCCTGCCTGCACAGGAGCAAAACCTAACCCTTCTCCCTCTACCCGCGCGTGTCTCTCTCTCAAGCAATTCACTCAAACCGCTCAACCAGAGCCACAGTCTCAATCGGGTCGGATCGTACCCGGGACCAGGCGCACCTGCAGGTGTGTGATGCGCGAGGAGTGCGTAGGTCTAGGTCGGGTCGGATCCGCCAGGTCCGCGTGGTCAGGCCGCGGACGAGGCGGGTGGGGTCAGTGAGGGACCTCACCCCTGTGCTTACTGAGGCGATAAGAGTAAAACGCAAAAACAACTTATATGGTACCTGACGGTTGCAATCCCACGATGTGGGACTATCTGGCCTCGCCTTCACGCGCGCCTGCAGAAGCCTCGTCGTGCGATTGCCCCGCAGCTGCTGGCTCTGCTAGCGCTCCTTGGCTGGACTCGTTCACCTCGCGACACTCGCGCTAGTATGCAGCACCTGTAGCCTGGAAGACCGGGTGCCTGGAGCTTCGTGGGAGCTTCATCAGAGGTCATCCATGGCGGCAGCGGCTCAAATCCTGTCGTACACAAAACGCGCCTCTCGGCCAAATCAGAATAGCTAGAGACCCTCGACGTGGCACGGCGAAGGCGGTGGGCAGTGCTGCAGGCCGCAGGTCGGCCTAGGCGTGCGTGCCAAGGTCAACCTGTGGCCGGAGATGGTGGGTTGGTCGGGGGGTGATTGTGGAGGGATGGAGTGGCAGTGGTAGGGTGGAGTGTGTTCCTGGAGGTGAGGCGGAGCTTTCGAGGTGGTTGGCGAGCCGTGTGGAGGGCTGGAGTGGTGTGGGCGGCTCGCCGGAGTGTGGTCGGAGGCGAAGATGATGGAGGTGGTTAGCGTCTGTCGAAGGTCGATCAAGGGAGATAACAGGGGGAAAAGAGAGAGGAGAGGGTGGAGAACGTATCTGGGGTTGTCTGGAGGGAAGGGAGGCGGCGGAGAGGACGGCTCGTGACTGCCGTCGTCGGGGAAGAAAGACCCTGGGGGAGGAAGCGGCGACGAAGATGAGGTCGGGAGCTTGCGCGCAGGGTACAGCGCGTCGCGGGAGGAAGAAGCGGAGAGGACTCTGCTGCTGGTATGGTAGCAGAGTGACGAGAAGGAGGGAAGGCGGTCGCCGGAGCTTGTGGGTCGTTTGGCCGGAGATGGGAGAGAAGAAATTTGGAGGGGATCTCCGTCAAAATCAAGCTTAAGATGAGCGGCCGGGTCCGAGGGGTGTTTTATAGGTGCTGGCCGCTCCTATCAGTGCGTGAAAAACGCGCAATTAGGTCAGCCGGCTCGCCGGAGTTGGAAGGAAGAAAGATACCCAAATCTCTCGTGCGTTCGCACGAGAGATTGGGTTCACGCCAGCGAATTTGATTGGCTTTAGAAGGAAGGGAATTCCTCAGAGAATCTCCCTTCCATTTCTGGGAGAGAATCTCTGAGGAATTAGAGAGCAATCTCTCTCGAAACTTCGTCGGAGCTCGGTTCTGCCCTAGCAATGGCGGCAGGACCGGTTTGCAAAGAAGGCGAAGAACCTAGGGGGCTCTCTGCAAGGATATTCAAAAGATAGGGACCTATTTGTGATTTGGGTGTACTAACTTACAAAGTAGGTCAAGATGACCTCCCCTTAGGTCCAAATTTTGGTACAAACCTAATTTGGACCTAAAGAATCCAATGGTGAAGTTGGATTTTAGGTTTGACCTCGTTTGACTGGACATTTTGCGTAAAAACCCAAATTAGGTTAATTGAAGAGCTAAGACCCTAATGTAGGTCAAACTAGGTTCCAAAGGCCAAATTAAGTGTTCTAAACCCTAGAGGATGTTTTTCTATGATTTTTAGAGGGTTTGCTTGATTTTTATTCTGACCGGAACCTTGTTAATTTAAGCGGGTCTGTTTTAGGGTTACCAAGTGTCATTTAATTCTTAGATTGCACATAAACCCATTTCTGATTAATTCAACCCACTTTTTATCTTATTTGGACCATTTGACCTATGCTTTGCTTCTGAGAAATCCCGTTTATGTACTGCAATGGTAAAATTACAGTTTTAACCTTTATTTCATGTTTTCTTCTCGGAGCACTTGTTCCTTCAGTTAAGCCTTCTTCTAGGTTATGTAGGAGCTTTTATCTTCTTTATTGGGTCAAAATGAGCTAGTTATGGCTCATGATGAGGCTCTCATCAGGTCGAGGTGGGGACCAAGTGGGAGGTTGGCCCCAGGCTAATTCGGTAGAGTAAGGAGGTGATAAAGCAGATTCATAGACAACTCTGCACTGTCAGGAGCAGGCAGAAGAGCTACTCTGACCAGAAATGCAGAGAGGTGCAGTTCGAGGTTGGGGATCACGTCTTTCTCCATGTTTCACCCATGAAGGGCCTACAGCATTTTAGGGTGAAAGGGAAGCTTGCGTCGAGGTTTGTGGGACCCTTTGAGGTCCTGGAGTAGGTAGGACCCATTGCTTATCGGCTTGCCCTTCCTCTCCAACTTTCTGGAGTGCACGACGTGTTCCACGTGTCCAACCTCAGGAAGTACGTCATTGATCCTAGTCACGTTTTGAGCCACGAGAGTGTCGAGGTGGGTGACGACTTGACCTACCCCGAGAGACCAGTACAGATACTAGACAGAGCCGTCTGGAGTCTGAGACAGAAGTAGATACCACTGGTGAAGGTCCTATGGAGAAGCCAACGGCACGAGGAGGCGACCTGGGAGCCTGAGGCGGCGAAGCGAGAGTGGTACCCAGAGCTTTTTTAGGGTACGTCTTTTTGGACCTACTTCGGTCCTCTTTAAGTTTGTTATGCATTTTATGTTCCTTTTTCCGCATCCTAGATAGCTTAAGTTTCAAGGATGAAACTTCCTTTAAGTTTGTTATGATGTAATGACCCGTTGCACTTTTAGCCATTTAAGACATCTGGAGTTCCAGTCAGACGTCTGTCCAGACATCTGGACTCGTTCCCGGATGTCTGAAAGTGAAATTTTTCATACTGTCCTTTGCACTCTACGCACGGCCAGTGCGTAAAGGCTCTTCTCTCTCCCCGCACCCTCACCCAAACCCTAAACCCTCTCCTATATAAATCCCACCCTTTCCCTCTCCTCTCCACACACCACAGCCACCACCACCTCCACCTTCTCCTGCAACCATCACCTTTCCTCCGCCTCTGCTGCAGCTGCGGCAAGGAAGGGGAGCCACCGGCAAGGGAGTGAGAGCGGGGAGGGACGTGAGCTAGAGAGTGCGTGAGAGTGAGAGCGAGGAGGAGGAAGATAGCTGCAAGAGCTTAGTGGAGCTTGAGGAGGAGCCTGTGAGGAGATGCTCAAGCTCCTGCGGCGACTGGAGCTACCGCTGCGGGAGGAGGAGCAAGCAGAGCGAGCAGCAAGGAGCTCCTAATACTGGAAGTTTTCTAGTATCAGACGTCTGGAGTGGAGTCCAGACGACTGGTGGGATACCTGGACGTCTAGAGTTGAGACTAGATGTCTGAAACCACTTATGTCACAAGGTACGTTCTTTTTCATGGTTACGACCATGCAGGCCTCACCGCAGAAGCTTGGTGTGGTCTAATTTGGACCTGTGGTCTTCGTACGTAGGTAAAGGCCCTTGGGAAGGTACGCGGAATGCTTTTCTACGCATTTTTGGACGTCTGATCACATCACCAGACGTCCGGAGGTACGTCCAAACGACTGAAGACATTGTCTAACGTCTGGAACTGTCTTTAGACGATCGCAGAGAAGGTCTGGACATCTAAGGATACTGCATGAACATAAGGTAAGATCTGACACCTTTTAAGACATCTAGGATTATTCCCAGATGTCTAATTTTGAACAGTTGGCACGTTTTTGACATGTTTAGGGTCCGATCAGGGTCCGTTTTACGCAAACAAAATACTTGTGCTTTCCTCTTGAGTTCCTCTACGTACTAGAGTATGTTTTACACTGTTCTGAGCTCTCCTTTTGTGATGTATTTCTCTGGTATAGGGTTTCAGCCTACTACGCGTTTAGGGCTCGTAGAGATGTCTGGGTCTGCGATTCAAGCCTCCATTACTCCCGTGTTTCCTGGTAGAGTGGTTTAGTTCCGTTAATAATATTTAAATAAGAATGTGCTTGTGGAAGTAGCCGAATGGAACCCTAGGATGTGGCATGAACCCTAGGGTAGAGAAATGAATGAGCCTATTTGTACTGTATGGTTTACTTGCATGCGTGATTAAGATAAATTGCTAGTAAATGCCTGTATTATAATTACGAGCTGCCTGTTAGAATATGAGTTACCTGTGTTTAATGAAACTACCTATGAAAACACCAGTTGCATGTTATTAAGAATTGAACTATGAAAACACGAGCTGCCTGTATATGGATGAAGAATGAATTATGAAACCTAAGATCTAGATATGGATAATGAGGTGAACACGAGCATGAACCCTAAGGGGAATTAAGAGTAGAACTCCTGTGGATAGATGGAAATATGGAATGTGAACGGTAAGTGTGTTGGCCCTTGAGTACATGGTACCAAGGAGAGCAACTGTCCCCTTTTGTGTAGAGTAGAGCTAGCCTCCCTTGGGTTGAGACCCGGGGTTAGGATTGGCCACTCTACACCGACTCCTGTTGGTCCTTGCGTACGTGGTACTGAGGCGAACTACTAGTGTAGGGAGAGAACTAGCCACCCCACGGGACTCGGGGTTCAGCTAGCTACCTTACACCGACTTGTTAGGCCCTCTAGGCAAACCGGGGTAGTCAGACGAGGGTGTGCGGACTATGGAGGGGCGAGACCCCTATTTGGTTCTGAGGGGCGAGGCCCTATACTGTTCCATGCTGTACTTTGGGCATACCCGCTACCGGAAACGAATGACCACGTGTTAGTGCGGGGTAGCTACCCGTGCACTTATCACGCATGTCGTAGTCACCGCTACATCTTGACAGTGACCTTGGGGTGGTTGACTGGGTGTAGGACTACCACGGGGGACTCTCCCGACCAAGAGAGCACCACGTGTACCTTCTACTCTACGGAAAGACTATAATCAAGATCGTTCCCATGAGGAACATGCAAGATCAAGAAATATTTGGATGCTTGAGAGAAATGAGTGAAACGGAAATTTATAAAATAGATAAATAGAAATGAGAATTAAACTTGTTGCTTTTACTATTTTGTACTTAGATAATATAGATACCACTCAACTCAGTGTTCGCTGACTTTGTCTTTTCATAACACTGTTCAGGACCAGGAGTTGAGCAGCCCGAGTTTCTGACTGCGGAGGGCACTAGGCCCAGTTGAGTCCAACCGTAGTTTTTCTTTAGCACTTCCTTTCTTTTTCTCTACTGTTGTAGTAAGTAATGGACTCTTAGTTACTGTTCTGCTACTATTGTTTACTTTCCGCTTTCTGTTGTTGTTGTTGTGGTGGTGGTATGTACTGAGACAGTTGTTCTATGTCCTTTACTGCTTTGTACCTTTCTTTTGCTTAGTTATATTGCATGTGTAAATTTGGTTTACTTTCTTGCTTTTGGTTATTTCTTGTTGGACAATTAGGTCTTGGGATTAGTCGAGGCGAGCTAGTCTCGGGTCCTGTAGGGATCCGGGAATTGGGTCGTAACATAATGTCTCATCGTCATCTGCATTCTCAAGGTCTTCTACTCTTATTTCATCTAACATTTCACACAATTCATCTCCTTGATTATCATCACTTTCTTCAAAAGCTTCAATTCTCTCATTTCTAACTTCTCCTCTCATTTGCTCACTGAGTTATCCAATTTACATAATGCTGCTACCAACCGTTATATATCACATGCTCAAAAACTGTCTCGATCATAGAAAAGCCCATTCAAACAGTATCTACATGGGCATAAAATCAGCTGAAAGAATTCTTCTTGTCTAAATGTCTTCGTATCATTAAATGCCCACTTCAGAAACGAAATCACTCTACTCTTGTATTTGTGGTAATTCGAATTCCTCAGACTAATCTATGACTTATCCATGATAATTAACCTAAATGTCAATGACAACCACTTATAAGTTAGACTCAAATAAAGAAAAAATATGTATTTTAAGACCGCTCATAAGTTAGAGTGGAATAAGGAAAAAATGTGTATTTCAAGAAGATTTTGACTTGATAGTTCATCCTTGAAGATTTGATCACAACATTACTTACATGTAGCCAGTGTTTGGAGAAATTTCAACAACATTTCCTTTCAGTTCTCCAATATACCCCCATGACTAACCTTAACTACATCCCCAATAGTCTCCACTAAAGGGTGCTTCAAGAACGGAGCTAAGATTAGTTGGTATACAGGAGAAGAGCAAGAAAATACGATCGAAATTTCTCCAAACATTAGCTACATACAAGAAGTAAGCCTAAGTTGTGATCAAATCTTCAAATACCCCCCTTTATTCAGAACTTCTTTGAACAAAGGATTACGACACTTATGGCATGTTATAAAGACAACGCATCGTGCATGTAAGTGAGGTATATGCATACTCTGCATTGTCCATATAGCATGATCATAAGACTCGACGGGCTAGTATTTTGGCACAATTATATCCCTCCTACAACCTGTTACCTAGGGGTTAGAATTCATATTGTTTGTCATCAGGTGCATCTGAATTTGTGTAAGTGTGTATATCTACAAAGTTGTAATAAAAATTTCATAATCAAGTATAAATATCAAATAATTCAAATAATTTGGGAACATGATTCAAACACGCAATCATAGAATTATCGAAAGAAAGCTCTGTAACAATCATTTTCATCATCAAATTTCTAAAAGCATGCAAGAATAAACAATTGACAAACAAATCAAGAAGTGAATTTCAACATAAAAACTGTAAGAAACTCCCAAAAATCAACTGAGGTTAACTTGAAGCGACTAGGAGTTAAGGATGTTAATTGAATGATAATTGAGGCATTAAGGATGTTAACCATGCTAATTGACATTAAGGATGTTAAAGTTGAATATCAGACATCCCAAACTAGTCTTACTATTTTCTTTAGAGACTTGAACTAGTCTTAATCAGATGTAGTAAAGAGATAGCATAAGTGGAGGGTTTTTAAATCAAAATATGCAAAGTGCACCCCTAAAATTTATCAGGCTTTCCTAAATTCACATAAATGGGAATGAAAAGAAAGATAGATAGTGCAAAAAGGTCCCTTTTCCCCATAGCAACATACATCACTTTCTGCTTCCATAATCTAAAAACAATCAATAGGTTTCCACCGACCAGATAAGGTAGGACAATTTTTATTCTAAGCTAGCATCACCACACACCACAGAAATTGATGAAAGATCACGCACAAGCCAACAGCTTGCAGAAGGTCCACTCTCCCACAAGTATCCCAACCAAAAGTGCAACCAAAATCAACATTCCCGTCAAACTAAACCCATACCTAAATCCCAAGAAACCAAGAAAAATCCATAATTCCTCAAACAATCCATCACCCCCATCTTCCCATTCCACTCATTTCCTTACATATTCCTGTGTCATCGGACTCAGATCCACCAAAAGAAGAGGAACCCAACAAAAAGGAACCACCTTTACAAGCACCCACAACCTCATCGATCCAATCCCCCACCAAACCATGATAATTAGAGATGTTCAATTCTCTGAAGTGTACAAGTTGCCTTTCCAAAGACATCCAATGAAATCCGAACAATACAAAGAAGATTAGCATGGCCCATATGCAAGCATGTTACACACAAATCAAGATCATCGTAATGGAGGGAACAAAGTTAGGGCTCAAATTAGGCTTTAATCCAACATGCAAATCATCGCAAAGTTAGGGCTCAGATCCAACATGCAAATCAACAAGTGTGTGGGGGTGGCGACAAGGGGTGGTGGTGTTGGTGGCGGGGGGTGGCGGCAGGGGGTGGTGGTGCTGGTGCTGGTGGTGGCTGTGGTGGTTGTAGGGGGTGGTGGTGGCGGGGGTGGCGGTAGGGGGTGGTGGGGGTGGCAGTAGGGAGTGGTGGTGGTGGTGCTGGGGGTAGGGGGTGGCAGGTGGTGGTGGTGCTAGTGGAGGTGGGGGTGCCGTGGGGGGTGGTGGTGGCGAGGGCCGGTGATGAGGGGGAGGGGAAGGGGAAGGACGACGACGAGGGGAAGGGTGTGGTGGTGTGGAGGGAGGAGGCAGGTGGAGGAGGAGCCAAGGGAGGAGGAGGGCTACCTAAGGAGGAGGTGAATGTCGACGAAGAAGAGGGGCTGGGGGTGTTGGAGTCGGTGCTCGGGTCGTAGCGAGGGTCACGGAGGAAGGTTGCAGAGTAGGGTCGCAGTAAGGAAGAAAATGATTTGGGATGAAGGAGGAGGGAGTCAGGGCAGCGCAAGGGATTTTGGTCGACCTTTCTCGACCATTATGGAGAAACGATCGATGATAGTGTTTGAAAATTTGCCTTTTTGAGTTGGCAGTTTATGAAAAACTTATCGTTGATCGTTTCTCCTTAACGGTTGAGAAAGTACTTATTTTCGACTGTTAATAATGGTCGAGAATAATAGTTTTATCGACTGTTAAGAGGAAACGGTCGACGATTATCCTTCAAAATTAACTTTTCAAGTCAGCATCTTATCTTCGGCCGTTTTATCATTAACGGTCGAAAAACCTCTTTTTCTCAACCATTAGTAACAGTTCAAAATAACCTCAACCAAAACCTCTTCCTGATGGGTAGGAAACTTAATAATGGGTTTTTTGGCAACCGTTTTCCTTATAACGATCGTAAAAGGTTAATATTAGCGACTGTTGTAGAATAGTAAAAAATTTAGCAATGCGAACAGTGCTTTTTCTACTAGTAAAAGGAGGAACAACCTCTGTTGTTTATTGGAGACGAACCTTGCTTTGCTTTCAGGGTTAATTTATGGTAAGAGTTAGTTAATTTGGGTCAACTTTTTAATAGGTGCTAATTTTTGTTTGTGTTGACTTGATAATGAAGGTTAACTTCTGTTTGTGTTTACTAAATAGAGGTTAAGAATGAGGGTTAACTTGTGATATGAAAAGAGGGTGTTTACTTAGATATGAAGGTTAAATGGAGAATAAGCCTAGAAAAGACACGTTTTCTCTTGCGATAATATGTAAGTGAGTTGGTATTTTTTATTTATATTAGAATGGAAGGACAAGTTAGGAAAAATTGAATGCGAGAGAGCATGTAAAAGGACCAATGTTTTAAAAATCGAACCTATTCAACGAGAAACCAGTGCCTTACCGATTGGACCTACCAATTTTGATGATAAAAGTCAAAATCAATGTAAGCTGATCAAAATTGGGTTGGATCGATTGGTTTGACTACACCGATCATCTAGTTTGACCATTTTCTTAAGAGTTAAAAAATTAAAAAAAGAAAAGGAAAATGTATGCAACTTTACAATTTGAAATAAAAATTCAAAGATCTAAGTATTCTTCAATGTTAGGCTCTTAATTTTGATTATACCTTTAATTTTTCTTTAGTATTGATAAAAATGTCAATTTTAATATAATTAGAGTTGTAAAATAACTTTTCCTACTATATATCTTCAATGATTTTTTATTAAACATCAATTCAAATCGATGAAACTTGGTTAAACCAATTCAAATTAATCTAAAGGTCTTACGATTCGATTTTTTTTATTGTTTTACATGTTGACGTTATCACCAGTTCCATCGGTACAAATCACGAGCTGAACCACTAAGGTCTAATTTACTTGGGAGGTTAACCCATCAAAAGAGGGGTTAACTCCCATTCTATATCTCTAGTATGTCTTATATTTTATATACCTAACACCACTACCAAGTAAATGTCATAAAGATTAACACCATAATTTGACTTCAACTCAAAAAAAGATAAACTGGGTTAACATCACTTTACAAATAAATACAATTACATATTGATATCAATTTCACATTTCTTAACGTAACTTTTATAATAAAATAATATTAAAAAATAAAACCAACATCAAATCGATCAAATAACCGATTCAATCTTTAGATAAATAAAACAGGAATTAACTTACAAATTATATTAGTAAGGTATATAAAGATTGTATTATTTCCCACCGCAGATACAAGATAATCTTAGGTGTTAATTAAATTAGGCCATAAAATTAAATCAAAAGAAGACAACAAGGCCCAAAAATTACAGCCACACGAAATCATCAGCTCCTCTGCAACGTTGCAATGATGTACCCAGCTCTCGTGCCGTCATCCACGAAGGCATCTGGTCAAAAACTACTTGCACACTCCACCTAAAAGGCCTCACCGCAGTCCGCAAGGCAGAAGAAAATCCATCGACAAGATGAGAAACGGACAGCATATGGCATCGGCGGCGGCAGCAGCACCACTGGCTCTCGCAGAGACAGCGCCTTTTTCTCTTTCTCGGTCTCTGCGAGCTTTTCCCTCTTTTCACCTCTCCCGAGGTGCTTTCTTCTGCCCGGAGTTTTACCTTAACGAAGCTTTTTCCCGGACGCATGTGATGAAATGTATTTGGAATTGCATCGATGTTCCCTCGTGCGGAATTTTTAAAATTTTAAGCAAGTAGCATTTTAAGAAGTATAATAACTTCGAAGACCCTATTCTTATGATATATGGGTAGACTGGAATATCTCCGGAGAAAGTGTGCAAAATGCTGTCTTCCTAACACGGGAAATTTTTATCCAAGCATCACTTTCCTAAAGAGAAGAGATCTAATTATTATTATTATACTAGGGAGTACGATGGTAAGTGAATTGGGAGCCACCTGTACAGTTGCACTCCCTTTGTTTTTGCATTGAGAAAAGGATAGTGTGCGTATACCAAGTGGTAGACCACCACTCTCTCTGACTAACGATGGTACCCATCATCCTCCTCCTCCTCCTCCTACTTAAGAAGGGTGGGCTGCCCCCAGCAAGCACACCTCCATCTTCCTTTGAAAGTCCCCGTCCCTACTAGAAAATTGCACTTTCCACCCTGCTCCCCTTGTGCCTTCTCCAGATGCTTCCCTTTCTTGCACCAAATTGATCTGTGCAACTATTCTGTTCTGCCACCAACTGCACCAACAAATGGCCCATCAGGTACACGGCCTTCAGGTCTTCCACTCCGTCTATATGTTAGGTTGTGTTATTAGGCCCCATAAAGTGGTCATTTGTGCTGTGTGTGAGTCGATGGCTCCGTGGCGGGAAGGTGGGTGGCCCCTGGGTCTGCAGCCCTTGAATGTGAGAGTTGGGTTGACGAGGCATTTCGATTCTTATGGATCCATTTCCTTCAGCAGCCTTCTTTCTGGGTCGCCTACCTCATCCACAGATTCTTCCACGGATTTTGACGTCAAAGGTCAGAAATTACGAACATTGTCACCCTCCACCGTTTATTTCATTTCTAATTAAATCCATAGATGTATAATTCACCATACCAGAAAACACAGATATTTCATGTGTTCTAAACTTTATGCCACCTGATTTCTGGAGAAAACAGAATGTATGGTAGATTTCTGGAGTACCCAGATGAAATTTGACGATCCGTTTCCTCTATTTTATGCAGCATATATAGTAAAATATAATATACTGCACCCGACGTTTTCATTCTTTCTAGATGTACTCCACGAAATGTGTTGGATACCGCCACTATTCCTCCGCAAATCACCGTATTTATTCAATCCCTCGATCTTTTTTCACCAATTTTCTCCCATACCGCACCGGATATAGACAAGGTGGATGACGTGAAATGATTACTTACCTCTACATCGTTGACTCCGTCCCGAGCAGTAACGGCAACAAGCGAAGATTACCAATTACACGGTATGAAAACATGTGAAATAACCAAAACTCTTCATCCCCTGCCGAGGACATGTCGGAAATTTGGCGTGTATTATGCGCAGGCATCCACCAACGGCCTACCCTGATTGAAGATTTGAGCCACTGGATTAGGTCAAAACGGTAGGTGGTGCTGTTACAAAACCGCATCCACAAGCATAAATTATACTTATTACTGGCAAAATAAACTTAAGACTAGTTTAGTTGGATATTTAACTCCTCCTCGCCCACCAAACTTCCGGCTCAAAACCCGGATTTGCCCATCAAAAAATTGTTTTATGCTAACAGTACCATTTGGGAGTTGTGTTAAACCACATAAACACAAGTTTCACAGCTCTCGGACTCGTATGTGACATCGATTTCAAGTAAATAAAAATTAATGTTAATCTCTGTCAGCAAAGTAAATTGATTAGCCTTGTAAGTCCATAAAAAATTTAACATCTCTCGCACTTGTATGTGAAATAGATTTCAAGTAAATAAAAATTCATGTTATTCTCTATCAGCAAAGTACATAGATTAAAGAAATGGGGGAGCAACGTAAGAAACTACAGCTAAATTGACGCAAGCAGATCTCCACCTTTTATTTTTGTTCTTCCTTCTTCTACAGGCGTGCACAGTCCAGGGATGCATGCCCCTTCTTGGTAGTGGGAGGAGCGTGGAAAGGAAAGTTAAAGAGGAGCGTTGGTTTTCTATTTTTCAATAGAACAATCTTACAAGCCCATAAAAAATGGCACTGCTAAACACCCCTCAAAATTAGATCTTTGTTCGAAAAAGCCATCAGACAACGAATCGAGCATTTGTTATCTTGTGGGGGTGATTGAAGTAAATTAAAGTGATGTATAATTTGGGTTTTGTAGTCAGATTGTCAGTTTCTTTGTCCTAGAAATACCCACGCTTACTCACAACGGAACGTGCGTGTGTATATATATATATTTTTTTTTTTTTTCTTTTTTTTTTTTTCTTTTTGAAGTGTTTGTTGGCTTAAGCATATGAATAAAATTTTTGATTTTGTGCAGTCGACGGGGACGTCCTTGTTACGGGAGTGGAGGGGAATGACCCTCGGCGGCCTCCTCGGAATCTCGGGCATCCTGGGCGGTCCTTCGAGGAGGTGGAGACAGGACCACCCAACTCGGGGGTCGCAAGCGGCGGCGCCGAGCGTGCTTCTTCTTCTTCGTCTTGTCGCTGTGCGCAACCACGGTGGGGGACCTCGATGGGGAGCCGTCGGTGCCATCCCTTGGCCACTTCCTCAAAGTAGAGAGGAGAGCAGACAACGCCAACGGGAGGACGCGCGCCCTCGTCATGACGTACGAGCTCGACGGGTTGCCGCCCATGACCACGGGATCGGATCTGCAGGGTGAGCGCAACTCGCTCTTCGGCGCCGATGGTCGAGTGGTCCCCCCTCTGCAGCAGACAACGGCAACTGTTGATGGCGGGCCCTTGCTGTGCCGCTGCCTTCGAGCTTCTTGATGACGACGACGACGACGACGACGACGACGATGATGCATGATAATTATTTATGATGATGAAAAGCAAAGCAAAGCATGCTTTACGTTAGGAGAATATCTACATTTTCTCTTTGTAGTATAATCAACGTAGACGAGGGTGTGACACTGTGAACATCGAACCTTACTGTTTGTTGTGTTCGGTGGGCAAAAGGATCTGGAGTACCCGGTTGGGACTGTGGGTAAGGAAGAGGAGATAAGAGATTATAAGGTAACATCAGTTCTTTGCATGCTTTAGAAGAAGAAAATAGAAGATCGGAAAAAAGAACGAAAGTAAGAAACATATATAAAAGCATTTAGTAGGGTTTTTTTTTTTTAAAGGAGGATAATTCAATTGAAACTCATCCCATAAAAACAAAATAAATCATAATTATCCTGTACTACACAATTACGATAATAATAAAGGTTTTTTTTGTTCCATTCCAAATGGGTAATTCTTTCGATTTTTAATGAAAAACATAAAAATTCATGTTGGTATAACTCTTGTATGCCTAATTTTGGTTGTTGCCAATGCTCTGACTTGCGTTGTAAAACACTTCGCTCCCCACTCTTGACCCCTTTTAGATTGCTTGCCTGAGGCCTCGATTGACCACCATTCGTCGATCGAGCCCCTCCCCCTCCTTCCTTCTAACATGACTTCACATTGGGATGGTCACTTCCCTTAGGCTCGTGGCTTATGTCAACGGTGGTGGGGTGGTGGTTGTGGGGAGGTGATGGTAGCTTCTTCTAGTGACATGTTAGAGGATTCTATTAGATATCGATCAATTACTTTTGCATTTCGAAGTTGTTTTTATTGTGGTAATTATGTTGAACTTGAGTTCATCGTGATTGGATAGATGGTCGAACTTGCTTTTATCATTTATTACTTGTTGGCATGGTATGTCTTCTGTTACTGAGTTGAGGTTGTCCTCTCTTAACTTTAAGGATTATGTTCCGTATCATTTTCGTTCCAGATAAAAATTTTATTTCAAAAAAAAAAAAAAAGGGAAAGCAACACTCTTGTTTGCTTAACGTTGATGAACTTAGTCCACCGCCACACTTTGGGTGGGATAAATAGAAATTGGTAGATGGGTGCTCTCTTGTTGTGTGCATATAAAATATATGTGTATTTATGTATGTTATAAGCATAGGTCTACGAATATACGCTGTATGAGTACAACTTTTCATAGATTAATACATACTAAAATTGTTAGAGACATTAACATGATAGACACATACGCTTTTTATACACTTATATATTGCGGTGCATAAATCTCTATAACTTTTGGGCATATGGACGTAAATACTCATTGAGATCGTTTACAGGAGCACACGTGTGAAATCCCAATATTGTGCTATAGCGTTGTTTACATTAGCATAAATGGCTCGATTACATATACATCTTGTTTAACTAAACACATAAACGAATTTTCAATTAACTCTTAGGAGATAACCCATGAAATATATTCATTCTACGAGCTTTTCTCCATATATTTGGATTAGTCTCGAGTGAAAATTGCAGAGCACCATGAAAATCACATTATCCATGGAATCAATCATTTACCCGTGATCAAATTTTTATGTTCGTAACTGTTCTAAGTTTTTGTCTTTTGTTGTGGGCGTGCCACTCACATTGAAAGATAAGATAGAACGTTTCATTTTCTTATTTGAGATAATTATTATCGTGATTACCATACGTATTAGAACAAGTTTAAAGATCAAATGGGCAAAACATCATCTTATGTTGAGTTACTGAAATAGGGATATTCTTATTAAACTAGTGTAACTTCTCAGTAGGACGTATGTGTAAGATTGCTTTTCTTTATGGTAATGTGAAGGATCTTTCCATGTTGACGGACTTTACCGTATTTCATCAATCGGAAGGTTTAATGCTAAGTCATGTTCATTTAATTACTTGTTAGATAAGTATAAAATAAAACAACTAGGACCCTGCCACGCAAGCATTGTTCACAGGAATGGTGGCTCTTTTTGTATAGAACATGGGTAAAGAAACATCAAATGCAACATAAAATGTAACGTAAAGGAATATGAATATAACCCTTACTTGATTTTTTTTTATGTAAGAAAATATCGGCATGTGATGAGATTTATTATTATTAAAATTAATAATAAATTAATTTTGTATAAATATAAATTATTGAAATTATTTTAAAATTACTTTATATAAGTAAAATTATTTTACATAAATATAAAATCATTATATGACCTTCAAAATTACTTTACACTGATGTAAAATTATTTTGTATCAATGTAAAACAATCATATCATTTTTGGAATAATTTTATATCGATATAAAATCATCTAAAATAATTTATCGTTAATACAAAATCATTTATCATTAATATAAAATAATTTAATACCTATACAAATATAATTTATTATATATATATATATATATATATATATATATATTTTAATTCTAAGTAATATAATGATTATTTTCAAGATACTAAAATCTACCGCATAACAAATCCTACATCTTTTATTTATTTACATTAAATATCGACTGTGAAGTGAAAATCACATTTGTACCACCTTAAGCAAAATGCGTCACTGCTATGTTTTCAAGAAAAACATTCTATGCTTTTGTAAATCTAGGCGCGACACAGTGGTGGATGTGAGACGGGACTTGATCCTTCAAAGTGTCGGCGAATTGAAAGTGCTTTGGGTTTGCGAACTGCACAGATGGGAGTTCCATTCCAACCGCATTTCGATTTTCAAAGGCTGTCATGGAAGGGAGGTTGGACTTTGCCAGCCTAAGATTAATGAGCACATGGTACATTCCTATCCACGGATCCAAATTAATATTTTTCTTGCATATTCTGTAGAAGCCCGTTAATTATTTGCGTTGAGAAAGGATAAAATTTATGTTATTATTCCCAAAACAATGAATTACTGAAAACAGGCTCGTAATTCTCTGAGTGGCATTTAACACAGCTACAAAACAAGCAAATCATGTAAGGAATACGAACAATAGTAGTAGATAAATTTCCCCCGTGATCAGAGAAAAAAACTTCTACCAGAAAATCTTGACTCATGCTGTCTGTGGTGACTAAGATATGAGCTTTTCATGCGTCTGTTTTGTTTATTTTCTAAGACGACTCGTCTTACACATTGGAATTTTACATGTACGCTACTCCTCCATGTCTTGTAGTCGTTCGTGCACCACGCAAGTTCTTCTAATGTTTTATAATTATATCAATAAAATTTCCCCCTTGTTAACATACCAACCTTAGATAATGCTTTTAGGCCATAATTTGTTTTGCACAAACCCAATTTGCGCGGAGACATGCTACGTGGCTTTTTCACTTGGATTTGTAAAAATAAAAAGAGAGAGAGAAAAATAAAATTTATGTAAAACCCTACACCATCCTTTTCAATTTGAATCAGGATTGCATGATCTTGATCGTGCAGCCCTGATGAAGATTACCGTTGGACACTCCATCTACGATCCAAGGGTTACGGATTCCACCGGTTGCATAAGCGCGTGATCGTACGCAGGGCTGCGACACGATCTGAAGTGCTGATCCGCGTGCTTCCTCAGCCCTTCATCACACATTAAATGGCTAACACATTCCTCAATTGCACTCGAGATGCGATTCACAACAAGGGCATGATCTAAAGCACGTGATTCGCACGAGATCAGGACCCTCTATCATTCATCGAGCGACCATGAATTCTCCTCGATCGTCCAGCCTTGCACGTGCGAAGTCCAGTGCACTGTGTGTGATTTCAATCTCACGATTATCGGGTGATCCTCACTGTCTATCAGCAATCCAATGCTCCCGGGTTGATACACATGCATCAATAGCTCCAGCCAGCATTCCAAACACCCAACATGCATCATAGATGCTCTAGCTAGTGCGTGGGACATGCATGCATGTCCCATGCGCCCTGATGATAACCTCATCATGAGCCATAACTAGCTCATTTTGACCTAATACAAAGGATAAAAGCTCCTACATAACTCAAGGAAATGCTTAACTCAGAGAATTCTGAGATTAAGAAGAAAACAAGTCATAAGGGTAACAATGCAATTTTACCAGCACAATCTGCAAGTAGGGTAATTCAGGATCCAAACACAGGTCAAACAAACCTAATAAGAAGGGAAGTGGGATGATCTGATCTGATAAGGGCTACAGCAACTCCAAGGAATTAAATGATAATCTGTAACACTAAAACAAATCTACTTCAATTCACGAGGTTCGAGGCAAAGAAAAAATCGACTAAACCCTCTACAATTCGTAGAAAAATAATCTCTAGGGTTTAGAACCTTCAATTTGACCTTAGGAACCCATTTTGACCTACATTGAGAACCATGCCCAATTAATAACTTAATTTGGATTTTTACGTAAATTGACCGGTCAAACAAGGTCTGATCTATAAATAAAATTCACCATTAGAATCCTTAGGCCCCATTTAGTCATGCATAAAAACTTGAGCCTAAGAAAAGACCTTCTTGACCGACTTTGCATTTTGGTCCTCATCCATTACTTTTTGACCCTCAACTTTTGAAACCCTCGCATTTTGACCCCTAAATCTTCTTCTTTCTTTGCATTTGGGTCCTCCCTGCAAAACCCTGAGTAGCGCCATGCTCCGGCGACTTTGCGCGGAGCATAGTGCCGCGCAGGGTAATGGGGACCCTCTACCAAGTCAACCGGGGGTTCCCTGCGACCTCTGCTGTCGCAGGGACACCTCCATGGTTTCTGCAACCACCCATACCTCCCGTGCCAATGCGCGGAAGGTATGGGTCTCCATCTCCGGCGTCCTCCGGCGAGGGAGGCACGTCGTCTCCCTCCGCCCTCCTCTCTGATTTCGACTCTATAAAAGCCCTCGACGCTCTGTCGCACTCTCCAGCTCGGATCTGACGGAGAAACCCCCCCTTTTCCTCTCTTCCCACTCTGACAGAAGCCCCCCTGCTCCGGCGGTTCTTCCTCCCCCTCCTCGTCGCTCTGCCGCACTACCAGCAGCAGAGCTGCCTTCACCTGCTCTTCCCGCATCGCGCCGTACCCAGCGCGCGCTCTCCCGCTCTCTCCTCACCGCCGCCCTCTCTCTCTGGGCACCTTCTTCTCCGGCGACAGTCGATACGACTGTCGCCCTGCTCCGGCCCCCTTCGTCCCTCCAAGTAGGTACAGTTCTTCCCTTTCCTCCTCTCTTTCTTTTCCCTACTTTAATTTGCTCAACCGCCCTTCGACTGCGCTTAATCACCCTCACCTTCTCCATCTCCGGCCACCCTCTGGCGAGACGTTCCCATCGCTCCGCAGCCCCATACGCCTCGTCGACCCTCACAGAACCTCCGCCTCCTCACCTTGATCAACCTCCGCTCACCCATTACCACTCCACACCCCCACCATACTCCACCGAACAAACCCATTCTCACGGCCACAGTCCGACCTAGCCCCGCCACCAGACGCCATCCCACGACCTGCCACACCCCGCACCACCTTCGCCTTGCCACGGCGAAGGTCCCCCGCATGTTTGATTAGGCCGAAGGGCCGTATTCCTGTCTAACAGGTTCGCTGCTCCAGCCGCCATTAGCGACGACTGAAGCAGCTTCGAGGCGAGCTCCAGGCCCTGCAGCCCCAGATTCCCAGGTGTTGCAGGTTGGGGCGAAGTCCGCGAAGGCTTCTGCCTCTTCAGTTGGCCTAGACATCGACTACAGCTGATCAGAGGGCGAGGTGGAGTCGTCTTGCGGGCGCGCGCGAAGGCAGCAGAAGTTAGTCCCACATCATGGGATTTCGAAGCCGCGCACCCGCATAAAGGCAAAAAGTGCCTTAGCCTCTTTGCCTCCTGACCACGGGGTGAGGTCCCTCTCACCCACTCGACTCGACCTCGTCCGCGACCACCCCACGCGGACCTGGCCCGACCCGTTTACCCGACCTGCACTCCTCGCCCACCACCGCACACCGGTGGGCCTGGACTCGGGCGTGACCCATACCCGACTACCCGGCAGCTCTGGGAGAGCTATCCTACGAGTGAATTCTGAGAGAGAGAGACGCGGGGGAGGGTAGAGTAGGTTTTTTCCCTTGACCAAACTGTGAGTGTGTAGGCACAAGAGAAAAGAAGAAGAAGAGAAGGCAGACCGCAGAGGAAGGAGAAGAAAGAAGGAAGGAGGATGCACTGTAGCAGCGGGTTACCTAAGTCGTCTGATTGAAAAATCAGACGACGCTTCGAGGACGAAGAAGAAGGAGAAGAAAAGAACAACAGGACCGCAAGGAAGAAGAAGAAGAAGCTCTGAAGAACCCAAGAGAAGAACAGAAGGAAGAAGACAAAAGAAGAGAAGCAGAACACGAGAAGAAAAGAAGAAGAAGCTTTGAAGAAAAAGAAAGAAGAAAGCAAGAAAAAGAACAGAGGAAGAACAAGAAGAAGGAAGAAAACTGAAGAACCAAAGAGAAGAGAAAAGAAGAAGAAGCCAACAAGACAAAATTTTCTCTCTCTCTCTCTTTATTTTTGTAATAGAAACTTTGTATCGCTAGAATACAGTTTGCTCCATGAGTTCGACCTCGGGAGATCTTTTATTTCCGAGTAAAAATTGTAATAGTTGCAATGACTATCTGTACTACAACGCCATTTCTATAACAAAACAACAAAACCTAGTCATACCGCCATTATTCTTGGCGCCGTTGCCGGGGAGCAACGGCTATTCTAGAAGTAATAAAATTTCTATTTGTAAGTTTCTAATAATCTCTCCTCTCTTTTGTGCAGGTACAGAAAGAAACAAAAAGACGCAGCCGCACCACAGCCACTCCAAGGACAGGTAACTTCCTATTAAACCCTAAAATTTTAAAGAAAAAAAAAAGAAATAGGCATAACCTGTCTTTTATACATAGTAATAGCTGGATATTCTCAGAAACTATTATTCCTGCACACAGTTTTAAAGGTGATTAGGGGCTAACACATCCTTGCTTGAGCCCTAATTACCCAAACAAAGAGTTAAATGGACCAAGTAGAGCCAACATAAGGTCAAACATTAGGATTTCAGAGACACACCCCTTAATCAAGAATTGAGGAAATCCAAAAGAGGTGTGCCCAAGCCATTGATTGAAAACAATTAATAAGGAAAATCCTAAACAATTGGCTCTCTCTAAACACTTGAACCCTAAAAAAAAAAAAAAAAATAAGGCCTAAATTCTCAAGGGAACCACTGGGTGAAGTTGACCCCTAGGGTCAACCAACCTTCAAATTAGGCCACTTTGTTCACAAAAACACCTAAGAGTTCAAGTGAAACCTTAAGCACCCTGATCTTAAACTAAAATTGGTAGACTTAAGAGGTCAAGATCCCCATTCTGGTCTACCTGGAACCGCAGTGACAAGAGAGGTCGAGTGGGGGAAACCCTGTAACCCGTGGGGACGCTCTACCGTGTAGGGGTCTTTGCGGGACTCACCCTCTCTGGCTGCCCAGGTAATTCTCAGGTGGACGATCTTTTTGATCAAGGGGTCCATCTGCCCCGCACCTCTATAGTCACCCAACACATTTTTGGGTGTCTTGATTGGGTCCAGCACCTTCTGAACTCATCTCTTCCAGCAGTGCATGTACGGTAGGAGGTCCTTAAGACCACCCTTAAGACCTCCTTTAGAAATTCACTCTCGTCAAGGCCAAGCCTCGATGCCCGTGTTTGTGCAGCAACCCCCTCACATTATTCTCTCTTCTGATTCAGAACCAAGCTCTTCTTCTTCCCCCATCATGGCTCAGCCAGTTGAGGAAGAAAACAATCTGGAGCATCAGCTCCAGCGACTCAATGACCTCTTCCCAAACTTCGTGCACCCACCGCAGCGTCCTATGATGCGGGACCACTACAATCCTTCTGCGGTGGCCATTGAGCCTCGAGTCAGAATCTCGACTGGAGGACCTGATTCCGAATTGAAGCCCAACATGATTCATGTTATACCTAAATTCCATGGGCTTAATTCCGAAGATCCCTTCCAGCATATCAAACATCTAAAGCATCTGGCCCAAACTTTTGGGTCAGATGTGCAAAATCGGGATATTCTTCTCATGAAGATGTTCTCCTTTTCTCTTATGGACAAGGCCGCCCATTGGTATCAGACTCAGACCCGGCCGGTCAACACTTGGGAAGAACTTCAATCCGAGTTTTTGAAAAAGTTCTTTCCCGTTGGTCGGACCAACTCCTTGCACCATCAGATTACTCACTTCACTCAGCAATCAGGGGAACCTCTCCATGAGGCATGGGATCGTTTTCAGGATCTCATGAGAAAGTGCCCCCATCACGGAGTTCCTAAATGGGAACAGGTCCAATCTTTTTACCAGGGACTCCGTGAGGACATCTGTCTTTTCGTCAATGCAACTTGCGGAGGAAATATCATGGGTCAACATGAAGACACCGTGTGGGAGATTCTCGAAAACATGTGCGAGAACTCCATCAACAATGACTCCATGGGATTATTCGACAGGTCGAATACTCGTGCATCGACGAATCTTAGAGGAGCACATGAGACGCAGGGCTTGTCCGCATCAGTCGACCTGGAGTTAATGGTCAGTCGATTGGACAAGGTCTCAATCATTGAGAAGAAGGTGGATGAGCTGACTCAGCACTTGTAGCGAGCCACCTCTGCGCGTAACTCCTTTGCACAACCTCCTTCCACACAGGAGACTGTGCAAAGCATTCTCCACCGATCTTTCCCTAGGTTGGATCCATATCCATCCCCATCTGATTCTCGGACTGAAGGATCATCCGACCCTGTCTACACCAGCCCGGGGAATTCCATTCCCCCTTTCTCTTATTCTCTAGAGGTTCCTCAGACCTGTGAGGACCTCAACGCCATCCAGAATGACCCGTTCTCCAACACCTATAACCCTGGATGGCGAAACCATCCAAACTTTCAGTGGGCGGGAAATTCCCAAACCCAAAGACCACTCTTTCAACCCTGCCCACAACCCCCTCGTCCTTACCAGCCGCCTCAGCCTCGGCCCAACCCTACTTACCCATCAGGGCCAAATCAGGATCCAATGTCCCTAATCCTTCAGACTCTGGCTGACATTCAAAGAACAAATACGGCTATTCAAAAGCAACACAAGGACGAGATTACAGAGGTCCGAAACCAATTGGCCCAGTTGGCAAATTCTCGCCAGCCAGGAACACTTCCTTCCCAACCTCTTCCTAATCCAAATAACGTGCCAACCCAGCGGCACGTTATGAACCCAAACCCGGGCCATGCCCATATGATTTATCAGGCCCCCTCTATTCCTTCACCAGACGGGATAGAGGCCTCCACTTCTTTTGCGGGTTACCAGCAGCAACCCATCTTACCCAATCCCAACCAAAACCAGGCAGGACTTAATTCCTTAACAACCCGTAGTGGTAAGGAAACCCAAGACCCACCTCATCTAAACCACTCCAAGCCTGGTAGTGATCCCAAGCCTAGGACAGTAATCCAGGACATTCCCACCCCTATCCCAGATCCAAAACTTGGACCTATCCTAGAAGAACCAACCAAGATCCCGTTTCCCGAGGCCTTGACCAAGGGAAAGAAGACCACTAAGCCCGTGGCACCTGAGGAGGACCTGGTCAAGCTCTTTGAGCAGGTCCACATAAACATCCCCTTGATGGATGCAATCCGCCACGTACCGGCTTACGCACGATTCTTAAAGAATGTGTGTACACCCCAGCGTAAGCCGCAAACCAAGAGTGGGAGTCCAATTGTCTGTCAGAGCAAGCCAGCTCTGTAATCCTAAGCAGACTCCCACCCAAGGCTAAAGACCCTGGTACTCCCCTAATTTCCTGCAAGATAGGTGATACCCAATTTGATAGAGCTTTGCTAGACTTAGGCGCATCCATAAATCTGATACCCACATCCTTACTTGACCATCTAGAAGAACCTGAGTTAAAACCAACCGAGGTAACATTACAATTAGCAGATCGATCTATAAAGTCACCAAAAGGGATTCTCGAGGATGTTATTGTGAGAGTGCGGGATTTCTATTTTCCTGTAGACTTTATAGTCTTAGACATGGATGCACCTGAGAACCCTAGGGATACACCAATCATTTTAGGGAGACCTTTCTTGGCTACTGCTAGAGCCAACATTAGCTGTGAGGAGGGACAAATAGAGCTCAAATTTGGGAATCAAACTCTGAAAATTGATATATTTAAGGCCCAACAAGGAATCAATTGCGGTGTCATTGAACAAGTTTGTGACGTAAGGGCTTTGGTTGATGAAACACACTTCCAGAATGGCCTGATTATACCTCATCAACCGCAGAAAGATCTTGACCCGCAAACTAAGGAGTCGAATCAGATATAAACAACCCAGTAACTCCCACCCTTGAACCTCATATCTATACTGAACCACCCGCTACTGCTGATAACCCCATCCTCGAACTGAAGCCACTTCCTGCTCACTTGAAATATATCTTTTTGGGTTCTAATCAGACCCTTCCTGTGATTATCAATTCCAACCTCAATCCCGAATAGGAATCCCATCTGATTCCTGTCCTCCAGCAACATCGCAGAGCCATCGGGTGGACTCTCGATGATTTGACTGGAATAAGTCCCTCTTATTGTACTCATCATATCTATTTAGAAGAGGGCGCACGACCTTCTCGTGAAATGCAGAGACGCTTGAACCCCAATCTGCAGGAGGCCGTGAAAAAGGAGATCATCAAGTGGTTAGATGCCGGGATCATCTACCCGATCTTCAATAGTCGTTGGGTGAGCCCAATTCAGGTCGTGTCCAAGAAGGCAGGACTCACCACTATAACGATTGAGACCGGAGAAATCATTCCTGCCCGATTAGCCAACTCGTGGAGAGTCTGTATAGATTACCGCCGACTCAATTCCTCCACGAATAAGGATCATTTCCCACTGCCTTTCATTGATCAGATTCTCGAGAAACTAGCGGGAAATAAGTTCTTTTGCTTTCTTGACAGGTACTCCAGTTATAACCAGGTGGCAATCCATCCTGAGGACCAAGAAAAGACCACGTTCACCTGCCCCTTCGGAACATACACTTTCCGAAGGATGCCTTTCGGTCTTTGCAATGCACCCGCTACCTTTCAGCGGTGCATGCTTGCCATATTCTCAGATATGGTAGGTGATTTTCTGGAAGTCTTCATGGATGACTTTTCAGTTTTTGGAGAATCTTTTGATGATTGCCTCCAACACTTGGTCCAAATACTTAGGCGATGCATCGAGGTGAATTTGGTTCTTTCCTGGGAAAAGAGCCATTTCATGGTGCCTGAGGGAATTGTCCTGGGACACTCAATCTCGGAAAAAGGCATCCAAGTGGACTAAGCTAAGGTTGATCTGATCTCTCGCTTTTCTATGCCTAGCTCGATCAAGGACATCTGATCTTTTTTGGGGCACGTCGATTTTTACCGTCGATTTATCCCTGATTTCTCAAAAATCGTGCGCCCCTTGACCACTCTTCTCTCCAAGGATGTACCTTTCAAAATTTCCAAGGAATGCACTCAAGCATTTGAGGCCCTACGTGACCGAGTCACCCAGGCCCCGATCCTACAGTCCCCTGATTGGTCTCAACCCTTTGAGATCATGTGCGATGCATCCGACTTCGCTGTAGGAGTGGTTTTGGGGCAGAAAATTGATGGGAAACCTGTGGTCATTTACTACGCCAGCAAAACACTGGATGAGGCTCAGCGTAACTACACGGTTATTGAGAAAGAGCTGCTAGCTGTAGTATTTGCCCTAGAAAAATTTAGATCATACCTTCTGGGTTCCCGTATCATCATATACTCGGATCACACAGCTGTGAGGTATCTCCTTGCAAAGAAGGACGCAAAACCTCGATTAATCCGATGGATCTTGCTGTTGCAAGAATTTGACCTTGAGATTCACGACAAAGCGGGAAAGAAAAATGTGGTAGCTGATCACTTATCCCGCCTTCCTTCTGAAATGATTGACCCTTCCGGACCCATCACAGAGCATTTTCCCGATGAGCACCTGCTGACTATTGGTACTAGCCTTCCATGGTTTGCTAATATAGTAAATTACTTGGCATCTCATCAGATCCCGTCTGATTGGCTGAAGGCCAAGAAAGACAAATTGCGCTCTGATGCCAAGTATTACATTTGGGAAGACCCGTACCTCTTCCGCATAGGTGCTGATCAGATCATCCGAAGATGTGTCCCGGAAGAGGAATTCAACAATATCCTCTCTTTCTGCCATGACCAGGCATGCGGTGGCCATTTCTCTGGGCATAAAACCGCATCAAAAGTCCTCCAGTGCGGCTTTTACTGGCCTACACTGTTCAAAGACGCGTACAATCACTGCAAGGCATGCATTCGTTGCCAGACTTTGGGCAACATGAGCCATCGCGACATGATGCCTATGCAGCCGATTCTCGTATGCGAAATCTTTGATGTTTGGGGGATTGATTTTATGGGCCCCTTTCCTGCTTTGGATGGTTTCGAATACATTCTGCTGGCTGTGGACTACGTGTCCAAATGGATTGAAGCCATACCGACCCGAACCTGTGATCACAAAATCGTTCTCAAATTCATTCATCAAAACATTTTCTCAAGGTTCGGGATTCCTCGTGCTATAATCTCTGATGGGGGGACTCATTTCACAAATGCTCGTTTAGGTCACTGATGACCAAATATGGGGTGTCTCACCGAATCTCTACTCCTTACCACCCCCAAACCAATGGTCTAGCTGAGCTGTCTAATCGGGAGATCAAGAAAATCCTGCAAGTCACTGTTCGGCCTGACAGGAAGGACTGGTCATCCCGACTTCCGGAAGCATTGTGGGCCTATAGGATCGCCCACAAAACCCAGTTAGGCATGTCTCCCTTTAGACTGGTGTACGGGAAGGCGTGTCACCTTCCTGTAGAACTGGAGCATAAAGCCTATTGGGTAGTACGGAACTGTAATCTAGATTTTTCAAAGGTTGGAACCCACAGAAAACTTCAAATCAGCGAGATCGATGAATTACGCCTAGACGCGTATGAAAGCTCGCGAATCTACAAGGAGCAGGTTAAAGCCTTCCACGACAAGCATATCTCGAGAAAAATCTTTCATCCTGGTCAGAAGGTCCTACTCTTTGATGCCCGACTTAAACTTTTCTCGGGAAAGCTGCAATCCAAGTGGGTCGGATCATATTTAGTCCGACAGGTTTTTAGAAATGGAGCTATCGAAATTAGTCCGCTCAGCCACGATTCCGAACCTTTCATCGTGAACAGTCAGAGACTCAAGCCGTTCATTGATGTGACTTCTATTGATTTGGCTGAAGCATCTTATATCCTCCATTCCCCTTGAGCTTATTGCGCCCAGCCGATGGCGTAAAACTCAGCGTTTAACGGGAGGCAGCCCGTCATTTTCTGAAATCTAAAACCCTTTTCACACTTTTGTGCACTTAAAGTTCACCCTCATAGACAGCCGACTCCACCTCAGATGCGTGCATCTGAGATTAGAAATCATCCGCAGAATTCATCCCGACCCATTCATTTATCAAACATCTGTCTTAAGGAATGAACTAAGTAAATAAAAAACCCCCTAAGTCACAATGAGGACATTGCAAACCTTAGGCACGGGGGGGGAGTATAAAAGTGCAAAACTTGTAAGAAAAGGTTTTAAAAAAAAAAATTCACATATGCCAAAAACACCATAAAAAAAAAATCGAAAAAGAATAAAAGGAGAAGGAAATTTTGTGGAGGAAGGAAAGAAAAAAAGATGAAAAAGGAGCACAAAAATATGAGAAAAAAGTAGTCATTAGTAAGAAACTAAGGAATTAACCTAAGTTCTATACCTCATTCAAGAAAAGAACTGAAAAGTGCACAAAGGGATTAGTAAGAACGCAAACCTTAGGCATTCTTGGATAGACTCTTAGTACCCATTAAGATCTGGACACTCCTCAAGAGGTTGAGGAAAATGAAAAGCTGAAATATTAGGTCTAAGGCTTAGGAAGTATTTGGCCTCGTTAGCTAACTTTTGGTTTACGGGACTCAGTAACCTAAGCACCCTAACCTCACACACAACCTGGTTCAGTAAGCGTAAAAATCAAAATCACGCAGAAGCGTCGCAAAAAAAATTCTAAAAAGTGCACCTAGAGTAGGAGCGGCCGATCAACACAAGTTGATTTAGACGAGTTCCCAGCGCGGAGAGGCGGGAAATCCCCTTGAAGATGCGTAACAAAATATCATCTCCTCGGTGCTTGTCTCTTAGGGTATTTACATATCCTACTGGGGGCATGTAAGCACTCTGCTGGTTCAGATTCCATGGATGGCATTATCACGAAGTGTCAATTGCCAGGGTCTGGATTCGGCCATGGAACACCATGGATGGGATTATCTCGAAATCTCAATAGCCAGGGTTTCGGGGGTTGCCATGGGCGGTGCTATCTCGAAGCATCGATTGCTAGGAACCCTTGAGGATTGATGATGGGGGCAAGGAATCTGATACAGACCGTGTTGAAAAGCCAATCCTAAGCTAGAATTAAAAAGAAAAAGAGAGAGAAAACTCTCCAAAACAGAAAAAATTTCTATCTCTCTCTCTTACAAAACGCACTGCGAACTGAGCCAGGGCTAAAATCATTCCAAGCACGGGTACTTTAACCACAAAGTCTAATAGACCTTAAGGTAGTTCTTGTAGGCCTTAAAAACCTTTGCTAAGGATTGAGGCTGAGGCTAGACAGATCTGGATCTTGATTGGTACTAGAGTACCTTTTAGGCCTATGGTCAGCATTCTAACCTAATCTGAGTTCAAATGAAAAAGCACTTATCTAAAGCTATTAAGAACTCCATGGTCTAGAACAAAGGTTGAAACCTTAAGTTTTTTGCTAAGGGACTAGCAAAAGCTAGGCATGGGGGTATGATGAGAACCTCATCATGAGCCATAACTAGATCATTTTGACCTAATACAAAGGATAAAAGCTCCTACATAACTCAAGGAAAGGCTTAACTCAGAGAATTCTGAGTTTAAGAAGAAAACAAGTCATAAGGGGTAAAAATGCAATTTTACCAGCACAATCTGCAAGAAGGGTAATTCAGGGTCCAAACACAGGTCAAACAAACCTAATAAGAAGGAAAGTGGGATGATCTGATCTGATAAGGGCTACAGCAACTCCAAGGAATTAAATGACAATCTGTAACCCTAAAACAAACCCACTTCAATTCACGAGGTTCGAGGCAAAGAAAAAATTGACTAAACCTCTACAATTCGTAGAAAAATAATCTCTAGGGTTTAGAACCTTCACTTTGGCCTTAGGAACCCATTTTGACCTACATTGAAAACCATACCCAATTAATGACTTAATTTAGGTTTTTACGTAAATTGACCGGTCAAATAAGGTCTAATCTAGAAATAAAATTCACCACTAGAATCCTTAGGCCCCATTTAGTCATGCATAAAAACTTGAGCCTAAGAAGAGACCTTCTTGACCGACTTTGCATTTTGGTCCTCATCCATTACTTTTTGACCCTCAACTTTTGAAACCCTCACATTTTGGCCCCTAACTCTTCTTCGTTCTTTGCATTTGGGTCCTCCCTGCAAAACCCTGAGCAGCGCCATGCTCCGGCGACTTTGCGCGGAGTATGGCGCTGCGCAGGGTAAGGGGGACCCTCTGCCAAGTCAACTGGGGGTTCCCTACGACCTCTGCCGTCGTAGGGACACCTCCATGGTCTCTGCAACCACCCATACCTCCCGTGCGAATGCGCGGAAGGTATGGGTCTCCATCTCCGGCGTCCTTCGGCGAGGGAGGCACGTCGTCTCCCTCCGCCCTCCTCTCTGATTTCGACTCTATAAAAGCCCTCGATGCTCTGCCGCACTCTCCAGCTCGGATCTGACGGAGAAACCCCCCCTTTTCCTCTCTTCCCACTCCGACAGAAGCCCCCCTGCTTCGGCGGTTCTTCCTCCTCCTCCTCGTCGCTCTGCCGCACTACCAGCCGTAAAGCTGTCTTCACCTGCTCTTCCCGCGTTGCGCTGTACCCAGCGCACTCTCTCCTGCTCTCTCCTCGCCGCCGCCCTCTCTCTCTGGGCACCTTCTTCTCCGGCGACAGTCGATACGACTGTCGCCCTGCTCCGGCCCCCCTCGTCCCTCCAAGTAGGTACAGTTCTTCCCTTTCCTCCTCTCTTTCTTTTCCCTACTTTAATTTGCTCAACCGCCCTTCGACCGCGCTTAATCACCCTCACCTTCTCCATCTCCGGCCACCCTCCGGCGAGACGTTCCCATCGCTCCGCAGCCCCATACGCCTCGCCGACCCTCACAGAACCTCCGCCTCCTCACCCTGATCAACCTCCGCTCACCCATTACCACTCCACACCCCCACCATACTCCACCGAACAAACCCATTCTCGCGGCCACAGTCCGACCTAGCCCCGCCACCAGACGCCATCCCACGACCTGCCACACCCCGCACCACCTTCGCCTTGCCACGGCGAAGGTCCCCCGCGTGTTTGATTAGGCCGAAGGGCCGTATTCCTGTCTAACAGGTTCGCTGCTCCAGTCGTCATTAGCGACGACTGAAGCAGCTTCGAGGCGAGCTCCAGGACCTGCAGCCCCAGATTCCCAGGTGCTGCAGGTTGGGGCGAAGTCCGCGAAGGCTTTTGCCTCTTCAGTTGGCCCAGACATCGACTGCAGCTAATCAGAGGGCGAGGTGGAGTCGTCCTGCGGGTGCGTGCGAAGGCAGCAGAAGTTAGTCCTACATCGTGGGATTTCGAAGCCGCGCACCCTTATAAAGGCAAAAAGTGCCTTAGCCTCTTTGCCTCCTGACCACGGGGTGAGGTCCCTCTCACCCACTCGACTCGCCCTCGTCTGCGACCATCCCATGCGGACCTGGCCCGACCTGTTTACCCGACCTGCACTCCTCTCCCACCACCGCACACTGGTGGGCCTGGACCCAGGTGTGACCCGTACCCGACTACCCGGCAGCTCTGGGAGAGCTATCCTACGAGTGAATTCTGAGAGAGAGACGCGGGGGAGGGTAGAGTAGGTTTTTGCCCTTGACCAAACTGTGAGTGTGTAGGCACAAGAGAAAAGAAGAAGAAGAGAAGGCAGACCGCAGAGGAAGGAGAAGAAAGAAGGAAGGAGGACGCACTGTAGCAGCAGGTTACTTAAGTCGTCTGATTGAAAAATCAGACGATGCTCCGAGGACGAAGAAGAAGGAGAAGAAAAGAAGAACAGGACCGCAAGGAAGAAGAAAAAGAAGAAGAAGTAGCTCTGAAGAACCCAAGAGAAGAACAGAAGGAAGAAGACAAAAGAAGAGAAGCAGAACACGAGAAGAAAAGAAGAAGAAGCTCTGAAGAAAAAGAAAGAAGAAAGCAAGAAAAAGAAGAACAGAGGAAGAACAAGAAGAAGGAAGAAAACTGAAGAACCAAAGAGAAGAGAAAAGAAGAAGCCAACAAGACAAATTTTTCTCTCTCTCTCTCTCTTTATTTTTGTAATAGAAACTTTGTATCTCTAGAATACAGTTTGCTCCCTAAGTTCGACCTCGGGAGATCTTTTATTTCCGAGTAAAAATTGTAATAGTGGCAATGACTATCTGTACTACAACGCCATTTCTATAACAAAACAACAAAACCTAGTTATACCACCATTACACCCCCCTTAAACCCATGCACGTAATACACCCCCCTCCCACCACTATATAAGGCCCTACACCCCTCCTATTTCTCTTCATCCCTTCCTATTCTCTCACCTTCTCTAAAGCTTAAAATCTTCTTGAGCTTGTGTTCCAAGCCTTTGGGATGCTCCACTATAGAAAAGTAAAATTATTTTTTCACCATCTCACCACCATTCGTGGAGCTCCCATCTGCTGTCTTTTCAAGCCCATTCTGGGAAGCGGATCACGTCGCGATACCGCCCTTCCTCACTTCATCATCTTCCAATGCCATTCTCCTTTCTCCAACTCAGCATCTTCGTCCGGGTTTCGTCAATGCAGCTTCATCCTTCAAGCAATCGACAAAGAGGATTTTCCCCTTTCCCTTTTACTGCTTTCATAGTGTAGATTCTATTGTAATAAACATTTTTCAAGCATATATCTAGGAGTAGTTTTTGACTATCTCTCTCTTCCTTTATAATTAGCAAGTAGAATAGTTCTTTCCTGTTTTCTAGAATAGCTTATTGTAGATAATATTCTTGCTTGTTTCCTTACTATCATAAAATACCAAAAAATAGCAATTATAAAAATATCAAAAAAAAATCAAAGCATGGTTTTCAAAATCAAACGTAGCCTCCTCATGTTCGACTCGGGGCTCACCTCAAGCTTTGGTAAATTTATTTGGTATAAGATTTCCACAACTTAACGACATGGGTTTCTATTTGAAAACCATGAACTTATTTTCTTCACGAAATTTCGTCAATCACCAAGCAACAAGGTTCGTTGCCTTCTCAATCCATCTCAAATCCTAGAAACTTTCCTAGGAATACCCACCAGAACAGGGAGCACCAAGCTTAGGTGCTTCAACCTGCTTCCCTAACCCCAACTGGATTCAACCCACAACTTAGCTAATATATCAAACTCACCCCAATACACTAACCCGAATGCCACATCCAGTGTCATTACATTAAGGAGTGGGAAAAAGACTCAGGATCCCCAACCATCCACTTCAACTTATCAACCTACCCTGATCCTAAGGAACCGGTGTTGACCTAGGGGGAAGACCTTGACTTAGGTAGTGATAAACCGTAGGCCCAGACACCAGACCATGTGCAGATCCCTTTTCCTAAGACCGTAACTCAAGCTAGGAAGAAGAAAAATAACCTAGATTCTATTGAGTGGCTAGAGATGTTGATGGTAGCACCATCATTGGTGATAACTAGCCTGATTTAGCTTAATTTCAATGATATATGCTCTTTAATATTCATCAGAAGATCATAATTCTATTCCGAGTTGGGTTTGAGAAGAAGAGAAAACAAGTTACTTCTGTTGTTTTAACACCTAATCACAATTGCGGATTAACTAAGGGGTTAATCAGGGCTTAATCTAAGGTCAAATGAGCTTAATTTCCCAAGAAGTGTGCCTGAGCTGACTAAATCAGGGTTTTTTGAGATTTGAGGATTATTTTATTAATAAAAATCCTAAATTTAGCCTCATTTCAATCAAACTGGTTTTGATGGAAATAAATGTAATTTAAATCTTCTAAAAATAATTTTAAAATATTCTATGAGGTTTGGAACCTTTGCTTTGACCAAAGGAACATGTTCCTATGTCCATTTGAGTCACAATTGGCTACAAAATCCCTCTACTTCGTCCTTCAGCCGGTCACACTCCGTCGACTCCAGCGACCTCCTCATACACCTTCTGCGTGTCCAAAGACCAAATTAGAACTATCATCTTCTTCCAACGTTAACCAACCAAAGCTAGGTCTCCTCCCCTCCTTCGTTGTCGTCCCCCATATTAGAGCTCTCATCCTCCCCATGTCCGGTTGGCTAGCATCGGACATAATTCCTCCCCAAGTCGTCCCTTAAGTAGTGTTCTTTCTCTCTTCTTGTAGAGTAGATCTAGGTATTTAGTTTTAGGTTTTAAGCTCTCAAATCTGCCACTATTCTTCTTCTTCCTCAAGGCTGGCGAGAGCTTCGGCAAGCTCGAACCACCACTTCGCACCACCATCCACCCATCCATCTAGACCACAAGCTTCATGATGTCTTGAAAGTGCAAAACTCACAAGAAAAGGTTTAAACAAAAAAATTCACATATGCCAAAAATACCATAAAAAAAAAAATGAATGAGAGGAGGAAAGAAATTTTGTGGACTCTACAAAAGAGGAGGAGAAAAAGAACAAAATGATCAAAAGAAGGAGCACAAAATGAAAGAAAAGAGATAGTCATTAGTAAGAAATTAAGGAGTTAACCTAAGTTCTAGACCTCATTCAGGAAAAGAAATGGAAAGTGCACAGTGGGATTAGTAAGAACGCAAACCTTAGGCATTCTTGGATAGACTCTTAGTACCCATTAAGATCTAGACATTCCTCAAGAGGTTGAGGAAAATGAAAAGCTTAGGTATTAGGTCCAAGGCTTAGGGAGTATTTGACCTCGTTAACTAACTTTTGGTTTACGGGACTCAGTAACCTAAGCACCCTAACTTCACACACAGCCTGGTTCAGTAAGCATAAAAATCAAAATCATGCAGAAGCGTTGCAAAAATTCTGAAAATGACACCTAGAGTAGGAGCGGCCGATCAACACAAGTTGATTTAGATGAGTTCCCAGCACGGAGAGGTGGGAAAGTCCCCTCGAAGATGCGTAACAAAATATCATCTCCTCGGTGCTTGTCTCTTAGGATATTTACATATCCTACTGGGGGCATGTAAGCACTCTGCTGGTTCAGATTCTATGGATGGCATTATCACGAAGTGTCAGTTGCCAGGGTCAGAATTCGGCCACGGAACACCATGGATGGGATTATCTCGAAATCTCAAAAGCCAGGATTCTAGGGGTTACCATGGGCGGTGCTATCTCGAAGCATCGACTGCCAGGAACCCTTGAGGATTGATGATGGGAACAAGGAATCTGATACATACCGTGTTGAGAAGCCAATCCTAAGCTAGAATTAAAAAGAAAAAGAGAGAGAAAACTCTCCAAACATATAAATCTTCTACCTCTCTTTCCTACAAACTGCACTGCGAACTGAACCAGGGCTAAAATTATCTCAAGCACGGGTGTTTTAACCACAAAGTCCAATAAGCCTTAGGTTAGCTCTTGTAGGCCTTAAAAACCTTTGCTAAGGACTGAGGCTGAGGCCAGATAGATCTGGATCTTGGTTGGTACTAGAGTACCTTTTAGGCCTATGGATGGCATTCTAACCTAATCAAGGTTTCAAAAGAAAAAGCACTTATCTAAACTCATTAAGAACTTCATGGTCTAGAACAAGGGTTGAAACCTTAAAATTTTTGCTAAGGGACTAGCAAAAGCTAGGCATGGGGGTATGATGAGAACCTCATCATGAACCCTAACTAGCACAATTTAATCTAAATAAGTATGAAGAAGCTCCTACAAAACCTAAAGAGATGATTAACTCAGAGAATTCTGAGTTAAAGAATAAAATAAATCATAAGGGGTAAAGCTGCAATTTTACCAATGCAGTGCGCAAACAGGATAATTAAGGGTCTAAACACAGGTCAAATGAGCTTAATAAGGAGGGAAGTGGGATGATCTGATCTGAAAAGGGTTATAGCAACTTCTAGAAATTAAATGACATTCTATAACCCTAAAACAAACCTACTTTAATTTACGAGGTTCGAGACAGGATAAAAATCAAATAAACCCTCTAAAATTCATGGAAAAATATTCCCTAGGGTTTAGAACCTTCAATTTGGCCTTTGCAACCTATTTTGACCTAAAATGAGAACCATGCCCAATTTATGACCTAATTTGGGTTTTTGTGTAAATTGACCGATCAAAAATTGTCCAACATAAAATAAAATTTCACCATTAAAATAATTAGGTTCAAATTAGGCTGGTATAAAAATTTGGGCCCATGAAAAGACTATCTTAACCGACTTTACAAATTGATCCTCTTAAATTACTTTTTGGCCCTTATCTTTTGAAACCCTTGCAAATGGACCCTATCTTTCTCGTCGTTCTTTGCAGAACGGTCTTCCTTTCCATTTCTGAGCAGTGCCATACCTCCGGCGACCTTGCGCGGAGGATGGCGCCGCGCAGGGCATGGCGTCGGTTCTCAAGAACAAACGGGAGGTTCCCAGCGTCGTCCTCTGTTGTAGGGACCCTCCCATAACCCATGCAACCGGCCATGCCTCTTGTGAGAATGCACGAAAGGCATGGGTGTCCATTTCCGGCCATCTCCGGCGAGCATGGCATGTCGCTCCCTCGGTCCCCTCTCCTCTCTAGTGCCTTTATAAGGAGCGGCAGGGTCTGCCGTCTCCTTCAAGCTACTTCTGGCGGAGAAAAACCCTCGATTTCATCTCTCCCCTCTTCGGTTAGAGTGCCCTAGCTTCCGACAATCCTTCTTCCTCCTCCTCGTCGCTCTGCTGCCATACCTACAGCAGAGCCTACTCTACCCTGTCTTTCCACGCCAGGCCGCACCAGCTGGCGCCTTCAGATCTCCTCCTCGTCACCGATAACCCCCTCCTGGGCACCTTCGTCCCCAGCTCCGGCAGGCACGAGTCGGACGTCTTCCTCTCCCTCTTCGTCGACTAAGTAGTTAGGAATCTTTCCCTTACTCTCCTTTCACTTTTCCCTCATTCAATTAGCATTTCAGACCCCTTGATTGCCACTACCACCCCCATCTGCTTCACCTCCAGCCGCCATCTTCGGCGAGGTCGCTCCACCTTCACAGGCCATTTCACCCCTCGCCGACAAGCCCAGAAGCTCCCCCTCACTCCACTCAAGCGTTTCCCCCACTCAATTCACCGCCCTTTACCTCCCGACCACCCCCTGAACACACCCACTTCCGCACACATAGTCTGCCCTAGGCACACGGCCACAGGCGCTCTCGCGCCTCGCTGGCCCTCGCATTGCCTTCGCCACACTCCGACGAGGCCCCCTGCGTTGTCTGATGTGGCCGTGAGGCTGTCTTTGTGATTTCAGGTCTCCGCCTCCTCGCCGCCATTAATGAGCTGCTGAAGCTTCTTCACAGGCAACTCCAGGACTCCTCCAGCCCAGGCGTGAGCTCCAGGCAACGCGGGGTGCTTCCGCGAATGAGCCTAGGTTCGCAATTGGGGTCGCAAACCTTCGTTGCTGCGCCAATTGCCAGTGCCTTCTCGCTTGCGAGCGCGCAGAGCAGAGGTGGGACTTTAGTCCCACCTCGTAAGTGTGTGGCCTCGCGCCCACACTTAAATTGATTTTGTGATATTAGCTGTTCGCTTTAGATACACAGCGGTTAGGTCCCTCACCCACGCACGCAGTGCGTCACGCGCTCGCACCCACCCTCTCCCGCGCTCACGCCCCGCGGGCCTGGGCCGAACCCGACTACCCGACCAAGCACTCCTCGCCCACCACCGCACGCCGATGGGCCTGGTCCCGGGCACGTTACCCAACCCGTATACCCACGAATGCTCTGGGAGGGAACCTTTGAGAGAGAAATAGTGAGAGAGAGATGTGGGGAAGGGGTAGGGATAGGTTTTGCACTGATAATTGTGTGTGCGTGCAGGGAAGAAGGAAAAAGAAGGAAGAAGCAGGCGAAGGAAGAAGAAGAGAGGAGGAGCGGAAGGAAAAGAAGAAGAGCCGCACTGTAGCAAATGCACAGTTAAGCCGTCTGAGCACCGAGTCAGATGACGGAAGGTCAGCGGCCAAAGCAGAAGCAAGCGAAGAAGAAAAGAAGAAAGAAGAAAAAGAGAAGAAAATCAGAGAGGAAGAAAGGAGAAAGACTTAGCAGCTAAAGAAGAAAAGAGAAGGTAGAAGCCTCTGCAGCTGCAAGAAGAGAAGAAAATCAGAAAGGAAGAAAGGAGAAAGAGAAAGAGGAATCACAGAAGCAAAGAAGAAGAAGAAAGAAGAGAGTCGAAGCCAATCACCCCTTCTTTCTCTCTCTCTCTTAATTTTTGTAAAACCTTATGTTGTCAATTTATAGGCTTCTAGAATTATAGTTTGCTCCTTGAGTTCGACCTTGGGAAACTTATCATTTCGAGTAATAAATTGTATTAAACTGGTAACTGTTCTTGTCATATACTCCAACGACTGTAATTACCATAGCGACAAAGGACCGCACAGTTTTTTGGGCATGGTTCTCATTTTAGGTCAAAATAGGTTGCAAAGGCCAAATTGAAGGTTATAAACCCTAGGGAATATTTTTCCATGAATTTTAGAGGGTTTAGTTGATTTTTATCCTGCCTCGAACCTCGTGAATTAAAGTGGGTTTGTTTTAGGGTTACAGAATGTCATTTAATTTCTAGAAGTTGCTATAACCCTTTTCAGATCAGATCATCCCACTTCCCTCCTTATTAATCTCATTTGACCTGTGTTTAGACCCTTAATTATCCTGTTTGCGCACTGCATTGGTAAAATTGCAGCTTTACCCCTTATGATTTGTTTTATTCTTTAACTCAGAATTCTCTGAGTTAATCCTCTCTTTAGGTTTTGTAGGAGCTTCTTCATACTTATTTAGATTAAATTGTGCTAGTTAGGGTTCATGATGAGATTCTCATCATACCCCCATGCCTAGCTTTTGCTAGTCCCTTAGCAAAAATTTTAAGGTTTCAACCCTTGTTCTAGACCATGAAGTTCTTAATGAGTTTAGATAAGTGCTTTTTCTTTTGAAACCTTGATTAGGTCAGAATGCCATCCATAGGCCTCAAAGGTACTCTAGTACCAACCAAGATCCAGATCTATCTGGCCTCAGCCTCAGTCCTTAGCAAAGGTTTTTAAGGCCTACAAGAGCTAACCTAAGGCTTATTGGACTTTGTGGTTAAAACACCCGTGCTTGAGATAATTTTAGCCCTGGTTCAGTTCGCAGTGCATTTTGTAGGAAAGAGAGGTAGAAGATTTATATGTTTAGAGAGTTTTCTCTCTCTTTTTCTTTTTAATTCTAGCTTAGGATTGGCTTCTCAACACGGTATGTATCAGATTCCTTGTTCCCATCATCAATCCTCAAGGGTTCCTGGCAGTCGATGCTTCGAGATAGCACCGCCCATGGTAACCCCTAGAATCCTGGCTTTTGAGATTTCGAGATAATCCCATCCATGGTGTTCCGTGGCCGAATTCTGACCCTGGCAACTGACACTTCGTGATAATGCCATCCATGGAATCTGAACCAGCAGAGTGCTTACATGCCCCCAGTAGGATATGTAAATATCCTAAGAGACAAGCACCGAGGAGATGATATTTTGTTACTCATCTTCGAGGGGACTTTCCCACCTCTCCGTGCTGGGAACTCATCTAAATCAACTTGTGTTGATCGGCCGCTCCTACTCTAGGTGTCATTTTCACAATTTTTTGCAACGCTTCTGCGTGATTTTGATTTTTATGCTTACTGAACCAGGCTGTGTGTGAAGTTAGGGTGCTTAGGTTACTGAGTCCCGTAAATCAAAAGTTAGTTAACGAGGCCAAATACTCCCTAAGCCTTGGACCTAATACTTAAGCTTTTCATTTTCCTCAACCTCTTGAGGAATGTCTAGATCTTAATGGGTACTAAGAGTCTATCCAAGAATGCCTAAGGTTTGCGTTCTTACTAATCCCACTGTGCACTTTCCATTTCTTTTCCTGAATGAGGTCTAGAACTTAGGTTAACTCCTTAATTTCTTACTAATGACTATCTCTTTTCTTTCATTTTGTGCTCCTTCTTTTGATCATTTTGTTCTTTTTCTCCTCCTCTTTTGTAGAGTCCACAAAATTTCTTTCCTCCTCCCATTCATTTTTTTTTATGGTATTTTTGGCATATGTGAATTTTTTTGTTTAAACCTTTTCTTGTGAGTTTTGCACTTTCATGCCCCCCATGCCTAAGATTTGCAATGTCCTCATTGTAACTTAGGAGGGTTTTTATTTAACTTAGTTCATGTATTAGGACAGATGTTTTTATGAGTGAATGGGTCGGGGTGACTGTTGTGGACGATTTCTAATCTCAGATGCAAGCACCTGAGGTGGAGTCGGCTGTCCTAAAGGTTGAACCTTAAGTGCGAAAAAGGTGTCAGAAAAGGTTTTAGGTTTTTTCAAAAAGAATGACGGGCTGCTTCTCGTTGAGCGCTGAGTTTTACGCCATCGGCTAGGTGCAATATGCTCAGGGAAAATGGAGGATAAATGATGATTCATCCAAATCTGTAGAGGTTACATCAATGAACGGTTTGAGTCTCTGACCGTTCACGATGAAAGGTTCGGAATCATGGCTGAGCAGACTGATTTCTATGGCTCCATTTCCAAAAACCTGTCGGACAAGGTATGGTCCAACCCACTTGGATCGCAGTTTCCCAGGGAAGAGTTTGAGTCGGGCATCAAAGAGTAGGACCTTCTGACCAGGATGAAAGATCCGTTTAGATATGTGCTTGTCATGGAAGGCTTTAACCTGCTCTTTGTAGATTCGTGAGTTCTCGTATGCATCAAGGCGTAACTCATCGATCTCGCTTATCTGAAGCTTTCTGTGGGTTCCAGCCTTAGAAAGATCTAAATTACAGCTCCGTACTGCCCAATAGGCTTGGTGCTCCAGTTCGAAGGGAAGGTGACATGCCTTACTGTACACCAGTCTGAAAGGAGACATGCCTAATTGGGTTTTGTGGGCGGTCCTATAAGTCCACAAAGCTTCCGGAAGTCGAGACGACCAGTCCTTCCTATTAGGCCGAACAGTGACCTGCAGGATTTTCTTAATCTCCCGATTTGATAGCTCAGCTAGACCATTAGTCTGGTGGTGATAAGGAGTGGAGATTTGGTGAGACACCCCGTATTTGGTCATCAGTGACCTGAACTGAGCATTCGTAAAATGGGTCCCCCCGTCAGAGATGATTGCATGAGGAATTCCGAACCGTGAGAAGATATTGTGATGAATGAATTTGATAATGATTTTATGATCACAGGTTCGGGTCGGTATGGCTTCGATCCATTTGGACATGTAGTCCACAGCCAGCAGGATGTATTCGAAGCCATCCGAAATAGGAAAGGGGCCCATAAAATCAATCCCCCAAATATCGAAGATTTCACATATGAGAATCGGCTGCAAAGGCATCATGTCGCGATGGCTCATGTTGCCTAAAGTTTGGCAACGACTGCATGCCTTGCAGTGATTGTATGCGTCCTTGAATAAAGTGGGCCAATAAAAGCCACACTGGAGGATTTTTGATGTGGTTTTATGCCCAGAGAAGTGGCCACCGCATGCTTGGTCATGGCAGAAGGAGAGAATATCATTGATTTCACCTTCCGGGACACATCGTCGAATGATTTGGTCGGCACCTATGCGGAAGAGGTACAGATCTTCCCAGATGTAGTACTTGGCATCAGAGCGCAATTTGTCTTTCTTGGCATTTGGCCAATCAGACGGGATCTGATGAGATGCCAAGTAGTTTACTATATTAGCAAACCATGGAAGTCTAGTACCAATAGTCAGCAGGTGCTCATCAGGGAAATGCTCCGTGATGGGTCTAGAAGGGTTGATGATCTCAGAAGGAAGGCAAAACAAATGGTCAGCTACCACGTTTTGTCTTCCCGCCTTGTCGCGAATCTCGAGGTTGAATTCTTGCAACAGCAAGATCCATCGGATTAGTCAGGGCTTCGCATCCTTCTTGGCAAGGAGATACCTCACAACCGTGTGATCCGAGTAGATGATGACGTGGGAACCTAGGAGATAGGATCAAAATTTTTCGAGGGCAAATACTACGGCTAGCAGCTATTTCTCCGTAACTGTATAGTTACACTGAGCCTCGTCAAGTGTCTTGCTAGCGTAGTAGATGACCACGGGTTTCCTGTCAACTTTCTGCCCCAGAACCGCTCCTACAGCGAAATCAGATGCATCGCACATGATCTCAAAGGGTTGAGACCAATCAGGGGATTGTAGGATCGGGGCCTGGGTGACTCGGTCGCGAAGGTTTTCAAAGGCTTGAGTGCATTCCTTGGAGATCTCAAAGGGTACATCCTTAGAAAGAAGAGTAGTCAGGGGGCACGTGATTTTCGAAAAATCAGGAATGAAACGACGGTAAAAACCGATGTGCCCTAGAAAAGAATGGATGTCCCTGATCGAGCTAGGAATAGGAAGCTGAGAAATTAGATAAACCTTGGCTCGATCCACTTGGATGCCTTTCTCAGAAATTAGATGTCCTAGGATGATCCCGTTAGGCACCATAAAGTGGCTCTTTTCCCAGGACAGAACCAAATTAACATCGATGCAATGCCTGAGTATATGAACCAAGTGTTGGAGGCAATCATCAAATGATGCCCCGAAAACTGAGAAGTCATCCATGAAGACTTCTAGATAATCACCTACCATATTAGAGAATATGGCAAGCATGCACCGCTGAAAAGTCGCGGGTGCATTGCAGAGACCGAAAGGCATCCTTCGGAATGCGTACGTCCCGAAGGGGTAGGTGAACGTGGTCTTCTCTTGGTCCTTAGGATGAATAGCCACTTGGTTATAACTGGAGTACCCGTCAAGAAAGTAGAAGAATCGATTTCCCGCTAATTTCTCGAGAATTTGATTAATGAAAGGTAGTGGGAAATGATCCTTCTTCGTGGAGGAATTGAGTCTTCGGTAATCTATGCAGACTCTCCACGAGTTGGCTATTCGAGTAGGTATGATTTCTCCAATTTCAGTCGTAATGGTGGTGAGCCTTGCCTTTTTAGGCACGACCTGAATTGGGCTCACCCAATGACTATCGGAGATTGGGTAGATGATCCCTGCATCTAACCACTTAATGATCTCGTTTTTCACGACCTCCTGCAGATTGGGATTCAAACGTCTCTGCATCTCACTGGAAGGTTGTGCGCCCTCTTCAGAATAAATACGGTGTGTGCAATAAGAGGGACTTATTCCAGTCAAGTCATCGAGAGTCCAACCAATGGCTCTGTGATGTTGCTGGAGAACAGCAATCAGACGGGATTCCTGATCAGGAGTGAGCTTGGAATTTATAATCACAGGAAAAGTCTGATTAGAACCCAAAAAGATGTATTTCAAATGATCGAGAAGGGGTTTTAGTTCAAGGATGGGGTTATCAGTAGCAGCGAGTGGTTTAGGGTAAGTGTGAGGTTCAAGGATAGGAGTTATGGGTTTGTCTAAATCAGGGTCTGTCTCCTCTAATTGCGGTTCAAGATCTTTCTGTGGTTGATGAGGCATAATCAGGTTATTCGCAAATTGTGTTTCATCAACCAAAGCTCTAATATCACAGATTTATTCAATGATACCGCAATTGATTCCTTGTTGGGCCTTAAAGATATCAATTTTGAGAGTCTGATTCCCAAATTTCAGTTATATTTGGCCCTCCTCACAACTGATGTTGGCTCTAGCAGTGACCAGGAAAGGTCTCCCTAGAATGATCGGTGTATCCCTAGGGTTTTCAGGTGCGTCCATGTCTAAGACTATGAAGTCTACAGGGAAATAGAAATCCCGCACTCTTACAATGACATCCTCAAGAATCCCTTTAGGTGACTTTATAGATCGATCTGCTAATTGTAGTGTCACCTCAGTTGGTTTTAGCTCAGATTCTTCTAGGTGGTTAAGGATGTGTGTATCAAATTTATGGAAGCACCCAAGTCTAGCAATGCTCTATCGAATTGGGTTTCACCTATTTTGCATGAAATCAGGGAAGTACCTGAGTCTTTTGCCTTGGGCGGGAGTCTGCTCAGGATTACAGAGCTGGCTTGCTCTGACAGTACAATTGGACTCCCACTTTTGGTTCGCGGCTTACGCTGAGGTTTACATACGTTCTTCAAGAATCGTGCGTAAGTCGGTACGTGGTGAATCGCATCCATCAAGGGGATGTTTATTTGGACCTGCTCAAAGAGCTTGACCAGGTCCTCCTCAGGAGCCACGGGTTTGGTTGTCTTCTTTCCCTTGGTCAAGGACTCGGGAAATGGAACCTTGGTTGGTTCTTCTAGGATAGGTCCAGGTCTTTGGTCTGGGACCGGGATAGGAATGTCCTGGATTATTGTCCTAGGGATTGGATCACTACTAGGCTTGGAGTGGTTTGGATAAGGTGGATCTTGGGTCTCCTTACCACTGCGGGTGGTCACAGAATTCAGTCCTGCCTGGTTCTGGTTAGGGTTCGATAGGATGGGTTGCTGCTGATAACTCGCATAAGAAGTTGAAGCCTCCATCCCGTCAGGTGAAGGAATAGAGGGGGCCTGATAAATCATGCGTGCTTGGCCAGGGTTTGGGTTCATAACGTGCCGCTGGGTGATTGCACCACAAAAATATGCCTGCAATAGTGCCTTCTTGTGCTATTTCCTAGCATTACCTATGCATATTAGGATTCCATAGTTGCATTTTGTAAAAATACATGCATGCATGCATCTAATTGAGAGGAGAGGAGAATGAAATAAGTGGCCTTGCATTTTACTTTTTTCCTCAAGTGCATCTTTGCAATATTCCCATCTCCATTTTTTATTTTCTTTTTGATTTTGACTCCTTCCCACGGCTGCATCTTCTTCTTCTCCGCATGCCATGCTTCCCTGCAACGCCCTCTCCCTGCCAAGCCCTTCCCTGCAGCTGCCATTCCCTGTCATGGCCATGCATGAGCCATGCACAGCATGGCCGTGCATGGCTTTCTTCTCCTATAAAAAGCCATGGCTTCTTCTCTTCAAAAAAAAGCCTAGTCCCAGCCAAAAAATCCCACAGGCAACTCCATCTCCAGGCCACCACCGTCCTCTCCTCCATTCCCCTCCAAACGCCGGCCCTCCTCTGAGGAGAAACTCGGCGGGCAGGAGCTCTCACTGTGGTGCACACCACCACAGTGAGACCACCACCGCCCAGCTCTTCAAAGAGCCGGTGGGCGTGGTGGCTCTTTTCCATTTTTTTTACGTTCCTGCACCTTCCAGCCATTGGAGCAGCTTCAAGGTCTGAAGCTCAAAAGCTTCGCATGCCCAGCAGCAGCTCCTTCTACGCCTGCTTGCAGGCGCCCCAACCCCTTCTACGCGCGCCTGCAAACTTCTTCGCCTCTGCTTTCTCCGCTCTGTCGCACGCCCTGTCGCTCGCAACCGGCCACTGCACGTCACTGCAGCGGCCGGCCAAGCACCCCAGCAACACCCACAGACCTCCGCGCGTCCTGTCGCGCCCCTTATATCACAACCCAACCCCCTCCATGAGCTCTGTTGCGAGGCTCCGCCTGCAAGCCACCAGCCGATGCCACTGCGTTGCACGTGCCGAGCTAGCCTCACTCACAGCACCGCCCACTACCGGTCGCGCAGCGCGGACGACCACTGTAGCCACTGTTCACGCGAGTCATCATGACACTGTGGCTACAGTGGGGTGACCAGAAAGCTTCTCACTTTCCCGATCACCCGACGCACCACAACTGGCCCTCGCCCGTGAGCGCGCCTGCCTGCACGTCTGCCAGCTCTCGTCCACACCCGTCAGCTTCGCCTGCACTCGCCCACGCACGCCTGCCAGCTCCCGCTCCAGCGTCTGCGAACGACCACCCTCAGCCCCCGCATCTGCCAAACCGCTCCAGCCCTCGCACAGCACGGTGCACTGCGTATCTCCTCTCCGCACCAACACTTCCTCCAGCGCGCTCTCCTCTGCACGCATACACGCCCGCGTGCGGAAGCCCCAGACGATGCCCTTCACGCGCAAACGCCTTAACCCCTCCAGTGGCTGCCCTCTCTCTCCCGCTCTCTCTCTCTCTCTCTCACAACACTCACTCTCTCTTTACACCGACGCACACACACACCTACACTAACACTTCCACACACCCACACACACATATACACTATTATAGACATATATATATACTTATACTTATATATTGATATATATATATATACATATATATATACAAATATTTATATACATATATATACATATATATACTTATATTTATACATATAATAGTACCTATATACTTATGTATTAGTATACATACATACATATATATATATATATATATATATATATATATATATATATATATATATATATTTATATACTTATATATATATACATACATATATATATATATATATACATATATACATATACTACTATACATATACATACACACACATATATATATATATACTTATATCTATACATATAGTAGTATTAGTATCCGTATATACATATATACATATATCTATATACTTATATATATATATATACATATATACTTACATATATTAGTACTTATATAACTTAGTTTATATACATACATACATATATATATATATACATACATACATCCATATAGTATTATATACATACATACATATACATATATATATACATCTATATATATATATATATATATATATATATCTATAACTATATATACATACATATATATATACTTAGCTACATATATCTATATATATATATTACTATATACTTATACATACATATATATATACCTCTGTATAGTTATATATACATACACACATATATATATATATACATATACACTTATATACATATATATCTACATATATATATACCTATATATTTATAACCATATATATACATATAGATATATTTACATATATATATATTTATTTTCACATTATTTACCATACGTTGTATCGCGGGAATATCTGCACCAGTTGTTGATATTCCTCGATACACGCGTACAAAAAGCATGGTCACATACATCATCCACCATCCATTCCACACTCCACGTGGCACCTAGTCCTGTTGGTTGCGTCTCTCTAGATGACGACCGACTCGACACCATGCTACACTCCATCTCCGCCTCCACCCCCACCCCTTTATATACATAATATATATACCTATATATATATCTATACTATATTTACTTTATTTCTGTTTCGCTTTCCTGATAGTAAAAAGACAAAAAATATATATATATAAAAGAGAAAAGATAATCTTTAACTTGCAGGTACTCCGTCTTGCGAATAGCAAGACCCGTCTTAGAACTCTGTTTTGGCTCAAAGCCAAGAACCCAATTTTGAGGGTGTGCCTCAAGGACAAAGATTACCAAAAAAAAATCTAAACAAGAAAAACACCAAAAACACAAGAAATGGAAGAGACCCGTTGTAGGAAAGGTGTAGAAACTCGACTTGTAACCCCACTTCCCTGAGTTCGACTGATGAGAACCTCATCATGAGCCCTAAACTAGCACCATTTAACCCTGATTTGCAAGAAAAAAGCTCCTACATAACTCAAAGAAAGGCTTAACTCAGAGAATTTTGAGTTTAAGGAGAAAATAAGTCATAAGGGGTTAAAATGCAATTTCACCAATCCAATCTGAAAACAGGGTAACTCAGGGTCCAAACATAGGTCAAAACAACCTAATAAGAAGAAAAGTGGGATGAAATGACTCAACAAGGGCTACAGCAACTCCGAAGAATTAAATGACATCCTATAACCCTAAAAACAAATCCACTTAAATACACGAGGTTCGAGGTAAATTAAAAATAGAATAAACCCTCTAAAATTCATAGAAAAATAATCTCTAGGGTTTAGAACCTTCAATTTGGCCTTAGGAACCCATTTTGACCTACATTGAGAACCATGCCCAATTAACAACTTAATTTGAGTTTTTGCGTAAATTGACCGGTCAAATAAGGTTTAATCTAGAAATAAAATTCACCATCAAAATCCTTAGGTCCTAATTAGTCATGTATAAAAACTTGAGCCTAAGAAGAAACCTTCTTGACCAACTTTACACTTTGGTCCTCATACATTTACTTTCTGGCCCTCAACTTTTGAACCCTCACATTTTGGCCCCTAACTATCCTTCGTTCTTTGCATTTTGGTCCCTCCTGCAAAACCTGAGCAGCACCATGCTCCGACGACCTTGCGCGGAGCATGGCGTCGCGCAGGGTAAGGGAGGGAGCCTGCCAAGTCAAATGGGGGTGCCCTGCGTCGTCAGCCACCGCAGGAGCACCCCCCCTGAGTGCTGCGACCGCCCATACCGCCCGTGCGAATGCACGGACGGTATGGGTCTCCTTCCTTCGGCGTCCTTCGGCGAGGGAGACACGTCGTCTCCCTCCGCCCTCCTCTCTGATTCTGCCCCTATAAATACCGCCGTCGCTCCACCATTCTTCCCAGCTCGGATCTGACGGAGATACCCCCTCACTTTCCTCTCTTCCCACTCCGACAGACGCCCCCTTGCTCCGGTGGCTTCTCCTCCTCCTCCTCCTCTTCGCTCTGCCGCAATACCAGCAGCAGAGACTTCTTCCTGATTCTCCTCTGCGTCGTGCAATACCGGCGCGCGCTGCGTCAGCCCCGTCGTCGCCGCCGTCTTCCCCCACTGGGCATTTCTTCTCCAGCTCCGGTAGGTACGAGCCGGCAGCCTCTTCGTCCCCTTCGTCACTTTAGCTAGGTTAGAATTAGTCTTCTCTATCCCCTCTTTCTTTTCCTCCCTATTTTACAGTCAATTACACCCTCGACCGACCTAATCACCCTCACATTCTCCGCCTCTGGCCATCCTCCGGCGACTCGCTCCTGTCATTCCACCACCCCACACAACTCGCCGACCCTCACAGAACCTCCGCCTCCTCATCCTGATCCTCTTCCGCCCCTCCATTTCCCGCCACTCGCCACCTGCAGACCCCCCGAACAAACCCATTCCCCCAGCCACAGTCCGACCTAGGGCAGCCCTTGCACGCCGCCCCACGCCTCGCCACCACCCGCACGAGCTTCGCCGCACTCTGGCGAAGCTCCCGGCACCTTCTGATTAGGCCGAGAGGCCATTTTGCTGTGAACAGGTCACCCATCCTCCGCCGCCATTGCTGTGCAGAAGGAGCTGCTTCCACCTGCAGCTGCAGCCTCGCTTCGCCCAGGTCAGACTCCCCAGGACGCAAGGCAGCCCTCGCGCACCTGCCCAGGCTCGCAGTTGGGGAGAAAGCTGCGCAAAAGCCGCAACTGCCTGCAGCTTTCTCAGCTGCAGGTGCCAAATTGGGGTGGGACATTTAGTCCCACCTCGGAAGGCTCTGAAGCGGCGCGTCGATATAAATTGAAAACGTGCTGTAGGCTTATCGCCTCAGCACACGGGGTGAGGTCCCTCTCACATCGCTTCACCCGGCCCGTCCGCAAGCTCATCACGCGGATCCGGCCGACCCGACCCGACTTGACTGGCACTCCTCGCCCACCACCGCACGCCAGTGGGCCTGGACCTGGGCGCGACCTGCGTACCCGATTACCTGGTTGCTCTGGGAGAGCCTTCCAAAGAGTGAATACTGAGAGAGAGAGACGTGGGGGGGGAGAGGGTAGAGTGGGTTTTGCCCTCTGACGTGTAAACCGTGAAGTGTGCAGGCACAGGTGAAGAAGAAGGACTACGGAAGAAAAAGAAGAAGAAGAAGAGAACACAAAGCAGAAGAAGAAGGAAGCTGAGGAAGACACTGTAGCAGCTGCGGTTTAAGTCGTCTGATTGCAAATTCAGATGACGTCTGAAAGGCAAGGAAGAAGAAGAAAAGAAGAAGCAGGATCGCGGCAAAGGAGAGGAAAGACAAGAAAGAAAAAAGAAGAAGAAGAAGAAGATCTGAAGAAAAAGAAAGAAAGAAAACAAGGAAGAACAGAAGACAGAAGAAGAAGAGCTCGAGGGGAAGATCTGAAGAACAGGAAGAAGAAGAGCACGAGAGGAAGAGAAGAGAAGACAAAGAGGAAGAAAGAAGAGAAAAAGGAGAAGCCAAATTTTCATCTCTCTCTCTCTCTTTATTTTTGTAATAAGAATTTGTACTTCTAGAATACGACTTGCTCCCTGAGTTCGACCTCGGGAACTCTTTTATTTTCCGAGTAAAAAAATATATCTGTAATGATGGTAATGACTAGCTGTACTACAACGCAACTTCTACAACAAAAGCTAGTCACAACGTCGTCGTCATCGACCCTGGGCCTAAAAGTGACAAGATAAAATCAAGTAGGCCAAGTTAAAAATTTTGTAAAGAGATGGTTAGGTCCGATTTAGGATAACCACTATACACACTTCAACGATAAAATCACCATATTAACAACCTATTCGGGCTCGACATCATACTCTTTTCTAGCGCCGTTGCCGAGGAAGTGCGCCTTCAAGTAAGTTTCTATTCAATTCCTTTCAATTTTTCTCTTCACTCTTCACGGGTATCTCTGTTTTTGGTGTGCAGGTGAACCTGGTGCAAGGAGAAGGCAGGCAGACGAAGTCGAAGACGTGAGCAGATCCAAGGCAGGAACGAGAGCATGAAGGTGTCGACACTACATTGGAGCTTCGCACACGTTGCCGAACAAGTAGGTCTTCTTTTCTTAGCAACTAGGGTTAACTTGTCACCTTAATAAAAAAAAAATTAAAAAATTAAAAACTAGAAAAACTTCTTGGGATCTCTTGGGGCAAATGGATTAAAATTCACTTGTTTGATTGATTGTCTTCACTCCCACCGCCCCGGGATTTCCCGCCCTACTTCGCATAGCGAAAATCCGAGAATCTTGATTCTTGAATTTTTCGCCGTGGGAAGTATTCTTTGAGGCAAATAAAAAGATTGATTGCACCCCTCTGTTGCCTCACTTATCTACAATTTGGGATCACCTTTTTGGAGGGGAGACTTGGAATTGAGTTGATTCCAACCCCACCACGATTTTTCAACTTGCCTAAGATTCGATCCTGAATATTTCAACACCAACAATTTTAGTTTCTTTATCTGTTGGTTGAGCCTTGTGTGGACATCTTTTTGGTGATTGGGAGCACTTGAATTGAACTGCTTTGGCTCCCTTTCACACTAATATAAAATCGACTCGTGCATCCACACATAGAAATCTCCATTTAGGGTAGCCCATTGCATTTTAGCATGCATTAACTAATTGAAATTGAAGGGTTTGTTGGGCTTAGAAAGAAAACTTGTATTCTCACAAAACCCGGAGATTGGTTGAATTGGTAATTTAGAGAAATTCTAAAATTCATACTACTTAAGGCTGAACTCTAAAAACCATTCACCAATAAAAATTTCAATTTGGGGAGATTTCCCCATTGCATGCTTGTTTTACACACTCTGAAAATCAATCACTTGGGCATTACCCATAAACATCGCCCTTCACATTCCAAAAGCACTTGACCCTAAGCCTCTAACCAAAATCGGTAGTAATTTGACCCTTCCTAAGGATTGGAGGTCTAACTACCTGCGTGTAGTGTCTACATGCTGGTGAGAGTTCCCGCGTGCTATTGGGTGTCTAAGACTAGGGCAAATGGCCTTTCAATCTGGCCCGGTGGTTCCACGGTGCTCGCATTCGGTTCCGTAGTTCGTGATAGCAGGTGACTTAGATTTTTAGGTCTAATGGCACATTGTAGAGGTTAGGAATTTGATTGAATTGATTTGTAATCAAGTGTACCTTTGCGGCGTCATTTCTCTCGTCTCTTTTCCCTTCTCATCTCCCTAACTCTTCCTACGATAGTGCATGTTTGGGAGGAGGTCACAAAACCTTGAACTGTTTGAATTGCCTGATAATTTTAGAAAAGGAGCCGAATCGTCCTCCTCCTCCACAAACATGGAAAACACCCCCACTTCACCACTTCATCACAATTCCAATTCTTCCAACACCAGGCTTATCCCGAGAAACCCTGTAAGACCTTCCTTACCGAGTGTCGCGCCAAGCAACTCGGTAAGTCATGTGAAACTGGCTTCTGCGAGCCAGTATTTCAACACAGAGGACCAAGCCTCCATGTTCTCGGATGCATATTTACATGCGGACACGTCTTCTGGCATAGAAGAAGCTTGTGCCCTGGGGAACAACCCGTTCTCTGCCACTTATAACCCAGGGTGGCTTAATCATCCAAACTTCGCATGGTCCAACAACCCGCAGTGCCAAAATCCCACGGGGGGACCAATGTGACCGTCCACACCCGTCATCCCAAGGGCCTAGTCTAATCCTATGGTGAATCCGCCATCAGGCCCTTGCGTACCACAAACCGAACATGCATCAAGGCCTCTTGATAAACTGATGAGAATGATGACGGAAATGTCAAAGCGCCATAAAGAGAACTTGACCTCTCTTCAGCACCATTTGGCGCAGCAGAATGCTGAGATCAGTCAATTACGCATGGCGACTCGATCTCAGGGCACTCTTCCTGCCCAACCTATTCCAAACCCACGAAACTTTGTACCCTGTGGTCCGCAACCACAGGTACAACCTTCTCAGGGATAGGTTCATCAAATTCTACAAGCTCCGAGCATTCCATTGGGATTTCAGGCTAATCCCACTGCAGCACCGCACTCTTATGTTGATTGCGATTACATCAAGGGTGACACGTCTGACGAGGACATGACCGTCAGTGTGTGTATCGGACTAATTGGGACCGATTCAAACTGCTGCGAATTACCTGACGACTGCCTGACCAACACAAATTGTGACGTTCCCCAATCCCTCCCTATTCTCGTACCTTCTCCTGACCAGACTTCTGACGAGGTTTTCTCCGCTTCTCATACCTCGTGGTCTGAGTCATCGCCGGGCTGCTCACCGCCGATCCACACTCTGGAAGATCGGATTGCCCTTTCTTTCCCGCCAAATCAGGCGGATTTGCAACTCCACACTGGGACCTTGAGCCCACATCTTACTCACTGGGGCTATTCCCTTCTGGGTCCATCTATCCAAAGAGCCCCTCTTCTTGGCCAATCTGAGGGCCAACTTCTTCTTCCTGACCTGTTTTCTGTTTCGCCTGGGACACTCTCGTCCCAGAAAATGCCAGATCTTTCACCACCCACCATCCACCCACCCTACCACCCTGCTGTATACCCTGAACCTCAACTCTCGTTACCCGATCTTTCGTCCTTCCTCTACCTTTCCCTGCATACATATGAGGACATAGCATTGTTTGGCATGGGGGGTGGATAGGCATCCATAGGATCTGGGTATTTTATGGTATTATACAATTCCCACCTATTTATAAATATGCAGGAAAAAGAAAAAGAAAAAAAATATAATAATAATAAATGGTGTTTAGTAATGATCTGAAAGCTGAAACAAAAAAAATACAATAAGTGTTTATGGATATTCAACCTCTGTTTTGAAGACTTTCCAGGACACAGAAGCTTGATTCGCTCAAGCTCGGCTTAATTCACTTGAGCATTGACAATAGATTGGAATCTCTCCTAACTAGGGACGTATTCTTGTACCTGAGATACTAGTATAGGATCCGTTGGTTTGCTTTTACTTGAGAGCTTAAGTAAACTTGGTTCACACTACACATATCAGGAAAGGCCAGGTGAACATAAGATCCAACCCTAGTGTTCATTCAGGAAGGTGGAGTCCTTACCTGTGCTTGCAGGTAGACTTTTTATCCCAGATTTTAGTCTTGTGTTTAGGAGAAACTCTTTCTACCAAAAAGAAACTCTCCCACCAAAAAGAAAAAAAGTGTGCTCCTTCAAAAAAAAAAATGTTGCAAATAAGTCAGTATATCTCACAAATGTCTGTAAAGTCTTCGCCCTACAAGAAGTTCTTCAGGGCAGGTTACAAGTACCTTGTTTTCCTTTGAGCCACAAAAATCAGAAAATGGGAGTTGAGTTTTTTGTCATCTTCTTAAGGGTCAATCCGAAAACACGAGCTGAAATTGGGATCAACCTGTACTTAAAGATTCGTGAAACCTTGGGCTTGGGTCTTAATGTTCATCTGGTCAGTCTTGATCCTTCACTAAGCACAAGCCATAACCTCTTGAGCTCTCGAGTACGGTAAAAACCTTCTGGGTCTTGGAAATCGTACTTAAGGTTTAAATATCAAGAGTCTGGGTTAGTTGAGAGATGATCTATGTCATGTGAGACTTAAAGAACTGGTAGTCCTCTCTACAATTGGTTCTCACAATATCCAACAATAAACACACCTATATTGCCTCAGAAGAAAATCTTCAGCTTAAGATCATTTCTAAATACTATTTTTCTAGGGACTAGCAAAAGATAGGCATGGGGTATGATTGGACCGCAAAAATACGCCTGCAATTGTGCCTTCTTGTGCTATTTCCTAGCATTACCTATGCATATTAGGATTCCATAGTTGCATTTTGTAAAAATACATGCATGCATGCATCTAATTAAGAGGAGAGGAGAATGAAATAAGTGGCCTTGCATTTTAATTTTTTCCTCAAGTGCATCTTTGCAATATTCCCATCTCCATTTTTTATTTTCTTTTTGATTTTGACTCCTTCCCGCGGTTGCATCTTCTTCTTCTCCGCACGCCATGCTTCCCTGCAACGCCCTCTCCCTGCCAAGCCCTTCCCTGCAGCTGCCATTCCCTGCCGTGGCCATGCATGAGCCATGCATAGCATGGCCGTGCATGGCTTTCTTCTCCTATAAAAAGCCACGGCTTCTTCTCTTAAAAAAAAAGCCTGGTCCTAGCCAAAAAAATCCCACAGGCAGCTTCATCTCCAGGCCACCACCGTCCTCTCCTCCATTCCCCTCCATACTCCGGCACTCCTCCGAGGAGAAACCCGGCGGGCAGGAGCTCTCACTGTGGTGTACATTAGGATTCCATAGTTGCATTTTGTAAAAATACATGCATGCATGCATCTAATTAAGAGGAGAGGAGAATGAAATAAGTGGCCTTGCATTTTAATTTTTTCCTCAAGTGCATCTTTGCAATATTCCCATCTCCATTTTTTATTTTCTTTTTGATTTTGACTCCTTCCTGCGGTTGCATCTTCTTCTTCTCCACACGCCATGCTTCCCTGCAACGCCCTCTCCCTACAAAGCCCTTCCCTGCAGCTGCCATTCCCTGCCGTGGCCATGCATGAGCCATGCATAGCATGGCCGTGCATGGCTTTCTTCTCCTATAAAAAGCCACGGCTTCTCTTAAAAAAAAAGCCTGGTCCTATCCAAAAAAATCCCACAGGCAGCTCCATCTCCAGGCCACCACCGTCCTCTCCTCCATTCCCCTCCATACGCTGGCACTCCTCCGAGGAGAAACCCGGCGGGCAGGAGCTCTCACTGTGGTGCACAGCACCATAGTGAGACCACCACCGCCCAGCTCTTCAAAGAGCCGGTGGGCGTGGTGGCTCTTTTCCATTTTTTTTACTTTCCCGCACCTTCCATCCATTGGAGCAGCTTCAAGGTCTGAAGCTCAAAAGCTTCGCACGCCCAGCAGCAGCTCCTTCCGCGCCCGCCTGCAGGTGCCCCAGCCCCTTCTGCGCGCGCCTGCAGACTTCTCCGCCTCCGCTTTCTCTGCTCTGTCGCACGCCCTGTCGCCCGCAGACGGCCACCACACGTCACTGCAGCGGCCGAGCAAGCACCCTAGCAGCACCCACAAACCTCTGCACGCCCTATCGCGCCCCTTCGCTCGCGACCCAACCCCCCTCCACGTGCTCTGTCGCGAGGTTCCGCCTGCAAGCCACCAGCCAATGCCACTCCGCTGGGCACGCTGAGCCGACCTCACTCACAGCACCGCCCACTGCCGGTCGCGCGGCGCGGACGACCACTGTAGCCATTGTTCACGCGAGTCATCGTGACACTGTGGCTACAGTGGGGTGATCGGAAAGCTTCTCACTTTCCCAGTCACCCAGCGCGCCGCAACCGGCCCTCGCCTGTGCGTGAGCTCTCCCGCGCGTCTGCCAGCCCTCGTCTGCACCCGTTTGCTTCGCCCGCACTCGCCCACGCGCGCCTGCCAGCGCCCACTCTAGCGTCTGCGAACGACCGCCCTCAGTGCCAGCGTCTGGCAAATCGCTCCAGCCCTCGCGCAGCACGGTGCGCTGCATATCTCCTCTTCGTACCAACAATTCCTCCAGCGCGCTCTCCTCTGGGCGCATACGCGCCCACGCGCGGAAGCCCTAGACGACGCCCTTCACGCGCAGACGCCTTAACCCCTCCAGCGGCTGCCCTCTCTCTCCCTCTCTCTCTCTCTCTCACAACACTCACTCTCTCTTTACACCGACGCACACACACACCTACACTAACACTTCCACACACCCACACACACATATACACTATTACAGACATATATATATACTTATACTTATATATTGATATATATATACAAATATTTATATACATATATATATACATATATATACATGTATATACTTATATTTATACATATAATAGCACCTATATACTTATGTACTAGTATACATACATACATATATATATATCTATATACTTATATATATACATACATATATATATACATATATACATATACACACATATATATATATACTTATATCTATATATATAGTAGTATTAGTATCCGTATATACATTTATACATATATCTATATACTTATATATATATATATACTTACATATATCTATGCATATATTAGTACTTATATAACTTAGTTTATATACATACATATATATATATATATCTATATACATATATATATATATACACACACATATATACATACATATATATCTATATAACTATATATACATATATACATATACATACATATACCTATATACATATATTATTATTATATATATACATATATATATATACATCCATATAGTATTATATACATACATACATATACATATATATATACATCTATATATATGTATATCTATAACTATATATACATACATATATATATACTTAGCTGCATATATCTATATATATATATATATTACTATATACTTATACACACATATATATATATACCTCTATATAGTTATATATACGTACACACATATATATATATATATATATACATATACACTTATATACATATATATCTACATATATATATACCTATATATTTATAACCATCTATATATACATATAGATATATTTACATATATATATATATATTTTTTCACATTATTTACCATACGCTGTATCGCGGGAATATCTGCACCAGTTGTTGATATTCTCCGATACATGCGTACAAAAAGTGTGGTCGCATACATCATCCACCATCCATCCCACACTCCACGCGGCACCTAGTCCTGTTGGTTGCGCCTCTCTAGACGACGACCGACTCGACACCGTGCTACACCCCATCTTTGCCTCCACCCCTACCCTTTATATACATAATATATATACCTATATATATATACTGTTGAACGTTGTTTTTCGCGAATTGCTACGCTTACGAGATTGGTTTTGGAAAATCGGTCGTTGTAGTTCAAAAAGCGAAGAATTCGTGTTCAACAAATAAAATTTATACCAAAAATAATTTCAGGTCGAACACAGGGAGGCTACGTTGATCTATATTCGCAATTATATTTTTTTTAAGATTTTTGTTAAGCAAGGCGATATAATTACAATGGAGCTATCAAACTAAGAGAGAGAGAGAGAGAACATGCATTCAATATTTAAATAGTTTATAAAAATTACACTAGAATGCGGAAAATCAATTACACTATAATGCATAAAATTCTACACTAGAAAAGCTGTAAATAAGAATGGGAGAGAGAAGTTATCCTCCTCGACGATTGCTTGGAGGACGAGTAGATTAATCTAGAAAGCAGTAAATCTATACTAGAAAGCGGTAAAAAGAATAGGGAGAGAGAAATCCTCCTCGACGGTTGCTTGGAGGACGAGCCGGACGGGACGACGCCTGGACGAAGGAGAACGAAGCAGGACGAAGGAGGACGAAGAAGAAGAACGGGAATGAAGCAGCACGTCGTCGTCGTCGCGGGATCCACTTCCGAAGGGGAACCAAAATTGGACTTTATCTTGCAAGAAGCATCCCGGGTGTGGGACAAGCTTCTTTTGAGCTTTGGAGGGGTAGAGAGGAGAAAGAAGGGATGAGAATTTCGTATGGAGGGGGTCTCCTTTTATAGTTGCAAGGAGTGGGGGCAAAATGGACATTACAAGTTCAAAACAATAAACAAGGGGTCTTTAGTGACGGATAAATCCTTCACTAAAGCCCCAACGTGGGCGTAGTGGCCGGCTCGCACGCGCCTCCTCGCCTGCTCACACGCTCAACAGCCACGCATGTTCGTCGCTTTTCAGCCGTCCAATCGCGAGATCGGACGCCTTAAATCGCGTCCGCGCCCGATGCGTAGCGCGCACCGCGCGCGTCTGATTGCGTGTTCGATCGCGCGTCCAATCGTGCGTCGACGCTATCGGGCACGTGCAGCCGTTGGATCTCCATCTGACTCTCATCCGCACCCGCTCGCCCGTGCCTTCCACCCCCTCACCGCGGCTCAAACCCGCGACCTCTGCTTTGCCCGCGGCTGCGTCGCCGCTGCGCTACGCGGACGAAATGGTCGCGCGGACGCTTTTAAGCGCGAGCGACCACAGCCGTTGGATCTCCATCTGATGGCGGAGAGCGATCGGGCGGGGGCCTTCACAAAATGCAAGCGGCCGTTTGGGCAGTTGAGATGGCACCACGTGGCGCCATCTTGGTCGTCCATCTTCTGAAAGTTGTAGATGGTGCCACGGATGTCGGATTGACTCGATTTTTGTGTCGTTGGGCTGCGATCATCGATCCGAATTCATCCGTGTGGTCGGATTTGTCATCTGAAGTGTGGATTTACACCATCCTGGCCCTTGATCTTCTAGGGTTCCCAGGTCACTATCTGATGCTACGGATGCCTGATTAGGGCGATCTTGGAGTCGCTGAACTCCAATCGTCGCCTTGATCACATCCATACGGTTGGATCTTTGATCCGAGGCCCTGATAAAATATTTGCCCTGTCCAAGCACATGAAAGGAGACAATTAACCTCCATTTTATTCAAAGTATTCTAAATGCAAGATGATGCATGTAATGCAATATTTATATCATGAAATGCAATCCTATGCTTAAGAACATGCATAAATAGACATCTTAAGTAGTGTAAATGTGTTTACATCATATACTATATTTACTTTATTTCTGTTTCTCTTTTCTGATAGTGAAAAGACAAAAAAAATATATATAAAAGAGAAAAGATAATCTTTGACTTGCAGGTACTCCGTCTTGCGAATAGAAAGACCCATCTTGGAACTCTATTTTGGCTCAAAGCCAAGAACCCAATTTTGAGGGTATGCCTCAAGGACAAAGATTACTAAAAAAAAAATCTAAATAAGAAAAACACCAAAAACACAATAAACGGAAGAGACCCGTTGTAGGAAAGGTGTAGAAACTCGACTTGTAACCCCACTTCCCTGAGTTCGACCCTGGGCCTAAAAGTGACAAGATAAAATCAAGTAGGCTAGGTTAAAAGTTTTGTAAAGAGATGGTTAGGTCCGATTTAGGATAACCACTATACACACTTCAACGATAAAATCACCATATTAACAACCTATTCGGGCTCAACATCACTGGGTCGGCACGTTATTTGGGTTAAGAAGAGGTTGAGAAGGAAGTGTGCCTGGTTGGCGAGAATTTGCCAAATGGGCTAGTTGGTTTCGAACCTCTGTGATTTCGTCCTTGTGTTGCTTCTGAATAGTTGCATTCGTTCTCTGAATGTCAACCAGAGTTTGAAGGATGAGGGACATTTGGTCTTGGTTTGGCCTTGATGGATAAGTAGGGTTGGGCCGAGGCTGAGGCGGCTGGTAAGGACGAAGTGGTTGTGGACGGGGCTGAAAGGGTGGTCTTTGAGTTTGGGAATTTCCCACCCACTGGAAGTTGGGATGGTTTCACCATCCAGGATTGTAGGCATTGGAAAATGGGTCATTCTGGATGGCATTGAGGTCCTCGTAGGTCTGAGGAACCTCCAAAGAGTCATAGAATGGGGGAGTGGAATTCCCCAAGATAGTATAGAAAGGGTCGGAGGGTCCTCCAATCCGAGAATCAGATGGGTGTGGATATGGCTCCATCCCAGGAGAAGGTCGGGGGAGAATGTTTTGCATAGTCTCTCGTGTGGAAGGAGGCTGTGCAAAGGAATTATGTGCAGAGGTGGCTCGCTGCAAGTGCTGAGTTAGCTCATCCACCTTTTTCTCGATAATAGAGACCTTGTCCAATCGACTGGCCATCAATTCCAGGTCGACTGATGCGGACAGGCCCTGCGTCTCGTGTGCTCCCCTAAGGTTCGTCGATGCATGGGTATTCATCCTGTCGAATAATCCCATGGAGTCATTATTGATGGAGTTCTCGCACATATTTTCGAGAATCTCCCACACGGTGTCCTCATGCTGACCCATGATATCTCCTCCGCAAGTTGCATTGACGAAAAGCCTAATATGTTCACGGAGTCCCTGGTAAAAAGATTGGACTTGTTCCCATTTAGGAACTCCGTGATGGGGGCACTTCCTCATGAGATCCTGAAAGTGATCCCATGCCTCATGGAGAGGTTCTCCTGTTTGTTGCGTGAAGTGGGTAATCTGATGGCGCAAGGCATTGGTCAGACCAACGGGAAAGAACTTCTTCAAGAACTCAGATTGAAGTTCTTCCCAATTGTTGATCGGCCGGGTCTATGTTTGGTACCAATGGGCGGCCTTGTCCATAAGGGAGAAGGAGAACATCTTCATGAGGAGAATATCCTGATTTTGTGTATCTAACCCAAAAGTCTGGGCCAGATACTTTAGCTGTTTAATGTGTTGGAAGTGGTCTTCAGAATTAAGCCCATGAAATTTAGGTATGGCATGAATCATGTTGGGCTTTAGTTCAGAATCAGGTCCTCCAGTCGGGATTCTGACTCGAGGCCCAATAGCCACTGCAGCGAGATTATAATGATCTTGCATCATGGGACGCTGCGGTGGGTGCATGAGTTCTGGAAGAGGTCATTGAGTCACTGGAGCTGGTGTTCCAGATTGTTCTCTTCCTCAACTGGCTGAGCCATTGTGGAAGAAGAAGGTGAGTTGGGTTCGGAGTCGGAGGAGAGGTCTATGTGAAGTGTTGGTTGCACAAACAAGGGCCCCGAGGCTCTGCCTCGAGGAGAGTGAATTTCTAAAGGAGGTTTCAAGGACCTCCTACCAAACATACACTGATGGAGAGGATGAGTTTAGCAGGTGCTGGACCCAATCAAGACACCTAGAATGTTGGGTGACTATAGAGGTTCGGGGTAGATGAACCCCTTGATCAAAAGATCGTCCACTTGAGAATTACCTGGGAAGCCAGAAAGGGTGAGTCCCGCGAAGACCCCTACACCGTAGAGCGCCCCCATGGGTTACAGGGTTTCCCCCACCCGACCTCTCTTGTCACTGAGATTCCAGGTAGACTAGAATGGGGACCTTGACCTCTTAAGTCTACCACTTTTAGTTAGGATCAAGGTGCTTAGGTTTTCACTTGAACTTTAGCCTTTTGAGTGCAAAGAGTGACCTAAGTTTAAGGTTGGTTGACCCAAGGGGTCAACTTCACCTATTAATACCTTTGAGAGCTTATTAGGTCTTTGTCTTTTAGGGTTCGAGTGTTTTTAAGAGCCAAATTTATTAAGGTTTTCTCTAAATAGGTGCTTTCAAACAATGGATTGGGCACACTTCTTTTTGGGAATTCTCAATCTTTGCTTTAGAAAGTGTGTCTCTAAAACCCTAATTTTGAATCTTATATTGGCTTTACTTGGTCCAATTACCTTCCTTTAGATTGGGTAATTAGGGCTCAAGCAAGAAGGTGTTAGCCCTAAATACCCTTAATGGATGTACAGATATACTGTGTTGAAATTAAAAACAGGCAGCTTTGATGATTTACTATGTATGGAAAACAGGTTATGTTTAAATTGCTTTTTTCTTTCTTTTTCTTCTTCTTTAGAATTTAGGGGCTAAAATGAGAGGATAGAAAATTACCTGTCCTAGGTGTGGTTGTTGTGCGGCTGCTTGTTGTCCTCTTGATTTCCTGTGCCTGCACAAAAGAGAAGAGATCAATAGAAAGTCAAAAATTGTGAATTAATAGCTTCTAGAATAGCCGTTGCTCCCGGGCAACGGCGCCAAAAACTGGTGCGGTCCTTTGTCGCTATGATAATTATAGTCGTTAGAGTATATGACAAGAACAGTTACTAGTTTAATACAATTTATTATTCGGAATGACAAGTTTCCTGAGGTCGAACTCAGGGAGCAAACTATAATTCTAGAAACCTATAAATTCACAATATAAGGTTTTACAAAAATTAAGAGAGAGAGAAAGAAGGGGTGATTGGCTTCGACTCTCTTCTTTCTTCTTCTTCTTTGCTTCTGTGATTCCTCTTTCTCTTTCTCCTTTCTTCCTTTCTGATTTTCTTCTCTTCTTGCAGCTGCAGAGGCTTCTACCTTCTCTTTTCTTCTTCAGCTGCTAAGTCTTTCTCCTTTCTTCCTCACTGATTTTCTTCTCTTTTTCTTCTTTCTTCTTTTCTTCTTCGCTTGCTTCTGCTCTGGCCGCTGACCTTCCATCATCTGACTCGATGCTCAGACGGCTTAACTGTGTGTTTGCTACAGTGAGGCTCTTCTTCTTTTCCTTCCTCTCCTCCTCCTCTCTTCTTCTTCCTTCGCCTGCTTCTTCCTTTTTCCTTCTTCCCTGCGTGCACACACAATTATCAGTGCAAAACCTATCCCTACCCCTTCCCCGCATCTCTCTCTCTATTTCTCTCTAAAAGGTTCGCTCCCAGAGCATTCGCGGGTATACGGGTCGGGTAACGCGCTCAGGACCAGGCCCACCGGCGTGCGGTGGTGGGCGAGGAGTGCTTGGTTGGGTAGTCGAGTTCGGCCCAGGCCGGCGGGGCGTGAGCGTGGGCAAGGGCGGGTGCGAGTGTGTGGCGCGCTCTGCTCTGCGTGCCCGCAGGCGAGAAGGCGCTGGCAATTGGGGCAGCAGCGAAGGCTCGCGACCCCAATTGCGAACCTGGGCACATTCGTGGAAGCACCCCGCATTGCCTGGAGCTCACGCCTGGGCTGGAGGAGTCCTGGAGCTGCCTGCAAAGAAGCTTCAGCAGCTCGTCAATGGCGGCGAGGAGGCGGAGACCTGAAATCACAAAGACGGCCTCACGGCCACATCAGACAACGCCGGAGTGTGGCGAAGGCATTGTGAGGGTTGGCGAGGTGCGAGAGCACCTATGGCCGTGTGCCTAGGGAAAACTGTGTGTGCGGAAGTGGGTGTGTTCGGGGGGTGGTCGGGAGGTGAAGGGCGGTGAATGGAGTGGGGGAAATGCTTGAGTGGAGTGAGGGGGAGCTTCTGGGCTTGTCGGCGAGAGGTGAAATGGCCTGTGAAGGTGGAGCGACCTCGCTGGAGATGGCGGCCGGAGGTGAAGCAGATGGGGGTGGTAGTGGTAGTTGAGGGGTCTGAAATGCTAATTGAATGAGGGAAAAGTGAAAGGAGAGTAAGGGGAAAATTCCTACCTACTTAGTCGACGAAGAGGGAGAGGAAGACGTCCGGCTCGTGCCTGTCGGAGATGGGGACGAAGGTGCCCAGGAGGGGGTTATCGACGACGAGGAGGAGATTTGAGGGCGCCAGCTGGTGCGGCCTGGCGTGGGAAGACGGGGCAGAGTAATCTCTGTTGCAGGTATGGCAGCAGAGCGATGAGGAGGAGGAAGAAGGATCATCGGAAGCTATGGCACTCTGACCAGAGAGGGGAGAGACGAAATTGAGGGTTTTTCTCCGCCAGAAGTAGCTTGAAGGAGATGGCAGACCCTGCCGCTCCTTATAAAGGCACTGGCGAGGAGAGGGGACCGAGGGAGCGACGTGCCATGCTCGTCGGAGATGGCTGGAAATGGACACCCATGCCTTTCGTGCGTTTGCACGAGAGGCATGGCCGGTTGCATGGGTCATGGGAGGGTCCCTGCGACAGAGGACGATGCAGGGAACCTCCCGTTTTTCCTGAGAACAGGTGCCATGCCCTGCGCGGCGCCATCCTCTGCGCAAGGTTGCCGGAGGTATGGTGCTACTCAGAAATGGCAAGGAGGACCGTTCTGCAAAGAACGATGAGAAAGATAGGGGGCCATTTGCAAGGGTTTCAAAAGATAAGGGTCAAAAAGTAATTTAAGAGGACCAATTTGTAAAGTCGGTCAAGATGGTCTTTTCTTAGGCCCAAATTTTTATACCAGCCTAATTTGAACCTAAGGATTTTAATGGTGAAATTTGATTTTAGGTTGGACCATGTTTGATCGGTTAATTTGCACAAAACCCAAATTAGGTCATAAATTGGGCATGGTTCTCATTTTAGGTCAAAATAGGTTGCAAAGGCCAAATTGAAGGTTCTAAACGCTAGGGAATATTTTTCCATGAATTTTAGAGAGTTTAGTTGATTTTTATCTTGCCTCTAACCTAATGAATTAAAGTGGATTTATTTTAGGGTTACAAAATGTCATTTAATTCCTAGAAGTTGTTATAACACTTTTCAGATCAGATCATCCCACTTCCCTCCTTATTAAGCTCATTTGACCTGTGTTTAGACCCTTAATTACCCTGTTTGCGCACTGCATTGGTAAAATTGTAGTTTTACCCTTTATGATTTATTTTATTCTTTAACTCAGAATTCTCTGAGTTAAGCCTCTCTTTAGGTTTTGTAGGAGCTTCTTCATACTTATTTAGATTAAATTGTGCTAGTTAGGGTTCATGATGAGGTTCTCATCATGTCTCTACGATTATTAGTGTTAATTATATCAATTAGAGTCAATTTCTAGGGAACATGTGCATTAATGACATATCATAATGGGCTTGGGAGCATTGCACGCATGTTGTGTTAAGATTACTTGTAATTAATGTTTATTGACCATATGTACAAGTGCATACTTAAATAGGTCTTAGATGAGCAATCAATACTGATGGATTCAAATCGACGAACAGAGTCCAACAGACTTAAAATCACCTCAATCCGACCTCCGTAGCTCCCGCAAAAAGTCCAAGAAGTTTTGACTGTTGATCTGATGATCAACGATCCTCGTTGCACCACGTGGCACCTGCTTCGGCCTCCATCACACGCCAGCAGCACCTGCAGCTTCTTCATTGCATAAGATTCACCGTTAGATTTGCATCCTATGGCTGGTAATCATCCACGTCACCTCCTCAATCGCACACTCAAAGGTCGGACGAGATCTTGACCGTTGGATCTCCATCCAATGGTCAACGTCACATGTGCATCGCTTCGTCTTCATGACAATCTACGAAGGTGACGTGGCGGGTGAGTGTTGTGCTTGTAAGCGAGCGGCGAGCGTTTGAACCCTACCGCACCCCTAAATCGACTCCAGCGCGCATCGCAGCTAATTAGAACTGTTCGATTGCCATCGAACGGTCTTGAGGTAGGCTATGCGGTGCCATCTCAAGTGTCGAATGAAGGCAAGTGGCACACGCGTGATAACGTGCCCCAGCACGCACCATCCAACATGCATGGGGAATGATCTGAGGCAGCATGCGAGGCACGATCTCAGCCATTTGATGCTTGATCGGATGGCTTAGATGATGTGCACATGGATCGTGCACTGAAAGCTCACAGCCGTGCATTGACCGCCGAAAGGGAAACTTCACCAACGCTTATGGAAGGGGTATAGCGATGTCTTAGATGTCACTAAAGCCCCTTACCTGATTTAGAAGCCTCTTTTCCACTGTAATAACACCCACACACCTTCCATTTGTGTTCATCCCTTCCTAGCTTCTTCCTACCCTTTACCTAGCATGCTTCTACACCCTTAGAAGTGCAAGCACCATCTTGGAGAATATTGAGCCACCGATGGAAGCCCCTCTACCGCCGTGGCTGCCTCACCTCTCCATTTTGCCTTTATGCTTTGGCTTCATGTTCATGTTTATCTAAGCATTCATCTAGTATTATTGTAAAATGATTTGGCTTATGGAGTATAGTAGCTTATGCTATCATCTTGTTTCATCATACCTTGGTTTCATGCATGGCTACTAACTTCAATTCTACTTACATTTTGTAACTCTCATTCTCTCTCTCATTCTCTTTTTACAAGCAAACTAAACAAACATCATGTGACACCTTAAAGTGATAAACTGATCCAATTTCATGCTTCCCTAAGATTGACACTTGGACTCATTTTGATTATCTTCATTTAAAATTTATGTCATAAATGCATGCTATAACAATAGATTAAACTTAATGCGTTTCTCAACTTCACTTCACACGACCTTAGGGAGCAAAAGCCTTTAAGAAATTTTGGCTTTTGACTCCCCAAAAGTCTGGCCGAACCACCCACTCCCTCAACTCTTCCGTTGACTTCGGCCGGCCACCACACACACTCATTCATCAAATCTCCACCACCATCACCTTTACCGCATTGCGGCGAAGCTTCCTAGGTGGTCAACTTGGGCCAAAAGCCCATATTTTCATTTCAGGTTATCCACCAGTCTCACCTCCTTCTTCGGTGACGTCAACCTTCATCCAGTAAAGAAACCACCAAGAACGATCCCACCTAGTGCAGAATCAAATGAGGCTCACCTTGGGTCGTTTGTGTGGCCATACGAAATCAATCGAGGGCCAATTGCTCTCGCAATAGCTGCAGATCCTTCATGCTGAAACGAAGGAAACGAGTGGCACTTTTAGTACCACCTTGTGGGAAGAAGAAGCCAATTTGTCTATAAAAGGAATTCGGCTCCTTAAGGGTCGCCCAAGAAACAGGGGGCCGGGTCTCCATACCTATTCACTACCATATGCACACACACCTACCCACACACATGCTGGTGTGTACCTTGGACGAGCCTAGGCTGATTTTGCCTCGAAGCGCATGTGCAATTGAGCTTGCTTTGTATGGGTGTTGGCCAAGTTTCGTGCTTACTTTTAAGACATCTGATGGCTTAGTGTGAATGTTTGATGAGTCCTTGAGAAAGGCTAAGTGTTAAGGGCCTTGTTTAGTTGAAGAATAACCAAATGTTTGCCTTTATTCTTCCTTTATTTTTGGAGATTGACAATTCATTTTTTATCTATTTGAGATTGTTATTCATTGTCGATTCTATTTCTCTTTATATCAGATTATTGTGCTCATTTTATATTCAATCAAATAGTGGTTGGTTATGATTATTTGCTCCCTGGGACAACCTCGGACTCACATTCGAGATTATAAATTTAAGTGTTGTTTGTTGCTTTCTTATCTATACTATGATGCATATTTCAAAATTGACAAAAGTGTGGCCAACATTTTGGCATCGTTGCTGGGGAGCAACATGCAATTCACCACTAGTCATATTCATTTTGATTTGATTTCTAACTTGCACTGTTTGCTTATTTTGATGTGAATTCACAACCAAGATCCTCCACTCGAGCAACCACACCAGGGTCAGGTTAGTCATTCTGACTTCTTCCATAATCCCCTCTCAATCTTGGGAAGATAAAAAGGAAACAAAAGAAATTAGGATTCAATACTGCCTTACTTTTCTAGTAACATCATTTTAGGTGAGAAATTTTTGATTTATCTTGATTGATTATGATAAGATTTGATTGATTTGATTAGAGACACCTAATCCTGATACTTGCACTTATTAGGGACATAAAGCACCTTGGGCTATTTACCTTCCTAGTTGATCCCAAGGTGCCATCTTTGAAATTAATTGGACTTGGAAATAGAGCCAATTAGGATTGCTACATTAGGGTTTCAAGTGCTAGTACACACTTGCCATTCAAAAATGGAAACAAATCTTCCTGCATTTGTGTGCCACCCAAGCCTTGTGTTGAACTGATCTTATCATCAAACCCTAAAATCAAGGCTCTATATTCACTTGAATCATAAAAGTTGGGACCTAATAACCTATTTGAGAATAAGATAGGGTGATTCAAGTGACTTAACCCGAATTTCATTCTCAATTTTGGGGCAGGTTAAGTGAAGTTGGTTCACTTTGAGAATCAACCAAACTCAAATTAGGTCACAATTTGAATGAACTTCTAAAATCAAGTGAAAATCCATGGCACAATCAAGTTTAAAATTGGTAAACTTAGGTCTCAATTCACACATTCCAGTCTACTTGGAATTATGGTGACAAGGTCAGGAAGGGAAAACCTTGTAACCCGTGGGGATGCTCTACCATGTAAGGGTTTTTGTAGAGCTCTCCCTTCTTGGCTTCCCAAGTAATTCTCGGGTGTGCAAATTTTTGATCCAGAGGTCTTCAGCCTCAAACAGTCATAGTTATCCAATTTCTTTTGGGTGCCTTGAATGGGTCCAAGATTGCGCAGCAATCATAGGACTTAAATGACCTAAATTAAGTTAAAACTTAGCATAATTGTAGTGTAATTCATGCATATATAGCATACATTGCATCTTTCTAGTTTTACTTAGATATTCATGAAATAATGCCATAATGTACTGATTAGTGCATTATTTGGATTGTAGGCAATAAGCTCAGGAGATGGCCTGAAGCTGAATCTGAAGTAGGGAAGAAGCCAAAGTTGCAGTAGAGCTAGAGCAGAAGCCCTGGAATAAAGATGAAGAAATAATGTAGGGATGAGGTATACTACCTTACTAGTAGAATTTTAATGTAGGAATTAAATTATGAAGAACATAGGATCTTTCCTAGCCTTGGGACAACCCTAAAGACCTTCCTAAACCCTAGCCACCCTTAGATTAGGTCACCCTAGCCTAGGATACTTCAAAACCCTCTTCCAGCCTACGTTTGGACGTCTAGGTAGGTTGTTGGACATCCAGGTTTCTTAGACACCACCCGTAGAGCCAAAACCCAATTTTGCTAGAATATTGGACGTCCAAACAAGGTGTCAGACGTCTAATTTCTGTAGAATTCCAAGACAGAACCTCAACTTCACCCTGATCCAACATTGGACGTCCAAACCAGAGACTTAGACTTTTGATTTTGAAGTATAAGTCATCTGATCACTAAATCAGATGTTTAGAACCCCTCTGTAGTTACTGTTTTTGAAATTAAGCCTAGATATTGATTTCCTAAGCCCCTAAACCCAATTCTACACCCTAGGGAACCTAAATTAAGGTGCCCTAAGCCTAATACACTACCCTAAGACCCTCCTAAGAACCTAATTAGGTTCTCACTAAACCCAATTGACTTGGATCTAAGTTAATCACACTTTACCTAGTTAATTGGACTCATAGAGTCCAATTGAGCTCAAACCTCAACCAACACAAGTCTAATTGGACTCAGTGAGAGTCCAATTGACTTAATCCCAACCTAATTGAGAACACTCTCTCCCAATTAGACACACATCCACTCAATTAAACTTAGGATAAGTTTAATTGCACTCATCACTTTAGTATTAGGGTTTATAATCCTATTTTTAAAAACCTACCTAAAGCCAACCATCTAAACCTATAGGACTCGACCTAAACCACCTAGCCACACCCACATATTCACACACACACACACACTCGCCTAGTCGCCCACTCTAGAGTCTTCTAGAGCCTTCACCAAGTGGCACCACCTAAGTTGCCAAAAATAGCAACCAAACTAGTCCATTCTTAGATCCACAATTTGTGGATCTAAGAAGACCTGCTCCCATCCATCTTGATGCCAAGATGGAGGCTTTTCTAGAGAATTCTATAATTCTCCAAAGAGCCAAGCCCTTGGTCTATTTAAAGACCATCGTGGATGACCAAGGACCTCAATCTAGTTCTTGGACTCCATTCATGTGCACACCCTCCACAAGCTCTATCACCTCCATCACCTTCTCAAGAAGTTGGCCAACCACCTTGGCCTTCCCTCTTTCCCTTCCCACCACCTTAGGCCACACAGCCATTGGAGACTACCTCTAATGGCTGCTTTCTGTTAGCTGAATTTAAAGTTCTTCTGAGTTTTAATTCATGCATTAATTTTCTGATTAGTAGTGTAGTAATCCTCTGCCTGAATGAATGCATGCATAATCTTTCTTAGATCCATGCATGCATCACTTTTCGGTTAGTTAGAGTTGTTGATCTAAGCTTTCTTGTATAAGCATTCCTCTACCTATGATTGTAATGACAATGTTTTGGAAGAAATGATCAATAGTTGCCTGATATCTGTTTCATCTATTTATGTTGCAATCATCAGTTGCCTGATTTATATTCTTATCTTGTTGCAATTAAAATGTCTGTTCTAGAAGATAGAGAAGATTTAACGCTTAACAAATATTCTATGGGTCGCCATCGCATAGTTAAGATAGTGTGCACCAATACGCATACCTTCACGTTTATATTATTTTTGACTCATGCGTACATCTTACGAGTTAACAACGCAACCGACAAATCTTATATTCGTATTTTAAACATCGTATTGCAATTTTAAGCAAGTAGAGTAATCAAATCAATCTCGCTTTTATCTACCTCCTTGAGATCGCCTGGGACTCACCATCTCGTTATTTAAATTTTTGTCGAATTGGATTTCGCGACTATACTACGATGCTTTTTGAATCAAATACGCGATTTCACGATCTTGATAGTCCAATTCATATCCAGTCGCTCATCTATTTTCTATAGTGCATATACATAGGAAGAGGTCCCTAGGTCTAACCTAGAGGCCTCTAATAAAGCCTGATCCAGATCGGGGTCAAGTCTCGATCTTCTTGGGTGAAATCTGATCTAATTTGATCTTTTCAAATCTGGACCTGAATTTGATTCTTCATTCTGATCGACCACTTGATTTCAAGATTCAACCAAACAAATTAGGAAAAATAGCTAGTAGCCCTGAACCCCGTAAGAGCATGAAAGATTGAATGATTGAGGATGTTATCAAATTCAGCAAAGAATTCTACAGAGCCTCAACCCCCTTTAACGAAGTTCAGGTTAGTGAACCAAAGCTGACAAACCTCATTATGGACCACATCCAAGTGATTGCAACACAGATAGCATGTGGTTGAACCTGGGAAACCCTCTTAGAACAGATCATTCCGATGAGAAGATTTCATAGGAATGAGGGTTTACAATACTTATTAAGTCCACCACTTTGGGAAAAATACTAGGATATCATTACATGACGTGGGTATCTATTAGATCATATAGAAAAATTGATTATTGAAAGATACCCATACCCCCACCCCGGAGTCAACTATGAATCTTGGGGTAATTTCGAGGATCAATAAGATTTTCCTGAGCCCAGGTTTGAGCATGGAGGCTTTTAATGCTGAATTCCCAACCCAAATAGAACTAGAGGATAATGATTTTGTTCAGAATGAAGTATCTGACCAATTCATGGGTTGAAAGAATTCCATTACATGTGTTCTCGACTATGAGCCAGCTATCGAAAACTTTGAAGCTGGTCCATCTCAAACATAATTTCAAATTACCTGCGATGACTTCAATGCAGAGCTCCTCGACGATGGAACTCGTGTACCTTATCCTGGTAAGGTCATCCTCGAGAGTAGTTTTGGCATCCCAACTAAGCCAATGACAGATTCTAGTGACCCAATTCTTACACCTAGCCTAGAATCTGGATTTGAACCTATTTGGGATGATTATGAGGCTCAACATGACGAGGATGGAATCTCATATTTGAAATATGATTTTGAGCCTATGTTTGATGATGAAACCCCTCCAGACTCCTTAGAAGAGCAGATGGAATTCTTTGATGTAAAATTGATTTACGATATAGAATCAGAGGAATTTGGAGAGTCGGGACTGAATTGGATCTACCCTAGAGACCTTGAAATCGAGCCTATATCCAATAAGGATATCCCTATTAGCTTAGAACCTAAAGTTAAGTTAGACCAAAGTCAAGTTGATAACTTCTAGACTTTTGATTCTACTTGTGGTGGAAATCTCGATTTCGAGTCAAGTTCAGAAGATCATGCTCGCGGATTCTCCCATGCTAAGTTTGATCCATATTCTAATTCAAGAGAATCTTTGTTTCAAGATGATTACGAGCTAATTTATGACCTCGATATCCACGATCCATTCTTCGATTTTGATTATGAGGTCATTGATTTAGAACTTGAAGTAGCCACACCGCCTAATCTGGAGCTGAAGCCTTTCAAAAACCTGCACCTGTCATGTTACTCCACCGGAATCAATTTCTATTCTAAATCACATCACTTTGATCTGGTTGGAGCTGATTTGCCACCGCAGTTTGACAATGAATGGGACATTGATAAAACTGACAGTTATTTGCTACGTACTTCTCATCCCATTAGTAAGGTTCCTACATTCTTCACAAGTCCATTAGCTTTTTAGGATCCCTATTTTGATCTGGTCGAACTAAGACAACTAAACCTTCAATTCTCATTTCTATATCTAGTTGAGCTAGAATTCACTTGGTGGGCCCCACACCTGTTGATCCACATTTCTCAACCCACCAAATTGATTAGGTTTGGTCTGCATCTGATGAGTTGTGACTCATCATAGCTAAATCACCTAAGTTAAGCTAAAAACTAGGTTAAACACTATCAAATTAACACATAAAAAGGGTTAACTGTGGAAAATAGAAAAAAAGACCTAAAACATCAATTTTGTGTTAAAAATGCATAATTAAGTCATTAAATGAGATATTCTTTTAAAGAAGGTTAAATAGTGATCCAAGTGCAAATTGAACACACAAATGAGCTCAAAATTCCAAATCAAAAGTGTAATTAACTTCTAATATGTTCAATTGAGCGTCAATAAAAACTTAGGATCATTTGGACATCATTAAGGTCTTGAAATTAAGGATTTACATTTAGGTCCTTAGTACATCACATTTCATTCTTAGAAAACTAACCAAGGACCTATTCGTAAGATGCAGGGACCTTTTTGCAAGTCTTTAAGGATCTCTCTGTAACCATTCATAACCACTTATGGGCTTGCTTGCACTTTTTCTACCCCTTCGCTGAGGGGTGTTCCTTGCAAAAACACCAATAGAACCCAGCCACCACCTGCAACTCACGCATGTACTGTTCATGCGATGAACTTAAGCAATCCCCATCGTCCTTTGTCTAGACCCTCTTGATTTGCGGCTCTTCTTCGATCGAACCTTCACGCGACTCGATGTGTGTGGTCACCTCTCCTCCTAGATTTGATCTAGCGACTATGATTTGATTTAAGCTTGCCATGCTCTCTCCTAAAATCCCCACCGCCCAAGCCCTTGGAGACTAATCGCACCACCTCGGTGCTTTGATCCACTGTCACTCTACTTAAGGAGCTCTACAGTTGCGTGCGCGAGGGATAGCTCCCTTCTACACCTCTCAAGCCAATCATTCTTCCCCTCCAGCTTTCCTCCCCACATTTCCCCATTTTCACGGCCACCGACTGTGAATTCCACTTTCTCCTTGACTCTCCTCGCCACTGACTCTATAGCACCTGAGGGCAACCCAGAACTCCATTAGCGAGTTTTCACTCCGCTAGAGAGCTTCCTCCCTCCATTCTTCCTCTCCACCCAATGGGTAGAGATCCAAAGGTCCCATTCTTCCATTTAGACTATGTTTTAATGCTTTCTAGCTTTAGCATAGACGTAGTGAATGTTAGTGTAGTGTAGATCAGTTAGTGAATCCACTAGTTTTTAATTTAGCTTAGGAGTAGATTAGTGTAAGAATCACATCCACCTCCTCTGATTAATTCAGATTAGAGGAGATGAATTCATCTCACTCACTGATCATTGATTTCCCCCCCTTACATCCCCATTTCATGTTCTCTATTTTTCCTCATAATTAAATCCATAAATCACCCCTTCATTAGACTTAATTTCATATCTGAAGGCTTTGAACCTCAGATCTGAAATTAGTGTCATAACCCACCTTGGGGGGTCTCTCATTCATCTTGCAAATTCACAAGACCCTCCGATCTTGTTCACAAATTCAGATGACTCAATTTTGCTTGCAAATGGTTTTCATGATCGAATCAGAGGTTTGAATTCAATTTTGAGCTTTATCGGATTTAATCGAGTTGTTTGAGGATTTTAGTGGCTTTGATTGGGTATATGCAAGGATTCTAATGTTCTTGAGTGTGGTTTTCATTTATGGATGAGCGTATACCTGATTTAAGTTACTTATTGGGGAATTCTATCAAGGAGAATTAGTCTCCCTGATTTGAGATAGAATAATGATCCAATGCATTATGATTTGATCACCAACTTACCTTGATCACCAATCATTGTGTTCAAGATAAGAACGTGATTAAATCAGTGCTAAATTCATAGCAAAAGCCCTATATGGGTGACATTTATTTCTCAATGTACATTTCAATTCCAACCTAACAATGGAGATCTAATTGACTGCTGATTACTCATAATGAATTTGTGGTGCCATGTTTACAAGAGTTGAACTCTTGACTTAAGCTTCATGCTGTCTAGGGTGTGAAATGGAGATCAAATCAGAGTTCTATGATTTAGGTACTCAAATGGATTTCCAGATCTCCATCTCTGATTTTTGAAAGAAGTTTTAGAAATGAGTTGATCGATTGTGACTTTAAAGTGCATCAGATCAGACCTTCTTAGGTTTGATCTAATCTGATTTTAGCCTATAAAATTACCAATTGATTTTCATGGTTTTCATGATTATATCAAGTGGTTCTAATTGATCTTAAAAAGGAAAAAAAATCATTTTGGAACTCTAAACATTCAAGTATGGGATTAGAGATCAGAATTGATTTTGGATTGTTGAACCTAATCAGGTCTGTTGTGGCTTTGAAATTAACTTCAGAGCTATTGCAGACCTCCGAAATGAATTTAGAACATCTGAACTCCTTTTGTATGATCTGAAGTGAGTAACACAATAGCAGTAGCAAATCCTATAGTTGTTGTTTCAGCAGCTGTAGGAGCTAGTCTGGCTGAATTTCAACAGCTGCAGTAGCAACTGGATGGTCTAAAATGTAGGGCAGTAGGCTGGACTTTGAAGTAGATTAAAGAGCTGCCATGTTTATTTGTTATATTCAATGTTGTATAAGCTTTCATGTAACTGAAATGAACTTTAATTGCATCTGGATTTCTTATAACCTTGTTTAAATTCTTCTTTGTCAACTAAAATGTATGTATAACTGACCAACATGGAAAATGAATGGAAAATTGAAATGAAAACCATGGTTATCTATGCGAATATCTTCTATTTGATTTGTTAAACAAATATAAGTCATCCCAGTGAACTTTCAGACCTTATAACTAAATTTAGGTCTTAGATTCACTTGAACACACCTATTAAGGCTTAAAATGAGTTGAATTTGTAATTAAATAAAAATGATATAAAAAATCCAAAAAAATAAAATAAACCTGTCTTAGTGAATATTAGTATATGTTTAAGTAAATACTAAGTTTCAAGGTATTCTGAACCTCTGGCTTGGTAGAACATTCCAGTCGATGGTTCAGTCACCTTAAAACTCAATAAAAATCCCTTAACACAAAAACACCAAAAGCAATATATTCATCTCATCTCATCTCTCTCTTTCTTTCTCATCTCCTACCTCCACAAAATATATAAAACCCATAAAGATAAGAAAAACCCCAAAATACTCAAAAATACTATGTATGGTATGCATATACTTGTATATATAACTTATACTAAGCTATATATTTGTATATAATGTAAGATATGTACATAATAGATATTTATAACTTATGTATTTATTATATAATGTAAATTATATATTTAGGATTAGTTAAATTGTATATAACTTAATTATTTTTTTTGAAACTATGTATATAACTTAATTTATAACTAGTTATTATTTATATTAACTTATAAGCACTATAACTTAAGTAAATTTATAAAACTCTGTATATAAATGTAATTACTATTTATACTGTATATATATATATCTATATATTTATTATGTATATTAGAAACCTTGTATCATAATTTAATTATGTATATAGAATAAATACCGAATTTATTAAGTTATTACCTAAGTTATTAAGTTAAATCAAAATAAATTAGTAAATTAAGTTAAAATTGAACTAATTTATACTGTACATTTATATTAATGTATTTTACGTAAATTAAGCTAATTTTACTATATTTATAATGTATTATACTATTTAAACCTAATTTATATGTAAGACAACCTGAAATAAGTTATTTAAATGTAAATAAAATCAAAATAAATCATGTAAAATACAATAAAAATCTGTAATAAATAATTTAATATATATATTAACTCTGTATAGGGTCAATTAGACCATTGAATAACTAATTTATGTGTTAATTAAGAAATAAACTTAAAAATCAATATGTATAAAGTGTAAATTTTAGGTAATTTATTTATATGGCAAACATAATTAATTCTAAAAATAAATTATATAATTAAGTAGCCCTTTGTAAATACTTTGTAACCCTATAATTTATTTTTAAATTATAATAAATTATGGCCCTCAAATCGAGGGCCAAAATCATGAATTCATCACGGCTGCGTTGGGATTCCAGCGCTACGAAGGTGCTGAATAGCGCCACATCGTTCACTGACAAGCCTCCACCTCAGCTTAAATTGTTTCTCTTCCCATGCTATTCATTCGTCATGGGTGCCAGACGCCTGAAACAACCCTCTCCCCTTATGAGCATATGTATGATGATATGGCATTGACATGTGATGCGTAAACGATGTGCGGTGTGTGGCTGAGAGCCATGCACTGTGCGAGGGCTTGTTAAGCCCATTACTGAGCATAAAACATGATTAAGAGGCCTAATTAATGAATTATGGTGGTTCTTAGTAGAGGTCTGGTCCCACCCGAGAAGGTGCTATGTATCCCTCGAAAAGGCCCCCGCCAACTAATAAACCTAATTTTTAAACCAAGTAAGGCCTAATAAGGGGATTAATTAAGAAGAGAGAGAGGCTAAGTTAAGAAGAGAAGAAAGAAAAAGAAACTAAGTGTTAGAAGAAGAGAGAACAAAGAAGAAGAGAGAAAGAGTTAAATCTGAAAGAACATGATAAAGAAAGAGAAAGAAGAGTTAAGTGTATATGTATATATATATATCTAAGTATACTGTAAATAATAAGTATTTGTATATTAAGTATACGTAGTATAGGTAATGTTTGAGCTATATATGTATATAAATAACATAATAGCTTTACTGACAGATTTATCCGTCACTATAGATAGAATAAGTGTCACTTTAGACCTTAGTTTTTATCTTAGATTCTATAGATAGTTTTGTTGGGGTTTAGCAACATTTATATCTGTCGTTGTACATATTATATATGTTACTGTATATGTTGATATACTAAGTTCATTTAGTATAATATATATCATTACTTATTATCGTATATATATGTAAGTATTAGTATTATAAGTTATAAATAGATAGTATATAGTATATATGTGTAGTGTTTGATGCTTATTTGTATATTTATGTTTGCAAGTATTTCAATACATAAATTAGTTAATTCTTTCATTCATTAATTCATTCATTTATGATCTTTTCGGAATTAAAGAATAATGTTGGACTTAGAGAGTGATGTATATCAATAACTGCCTCCCAGTGAATGATCTGGAATAAACCTGTAAAAATTATATAATTAAATAAAATTGACGCGATAACGGTTTGTATTTGTGACATATACTACAACGACGATTTATTTTTTATACGAACTGTGGTCGATCGTAGAAAGTCGATTATCTTTTTGGCATCGTTGCTGGGGAGGAAACTCTTTACACGCCAAAATTATTTTTTAGTTCTTAATTTGTAAATAATTTTTGTTTTTGTATATAAATTCATTCATATTCATTGTTTGTATATAGGCATTCTTTTATTCATTAATTCTTTGTTGTATATACATTCTTTGATTCTTCTACTAATAAATTGATGTTTTTGCAGCACTTGAGGAGTAGGAGTAGCGTTGTCTTCCAGGCGGAGATTGTCTTCCTAGCGGATCCACTGCGCTTCTGACCTGACATCCCAGCAGAGTTTTTCCCTTGGAGCTGCAGTAGTAGAGTAGTATAGTATAGTTTAGATTTAGGTGTATAACTTAGGATCATTTGTTAGGCATAAGTTGTGAGAGCTTGTTCTCACACATAATTTTGTAATAATTGTGGACTCTCTGGACTCTCTTTTATCTCTCTAACTCATCTCTCATCGACGCGGTTTTTCCGTTCATGGGTTTTCCGTATCGATTTCTTTCTTTCTTTTTTGTTTGTTGCGTTATATAAAAATCCAAAAAAATTATAAAATAAAAAATTCAAAAAAATCTCATCCTTATCTAGCAGCAGCATATCTCTAGGTTGCACATTTTCTGCTAGATTTTAATTCAAAGTCAATTGCATTACTTGTAGAATTGCTAGAATCAGGTACACATTTTCTTACCTTCCTCAACTTCTGCCGTCCTTGCATTTGACTTAAATTAAAAAGACCATCTCTTATTTTGAAAAGATTAAAAAAGTGAGACAAGCAACATAGAATACTCTTCTAAATACTTGAATCAATTCAAAAGGAGACATTAAATTTTGTTTGAAACCTTGACTGAGATTTGCATCGCTTTTGTATTGATTGTCATCGTGCACATAGCACGATCACTTGAGATACACATACACGGGTTTCTACCTCATCTCCTCTAGCACCCACATGATCTGGATTCGCACGCCAGTCTTATCCAGACTCCTAGTGGATTATAGAGGTCTGCACTTTGCTAGGTCTATCTTTACAACGCGTACAATTGTTTGAAACATTTGTTTGCGTACTAATATTTTTGTGTAGCAGCCTCTAGGGAAAATTTGATTTCTCCTCTCTTGCTTGTTTGATTGGTCTTTTGATTGATTGAGATTGATTGGGATTTCTGATTTCTGATTAAGATTGAGATTGATTTATCCTTTGAGTTGTGACTGATTTTAAAACTCGTTTTCAAAAATCGACTCAATGGAAGGTAGGAGATCCCAAAACCCTGAACAAATACTCCCCTTGGGTACTGATGCCCAAGCCACCACTTCCACTTCTATGCCTTCCACATCCAATCCTTTACGTCCTAAACGTCAAACTCCTATCCACTACTCCACACATCATGAGGATGATCATGATTCTGCACAGTTTGAGGATTTCGAAGAACTTCCTCCACATCTTGTTGCACATCCTCCATTACCACCACCACCACCAAACCATAGGTTCCAACCTTCACCATATCCTAATTTCCCTAACCCACCACTGAAGAGAGGACCTATGCCTCATCTTTGATAACACTACACATGGGGGTGATAATTCTATTAAATAGGGCCCATTTTAAGAATAAAAGGCACAACATAAGTAGAATGGGAGCATTGCATGCATCATATACCAAGATTGCTTATAAAATTGTATTAATGGCCATTTGTGAAAGCACTTGTCAAAGCAGGCCTTAGATGAGCAATCAGACCGCACGGATGGATTCAGAATGACGAACGGAGTCCAACAAACTCAAGATCGGCCAAATCCGACATCCGGAGCTCCTACAACGGGCCCAAGAAGTTCTGACCGTTGATTTGGTGATCAACGGCCCTCGTTGCGCCACGTCACCCCTCGCTCCACCACACGCCACTCTTCCTTCAGCTGAGATCAAATCTCGACCGTCGATCTTCGATCGGACGGCTGAGAACCACGCACCCACCCGCAGTTGCCGTGACAAAGCGCAGGCGTGGTGCAACGGTTAGCGCGCACGCCCGCACGCACGCGACGCGAGTTCGAGTTGCGCAATGCGGAGAATTGAAGATGAAGGAGCACGCAGCGAAATTGGGCTGCCCGATCAGCAGCAGGCGGCCATGATTGCGCCACTCAACGCGCCCTTAGATCGCGAGTGCCCACGCGTGCGCGCATGCCGGGCGACGACGCCCGCGCACACGCATGCCCGAGGCGCGATCCGAGAGCATCCAAGGGAAGATCTCAGGATCGGACGGCTCTCACGCAGTGGCTGTGGATCGGGCGCGAAGAAGAACGGCGTAGGCGGTTGACCGGCGGGCTAGAGGGCTTCACCGATGCTTTTGGAATGATTTTAGTGACGTCCCGGACGTCGCTAATGCCCCTTCTTCTTAGAAAGCCCTTCTCCCTATTTAAACCCCCTCCAACCACTCATTCAAGGCATTCACTTCTCTTGCAACTACTCTACCCCTTTCCTAGCTAGCTTTAGGCCCTCTTGTAATCGCCGGAGACGACAAGCCGCCGATGGAGCCGCCGATGGAGCCTCCTCCACCCCGTGGCTGCCTCGTCGCTCTCCCCCCTCTCTCTCTTCCTCTCTTTTAAGCTTTCCCTTACTTTTGTTTGAGCGTGTATTTAATGTTGTAAGCTATGAACTAAAGTTGCATGATTAATGAAGTTACTTTTCGTTCAGTGTTTACTTGATTTCCTGTTTAAGTTGCATGATCAAGCAAAGAAACGACTCTAACCCTAATATCTCTCTCTATCTCTCTCTCGCTTTTCAAAACCGCACCTTTCGCAAGCAAAACTCTGCACTTTCCGTCACAACAAGTGATAAGAAAAATTCGATTTTCACGCCTCCCTGAGACCGACACTCAGACTCACCTCCGTTTCTTTACTTTAAAATAGACGTTGCAAGTGCGATTATAACGACACTTCTTAACATACACGCACAAGCGCAGGTCAGTTTTTGGCGCCGTTGCCAGGGAGGCAATGGATTTGTTTTGTCACCTCCATTCCACATCCATTCTCACATCGTCTAATGCCTTGTTTCCTTTTTACTTAATGGTTGCAGGAATTCGACGCTTGGACGGCGAAGCAACGCATCCCACGACGATAACAAGTGTGTAGGCACAACAAGGACCGATAGTGAGTAATTCTTCACTCATGATTGTTTTCTTGTGTGAAAAAGCTAAAAAAAATTGTAAAAATTGAAAAAATTGGCGTGGTGTATGATTGCTTGACCCACATCGTTAACACATCACCCCACAAAAAAATGTACACTCTAACATTCTGAATAAATTCCTGGAGTGTTCTTTTCTCTTTTTTGAGTGGTGTTTGAGAAGCCACCGTGAGTTGACCTAGGCCGCACCACTCAACCCTAAAATCGACTCATCTAATAGAAGCTGCATGATCATTAGGATGAGTACATTAAGGTTTTAGAGCCTCTATAGAATAAAAGGAAATCTACTTTCATCGAATTGTGTGCAGAACTTGACGTGCCTACTGAAACTTGTCTGAAAACATTAAGACACGTCAACCCTAAAAAGCACTAAAGTAAGGATGAAACACTAAAAGAAATCACATCTTAAAAATCCTTGCTTGAAAACCATGTTTTGATAGAAGCACACACCTTGAAAGTGGAAAATTAAGAGGCACCACCCCAATCAACGCCTCATCACATAACCCTAGCACAAGCACTATCCTAGCCCTTTAAAACTGAGTAGACGTGCCCTAGGCAGGATTGAGTTAAGTCTCTAAAGGCGAGGTTTTGTTCGTTGGGCATTTGGCTTTCATTCCCTTGGTAGAATCTGGTGACTAGGCTGTGGGGCAGTGTCAAATGACCGCAGTTGTGGGGTCTACGGAACCGAAGGCGTAAGCCAAAGGAAGAACCTTCCTTGCAATCCCCTCATAATCAACCTGGCCAGATTAGCCTTGGGAAGGGGAGTCCAGTGCATACGGACTTAATCACCCTTTGTGAGATTTCTAGGTCTCCTAAGGAATACACCATAAGGACTAGGCTTGTGTGCTTGATTGAAACACATTTCTCGCATCTGTTGCCCTCTGCATCCCCTCCTGTTCTTCTCTAGTGTATGCACGGGAGATGCTCACTGCATCCTGAGTTGTGTGTTTTGGGGCAGGAATCTAGGCGACGCGATTTTGTTAGGAACATGGTGGAACCTAGGTAGATGAGGCTGAGGATCAACCCCCACCAAATGCAATGGCCATCATCCAAGCCCAAATTAATGCAAACCACCAGCTTCAGCAACAACAAATCCACACCATCATGCAGGCCATACAACGATTGCAGAACCCACAAGAACAACCACCACCACCTTTCCAAGGTGTACAAGAGCAACCACCACTCGATATACCACCATTTCAGGATCAGCCGAGGCCCCTCCACAATTTCTATAATCCCTCCGCTATTAGAGTCGAGCCACACCTTAAGATCCCCGAAGGGGGAGATGATTTTGAGCTAAAATCGAATGTCTTAAGTCTAATCCAGAGCCACTTTCATGGAAGCTCAAATGAGGACCCCTTCCAGCATCTAGAGGATCTCGACCGCATAGCACGAACTGTGAAACCTAGGAACATTAGCCTTGACATTGTTCTAATCAAGATGTTTCCCTTCTCATTAAGAGACAAGGCTTCTCATTGGCTTAGAACCCTAGGTAGACCCATCACCACCTAGGAAGAACTGAGGCATGCTTTTTTAAAGAAATTCTTCCCCATAGGAATGACCAATGCCCTCAGAAGAGCTATCACTACCTTTACACTCCAACGAGGGGAATAGTTTCATGAGGCATGGGAAAGGTTTAATGAACTCTTGAGGAAATGCCCACACCACGAAGTACCAAGGTGGCAATTGGCCCAGATTTTCTACCATGGTCTGGACAGCAACCTACGAAACTTCGTCAATGCCTCATGCGGGGGAAACTTCCTGAACAAGGACGAGGAGAGCACATTTGAGCTCTTTGAGTTTATGAGCGAGAATTCGCTCAACAATGCCTCCATGACCCAGTTCAACAGGTCCAGTCAACCCCGTGGTGGGATTTATGAGGTACAAGCAAATTCTGGAATGGTTGACATGGACATCATTGCCAAGAAATTGGATTGAGTGGAATTGGTGGACAAAAAGATTGATGAGCTACTGAACTAGACCAGGAACCCCTTACAGACTTTCTCCCTAGCAAAGGGAGCGCATTATGTTGACCTGGTCCAGCCCTTTACCCAACTGAACCTGGAACAACCCCTAACCACGCTCCAGGGAGGGACCTTTGCTCCCTCAACCCTTGATTACTCCCTTCCCTCTTCATCAACATCGGCTATCCTCGAAGATGTGCAAGCTGTCCAAGGTTATGTGAAACCGGACCCTTTCTCCAATACTTACAACACTGGCTGGCGAAACCACCCCAACTTTGGTTGGACAAACCAGAAACCACCGCAATTCCAAAACTAGCCCAGGCCAAACCAGTAGCCACACTTGCCCCCCTATCAGCAAGGACCACCAGTTAGACCCCAATATAATCAGAATAGGGTGGCCCCTCCCCACAAAATCAAATGGACACCCTAATAAAGATGATGGCTGACATGAACCAGAAACATCAGGAGGAAATGGCCTTGGTAAAGGGGCAGTTAAGCCAACTCTTGGACTGTAAGCAACAAAGATCCCTACCTTCCCAGCCACAACCGAACCCGCGAAACATAATTAACAGAGGCCCCAATTCGCAAGGGTTCCAAGGCAACCCCGGGCAAGCTCACATGGTCCAGCCAGCCCCACAAACACCCCTTGGGTTTGGTGCTTCTTCGTCCTCATCTTCTCAAGGATCAACCCATGGCCCCAATGCCTTGTGAATGCGGTGACCTTGAGAAGCGGCACCAAAACCCAGGACCCCAAATGGCCGACTCTCCTCGAGACTTCACTCGCTGAAATACCCGAATCAGAAGAGTCACCAACCAAGGACCCAGAAATAGAACCAATCCATATTCAGACACCCTACCCTGAGGCCTTAGAGACAATCAAGAAAAAGAAGAATGTTGTGGAAACTGAGGAGCTGTTGGAAATCTTTAAGCAAGTACAGATTAATATTCCACTCCTTGAAGCCGTCAAACACATCCCTACTTACACCAAGTTTTTAAAGGATGCCTGTACACCCAAGTGTAAGCCGAGACCTCAAGCACCTAGGAAGGTTGTGCTCTCTGAACAAGCAAGTTCCGTAATATCAAGCAACCTTTCGCTCAAGCGAACTGACCCAGGAGCACCCCTGATTTTTTGCAATATTGGGGACATGACATTTGATAGAGCGCTCCTGGACTTAGGTGCTTCTATCAATCTGATTCCAACAACCCTGTACCTCCAATTTGGTTTCGGAGAGTTGACACCAACCCCTGTCACCATCCAGCTGGCTGATAGATTAGTGAAAATCCTGAAGGGGGTTGTCGAGGACGTGATTGTACGGGTCAAGGACTTCTATTTCTCGGTCGACCTTTTGGTGCTCGACATGGAAGTCCCTAAAAAATTACATAATGCACCCATAATCTTAGGCAGACCTTTCTTAGCTACGGCTAAGGCAAACATTGATTGTGACATGGGATGTATGGAAATCGCCTTCGAGGACAGGAAAATGCAATTGGATATCTTCTGGGCTACAAAAGTCTTTTGATTGCGATTGCATTGAGGAACATGATCCAGTGGAAACTCTGATCGAGGAATGCCTCACCATTAGTTCTGTATCAGACCACCAAACCCGTAATGACTGTTCTGACCCGTCACCATCACTACCCGTGGACCTCTGTAAGGCTGAGTACCATCACACAACACCATTTGAGGAGATCGATGTTGATCAACTCCCGCCCTTTCCCTTTCCATCAACTGTGGTTCCACCCACACCTGAACTTAAACCATTTCCCGAGAACCTCAAGTATGTCTTCCTAGGACCTGACCAGACCTTCCTAGTGATTATTAATTCTCATCTAACCAAGGATCAAGAACTCAGGTTGACTGCGACCCTTTCAGAACATCGGGCCGCCATTGGTTGGACCATTTTTGACTTAAGAGGAATTAGCCCCACCTATTGCACCCATAAGATTTACCTGGAAGACAGGGCACGACCCTCCTGCCAGATGTAGAGACGTTTAAACCCAAACATGCGGGAGGTCGTTAAGAAAGAAATTATCAAGTGGCTTGACGCCGACATCATCTATCCTATCTCCGATAGCCCCTGGGTGAGCCCCACTCAAGTGGTTCCCAAGAAAGCTGGGCTCACCGTTGTCACCAATGATCATGGTGAATCCATCCCTACCTGCACCACCACCTCATGGCAGGTGTGTATTGACTATAGGAAGCTCAATGAAGCCACTAAGAAGGATCATTTCCCCTTGCCATTCATTGACCAAATCCTTGAAAGATTGGCAGGGCAAAAGTATTTTTGCTTCCTGGATGGATATTCAGGATATAACCAAGTCACAATTACTCCGGAGGATCAAGAAAAGACCACATTCACTTGCCCGTATGGCATGTTTGCATTCTGTCGAATGTTGTTTGGGTTATGCAACGCACCTGCGACCTTCCAGCGTTGCATGCTAGCCATTTTTTCAGAAATGATGGGTGAATACTTAGAGGTCTTTATGGATGATTTCTCTGTATTCGGGAATTCATTCGACCATTGTCTGAGCAACTTGGAGAAAATCCTGAAATGATGTATCGAGGTTAATCTGGTGTTAAGTTGGGAAAAGAGCCATTTTATGGTTCAAGAAGGAATTATCCTTGGTCACATCGTATCGCATAGGGGCATCGAGGTAGATCGGGCTAAGGTTGATTTGATTTCCAAACTTCCTCCACCTAGCTTGGTCAGACAAATTCGCTCATTCCTAGGACATGTTGGCTTCTGCCGAAGGTTCATTAAAGACATTTCCAAGCTTTCCAAACCCTTGACCGACCTTCTAGCCAACGACGCCCTATTCCACATGTCTGCTGATTACATCCAGGTTTATCACACCCTCTGGGACTTAGTCTCCACCGTACCTGTACTTCAACCCCCAGACTGGTCCCAGGACTTTGAGATTATGTGTGATGCATCATATTTTTCCATAGGCGCTGTCCTGGGACAAAGGCAAGATAAGAAGCCCGTGGTGATCTACTACGCGAGCAAAACATTGGACGAGGCCCAACGAAATTATACAGTCACAGAGAAAGAGATGCTCGCTGTAGTCTTTGGACTTGAAAAGTTCGGATCATACCTGCTGGGATCCCATGTGACGATTTACACTGACCATTCAACCATCCGGCACCTGTTGGCCAAGAAGGACACAAAGCCCAGGCTCATCAGATGGATCCTGCTTTTGCAGGAATTTGACTTGGAAATCCGAGACAAGGCCGGATCGAAGAATGTGGTGGCTGACCACTTGTCTAGACTTCATCCAGATCACATTGGACCCTCCCTACCTCTATCTGATGCCTTCCCTGATGAACACATCCTGGCTGTGTAAGACAAGAGAATGCCATGGTATGCTGACTACGTCAACTACCTGGTTGTAGGACAAACCCCACACAGCTGGTCCAGACAGCAACGGGACAAGTTCTTGGCTAAGGCCAAGCACTATTTCTGGGATGATCCCATGTTGTTTCACCTCTGTGCTGACCAGATTATCAGGAGGTGTCTCCCCGAAGATGAAGTTCAGAGTGTGCTTTCCTTCTGTCATGATCAGGCTTGTGGTGGCCACTTCTCTGGAAAGAAAACAGCTGCAAAGGTTTTGTAGTCTGGATTTTACTGGACGTCCCTATTTAAGGAGGCACACAACTTTGCCAAGACTTGCTCATGCTGCCAAACGATAGGGACCATGACCAAGAAAGATATGATGCCCCTCTAGCTCATTTTGATTGTCGAAATCTTCGACGTTTGGGGTATCGATTTTATGGGCCCCTTTCCACCATCCAATGGCTTTGAGTACATCCTGGTCTCGGTAGACTGTGTTTCCAAATGGTTTGAAGCCGTTGCCACCCGTCGATGCGATCATAGGATTTTCATGGACTTTGTTAACAAGAACATCTTTTCCCGGTTTGGAATACCCAAGGCCGTGATCAGTGATGGTGGAAGCCATTTTATCCATTTCCAATTCCATGCCCTACTTAGAAAATACGGGGTGAACCACCGCATTGCTACCCCGTATCATCCACAAACAAATGGGCAGACCGAGGTCTCAAATAGACAAATCAAGAACATTTTACAGAAGACTGTGAGACCTGACAGGAAAGACTGGTCCACAAGACTTGATGATGCCCTGTGGGCATACAGGATCGCTTTCAAGACCCCGATAGGCATGTCGCCTTATCACCTGGTCTTTGGCAAAGCCTTCCATCTTCCTATCGAATTGGAACACCGGGCTTACTGGGCTGTCAAGCAATGTAACATGGATTCCTAGTTAGCTGGTGCGAAGAGGATGCTCCAATTATCTGAGCTCGAAGAAATTTGTCGGGACGCCTTTGACAATAGTCGACTGTATAAGAAGAAAATGAAAGCCGTCCATGACCGACTCATTTATAGAAAAACCTTTGAGCCTAACCAGCAAGTTTGGTTGTTTGACGCTCGCCTAAAACTCTTCTCGGGGAAACTCAGGTCCAAATGGACAGGACCATTTCGGATGGTTAAGCTCTACTCTAATGGGGTGGTTGAAATCGTTGATCCTAACACTGGGCACACTTTTATAGTTAATGGTCAAAGATTGAAGCACTTCCTGGCCCAGGTTCCCCCAAAGGAGAGTGTCACCCTCATTGAGGGATGACATGGAGACCGCCCAGCTGGAGGTGTTAAACTCAGCGCTTCCTGGGAGGCAACCCAAAGGATTCAGACTGATCAGGTATTTTACGTCACTCAGGTACTATCTTTTTGAACCCTTATGCATCCATGTACTTGCCAATGAGGACATTGTCCAACTTAAGCATGGGGGGTGGTAAATTGCATAATCCTGAGCTCATTTAATCAGTCTAAATAAAATAAAAAAAATTGAATTTAGGAAGAAAACTTAGGCATTAGAAACTTGTCAATAGTGGGAAATAATACAAAAAGAACTTAAACACTTAGGCTTTTCAGGCCTTCAGGCTTAATCTGCCATGGTGTCCGTTAAAATATGGATTTAGCTTCGAATTCTTGAAACCTTAAGCTATTCTAATCCACCTACTAAATAAGGTGATAAGTATATGACTTATCAACTCACCCTCTAACTCAGAAAAACTTTGAGTCTAAGCATCTGGAGATTTTGACTCAGACTCACTTCTTGGAGATTTTGACAGAAATTGGGTAGCTAATGGACTCTCTAGGGTGGTATGGCTGGCAACTTGTCGTGGGTAACAGCCCATTGGCAGGTTGTCCAGAACCTAGCCACGAGACCATTTCTTCTTCATTGCCTCTAGGTACATTTGAGATCAGGGAAGCCACCTAGGGAAAAAAAAGGAGAAGAAAAGAAAATAAATCATACTTTACCGCACGAGTATGGTTGGCAAGTGATCGTGGGTAATAGCCCATTAGTCGGTTGTCCAGAGCCCAGCTCAATAACTGCACAAAAAGAACCAAAACACTTAAGGAAGAAGCGGGGAAGTAGTACAAGCCTGGGAGATATACATTGGAAAAATCCTTGTGTTGACCCCAATTAAAACAAACGTAGGGAGAAAGCTACCAATTGAACAAATACACCTTCAGGCAAATAGATTTCCTCTTCCGGTCACCTAGGAGCATAGAAACCCGAAGTTTGTCTGAATTACCGTTAAGTGAGTCTATCATAATCTTCACACCAAGATGCTTAGCACTTAGGGTTTGACCGAGTTTTGGGTGGGTTGGGTAGCTGTAAAAAGTTACCAACCCACACTGGATTCTGAAAAAAATTCGAAAAGATATATATATATATATACATATACATAAACATATGTATAGTTATATACATTAAAGTAAGGATTCGGGCGATTCGTATTTTGGCAGACACCCGGGTGCTGCTTAGTCTTTGTAGATTAAGATCTTGGTATATTTTCTCCTATTGACAAGTGACGAAGTGTCTAAGCAATTACTTCTTAAATTCTGAAAGAAAATAAAGGCTAGAGTAAGCCTTATTAGGGACTAGCAAGGAGTAAGCATGGGGGTATGTGTTGAACGATTTTCGAATCGCTACGCTTACATATTTGATTTTGGAAAACCTGTCGTTGTAGTTCAAAAGAGAAGAATTCGTGTTCAACAAATAAAATTTATACCGAAAAGAAATCCGGGTCGAACACAGGGAGGCTATGTTGATCTATATTCGCAATTATATTTTTTTAGGATTTTTGTTAAGCAAGGCGATATAATTACAATGGAGCTATCAAACTAAGAGAGAGAGAGAGAAAGAGAACATGCATTCAATATTTCAATTGTTTATAAAAGTTACACTAGAATGCGGAAAATCGATTACACTATAAAGAAGGAAAATTCTACACTAGAAAACTGTAAATAAGAATGGGAGAGAGAAGTTATCCTCCTCGACGATTGCTTGGAGGACGAGCTGGACGGGACGACGCCTAGACAAAGGAGAATGAAGCAGGACGAAGGAGGACGAAGCAGAAGAATGGGAACGGAGCAGCATGCCGTCGTCGTCGCGGGATCCACTTTCGAAGGGGAACGAAAATTGGACTTTATCTCGCAAGAAACATCCCGGGTGTGGGACAAGCTTCATTCGAGCTTTGGAGGGGTAGAGAGGAGAAAGAAGGGGTGAGAATTTCGTATGGAGGGGGTCACCGTCTATAGTTGCAAGGAGTGGGGGAAAAATGGACATTACAACTTCAAAATAATAAATGAGGGGTCTTTAGTGACGGATAAACCCGTCACTAAAGCTCCCTTCTTGGGCGACGTGGGCAGCTCGTGTGCGCCCGCTCGGCTGCTCGCGCGCGCAACGCCCTCGCACGTCCATTGATTTTCAGCCGTCCGATCGCGAGATCGGACAGCTTAGATCGCGCTTCACCTGCTGCAGCCAGCCCGCCTGGCGCGTCTGATTGTGCGTCCGTGCCGCACGTTCAATCGCGCGTCGGCTCAATCGGGCGCACGCGGCCGTCCGATCATCATCTGATGCTCCACGTGCCTCAATTGATCGCACCCTCCAGCCCCTCTCCGCGGATCGAACCCGCGCCCCGCGCTCGCGATAGCGTGCTCGACCACTGCGCTATGGGGCATGGATGGTCGAGCAGGCGCTTTTAAATGCGAGCGCCTACAACCATTGGATTAGGATCCAACGGCGGAGAGAGATTGGGCATGGGGCCTTCACAAGATGAAGCGACCGTTTGGGCAGCTGAGATGGCGCCACGTGGCGCTATCTTGGCCGTCCATCTTCTGGAAGTTGTAGATGGTGCCACGGATGTCGGATTGACTCAACTTTTGTGTCGTTGGGCTGCGATCGTCGATCCGAATTCATCCGTGTGGTCGGATTTATCATCTGAAGTGCGGATTTACACCATCCTGGCCCTTGATCTTCTAGGATTCCTAGGTCACTATCTGATGCTACGGATGCCTGATTAGGGCGATCTTGGAGTCGTTGAACTCCAATCGTCGCCCTGATCACATCCATACGGTTGGATCTTTGATCCGAGGCCCCGATAAAAATGTTTGCCCTGTCCAAGCAAATAAAAGGAGACAATTAACCTCCATTTTATTCAAACTACTCAAAATGCAAGATGATGCATGTTATGCAATATTTATATCATGAAATGCAATCCTATGCTTAAGAACATGCATAAATAGACATTTTAAGTAGTGTAAATGTGTTTACATCATACCCCCATGCTTATCTTTTGCTAGTCCCTAGCAAAAACTATATGCTATTTATAAAAGAATTAGGTTGGATTATTTGGACTTGAGTTATTTTTCAATCATTAAGAAATTGTCTACTTAGGAACTGAACTTTCCAAGACACAACAGTGCCCAGGTATCAGCCAAAATGCAGACCGCCTCAAGCCCTCGCCTTATTAAAAGAAAATTTTCTTTTTCTCTTTTTCTCTTTTCTAATTTTTTTTTTGTATTTTCAAATTTTCGGGTTTAAGAGTGGCTTTCTACGACCATTCAACTCACCCAAAATTTGATGAGAACCCTAAGCTTTAAGCATCGTATTGTGATTGTGATAGACTCGTTGACCGGCAATTAAAACGGACTTCGGATTTCTACGCCTCTAGGAGACCTCAAAAAGAGTTCTGCCTAAAGGTGTATCTTTACAACTGGTAGCTTTCTCCCTACTTTTATTTTTTACGGGGTCAACACAAGGGTGAATCAAGTGTATATCTCCTCGGTTTATTCTACTTCTCCACTTCTTCCTAAGTGTTTTGGGAATTTTTAGTGCATTTTCTACGCTGGGTTCTGGACAACCAGTCGATGAACTATTACCACCGACAACTTGCCAGCCATACTCGTGCGGCGAAGTATGGCTTATTTCTTTTTGTTCTTTTCTCCTTTTCATCATTTTTTTTTTAAATAGGTGGCTTCCCTGGTCTAAGATTTACCTAAGGACAGGAAAAAGAGAAAGGTCCAGTGATTGGGCTCTGGACATCCTACCTATGGGTTGTTACCCACGATAACTTGCCAGCCATATCACCCTAGAAGGTTCATTAGCCACCCAAATTTCGTTAGAATCGCCGAACAACGAGTCAGTGCAAAGAAAGTGTGTAGATGCTTAAAACTCAAAATTCCCTCAAATCAGAGGGTGGGTTGATAAGTCGTGTACTTATCACCCAAACTTATTTACTCCAATTAAAATAAAATTCAAGTTGATGAGAACTCGAAAAACAAATCCACATTTTAGTGGATACATGGGCTGATTAAGTTCAAAGACCTGAAGGGTCTTTGTGTTCAGATCTTAATGTAGTTTTTCCTAAGATTGAAAATTTTCTTAAACCCAAATTCTCTTTCCTAATTTCGATTTTTTTTTTAATCAAAATAAAACAAATCTACAGAGCTGACGAATGAATTCAGAGATAAATATCCACCCCCCCATGCCTATCTAATGCAATGTCCTCATTGTATTAAAAAGACATAAAACAGAGTGGAAAAGCGAAGAAAGCACCTGAATTGAGTGAATGTCAGGTCCACTCCGAGATGAAAAATTAAAAAGAACTGTATACGTGCTGAGTTCAGTGCCTTCAGCTAGGCACACTATACAAAGAAAAGAAATGAAGAATTCACAAAAGTGCAGGTCAGAATTAGAATAAATAGAAGAATCCTCCAACCTGTCAACAGAGTTCCACAGATGTGGACCAGATTGTGGTGCAGACCCACACCCCATAATCGAGAATATCTTAGGTTATGGATAAAAATTACCCAAAACCTAAAATCAGAATGCAAGCAGGGTCGGGCCTGCGATTTATGAGGATGCAACCCAAGACCAAAAAGTCAGGTTACAGAGAATTGAAGCTCAAAAGGATAATCGTTGAATGTGTGCTTGGGTTTGACATCCTCGAAACAAATGTCGTAAGGGTTCTGATTTGATGGCTTCAGCTTAAAAGGAACCCTTCGACTCAATCTTCTATTTCCTCCAAAATTGACTTCCCAAATCAGAACTTCCCAGCTCCTATTCTCCTCATTCAGCTTATCAAATTCCAGGACCTCTTGTATATTCATCACCCCATCTGAAATCTCCAAGTCTAAATGATGTGGCAGAATCAAAATTGACTTGGGTCTAATTATCTCAGAATTAGAATCATCAATAAGCTCAACAGGATGTAACTGATAATCAGGGCATTGAATTGATTCCTCCAGAAAATGCGATTCTGGATCCGTAATGTGTGCCCTAATAAGATCAGTGTCCTCAGTTATTGGGCTATCAATTGATCTATCAGATTCCTCAGGCCCAATCGTCTCACAGAAATCATGTTCAGAAAACTCGCGTGAGACTTCGCAACTTGAATCTTCACCATCAGGATCCGTATCAATGTATGTCCCAAAATCATTTGTCACTTTCTGTTCCAAGGAGACATACGTTTCCTCATAACCTGGCTTAGGGATCTCAGGTGAAGAAATCAGATCATCCTTCATTGGTTGTTTTAATTCAATCTGGTCAGCCTCGTAACACGTGTCCCCCCAACAAGTGCCTGAGCGGGTTCTGTCATTAGCTTTCCTGAAGAGGGTTCATCCTGGGAATTATTCCAAGATTGAATCAAAGCAACCACGAATCTCATCCTCAATTTCGCTAATTTCCCAAGTAGAAACTCACCCGGGTTCTTATCCTTAACATCCTGGAGCCAATCCAACAAAGACTTGTTTAAATCATCAATCATTTCAATCAGGGGCTCTAATCTCTCAATGCAAGGTATTGGCTGAACTTCTAAAGATTGAATGATATTCCTCAAGTTAGCCAGAACCTTATCTTGAACCTGATTAACCTAAACCAAATGAGTTGGTTCAGGGATAGGCGATTTTGACATCAATGCAGAGGAATTAATGAATTGAGATTCGTTATACCCTTCCTGATAATAGGTCATTTCAGATTGTTGAAAAGATGGTGATGACCTAAAGGCAGTGAAATCAGAAGATGGGTAAGGATCGGTGTATCCTTCTTGATTGTAGATCGTATTAGGTTGTGCATGAAAGGAAGACGATCTATAATCGATGTAGCTCTGAGAAGGATAGAAATCAGAATCAAAGTGTTCAGGGTTAGACCCTAAACACGGGGGTCCGGAATTGTATCCCCAATCTGAATTATCCCAACTAACTGATGGTTGATTACAATACGAGTTGGGATAATCGTCATGTTGAGGATAATTCACAACAGGAGGGAAAGAGCGGGAATGTGTGAAATATGTGGAAGGATTCATGAGACTCGAGAGGAAGAAAGGCGCCCTGCAATACAAACAATCAAACCTGTCCTTAAATGGGTTAGCCTACAGACCTACAGACTCTCAAAACCCGTCTTGAGATAAAGGAACGATTTGATCTACTTCTGTCTGTTCAATCCAACCAGTTAGAAGGAGGGACTGGGGAGAAGGTTCTTCCTTCGGCTTGCGCTTCCGGTTCCTAGTGTACCCCCAGCCGCGATTGTTTGACTCTGCTCCCCTAGCTAGACATCAGATTGAACAATAGAAACGGACTAATCGAAAATAATCTCGTTCTGGGTTCTGAAGAGCGAGTCCAATCCTTAAGGCCAACGTCTACTCTGTTTTATTTAGGGCTAGGTTTGAATGTGCTTTGGAATGTGATGGGCCCTTTAAATGGGTTGTGCCCTTAATGATTGATTGATTTGTGTGTGTGTGCACAACTAGTGGTTTTCAAGCAAGATTATTTTTTGATGTGGTGAATTTTAAGGTTCAAATCTTGCTTAGTAGCTTTTAGGATTCAACTTTAGGTGTTTTCAAACAGGTTTTGCTGGCACACCAGGTTTTGCAAGCACAGGTGAAGATGTTTTCCTTTAAAGTTTAAAAAGAATGTGGAGTGCCTGGTAAATCCCTAAAAGTTGAACCTAATAGGCAGCTACTTGATGAGTTTATTTTATTTGAAGTGGTGCGGCCCAATCAACTCAAACAATTGGCCACAAATGCACCACTAAGTTAGTCACTAAAAAATGGTTAACCTAGAATAATTTCTACTCTGTTATATGTTGCTTTGTGTTTACCGGTTCCACGGATCAGAACCCGGTTGAGTAGAAAACAATGCAAGTTGATCAAGTGCCTTGAATGTGGGTGTGTGTTGTGTGTTTGTTGAAAATTACCCCACAAGATTATCTTTTTGTTATTTTTTTTATGAATGAGGGTGGAATGAATGTGAGTGAAAATCCAAACAACCAAACTATTCCTAGGATTTATGCAAACACCTAAGTTAACTGGGATTTGGATTTAATGTGGCAAATGAAATCTAAGGAGGGGGAAAGAATGGGGGAGCACTTACAGTTGTCTTCAACTGCACTTTACTCCAGTCTACCGCTTGTTGATTCCTTGATGGAGGTCTCTGCAAAACAATAGACACAAGAGAAAGCTAGTTAGAAAAACAAATAAAGTGCAAGAAATGCGAAGAAAAGATCGGAAATCGTTGCCTCCCCGGCAACGGCGCCAAAATGTTGAACGATTTTCGAATCGCTACGCTTACGTATTTGATTTTGGAAAACCTGTCGTTGTAGTTCAAAAGCGAAGAATTCGTGTTCAACAAATAAAATTTATACCGAAAAGAATTCCGGGTCGAACACAGGGAGGCTACGTTGATCTATATTCGCAATTATATTTTTTTAGGATTTTTGTTAAGCAAGGCGATATAATTATAATGGAGCTATCAAACTAAGAGAGAGAGAGAGAAAGAGAGAGAGAGAGAGAGAGAGAGAGAGAAAGAGAACATGCATTCAATATTTCAATTGTTTATAAAAGTTACACTAGAATGCGAAAAATCAATTACACTATAAAGCAGGAAAATTCTACACTAGAAAAACTGTAAATAAGAATGGGAGAGAGAAGTTATCCTCCTCGACGATTGCTTGGAGGACGAGCCGGACGGGACGATGTCTGGACGAAGGAGAACGAAGCAGGACGAAGGAGGACGAAGCAGAAGAATGGGAACGGAGCAGCACGCCGTCGTCGTCGCGGGATTCACTTCTGAAGGGGAACGAAAATTGGACTTTATCTTGCAAGAAACATCCCGGGTGTGGGACAAGCTTCATTCGAGCTTTGGAGGGGTAGAGAGGAGAAAGAAGGGGTGAGAATTTCGAATGGAGGGGGTCTCCTTCTATAGTTGCAAGGAGTGGGGGAAAAATGGACATTACAACTTCAAAATAATAAATGAGGGGTCTTTAGTGACGGATAAACCCGTCACTAAAGCTCCCTCCGTGGGCGACGTGGGCAGCTCGTGTGTGCCCGCTCGGCTGCTTGCACGCGCAACGCCCGCGCACGTCCATTGATTTTCAGCCGTCCGATCGCGAGATCGGACAGCTTAGATCGCGCTTCACCTGCTGCAGCCCGCCCGCCTGGCGCGTCTGATTGTGCGTCCGCGCCGCACGTTCAATCGCGCGTCGGCTCAATCGGGCGCGCGCGGCCGTTCGATCTTCATCTGACGCTCCACGTGCCTCAATTGATCGCGCCCTCCAGCCCCTCGCCCCGGATCGAACCCGCGCCCCGCGCTCGCGATAGCGTGCTCGACCACTGCGCTATGGGGCACGGATGGTCGAGCGGGCGCTTTTAAATGCGAGCGCCCACAACCATTGGATTAGGATCCAACGGCGGAGAGCGATCGGGCGTGGGGCCTTCACAAGATGAAGCGGCCATTTGGGCAGCTGAGATGGCGCCACGTGGCGCTATCTTGGCCGTCCATCTTCTGGAAGTTGTAGATGGTGCCACGGATGTCGGATTGACTCGATTTTTGTGTCGTTGGGCTGCGATCGTCGATCCGAATTCATTCGTGCGGTCGGATTTATCATCTGAAGTGTGGATTTACACCATCCTGACCCTTGATCTTCTAGGGTTCCCAGGTCACTATCTGATGCTACGGATGCCTGATTAGGGCGATCTTGGAGTCGTTGAACTCCAATCGTTGCCCTGATCACATCCATACGGTTGGATCTTTGATCCGAGGCCCTGATAAAAATGTTTGCCCTGTCCAAGCACATAAAAGGAGACAATTAACCTCCATTTTATTCAAACTACTCTAAATGCAAGATGATGCATGTTATGCAATATTTATATCATGAAATGCAATCCTATGCTTAAGAACATGCATAAATAGACATTTTAAGTAGTGTAAATGTGTTTACATCAGTATGATAACATTGCACATGGGGGTGATAAGTCTGTTAAATAGGGCCCATCTTAAGAATAAAAGGCACAACATAAGTAGAATGGGAGCATTGCATGCATCATATACCAAGATTGCTTATAAAATTGTATTAATGGCCATTTGTGTATGCACTTGTCAAAGCAGGCCTTAGATGAGCAATCGGACCACACGGATGGATTTAGAATGACGAACGGAGTCCAACGGACTCAAGATCGGCCAAATCCGACATCCGGAGCTCCTACAATGGGCCCAAGAAGTTCTGACCGTTGATCTGGTGATCAACAGCCCTCGTTACGCCACGTCACCCCCGCTCCACCGCACGCCACTCTTCCTTCAGCTGAGATCAAATCTCGGCCGTCTTTCTTCGATCGGACGGCTGAGAACTGCACGCCCGCCCGCAGTTGCCGAGACAAAGTTCGGGCGTGGCGCAACGGCTAGCGCGCACACCCGCACGCACGCGACGCAGGTTCGAGCCGCGTGGTGCGGAGAATTGAAGATGAAGGAGTGCGTGGCGAAATTAGGCTATCCGATCAGCGGCAAGAGGTCGTGATCGCGCCACGCGGCGTGGGCTCAGATCGCGAGCACCCACGCGCATGCGCACGCCGGGCGACGACGCCTGCGCACACGCGCGCCTGAGGCGCGATCCGAGCACATCCAAGGGAAGATCTCAGCCGTCCGATCGAAGATCAGATGGCTCTCACGCAGCGGCCGCGGATCGGGTGCGAAGAAGAATGGTGCGGGCCATTGACCGGCAGGCTGGAGGGCTTCACTGATGCTTTTGGAAGGGTTTTAGCGACGTCCCGGATGTCGCTAAAGCCCCTTCTTCTTTTAGAAAGCCCTTCTCCCTATTTAAACCCCCTCCAACCACTCATTCAAGGCATTCACTTCCCTTGCAACTACTCTACCCCTCTCCTAGCTAGAGCTTTAGGCCCTCTTGTAATCGCTGGAGACGACGAGCCGTCGACGGAGCCTCCTCCACCGCCGTGGCTGCCTCGCCGCTCTCCCCCTCTCTCTCTCTTCCTCTCTTTTAAGCTTTCCCTTACTTTTGTTTAAGCATGTATTTAATGTTGTAAGCTATGAACTAAAGCTGCATGATTAATGAAGTTACTTTCCATTCAGTGTTTACTTGATTTCCTGTTTAAGTTGCTTGATCAGGCAAAGAAACGACTCTAACCCTAATCTCTCTCTCTCTCTATCTCTCTCTCACTTTTCAAAACCGTATCTTTCGTAAGCAAAACTCCGCGCTTTCCGTGACAAGTGATAAGAAAAATCTGATTTTCACGCCTCCCTGAGACCGACACTCAGACTCACCTCCGTTTCTTTACTTTAAAACTGACGTTGCAAGTGTGACTATAACAACACTTCTTAACACACATGCACAAGCGCACGTCAATCTTCAACACCTGTTTGAAACACAACTTCAAATGAACACCCTTACCCAACAGGTGCAACAACTTACACAAGCTGTTAATCTATTAGCAAACCCCCAACCACAACCTCAACCTAGAAACCCTCAGGCACCACCTCAATCTCGTAGACGTCAACTACAGGATTACTATAATCCCGCAGTTGCCCAACCTATGCCTATGGTACGTTATCTCGATGGGGGTCGTGCTACTGAATTGAAGTCGAACATCATAGCACTTATTCCTTACTTCCATGGACTTGCTTTTGAGGACCCTTTTCAGCATTTAGAGGAGCTGAAAAATCTTGCTCAAACTTTCAGTTCGCAAGGCCATGATCAGCACACACTTTTAATGAAAATGCTCTCCTTTTCATTAAAGGATAAAATCACCTTCTGGTTCAGAACTCTTGCATGGACTATTCCTATAGACACATGGGCTTCTTTAGAACATGAGTTCCTAAAGTACTTTCCTGTAGGCCGCACTAACTCTTTAAGGCGTGCTATCACTACATTCATCCAGAATTCAGGAGAACAAATGCATGAGACTTGGGAGAGATTCCACGAGCTTCATAGAAAGTGTCCCCACCATGGTGTCCCACGCTGGCAACAGGTCCAGATCTTCTATCATGGGCTCCATGATGATAAGGAATTTTGTAGATGCCGCTTGTGGAGGCAACTTCCTATGTCAGGACGATGACTCAGCCTTTAAGCTCTTTGAAGACATGGCCGAAAATTCTATTAACAATGCTTTGATGAGCATGTTTAATAGAAAGTCCCCACATTCCCATTCACATTCGAGGGTACATGAAGCCCAATCCAGTAGCAGAGACTTAGAGATAGTGTGGCTAGTCAGCTGGATAAAGTGGGCTACTTAGAGATAGTGGCTAGTCAGCTGGATAAAGTGGGCTTAATCGAGAAGAAAGTAGATGAAGTATAGAAATTTCTCTCTAAACCTTCATCATCTCCTTCTTCTCAGTCACCTGCACAACACACTTCTCAGTTTCCCACAGGGAGGGAAACTGTGAATAACCTTTCTGTGACACAACTTGCACTACTGGACTATTCATTTCCATATCCTACACCGGTTGGAGGGACCTTTGTTCCTCCTTACACTAACTTCCCTGCACCTTCTGGAGCTTCAGAGGAGCTCCATGCCATTCACAATGACCCTTTTGCACAAACCTACAACCTTTGATGGCGTAATCATCCAAATTTCTCATGGTCGGGAAATTCACAATGACCTCCATTTCAATAACCTTTTGCACCACCACAGCACAATCCGACCTGAGCACCACCTCTACAATCACACGGGTATCCACCACATAACTACCAGCAACCCCAACCCAGGCCCGCCCAATACTCTCAACCTGGGCCTACAAGAGATGACCAGTTGGGGTCTATTATGAAAGCTCTTGCTGATATGGAACAACAAAACATTGCTATGCAGTAGAGACAGGAAGCAGCACTAGCTGAGATTAGAGCCCAGCTATCGCACTTGATGGAATCCCATCAACCACATTCACTCCCATCTCAAGCACAACCCAATCCAAGGAACATACCTGCCCAGAGGTATGTTCAACCTAGACCTTCAGTGCAAGGTCAAGCACATGACATCTCACAACCCTTACACGAAACTGAATTCTACACTGACCCAAATTCTTCCTATCCACAACCTCAACCACCTTTGTTACCAAACTCTGAGTTACCATCTACATCTAGGGATGAACTTAATGCCATTGTTACTAGGAGTGGTAGAAGCACTGTAGATCCACCATTTCTTGCTTCTATATGTTTTCCTGGACCTTCTACTTCCACTCCTCCATCTGATTCACTTCTTCATGCTTCTTTTCTACCTAGGAATGAGCTTCTTATCACCACTTCTGTACCATTTCCAGAGGCTTTAAAGAAGAAGGGGAAAGGAAAGAAGAAGACCTGTGTGGCACCTAAGGAGGATTTGCTTAAGCTCTTTGAGCAAGTCCACATAAACATCCCCTTGTTGGATGCAATTTGCCACATACTTCTTTATGCTAAGTTTTTAAAAGACCTATGTACACCTAAGTGTAAAGCAAGGATTCAAAAAGGGAGTAGTCCAATCATCCTCTCGGAACAAGCTAGTTCCATCATATCCAGTACCCTCCCTACTAAGATGAAATACCCAGGCACCCCTCTCCTATCCTGCATGATAGGTAACACCACATTTAATAGAGCACTGCTTGATCTAGGTGCTTCCATCAATCTTATCCCAACCTCCCTATTGACACATTTCGAGGTTGGCAATCTGAAGCCAACCGAGGTGTCCTTGCAATTAGCTGACAGATCAGTTAAGACACCTCAAGGAGTGTTGGAAGATGTTATAGTATAGGTCAAGGACTTTTATTTCCCTGTAGACTTTATAGTCCTTGACATGGAAGTACTTGAGGATATCCAGAACACACCTATCATAATAGGAAGACCTTTCTTGGTTACGGCCAAGGTGAACATTAATTGTGAGGAGGACCCAATAGAGTTGAAATTTAGAGATCAGAGAATAAAGATTGATATTTTTCAGGCCCAAAGAGGACCATCATGTAGTTTAATTGAGGAAATATGTTCCTTGGATTCTTTGGATAGGTTGATTTAGGATACTTTGATTGATTCACTAAATTTAGAACCTCAACACTCTTTAGACTCTGACTTGACTCTCACTGAGACACCAGCTACAGAAATTGAGGACTTACCTCCTATTCCCTTTGTATCTCTAGGATCTTCTAAGTTCTCCACACCAGCTCCTTCACCTGATCCTGTACCTATTGAGCTCAAACCTCTTCCTGATTCTCTAAAGAATGTCTTCTTAGGACCTGATCAGACTTATCTTATGATTGTCAACTCTTTCCTATCAACTAATCAAGAATCATGACTCTTATCTATCCTAAAAGCACATAGACAGGCTATAGGATGGAGCCTCTCTGACTTGACTGGCATTAGTCCTTCTTACTGCACACATAGGATTTTCACTGAACAAGGATCTAGACCTACTAGGCAACCACAACATAGATTGAATCCTACACTTCAGGAGGTGGTTAAAAATGAGATGATTAAGTGGTTAGACAATGGAATTATTTTCCCTAGTTCAAATAGTCAGTGGGTAAGTCCTGTTTAGGTTGTGCCTAAGAAGGTTGGACTTACCGTCATAACCACTAAATCTGGAGAAGTCATCCCTACACGGATTGCTAGTTTGTGGGGAGTATGTATTGACTACCGTAAACTCAACCAAGCCACGAAGAAAGATCATTTTCCATTGCCTTTCATTGATCAGATACTAGAAAGACTGGCTGGGAATAGATTTTTATGCTTTTTGGATGGCTATTAAGGTTATAATCAGGTGGCAATTCACCCCGATGACCAAGAAAAAATGACCTTCACCTACCCCTATGAAACCTTTGCATTCTGTAGGATGCCATTTGGATTGTGCAACGCACCTGCTACATTTCAGTGGTGTATGTTTGCAACCTTCTTCGATTTAGTAGGTGATTGTTTAGAAGTATTTATGGATGACTTCTCGGTCTTCGGGAGCACATTTGATGCATGCTTAGACCACTTGACTAATGTCCTGCAAAGATGCATAAATGTGAATCTGGTACTTTCCTAGGAGAAATCACATTTCATGGTACCAGAAGGACTAGTTTTAGGTCACCTTATTTCTGAGAGAGTTATAGAGGTTGACCGTTCGAAGGTAAAATTGATTTCTGAACTACCACTACCTTTGTTGGTTAAACAAATTAGATCTTTTCTCAGGCATGTTGGTTTTTATCGCCGCTTTAGAACGTTCTCTAAGATAGCTTGACCTCTCACAAACCTCCTCTCTAAGGACGTAGACTTCCAGATCTCTAACGATTGTGTTTGTGCCTATACGACACTTCATGATCTAGTTACCAAGGCACCAATACTGCTACCCCTAGATTGGTCACACCCTTTTATGATCATGTGTGATGCCTCTGATTATGTAGTAGGAGCTATCCTTGGTCAAAAACTGGAAGGGAAACCTACAGTCATTTATTACGCTAGCAAGACCTTAGATGAAGCTCATAGGAATTACACTGTCACAGAAAAGGAATTGCTAGCTGTAGTATTTGCATTGGAAAAATTCAGACCCTATCTTTTAGGTTCCTACATTATAGTCTACACTGACCACACTGCAGTTCAACATCTTCTCGCCAAGAAGGATGCAAAATCTCATCTGATTAGATGGATCCTATTGTTGCAGGAATTTGATTTAGTGATTTGTGACAAGGCTGAGAAGCAAAATGTGGTAGCTGACCACTTATCCCGCCTTCCTTCAGAAGAGATATCTCCTTCACTTCCTATTTCTAACCACTTCCCTGACGAGCAATTGTTAGTTATCCATTCTGATCTTCCCTGGTATGTTGACATTGTCAACTACCTGGCTTCTGGAATGGTTCCCTCTGATTGGGTTCGACATCAAAAAGATAGACTTAGATCCGAGGCCAAGCACTATTACTGGAAAGAACCTTGGCTTTTCAAGCATTGCAAAGACCAGCTTCTTAGGAAGTGTGTCCCTGATAAGGAGATTGATAGTATTCTGTTGTTCTGCCATGACCAGGCTTGTGGCGGTCATTTCTCTAGCAAAAGGACTGTTGCAAAAGTTTTGCAGAGCGATTTTTATTGGCCCACAATTTTCAAGGATGCACATGAATATAGGACAGCTCACAAAACCCCATTCGGCATGTCACCTTTTAGACTTATGTACGGGAAATACTGTCATCTTCCCGTAGAACTTGAGCACAAACCCTATTGGGCCATCAGAAAGTGTAACTTGGACTTAGAGAAGGCCGGTGATCATAGAAGATTACAAATTTTCAAGTTAGATGAATTAAGGAATGAATCTTATGAAAGCTTGAGGATTTATAAGATAACTTGAAGGCCTTCCATGACCATCACATTCATAGGAAGTCATTTTACCCTGGTCAAAAAGTCCTTTTCGACTCTAGACTTAAGCTCTTCCCAGGGAAACTCAGATCCAAGTGGACTGGACCTTTCAAGATCTTGAGGATTTTTGACAATGGATCTATTGAGATCACTGAGATTGACAAATCTGAACCTTTCACTGTCAATGGACAAAGACTAAAACCCTTTATTGAGCCACATGACCTCAGACTTGTCAATTCTACCATTTCGCTCCTACATTTTGAATTACCCATTGGGTTTACGCCTAGTTAAAGGCATTAAACTTAGCAAACCTATCCTTGTATAAAGCTATTTTCACCTTTCTTATTTTCATCTTTCTTGCATTAGGTGTCTACCCTTGCATTTTAAGCATTCATCGCATTGTCACATATGCCATGCATTTCATTTCTTAGCCTGACTTTCCACTCTGATCTTGTATCAAACTTGAAATCGTCTATACAGAGATTTTTATCTCCTCATTCCAACTTCCTTCCGTCACCCAGTCTAGGATAGTGAAAAACAGAGCATGCATTTGCATCCACTCTATTCATTCAATGAGGACATTGCATCATTTAAGCATGGGGGGGTGTAAATGGTGAACCATTTACTAAAATGCAATTATAGACACACTTGTAGTGTATATAATATAGTATTATTAAAAATACCAAAAAAATTAAAAAAATTTTTTGAGAAATTTTGAAAAAAATTACAAATCCAAAAATACAAAAAAAAAGAAAAAGCACAAAAATTCCAAAAATACAATAAGGGACCTGTACCTATTGTTGAGGGAGAACTCCAAAGAAAATTATGAGGAGAGAAAAGTTTTAAAAGGAAATATAAGTGTTTAACTATGATCTTCTAGCTGAAAACAAAAATAGAATAAGTATTTATGGACATTCAACCTTTGCTGGTTTGACTTTCCGAGCCACTATAGCCTGATTGGTTCAGGCTTTGGCTTAATAAACTTTGAGCTTTGACAAGATATACCACAAACTCTCCTAACTTTAGGATGTATTCTTGTACCTGAGTCACCAGTACAGGATTCGCTAGTTTGCTTTGACTTAGGAGTCAAAGTAACTTTAGTTTACACGACATAGTGTTGGGAAAGACCTTGTGAATTTGAAATTCAACCTTAGTGTTCATTAGGAAAGGTGGAGTCCTTACCTGTGCGTGCAAGTAAGCCCTTTGTCCTAGTCTTCAGTCTTGTGTCCAGGAGAAGCTTTTTCCACCAAAAGAACTCACCCACTAAATAAGGTGCGCTCTACCAAATAAAGTTGTCGGAGACATACTGACAAAGTAAAAAAGAAGAAAAAGTTTCAAAACGAGGTTCTTTAGAATAAGTCAAGTTTGTTCTCCAAGTTTTGTAAATACAAAAATTCCACTAAAAATATTTTTAGGGTTCAGTACAAATACCATGTTCCATCAAAAATTCTTTGAGCCACAAATGCAATAAGAGTTGGGCTTGAGTATTCCTCGTTTCTTGAGAGTCGATTCGAAAACATGGGCTGAAGTTAGGACCAACCTGGACCTAAAAAGAAGTGAAACCCCGGGATTGAGTTTTAAAATTCACTTGGTTAGTCCTGACTATCACTAAGCACAGCCATAACTTCTTAACATTCTGAGTCTCTGTAAAACTCCCTGAGTGTTGGAATTCGACTGAAATGTTTAAATATCAAGAGTCCTTGTTAGTCGAGAGATGGACTATGTCATATCAATCTTGAGTTCTGGTTAGTTTTCTTGAGCAAAAAGGTTCTCACAATGTCTAGACATAAACATAGTTGGTTTATTGGAAAATCTTTCAGCTTAAAGATCATCTTTAAACACTTAACTTTGTGAGAAATAGAAAGAAGTAAAAGATATTTCATCACGCTTACATTACTGATACTTAAATTGCTATGCACTTTAATGAGTTGTTTGCTAAGGGACTAGCAAAACCTAAGCATGGGGGTATGATGAGTTGCGACACATCATAGCTAAATCACCTAAGTTAAGCTAGAAACTAAGTTAAACACTATCAAATTAACACATAAAAAGGGTTAAGTGTGGAAAATAGAGAAAAAGACCTAAAACATCAATTTTGTGTTAAAAATGCATAATTAGGTCATTAAATGAGATATTCTTTTAAATAAGGTTAAATAGTGATCCAAGTGCAAATTGAATACATAAATGAGCTCAATTTCAAATCAAAAGTGTAATTAACTTTTAATATGTTCAATTGAGTGTCAATAAAAACTTGGGAGCATTTGGACATCATTAAGGTATTGAAATTAAGGATTTACTTTTAGGTCCTTAGCACATCACATTTCATCCTTAGAAAACTAACCAAGGACCTATTCATAGGACATAGGGACCTTTTTGCAAGTCTTTAAGGATCTCTTTGTAACCATTCATAACCACTTATGGGCTTGCTTGCACTTTTTCTACCCCTTCACTGAGGGGTGTTCCTTGCGAAAACACCAATAGAACCCAGCCACCACCTACAGCTCACACATGTACTGTTCATGCAATGAACTCAAGCAATCCCCACCGTCCTTCATCTAGACCCTCTTGATCTACGACTCTTCTTTGATTGAACCTTCGTGCGACTCGGCATGTGGTCACCTCTCCTCCCAGATCTGATTTAAGTTCATGCACGCTCTCTCCTCAAATCCCCACTGCTCAAGCCCTTAGAGACTAATTGCACCACCTCGGTGCTTTGATCCACTGTCACTCTACTTAAGGAGCTCTACAACTGTGCACGCAAGGGATCGCTCCCTTCAACACCTCTCTAGCCGATCATTCTTCCTCTCCAGCTCTCCTCCCTACATTTCCCCATTTTCATGGCCACCAGCTGTGAATTCCACTTTCTCCTCGACTCTCCTCGCCGCTAAGGACTCCGTAGCACCTGAGGGTGACCTAGAACTCCACTAGTGAGTTTTCACTCCACTGGAGCACTTCCTCCCTCCATTCTTTCTCTCCATCCACCTAGTGGAGATCCAAAGGTCCCATTCTTCCATTTAGACTAGATTTTAATGCTTTCTAGCTTTAGCATAGATGTAGTGAATGTTAGTGTAGTGTAGATCAGTTAGGAGTAGATCAATTAGTGAATCCATTGGTTTTAATTTAGCTTAGGAGTAGATTAGTGTAGAAATCACATCCACCTCCTCTGATTAATTCAGATCAGAGGAGATGAGTTCATCTCACTCACTCATCTCACTCATCAAGATTATATAATTAAGTAGCCCTTTGTAAATACTTTGTAACCCTATAATTTATTTTTAAATTATAATAAATTATGGCCCTCAAATCCAGGGCCAAAATCATGAATTCATCATGACTAAGCTGGGATTCCAGTGCTGAATAGCACCACATCGTTCACTGACAAGCTTCCACCACAGCTTAAATTATTTTTCTTCCCATGCTATTCAGTTGTCACAGGCGTTGGGTGCCCGAAACAACCCTCTCCCTACGATCATATGTATGATGATATGGCATTGAGATGTGATGTGTGAATGGTGTGAGGTGTGTGGCTGGGAGCCATGCACTATGTGAGGGCATGATTAAGCACCTTACTGAGAATAAAACACGATTAAGAGGCCTAATTAACGAATTAGGGTGGCTCTTAGTAGAGGTCTGGTCCTACCCGAGAGGGTGTTGTGTATCCCTCAAAAAGGTCGCCCACCAACTAATAAACCTAATTTTTAAACTAAGGCCTAACAAGGGGATTAATTAAGAAGAGAGAGAGGCTAAGTTAAGAAGAGAAGAAAGAAAAAGAAACTAAGTGTTAGAAGAAGAGAGAACAGAGAAGAAGAGAGAGAGTTAAGTCTGAAAGAAGAACATGATAAAGAAAAAGAGAATGAAGAGTTAAGTGTATATGTATATCTGTATAGTGTATATGTATATATATCTAAGTATACTGTAAATAATAAGTATTTGTATATTAAGTATACGTAGTATAGGTAATGTTTGAGCTATATATGTATATAAATAACATAATAGCTTTACTGACAAAATTATCCGTCATTATAGATAGAATAAGTGTCACTATAGACCCCAATTTTTATCTTAGATTCTGTAGATAGTTTTGCTGGGGTTTAGCGACATTTATATCTATCGCTGTACATATTATATATGTTACTGTATATGTTAATATACTAAGTTGAGTTGGTATAGTATATATTATTACTTATTATCGTATATATATGTATGTATTAGTATTACAAGTTATAAATAGATACTATATAGTATATATGTATAGTGTTTGATGCTTGTTTGTATATTTATGTTTGCAAGCATTTCAATACATAAATTAGTTAATTCTTTCATTCATTAATTCATTCATTTATGATTGTACATAAAATTGATCTTTTTAGAATTAAAGAATAATGTTGGACTTAGAGAGTGATGTATATCAATAACTACCTCCCAGTGAATGACCTGGAATAAACCAGTAAAAATTATGTAATTAAATAAAATTGACACAATAACAGTTTGTATTTGTGACATATACTATAACAACAATGATTTATTTTTTATATGAACTGTGGTCGATCGTAGAAAGTCGATTAGCTAGTTGATCTGAACAAGTACCTGGTTGGACCAACCAAGATAAGTATCAAGGTGCTTGTTATACAAAACTCTGCCAATCTGATCATTCCTTCTCCTTAACCATCTTCTGCTCGCTAAAGGCATTGAATTTAGCACTTAACAGGAGGCAACCCATCATTTCAAAAACTCGAGACCTGTCTGATTCTTTTTTAGTTGCATTTCTATTGCACTTTAGGGATTTGAACCTTAGAACAGCCGACTCTACCTCCGATACTCGTATTAGAGCTTGAAATCATTCACACCAGTGATCCTGACCTGCTCACCCACCCTTTGAACCTGTTTTAAACTATGAACTAAGCTGAATTTTAATCCACCTAATTTGTAATGCCTGCAAAACTTAGGCATGAGGGGATATTAAAGTGCACAATAAATGAAAATTCAATTCTTTGAAGGGTTTTCACAAAAAATAATAAATGAAGGAAAGTTTTTTTTTTGAGCCAAATTGAAAAATCTTTATTAAGGAGGAAAAAGAGGAGGGAAATAAAGAAAAGGAGAAAAAATAGAAAAAAATCATGTTAGTCCTAGAAGTTGATTATGAAATATATCTAAGTTTTGGACCAAATCGCATAATGAACTAAGTCCTAAAGTACTAGAGAAAAGGAAATTAGTGAGGGATATAGACGTTAGACCTCTTGGGCCTGTTTTGGGCTTAAACACTCACGTATTTGTTAAGATCTGGACTATTCCTCAAGAGGTTAAGGGAGTTGCAAAGCTGATGTATTAAGTCTAAGGCTTATGGATTATTCATCTTCGTTGTCTGCCCTTTGGTTTATGGGACTTGGTAACCAAGGCACCCAAAATTCATACGCTAGTCTGATTCAATGAGCTTAATGAAGAATAATGCCATAAAGTGTTCTATTCTAAAAAAATGTTTTCTCGAAAATTTGACTTAGGAGCAATTCGAAAACACAAGTTGATTAGATGAGTTCCTGTCATGCAGAGAGGAGTAAATACTCCCCTTGAACACGTGTCATAATATATCGTATCCTCGGCTCTTGTCTCCAAGGATATTTAAATATCCTACTAGGGGCATGTAAGCACCTTGTGTTGGTTCAAAGTACCAACGGCGGCATTATCCCAAAATGTCAATCGCCAGGGCTTGTATTTAGCTACAAAACACCATGGGAGGCACTATCCCAAAGTGTTGAATGCTAGGGTTCTGGGGTTGCCATGGGTGGTGCTATCTCGAAGCATCGATTGCCAGAAACCCTTCGAGGATTGAAGATGGGGATGAAGAATCTGATACAGACTGTGTTTAGGGCCAATCCGATGTTGGATTTAGAGGAATCTAAAAAGAAAGAGAAAAATTCTCAAAAATTTCTCTTTATCTCTCTTCTAAAAATACACTGGCAAGTTGATCCTGGACCTTGCTGCATATACTCACGAGTGCTTTAACTGCCAGGGTCAACAAACCTTTGGGTAGATTATGGGGCCTTAGAAACCTTCATTGTGGACCCAAGGCTGAGGCTGGTCAGGTCTGTATCTTGGCAAGTACTTGAGTATCTCTTGGTCTAGAGTTGATATTTCAATCTAATTTCTAGAGAGGTAGCACAAGCAAGCATCTTGATGGTAAAATCCAGTATAGAGATTGACGAGTTGATCTTCATTTTCGTTAAAATTTTAAACATAAAATGACGTGTTGTTGTAAAGCTTTTGTGGTGGAAGATTGACTATCAAAACATTTAATATTTCTAACCATAGTGATTAGATTGTCTCCACAAGGAGGAATTAGTCTATTAAACTCGTGAGTGATGCCTCGTTTATTCGAGAATATCAATGGGTGCTCATACTAACTAGTGCAACTTATTTCCAACATAAATTCTCAATCTAAATAATTAATCAAAAGTGTAAGTGTGCACATGCAAAATTACCATAATATAATATTCTATTAAATAATGATCTTGGTAATGGTAGTCAACATAAATATTGATTTCCAATAACAGATTCCTTATTTGCTGTAATCAATGTGACATTTTCTTATCTAATTCATGAGATACTCAATTAGAAGTAATTTAGCAAGAGTAGAAGAATATTCATGCAAATTTGATACAATATATTAAATCAGAAAATAAATGAATAGGAATTTGGCAATGGCAATGGCATAATCCATAATTAGTAATGTGAGAGGAAACATAACTTTTATCCTCTGTCTTCCTTACGTGCGGGATGGAGCATGGTTGGCTGCGAGGGTCGAGGGGGCGATGCACCTTGACAAGGGCTTCACGATGGTGGTAGTGGCGCATCTCGAGGAGTCTGGAGCTGGTCGGCCGGTGGCGGAGGAGCGGAGGAGGACAGACGGCGTTGGTTGCGTCAACCTGCGTGGAGTTGCTTGAGAGATAGTGTGGATGGGTAGGATCGATGGCGAGGATGTGGTTTGTGCGTAGGTGCTACCGACGTGACTCGAGGAGGTTGGAGGAGGTGGCTACGTGTGTTGGGTTTCTTCAGAGTTGCAAGTGGTGAAGAAGAACAGAGGAGGAGGGTTGAAGGTGGCTGCTCGTGTACGAGGGAGAAGGCCTACGGCCGACGTTGAGGTCGCACGTGGAAGGCCTCCGGAGCGTGGGCTATGCGTTGGGGATCTTAGCACGGGCTGAGGTGGCCGCCAGTGGTGGCTGGTCGGTGACGAGGATGGCAGGCGCGGGTTCTCATGGGAGGTGGAGTGAGTGGTGAGGTGGTTGGGACAGCAGCGTGGAATGGGGAGCGCGACGGTGGTTGTGTCGATGGTGTTGGCAGCGCAGGTGGTGTCAAGTGGTGGGGAGTTGGCGGCTGTTGGAAGTTGTGGTGGTGGGTTTCGTTGGAGTTGCAAAGGGTGATGAAGAAGAAGATGATAAAGAGGGAAGAAAGGGGGGTTGCGGTGAAGGGCAGATGGTAGTGGCTGGGTTGCACGTGGTTGCTGGCGTGGGGGTGCTTACGCTGTCATCGTGCACAAGAAAGTGAAGGTGAATGAAAGCGGAGAGGCGATGGAGTTCACACTGATCCACGATGAACGCTAGAAGGTTACGGTGCAAGCCTTTTCCCACGAGAGAGGTCCCGGTGTCAACCGACCTTCACGGATCCTCTATCCCCCATCCATCCTCCTCTTTTTAAACACCTCTCAAGTTTTGTTTCCTTCCTTGAGATCATCTTCGAAAATCTCACTAGGTTGTTATGAGGTTGCGAGACACACGGCTGAATTGCGGGGAGAGAGAAGGTCGCGAGAAGCTCGAGGAGGTGGTTGCGCATTCTGCAAGAATTTAGAGAAAAGAAAAAAAACAAATTGGGTTATTTATAAAAATAATCAAAAATAATACATGAAATGCATGTCACCACAATGGAATGTATGAATATGCATGCAAGCCCTTATTTATAAACTAATCTATTTATATATTAAAGTATGCTATGTACATACAAACATTAATTTAGTAATTAGGTATTTAAGCATTTACTTAGCTCACAATTGTGGTCTCATCAGAGATCTAGTATGTTCCATAGGATTTTGCCAGGGACTAAAAAAAGTTAGACATGGGGGTGTGATGGTAGCACCATCATTGGTGATAACTAACCTGATTTAGCCTAACTGCAATGATAAATGCTCTTTAATATTCATCAGAAGATCATAATTCTGTTCTGAGTTTGGTTTGAGAAGAAGAGAAAATAAGTTAATTCTACTGTTTTAACACCTAATCACAATTTCATATTAAAGGGTTAATCAGGGCTTAATCTAAGGTTAAATGAGCTTAATTTCCTAAGAAGTGGGCCTGAGCTGACTGAATCAAAGTTTTCAGAAATTTAAGGATTATTTTATTAATAAAAATCCTAAATTCAGCCTCACTTCAATTAAGTAAGTTCTGATAGAAATAAATATAATCTAAACCTCTTAAAAATCATTTTAAAATATTATATGAGGTTTGGAACCTTCTCTTTGACAAAAGGAACCCATTTTGACAAGAAATAGAGACCTAGGCGGGAATTTGCTTTGTTTTGGGCTTTAATGTAAATTACCAAGTTAAACTGCATCAAAACCCAAATCTAAGGTCACCACTATATTCCTTGGGTCCAAATTAGGTTAAAGCTAAATTTTGAGCTCAATCAGAGTCCATCTTGACCTGGTTTGCAATTTAGCCCATATACCTCTAATTATTACATACAACCCCCTAAGTTTTTGAGTTCTACAAATAGTCCCTTTCCTTCTCCTTCATCCAAACTAGGAAACTCAACATTAGATGCACAACCCATGACCCAAATCTTCGATTGGAGAGTTCTCCTCCAATTGATTACCAAATCCTTCTAAATTTGGAGGGATTGACAATCAGATCATGGCCTTTTGATTATAATAGATATTGTGCTTGAATTTGGAGCACAAGAGCTATGTCGAGCTCGAGATCCACAATTCCAAAACTTGCCAAATTCGCCTACAATCTCGCGAAATCAAAGCAATTCAAGGTCGCAAGCTCCTCTATATAAGCTTAAACATGTTCCTACGTGCATTTGAGTCGAAATTGGCCGTAAAAGCCCTCTACTTCATCCTCCAACTGGCCATGCTCCATTGACTCTGGCGACCTCCTCTTTCACCTTCTTCTGTGTGTCCAAAGACCAAATTGGCATCACCATCTTCTTACCCATCTTCCTCCAACACTAGCAAACCATAGCTAGGTCTCCTTCCCTCCTTCCACATCGTCCCCTTTACCAAAGCTCTCTTCTTCCCCACGTCTGGTTGGCCAACACCAGATGTGGTTCCTCCCCAATTCGTCCACTTAAGTAGTGTTTCTTCCTTCTCTCTTCTTGTAGAGTAGATCTAGGTATTTAGTTTTAGGTTTTAAGCTCTCAAACATGCTGCTCTTCTTCTTCCTTGCGATCGACGAGAGCTCCGGCGAGCTCGAACCATCGCTTCATGCCACCATTCACCCATCCATCTAGCCCACAAGCTTCACACAACCTTGGGGGGCAAAAGCCCTCAAGAAATTTGGGCTTTTGACTCCCAAAAAGTTCGGCCGAACAACCCACTCCCTTAACGCCTCTGTTGACTTCGGTCGGCCACCACACTCATTCATCAAATCTCCACCACCAACACCGTTGCTGTGTTGTGGAGAAGCTTCCTAGGTGCTTAACAAGGGCCAAAAGCCTGTATTTTCGTTTCAGGTTATCCACCAGCCTCGCCTCCTCCAGGGATGTCGACCTTCATTCGGCAAAGAAACCACCAAGAATGATCCTCACCCAGTGCAGAATCAAACGCGGCTCACTCCTGGGTCATTCGTGCAGCCATCTGAAGTCAATCAAGGGCCAATTGCTCTCGCAATAGCTACACATCCTTCACATTGAAACGAAGGAAATGAGTGGTACTTTTAGTACCACCTCGTGGGAAGAAGAAGCTAATTTGTTTATAAAAGGAATTCGTCTCCTTAAGGGTTGCCCAAGCAATAGGTGGTCGGGTCCCCATACCTATTCACTACCATACACATGCACACCCACCCACGCACTGTTGGAGTCGAAAACCATCATAGTTTAGAAAAATATGTCATAGTATAGCGACGAAAATTGAATCGACATTTAAATTTGTAATTGTGTGAAAAATCGTGAGTCCCGAGGTCATTTATAGTGAGAAAATATTACAATTCAATCAACCAAACACAACAATCACAAATAATTATGTATGAATTAATATTTAATCACAAATATGAGAATAATCAATTAATGCTCAAATTGTAACTCAGAATAAAAAATAAAATAGAGAATAAAAATGGTGGTTGGAACAGCCAATTACTCTTAACAATTAGGCACAATTCCTAATTAAATCAACAGTAGCCTTAATCCAAATTAGAGTCAATTTCCTTCTCAGATCAAACATCAGTGAGAAGCCCCAGATGGCTTAAACTTCAAGCCCAACACCCTATGAATTTGCCTAAGTGTAGGCATGAATCCCAAGGTAGCACAGTGCAAAACCTAGCGGGTGAGGTGTGTGATGGTAACACCATCATTTGTCATAACTAGAATTAATTAGAATCAAGTGATAAATGTTCCTAAATGATCATCTGATGACTGTAAATTCGTGCTAAATTGATTTGAGAAGGAGATAAGAAAACATGGTTAATTATACCATTTAGCATCTAGTCATAAATGCAAATTAACCAAGGGGTTAATCACAGGTTAATTAAAGGACAAATGAACTTAAAAGACTAAGAAGTGGGCTCACATTGACTGAATCAGGGTTTTGCGCAACCTTACTTAAATTGAAAGGGTTCTAGTTGAGATAAATTCAATCTAAACCTCCTAAAAATCATTGAAAAATATTCTAAGAGGTTTGTACCTTCACTTTGACCATCTGAACCCGTTTTGACCAAGAACAAACATTCAGATGAGAATTTGACTTGATTTGGGCTCCTATGCAATTTTCCCAGGAAAACGTGGTCAAAAATCAAATCCAAGTTCACCATTAGATTCTTTGGGTCCAAATTAAGTTAACACCAAAATTTGGGCCCAATCAAAGTCCATCTTAACCTAATTTGCATTTTGGCCCCTAAAAATTCTCTTTCTTACATCATACCCCTAGGTTTCAAGCTCCTTACCAAAATGCCCCTAACTTTATCATCTTCTTCGCATATAGGTCCCTACTGCTTGATTCTTTAGAGATCCCTAAACAGGGTCAACGACCCAAAACTGCCACCTTTGACTTGATGAAATCATCCTCAAATCTCCACCAAATCTCGCCAAATTTGGTGGGATTGGTATTCACATCATGCCCAATTGTTTGCACTAAATCTCAAGCCCCAATTCAGTACCAAGCACCACCAATGAAGCTTGGAGTTTCCAAGCTTTCTTCCAACTGAATCCTAGTCCAACTGCATGAATTCTTCCCAATTGAGGTCTAATTCAACCTCTATTTAAGCTGTAGGGCATCCCTAGGCAGTCCTGAGCCCGATTTAGGCCAAGAAAACGTCTTCCTCTCTTCCTCCAGCCGCCTTCGACCATGGCTCTAATAAGTGCCAATTTATCATCATTCTTATGCCCTAAAACAAACCTAGCTCTTAGGATTTTAACTCTACAAATAGGTTTTTTGGGCTGCATTTAGGCATCAATTAGGTTAGGCATGCATTGCATGATTTGTTGTGTTTTTAACACATTTATTTGAGTGTTAGGGATGAACAAATAATTAGATACCTAAAACCCTAGCACTCAAGAAGGCAACTGGTGAAGCGGAAGCTCAATCCAATTGGTACTCAACCAAATCCAGCTCATCATAGCTAGATACCAGCTCACTTGGGTTAGGGTTAGCTCTATTAAGCTCCATTCAGCTCATCTTAGCTGAATGATAGCCTAGGGCAGCTCATCCAGCTCAACTTAGCTCAAGTCAGCTCAGATCTAGCTCAACTTAGTTGAGTCTAGCTCATCTCAACTCCAATTAGTTCACTGGGAACTCTAGCTAGCTCAACTAAGTTGACAAGAGTCCACCTTAGCTCAGGTCTAGCTCTCCCCAGCTCCATTCAGCTCATGGTAGCTAAACTTCCTCCAACTTAGCTACTACTTGTCAACTAGTAGCTAAGCTAGCTTGGGAGTTCCCATTAGAAGTAGGTGAAATTGCACTAGAGGGGGGGGGTGAATAGTGAAATTATATAGTATTGTAATACAACAAATTCAATCACACAATATACTCAATTATTTTTAGGTGGAAACCCAAGATGGGTGAAAACCACCACCTAAGCCAATCTCTTGACTTAGGATTTTCGATCACAAGGTGATCAATCCACTAACCACACTACTTAAATGAGGGTAGTGTACCTCAATTACAATTTCCACCTCCGATCCCTAAACGGAGGTTTCTCTCTTCAAGATGAAGAGACGGGGACCCGACAGGCCGGATACCCAAAATACAGAAATTAACAAGTAAAAATAACACCTATAGAGCGCCCCAATAATTTAGTTGCTTTCTTATCTACTAAGCATGAAAAGAACTCCCTGATGATTTGCAGAACGGAGCGAGTCGGGAGTATGGATTTGCCCTTTGATCAGAGTATTAGCACAGCACAAGGGCAAGATGGAGCTTAGAGTAGTGAGCAAGAGATTTTTCTAATGGAATTGTATCTCAAGAGGTGTGTCTTGCCAAAGAAGAGTTGTAGTCTATTTATAGGCAAGTTTGGAACCTTCAAGAACACTTGGGAGAGCTCTTCTAGCCGTTGGAGACAAATCCCAAGAGTTTAGGACGAAATCCACACAAAATCAGGGCAATGATGATTCTGACAGCAACATCAGACGTCTAATTATAAGATCAGACGTCTTACAGGACGTCTGATTTTTCCTATGGTCGTCTAATATTGCAGGACATCCTTAACGGACTCTATTGGATCAAAAGAAGGACGTCTGATATTATGTCATAAGACGTCTGATTAGTTTACTGGACGTCTAATGAATGGTGCATTCGTTCCTGTATCATCGGATCCAAACAGGGTTCTAGGTTTAGAGGATCAGACGTCGTTACGGACGTCTGAGGACATTACCAGACGTCTGGAAACCTAAATACTCTTCCTTGCTGCTTCTGCCAAAAGATTATGTGGCCGTAGACAGATACGCACAGAAAATCATGGCCAACGGTTCAAAGGCAGACGTCTGTAAGTGTGTCAAGACGTCTAGAAATTGTTTTTGCCGATAAAAAGTCTAACGGTTAGTATGAGGACGTCTGGGTAAAGAATCAGACGTCTGTGAACGGTTATCGACGTCTAAAAGTGAAGTCCTTCGACTGATGTTTATGAGGAGATGAACAAAGGCAGAAATATTTGAAATTAGACGTCTGATACACATGTCAGACGTCTTATGATGGAAAATCAGACGTCTGGACTTTTTAATGGACGTCTGATAAAAGTATAAGTGTTGGGTTTTTTTGTTTCTAATTTATCGTAAGTGTAGAGAGCCTAAGTTAGCTATTTATAGGTTATGTTTGGGGGCTCTTTACAATATTTCTAGACTCAAATAAGATGAAAATTACAACCTTTGAAAGTTTACATGAAAAAAGCCTAAGACCTAATACTTATGCTACTCGTCTTCACGCTTTTAATCTCCCGTCTTGGAAAGCTTTTTGAAATCTTGCAAATATGTTATTATAGAGAGAAAACAATATGCTACGCTTTATTTATTATTTCATTTTCTACATTTTGTAAAATCATCAAAATATTATATATAAGTAGTTGAACTAACAGTAGGTCCAGCTCAACTTAGCTCAACTACTCAACTTAGCTGCTAGCAGAAGAACTAGCTAGCTAAGCTGAGTAGCTGAGTCCTCATGAAGGCCTCTTTAGCAAGATCAGCACTAGTGCAGCTTCAATTCAGCTCCAGACAACTCTCCCTCAGCTCCTTTTCCCTAAACCCTTAATTCCTCCTACCTCTTCTACTCGCCCACTAGTTAAGCTACCTTAGCTAAGTTCAAAACTAGCTCCACCTACATGTCCACCATCTACCTAAACCCTAACCTAGCTCCACCCTAAACTCTACCACCTAAGCTAGGTACCTACTCCACCCAAAGTTTGTTCCATCAACCTCCACATCCCTTCACACCACCACCACCCATAACCACCCATAGTTGGAGCCAACACTTGCCCTCCAAAAATCCCCCTTATCTCCACCTTACACCTAAGCCACCTAGCCATCCTAACCCTGCACCTAACCCCCTTCTAGAAGCCTAGACTTGGTGCCAACCAACACCACCCTAACCACCCTATAACCACCACATAAATGGCACCAAAACACCAACCACACCCCTTCACCTTAGTGCCTTTCAAATCCACCCTTCATCCCTTGACCACCACCACATGGAGCCATCCCAACCCTTCCTAATTCCCACACCAACTAACCTAGCTAAACCCACCTAAGTTGGTGCCAAATCCCCTTAACCAAACCTCCACATAGCCCTTTAATTGGAGCCAATCTACCCTAGCCACTCATCTCCTAACCACCACCATATAACCTAATTCTAGCCACACAACACACCTAACCAATCCATAACCCAAGCCCCCATCTGGAGTTGGCGCCAACCACCAACACCTCTCCATTTTGGCACCAATTCACCTCAACCCTAGGATCTTCTAACCACCCTCATAAGCCCATCTTAGCCCTCCATCCATTAGCTACACCTACCCCCCTACGACTCCTATAAAAAGACCTAATCTACCACCAAAAAGGAGGACCTTTTGGCTTCATTAATTCCACCATATTCCACCCACCATAGCCAGCTAAGAGAAGAACGAGAAGAAGAAGATTAAGGGGACACTCTGTCCCCTTGGTGCCTTCCCTTCTTTCCTTCTCTCTTGTGTCCCCACCAGCCAGGCAAGGAGGATGTCCAGGAGGAGGTTCTTGAGGGTGATACACGCCTAGCCTAGGAGGAATTCTTGTGGGTGGAAATCTTCCACCCTTGGAGGAGTAAGGGCACACCCATTTAGGGCTTGCGAGGAGGAGGATCTCACCAACTTGAAGGAGGTTTTCAAGGAAGGAGAAGAAGAAGAACTTCTTTTCAAGCCCAAGAGTAGATGAGCTTGGAGCAAGAAGCTTCTCTTCTTCACCAACATCACCAGGAGGATTTGTGTTTTACTTTTTGTATTTTTAATTTTTTGAGTAGGAGTATTCCTCTACTTGTCTTTTTCTAAAACAAATTTTTCCTTAATCAAAATTATTTTCTTTTCAATTCTGGTTACTTTTTCTTACATCTTATTACTTTTACCATAGTGCACTCACACACTCTCTAATTGCCCTAGGTCTTCACATACCTAGGGTGAGCTTAAAGAGAAGAATTACATGTCACTTAGGTTTCAGTTGTAGCAAATTAGGTGTAGTCTTTTTCCTGCTTTCAAGTTTGTAATTTCCTGTTACTTAAAAATCCAAAAAAAATCTTATATTCAAAAATTCAAAAAGAAAGTTGATTTCCCTATTGTCAAGCAAGAGTATTTAAAGTGCATTCTTGCCTCTTTGGATGACCCTAGATACCACCCCTATCTAGGTTTATAAATTGTAAAAGTAATTACGAATTGGCGTGTTACAATGACTTAAAATCCCTATGATGGGAACACCATCATGAGTCCTAGCTAGCTCATTTTGACCTAATGAAGAAAGCAAAAGCTCCTACATAACAAACTGGAGGTCCTGATTCACTGAATAACCATTCTGAGAGAAAAGTAAGAAACAAGGGGTAAAACTGCAACTTTACCATTACATTATAACAACGAGTTTTCTCAAGGGCTAAACACAGGTCAAATAATCTTAACAAGATAACAAGTGGGTTGAATCAAATAGAAAAGGGTTCGTGAGTTCTGGGAATTAAATGACTTCTTGTAACCCTAAAACAGACCTACTTAATTAGACAAGGTTCTGGTTAGGATAAAATTCACATAAACCCTCTAAAAATCATATAAAAATATTATCTAGGATTTAGAATTTTCAATTTGGCCATTGGAACCTATTTTGACCTAGAATGGGGTCTCAGACATATATTTGCCCTAATTAGGTTTTTACTTAAATTTCTTAGTTAAACGTGGTCAAACCAAAAATCCAACTTCACCATTGGATTCCTTAGGTCCAAATTAGGTTTGTACCAAAATTTGGACCTAAGGGGAACTCATCTTGACCCACTTTGCAAATAGGTCCAACCTAATTACATTTGTACCCCTACCTTTCAAAAACCTCTGTAGAAACCTTGCTAGCTTCTTCATCATTATTTGCAATTAGGTCCCTCTGCCATTATAACGGATGGAATCCTACTCCAGCGAACTTGAGAAGGTGATTTCTCCCTGATTTTTTAGAGAATCCCCTTCAAAATTGGAAGGGAGATTCTCTGAGAAATCCCCTTCAATGTGAACCCAATTTGAAGCCCTACTTGGTACCCAATTTCTCATGTGAACGCATGAGAGATTTGGGTCTCTTTCAATTTACCATTGCCGACGAACTTACCTTGCATGGAAGCTTGGCTTCCAAGCACAAAACCCCTTCCAAGGACCTATTAAAGCAGCCCCAATTCGCCTTGCATCTCCTAAGCTTGAAATCAACCGGAGAATCTCCTCAATTTCATCTCTCCTCCTCCGGCCAACTCTCTCATCAAGCTCCGACGACCTCTCCTACTCTCCCTTGTCGCCTAGGCACAATACCGGTGGCAGGTTCCTCTCCCTCATGTTCATCCACGTTGTGCAACACTTGTCGACGCCCCTGCATCCCCTTCGTCCTCACCGACCGTCCTCATTGAGCACCTTCATCTCCGGTGTCGGAAAAATGAGCCAGACACCACCTCCATCTCCCCCATCGTCTCTTCACTGTTAGATAAGTTCCTCTCACCTTCTACTCCCTTTGCCCCTTTTTATTTCCCTCAAACGACTACTGCTGCACTCTACCACCGTCATCCCCTTCACCTCCAGCCACCAACTCCGACGAGTTCGCTCCACCACCATAGACCACCTCCCTCCTCACCGATCGGCCCATAAGCACCGCCTCGACTCACTGATTGTAACCCCCCACTTATCTTGCTCCACCACTCACCCAAACACACCCCCGAACACACCAACATACATGGCCATAGTGTGCCTTAAGCACGCTCCCACAGGCGTTCCCACACCACGTCGACCACCTCTGCACACTCGCCGCACCTTGGCGAAGCTCCCTGAGCGTTTTAACGTGGCCGCAAGGCCGTTGTGGTGATTTCAGGTCCAAGAGCTCTCTACCATTGATGCACAGCTTGAAGCTTGCTTGCAAGCTGCTCCAGGCCATGCCTGCTCCAGGTCATAGTCCCAGGTTGCACGAAAAGTCTTTGCAAACATCTTCATGCCTCCAATTGGTGTTGAGGGCCATAGCTGCAGTTGCAATCGAAGGAGCCACTCTACTGTAGACGTGTGAAAAGGGGGAGGGAAGATAGTCCACCTCGAAAAGCTTTGAGGCACTGCACCCTCATAAGTTGAATTCTTGCCATAGGCTTTTCGCCTCCAACTCACAGGGTGAGGTCCCTCTCTCCCCCGACCCGATCGCCTCGTCCGCGACCACGCCTCGCGGACCTAGTGACCCGACCCGACTAGCACACCTCGCCCACCACCGCACGCCGGTGGGCCTGGTTCCAGACGTGTACCCGACCTGATTACCCGAGAAGCGTGGCTCTGGGAGAGCGAACCTAAGAGAGAAAAGTGAGAAGAGAGTTCACATGGGTAGGGGGTACGTTTTGCTCTGCAGGTCAAAGAGGAGAAGAACAGAAGCTAAGGAAGAAAAAGAAGGCAAAGAAGAAGAGAAGAAGGGAAGCTAAGGAAGAAGAAGGAGAAGGGTTGCAGTAGAAGGAAGAAGCCAAAGCCAAAGAGAGGAAGGCAAGGAAGCAGAGAAGGATAAGGCAGAAAAAGAAGATGAAGGAAGAGAAGGCAACAAAGGCAAAGGAAAGGCAGCCGGCAAGAGAGAGAGAGAAAGAAGAAGAGAAAAGCTAAGGAAGAAGAAGGCGGTAGAGGTAGAGGAAGCTCAAGGAAAGGCTAAAGATGGAAGCTAAAGCTAAATCAAAAGGCAGAAGACAGAGCTCGCCAAAGCAAAAATCAGAAGGAGAAGAGAATCAGAGAGAGAGAAGAAATTCTAATTTTTATTCATAATTGAGTTCTTAAATATTTTGTGTTACACATCTACTCTTATATTTTTGCATTATGACATTGAAATTATTACATATTCTTCTAATTGTGATCTTGATTTTTAAACCCAATTTGCTCCCTGTGTTTGAACTTAGACTTTCAAATTCGAGCAATAAAAATTGTAATTGTTTTGAACGCTTTTTTGGCTGTACTACAACGCGACATTCTTAAAACCCAATCAAGCATGATAAACACCCTAATTTCAAATCATGCTTGTATCCGTATCAAGCTCTGACGAGCCTCCTCGACTTCTTCCTTAGGCTAGCCAACCACCTAATTGGCCGGTCCTCTATCTCCGTCAAGTTCGTTCTCTCCTCGTCGGTCAAAGCAAGGGCTTCTTCCACCTTCATCCTGGCCACTCTACCTTACAAGAGGTTTCATCTCCCTCAACTTTGGAAAGCCACATCAGTGAGGAATCCTCTCCCCTTCATCCAAATAGCTAGCTCCTTATCTTCCCCTCTTCCTCTAGAGTAGAAATAGAACACCTAGGGCTTAGTTTAGACCCCTAATCACCTCTCTCCCCAAATGGAACCAAATTTTGATTTTGGATAGAGTGAAATACCTGATCAAGATGTGGGTTGGGAAGATCTAGTTACAGGTGTTCCCGATTACGAGCCGGTTGTAGGAAGCTATGAAGCTGGTCCATCATGCCTAGATTTTCTAAACACCTATGATGAATTAGACTCAGAATCTCTCGAGGATGTAACTCCCACACCTTATCCTATTAAGGTATCCCTTGAGAGTAATTTTGACATCCTAATAGAACCAAGTCCAAATTCTAGTGAGCCTAGTTGGGCTGATCACAAGGCCCAATGCGATGAAAATAAGATTTTAGATTTGAACTATGATTTTGGGCCTATATTTTATGAGTATACCTCTCCAGACTCTTCAGAGAAACAAATTGATTTGTTGGAAGTCGAACCAATTTATGACATAAAATCAGATGAGTTGGAAGAGTTGGGATTTGATTGGATCCACCTTAAATGCCTTGAACCTGAGCCTACGCCTAATAAGGCTATCCTAGTGAACTTGGAATTTGAGGTTAGGTTAGGCAAATGTCAGGTTGATAACTCCATGCATCTTGATTTATACTGTGGTGGAAATCCCAATCTTGAATCAAGTTCAGAAGATTATTTTCCCAAATTCTCTGACGACTTTGATTCATACTCTGATTCTGGAGAGCCCTTGTTTCCAGATGATTATGAGCCAATTTACGACCTCAGTGTCCATGATCCATTCTTTGATTCTGATGTTGAGGCCAATGATTTGGAACTCAAAGCAACCCTACCTCCTACAGAGCCGTGTAGAAATCGATCCCAACCTTGACCCACCACCGAAATCAATTTTTATTCTAGCTCACCTCTTTCTGATTTGATTGCATATTATTCACCACCATAATTCGATAGGGAACTGAACATTGATCAGACAAACAACCATGCATTGTTCCCCTCTAATCCAACCAGTAGGGTTCCTACATCCTTCACAGATCTTTTGAGGACCACTACTCTAATTTGGCTGAGTCGATTGAGCCAAACCCTCGATTCTCATTTCTACACCTATTTGAGCTACAAAATATCTGGTGGGTTCCACACCTATTGATTCACATCCCTCAACCCACTAGACTGATTGTGTTTGGTCTGCATCATCAGCCAATTGATCTAAACAAGCACCTCGTTGGACCAACCAGACTACTCATCAAGGTGCTTGTTCTGCAATATTCCACCAATTTGACCACCCCTTCACCTTGACCACAGTTTGCTCGGCTGAAGGCATTGAATTTAACACTTAATGGGAGGAAACCCATCATTTCAAAAACCTAAGACCTTTCTGATTCCTTTTTAGCTGCATTTCTATTGCACTTTAGGGTTCAAACTTTAGAACAACTGACTCCACCTCCGATATTCGTATCAGAGCTTGAAATTGTTCGTAACAGTCACTCCAACCCATTCACCCACCCTTTAACCCTCCTCTAACCTTTGAACTAAGATGACTTTGAACCCATCTAGTTTACAATGAGCACATTGCAAAACTTGGGCATGGAGGGGTATTAAAGTGCAAAATAAATGGAAAATTCAAGCCATTTGCCCAGATTTTTGTATTTACCCTAATTTGGGCTCATGTGTCATTTGCCCAGTTAAACATGGTCAAAACTCAAAATCCAACCTCACCATTAGATTCTTGGGGTCCAAATTAGGTTAACACCAAAATTTGGGCCCAATCAAAGTCCATCTTAACCTAGTTTGCATTTTGGCCCCCCTAAAAACTCTCTTTCTCACATCCATACAGTTAGGTTTCAAGCTCCTTACCAAAATGCCCCTAACATTATCATCTTCTTTGCACATAGGTCCCTATCGCTTGATTCTTCAAAGATTCCTAAACAAGGTCAATGACCCAAAACCTCTACCTTTGACTTGATGAAATCATCCTCGAATCTCCACTAAATCCCACAAAATTTGGTGGGATTGGTATTCACATTACGCCCAATCATTTGCACTAGATCTCAAGCCTTAATTCAGCATCAATCACCACCAGCGAAGCTTGGAGTTTCCAAGCTTTCTTCCAACTGAATCTTAGTGCAACCGCATGAATTCTTGCAAATTGAGGTCCAATTCGACCTTTATTTAAGCTCTAAGACATCGTCAGGAAGTCCTGAGCCCGGTTTAGGCCAAGAAATCGACTTCCTCTCTTCCTTTGCCACCTCCGGTGAGCCTCCTCGACTTCTTCCTCAGGTTAGCCAATCGCAATATTGGCCGGTTGTTCTGGGCGTAAATCACGGTTTTAAATGATTCCGTAATAGTATAGCGTGAAATACGTCTCGACAAATAAATTTTAATGGAACAGGTGAGTTGATAAATGCCAGTTTATCATTATTCTTATGCATTAAAACAAACCTAGCTCTTAGGATTATGTTTTGCAAATGGGTTTTTGGGGTGCATTTAGGCATAAATTAGGTTAGGCATGCATTGAATTTTTTATTGTATTTTTAATGTGTTTTTGTGAGTGTTAGGAATAAATACATTACCAGATCCCTAGAACCCTAGCATTCAGGAAGGCAACTAGTGAAGGAGAACCTCACACCAGCTGGAACTCAGCTTGATCCAGCTCACCATTGCTGGGATTCAGCTACTTGAACTAGGGTTAGCTCATCCTAGTTTCATTCAGCTCATCTCAGTTGAATGGCAGCTCAAGAGAGCTCATCTTAGCTCACCCTAGCTCAGGTCAACTCTGATACAGCTCAGCCTAGCTGAGTCTAGCTCATCTCAGCTCCCATTAGTCCACAAGGAGCTCTAGCTAGCTCAGCTGAGTTGAGTGGAGTTCACCCCAGCTCAGGTCCAGCTACATCCAGGTCCACTCAACTCCAGCCAGCTGAAGATGAATTCATTCCAGCTCAGGAAGCTCAAGTCTAGCTCTTGGAGACTCAGCTTAGCTCAACTTAGTTGAGCTAAGCTACCTTAGTTGCCTCAACCAGCTTGATCCTCCCCGAGAGCACCAGATCCAGCTCACCTCAGCTCATTTTGGTAGAAGCCATCCCACTTTAGCTTGGCTTAGCAGCTAACAAAGAACTAGGAAGCTAAGCCAGCTAGAGTAGCTCCATGCTAACCTCCTCAGCAGCTGTCAGCTCCAATTTAGCTCAAGATGTCTTTTGCCCAGCTCCTCTCCACAAACCCTAGCTCTCATTGCCTCCTCCTCTACTCCACTACTAGCTAAGCTAGCTTAGCTTAGCTTAGCTATGCTCCAGCTCCCTTGGCTTTTACCACCTAAAAACCCTACCTAACAACTCCACCAACTAGCTCCACCTAAGCTCCACATAAGCTAACCCTACTTCCACCTCACCTTGGCACCAACCTAGCCTACCCACTACCTCCAAAAGACATCACTAAATGGTGCCAAAACCACCTATAACTACCCTTATTTTGGCGCCAAAAATTCCCTCCAAAAATCCCCCCATCCTAACCCTACACCTACCCATATAACCCATCATAGCCACCCACCTACCCCTCCTTCTAGAACCATACTTGGCGCCACCTAAGCCCCCCTTCTAGAACCCATTTTGGTGCCAACTTCAAGGGGTGCCACCACCCATAACCACCACCTAGGTAACCCTTGGGTTGGCGCCAATCACCCTTAGCCCTAGGATCCCCAACTACCCCCCATATCCTATCCTAGCCATCCATTCCAAGAGCCACCTATGCCCCCTTCCTATTCTATATAAACTCATCAGCCACCACCAGTTTTGTTCATCCTCCATTTAGTAAAATCTACCCTATACCCACCTCATATCTATGGCCAAGAAGAAGGAGTAGAGAAGGAGATTAAGGGGGCACATCACCCGCCCCCTTGGTGCCTTCTTCTCCCCATTTCTTCTCCCTTGTGCCACATCAAGGAGGAGGAGCACTCCACCACTAGGAGGATGGCCAGGCAAGGAGGAGCAAGGGTGGTACACACCCACCCTTAGAGGAGATCATTGGAGGTGGTAGCTTCCACCTTGGAGGACACCATTTTCAATGAAGGAGGAGGAGCCCTTTTCAAGCCTAGGAGCCACTAAGCTTAGAGCAAGGAGCTTCCCCTCTTCACCAACAATTCAGGAGGATTAGTGTTTTATTTTCTTTATTGCAATTATCTAGTAGTAGAAGCATTCATCTACTAGGGTTTTTTTGTAAAACACTCTCTTTTAATCAAAGTTGCCTTCTTTAATCTTTTTGTTGCATAGTCTTGTAGAATTCTTGTTTAACCTTTTTCACTCCCTCTCCCTAATTACTCTAGGCCACCACGTGCCTAGAGTGAGCTTAGGGAGAGGTTCTATTTGTCACTATAAAAGTAATGTAGTGGATTAGTATAGAGAATTTTCTTGCTATCAACAAACCTACCTTGTTCTCGTTATTTCAAAACCAAAAAAAAAATCATATATATAAAACACCAAAAAGAAAGTTGAGTTCCATCTTTAAAGCAAGGGATTTTGATTTGCAAACTTGACTCCTTGGACGACCCTAGATACCCCACTATCTAGGTTATAAATTTTAAAAGCGCATGCGATTTCGCGTGTTACAACGACTTTAAAAACTCGCTTTTACAAATCATGCTAAATTTCGCATCATGAGTCCCAGTCGAACTCAGGGAGGTGGAAAACACTTTCGTTCTAAAATTGATTTGGATCTAAATACCAACTAGATAATCACAATATATATATAGAGAATGTAGCCATGAGTTTGATCAAATAATTCTAGAATTATAGCTTTGTAATGCTAGAACAAGAGTAACTGAATTACAGAAATAAACTAGAATATCACTATCTAATTTGGCAGAATAAGGGCACCACAGGTGGTCTGTGGAGGCCTTCTGGAGAGGTTGGGGAGAGCAATGGCAGTCCACCAAGGTGGCTTGGTGGGCACTTCAGAGGAAGAGAGCCAGAGATGGAGATAGTCGGAGAAGAAAGTCTAAAGAACTGGAGAGGGTCTGGAGGAGTTAGTGGAAGATGATCTTTCTGGGGGACCTTGGGCCTTCTGTTATGGCTTTTATGAGGGGTAAGATTGGCATTTGAACCCCCAAAATCATGCAACAACCTTCTGGTGATCAGATCCATCGATCGGGTGATCAACAGATCTTATTGCATCTTAAAACACCTTCATTTGTGTCTTCATTGCATGGATTTGCTCTTAGGTTGACACGTGGCGGCCTTTGGATGCTTGGATCGCGATCTGATGCTCTAGTGCCCGCTATCTGATGCTCCAGTGCTCGCTGCACCAACACCCAATGCTTGCTCACACACGCTCACGCTTTAATCACGCCTAACGTGCATGCCAAATATCAGCCATCCGATCATGAGATCGGACGGCTTAAAAGAGCCACAGCACCGCTTTTGAAATTTTGAGTACGTGCACTCATGTTTGGGTGCGCATCATCACACGTGTGGCCATTCGATGATCCTCAGCTTGCCACTCCATTGCCATCTGATGATGATCTAATGGGTGGATTTCACCTACGCTCGCAGCCTTGAATTACCTATTTGCCTCTTGGCTATTGCCCTTCTGCAGGCTCCATCAGATGCTATGGGAGTTTGATCGATACGATCTTGGAAGCATTGAACTCCCATCCATGTTCTACACAGATCCATGTGGTTGGATTGGTCATTCGTAGCCTCGAATTACCTATGATTGTTAAATGCCTCTCAATTAGCACATAATATAACATTATTATTTACAAAACTAATGAATCAACTACGATGCAAAGTATGATGCGAATGCATGCAGAATGACTAAGTTAAGCTAGATTCTAAGTTAATTTAGGTGGATTAGGGCCTATGATTACTACGCAATCATGCCCCCATGCCTAAATCTTGCTAGTTCCTAGCAAGTGGAAGATTAAATGCATTCTATCAAGAGTTTGACTAGGGATTTATTTCTTTTTGTTTCATCTAGAAATTTAGAATCCAGATAATCGTGAACATGTAGTGGTGTAGCTTCTGCAATGGAATCAAGCAAAAAGTCAACATACATCTAAAGCTCGTACTTGACCCTCAGTAAAATTCTGTTGGGATAGACAAACCTCTTCTCTTAGAGACATAGAATATCCTTTAGTTTTAACCTCGACTTTTCGGCTTAGGTAGAAGATGTTTGAGTTAACTGGTTTTGTATTTGGTGGCTCACTTTCTTCTGGTGCTACATAAAAACTAATATTTCAAAATCTAGATTTCCATATTATTAAATAAATCAACTTAGAGAGAGGCTGGAAAATTGTGCTCTCTTAAGTCTTTTGTACTTTTTCTTCTCTCTCTCTTTTTTCCTTCTTCCTTTTTCTTCTTTTTCTCTCATTTTTTTCTTTTCTTTTCCTTCCTGAGCTCACATCTCACCAGTTTTGTGGATATATTTGGTGGTCTCTCATGCCATTACACTTCAATTAGGTTTTGATAACCCTATGACAAAGTCAGAATTCCTCAGCTCATATTCAGGTGACCAGAAATATGAAAAAGTAGGTCAAGGCTATATTTGTTGAATCATGAGGGTGGTAGTTGTTGTTGCCTCATTACACTTGAAATAAATTTTAAATTCATAAACTCATTTTTATTCTACTTTTTCTGTTTTTCTATATTTTTTTTTCAATGTACATATATGTTTTCTTTTCTTTTTCTTTTTCCTCCTCTTTATATATATATATTTTTTTATTTCTTCTTTTCTCTCTTTTTTTTTTCTTTTGCATCAATATATCTACTAATGCAATGCAATATAGCATACGAACTTTTATTCACGAGGCATTACTCGGAATTGTGGGTGTTCATGAGGATATCGGGTGGCATATTTGGTGGAAGTGTCTATTCTCAGCACCAAGAAGGGAATGGATAGGACAACGTATCTCTGATCTTGATATCAGTACCCTCCTTCAGCCGAGGATTCCGTGAAGGACAGTCATGACTATCCACCTCAGTCTTAGTTTTATCAGAACTCGCTCTTTGTGTATTTGACTTATTTGGTGGCTCGTGTAAGGATCTCTTAAGGAATTCGTACGTAAGAACTGAGAGTGAAAACTATGCCTAACTCCGAGTATAATTATCCATTTATCTAGAATTTAAGATTCCTTACACTAGTCTTAGAGCACCAGTAGACTCTCTACTCTCACCTCACACATGTTTTTGGTGGATCTATTAGAAGATGGTTCACCTGACTCCCTGATTATTGTCCAAGGGTTCAGGAGAAGAAGCAATGCTTCTTCTCGACAAAGTAGAGATGTCTATCGTTCTTCGCATTGGATCCATTGCAAATTCTACGTGCAAGTTTGAAATTGTACTGGATTCTAAGTTTAGGAATCTACTAAAGAATAAATCCCTAATAAAACCTCATGATAAAATGATCTATTTCCCCTAGGTGTTGGCAGAAAAATTTCAGTTTATATGTACTACCCCCTCCCATGCTTACGTTCTTGCATGTCCTCATGCATGAATAAAAGAAATTGAAATAAGGTAGGATGCAAGTGGATAGAAATCACTTGGAACTGCTCTTGACTTGTCATTTAGCACATGCCGACACTACAATGGTAATCACAATATGCAGAATACTATGCTAGAATGAAATATGCTATATATAAAGGATATGTATATATGTATAAGTGCTGAGTTTAACGCCTCCAGCTAGGCGAAACGTCAGTCACACATCCTCAAGAAGATGTATTGTTTCGTTAGCAGGAGGAGGTTCCTGGGCTAAAAATGGCTTCAGGCACTAGCCATTTACCTTAAAAACATGCCCAATTTTCGGATCCATAATTTGGACCACCAAGTTAGGATATGGGTTGATCACCAAATACAGCCCAGTCCACTTGGACTTAAGGTTTCCCGCAAAGAATTTGAGCCGGGAATCAAATAACCAGACCTACTGGTTAGGCGTGAACTCCCTCTGGATGTGTCAGCCATGGAAATCCTTAGTCTTATCTTTGTATATTTTTGCATTCTCGTAGGCTTCCCGCCAAATCTTTTCTAACTTGCTGAGCTGGAGCTTTCTTTCATAACCTCCTGAATCGAGGTTAAAATTACATTTATGCACTACCCAAAAGGCATGGTGCTCTAGCTCTACAGGAAGGTGACAGGCCTTTCCATACATCATGCAGTATGGTGACATTCCAAGCGGGGCCTTGTATGTGGTCCGATATGCCCAAAGTGCATTGATCAATTGATCGGACTAATCCTTCCTATCAGGTCTAACCGTCTTTTGAATAATGAATTTGATTTGATGGTTAGACATTTTAGCATGCCCATTGGTTTATGGGTGATACGACGTACATCACCGTATTGCGTCTGACTAATATCCATCCAGAAAGTAGAAGAAAATGTGTCTGGCTAACCTTTCTAAGATCTGATCAATAAAAGGTAAAGGAAAATGATCCTTTTTGGTAGCCATGTTCAGTTTCCTGTAATCAATGCAAACCCGCTATGAAGTAGTGGTGCAAGTCGGGATGGATTCTCCTATTTCATTCTTGATGACGGTGAGTCCTACCTTTTTGGGCACAATCTGAATAGGACTCACCCACTGGCTGTCGGAAATTGGATAGATAATGTCTACATCCAGCCATTTGATGATCTCCTTCTTGACAACCTCAAGCATATTAGGATTGAGGTGCCTCTGAGGTTGTCTCGAAGGCTTCACTCGCTCATTTGTGTAGATATGATGAGTGCAATACGAGGAGCGAATGCCGCGGAGATCAGCAATACTCTGCCCTATGGCAGCCCTATGTGTTTGCAGTATAGAGATTAATTGATGTTCCTGTTCTTGGGTTAAGTAAGCACTAATGATCACCGGGTATGTCTCACTTTCACCTAAAAACACATATTTGAGTAATTTAGGTAAGGGCTTTATTTCAATCATGGGTGGATCAGAATCAGGGGTGGGAGTGGGAATCTGAATAGGAGTAGAATCAATAGTGGGAATTTGATGATCCTGACTGACGGAAAATACGCTTGCAAAGGTCATGTAATCCTATTTTGATGGAAGCAAATCATTGCTTGGTTGGATAGGATAATCAGGATTACGGGTTTTATGATCAGATGAACACCTTGGACAATCAGATCCACGGGATGAAATGTGCAAGTCATTAACCTCAGTCTTGTGTGGATCCAAATCTAAGAACCCTGATAGTGTAGACAAATGAGACATTGGGTCGTCAGAAAGGAGCCCAATGTTACCACAAAAAGCTGATTCTTCATCTTCACCATCCTCCTCAATGCGATCACAATTAAAGTTCCTTGATGCCCTGAATATGTCAAGTCTAAGTCTTTCATCACTTAGGGCAATCTCCATACACCCAAATGCACAGTCAATGTTTGCTCGGGTTGTTGCCAAAAATGGGCAACCCAAATGATTGGTGCATCTCTGAGATTAGGAGGAACCTCCATATCGAGAACGAAAAAGTTTGCGGGAAAGAAAAATCCATGGACTTTTATGATCACGTTCTCAACCACCCCCCTTAGTGTTTTTACTGATCTATCAGCCAGCTGAATCGTAACTAAGGTGGGTTTTAACTCCCCAAATTGAAATTGATCATATACGGTAGTGGGAGTCAAGTTGATGGATGGACCTAGATCAAGAAGGGCCTGATCAAATGGAGAATCATGCAAAAAATAGGAAATGAATGGGGTACGGGGGTCTTTCTTCTTAGGCAGTAAGTTGGCTAGAATCACAGCGCTAGCCTCCTCTGATAGTACCACCTGTCGTCCATTTTCAGTTGTCACTTTGGAGTACAATAGTCCTTAAAGAACCTAGCAATAGAAGGAATGTGATCAATGGCCTCGAGGAGAGGGACCTGAATATGTACTTCCTTAAACATTAATTTCAAGTCCTTGAAATTCCGAGTATCCTTTCTCCATGCTATATTTCGTGCCAAGCCTCAGGAAAAGAGACTAGAATCTTAGGGTCAAGTGGCCTCTTGCCCGTATCAACCATAGATGTCTCTTGAGATGAAGATGGAGTAGAACCATCCTGCAGTGAAGGGCATGAAAAATCATGACCCGCTTGCCTAAGTAGTGGGTCTTGTGTAATCTTTCCACTCCTCAAAGTGACGGCCTTTGCATTAGCATGATATCCATGAGGTGGGGGAGGAGTGGAAGGAACATAATACACGAGGTTTTGCAATAAAGGTGGTTGACCTTGCCCACAACCAGGTGGTGCAGGAGGTGCTTGTAGAATAGCATGTGCCTATCCTTGTGGTGCTTGGAATCTAGGTGGGGCACCCTAATTCTACACATACCTTTGGTTTGGGATAGGTTGGGAGGGTAAGGATCCTTGTGATCTATGCTCCTACATCATCTGATTCTGTATATTTTGTATGTTCTGTATTTGGTCAGCCATAGCTTTCATAATTTGCAGGTTGTCATGAGTCGATTTCTAGATTGACTCTTGCAATTCCTCCTTCAATGACACCAAAAGGTTAGCCTGCTTTGGAGGGTAGTTGATAGCTTGGTGCAATAGTTGATAAATAGAACGTGTTTTTTGCTACGACGGGAATGGTTGCTGCCTCGAGTATGTGTTCTGCGCATTCTCGTATTGTTTGGTCTAATAGTATGGATTTGGTTTCTGTGTGTTACCAGACCAGGAAAAGTTAGGATGCTGGTGCCAAACAGGATTATTCATCTCAGAATACAGGTTATTACGCCCATAACCTTGGATAGCACCGACATCTTTGTAGGCCGAGGATGTCTTAGATGCAAATTCATCAAAAGAATACGCACTCGAATTATCGTGTGCGTAACCCTGATTGTATGATACCATATCCAGATTACTCACGGTCTCCTGATATGCAGGATCCCATGGAGATGGAGACGAAACATTCCGAGTAAAAAGATGTTCACGAGCAGGAGGGGCTCGGGATGCATCAGAGGAGTGTGATGCAGTTGTACTGCTAGGAAAACTAGATCTTGCTCGCATTAATTCATCAAGCTTTTTATCTAGCAGATCCACATTGTCCAGCTTCTTGGTGATAATGTCCATATCAGCTTGGGCAGATTTGGCATGAGTTTCGTGGACATTAACTCATTGCTGTCCAGGTTGCTGGAATTGGTTCATAGAGGCGGCATTCATCGAGTTCTCTGCTAAGGATTCGAACAGTTTGAATGCACTGTTCTCATCCTTCGCAAGGAAATTCCTGCTGCTAGATGCATCGGCCAAGTATCGATGTGTGTCATCCAACCCATGGTAAAAGACTTGTGCAAGATGCCAACTGGGTACATCATGGTGCGGGCACTTCCTGAGAAGATCGTGGAATCTGTCCCAGCCGTCATGTAGTTTCTCTCTGGGGCCTTAGGAAAAGGTCGTGATTGCGTGCCTCATTGCATTTGTTCAACCAATCGGAAGAACTTTTGAAGGAATTTGTGACGTAATTCCTCCAAGGTTCCAATCGGCCTCCTGATAGTCTTGAACTAATAGGAGGCTTTATCCTTAAGAGAGAAGGGAAAAAGCTTCATGAGAATAATTCCAATGTCTACATTTCTGGGTCGAACTAACTTTGCAATTTGACTCAGATCTTTGATGTGCTGGAAGGGGTCCTCAGTTGAGTTTCCATGGAAATGAGTTTGAATTAGACTTATGATGTTCAGTTTTAACTCAAATGTGTCTCCGCTTACGGGAATCCAGACTTGAGGTGCTATAATCATCGCTGCTAGATCGTAGAAGTCCTGTAGTTGTTTTCCATGTGGTGGATGTTGCATCTTGTCTAGCGTTGTGAGGATCCTGTCAATGCTCTACTCGTATCTTTGCTCAGACTCCTCGACCCTAGCTTCCAGACAAGCCATTGGGTCTTGATTCTCAGGGACCTGGCTAGCTCAAGGACCAGGATTAGTCATCTTAGCTAATCGAGAGGAAGAGGGTTGGGAAGAAGGTTTAGGCAAGAGTCACCTTTTTCGCCTTGGGTTTGGGTCCCAAGGTCCAACAAGTTTAGGTCTTAATGACCTTCTTCCTTACATACAACAACACAAAGGGTTGGTGTAGTCAAGCCAAACAAGGCCTTGTTAATCAGATTGGTCCTTAAAATTAGATGACCAGATTTCTTGTTCAAGTTTTAATTCATGAAGAAAAATTCATCGTTCAACCGACTGAAGGTAATCCCCCCTCTCAAGCTAACCCGACCAGTCTGGTTACGAGGGGACTAAGAGGAAGGTTCTTCGGCTTTCGCCTTCGGTTCCTTTGTACCCCTTAGCACGGTCGTTTGACACTACCCTACAGGCTTAGTCACCAGGTTTGGTAGAAGAGGTTGAAATCACCCAGTAGTATGATAATGAATTCAGGTTGATTTACATATATTAACAATGTTTTTAACCCTTTTTCTTCAACTAGGGTTTGTGGTGATTGGCCCACAAGGTGACCAAGCTCACAGACTAGACACTAGACTTGATTTAGTCTAGGTTAACCCAAATGTGTGGTCTCTAAAAAAAATTTAACCCTAAAGGTGTAACCTAGGGTTCATGTAGTTCTATGGTTTCAATAGACCAACAAGAGAAAAATAGTTCTCTGATACGCAAATGGAATACAAATAATTTGAAATTCGACAAGTAGATTCCTTTTTCAATTATCTTTTCAAAGAATTTTTTTTGTAATTTTTATTATTTTAACTGAATAAATAAGAATTTTTAATTTTTAGGGTGTCAGATTTGAAATTTTGACCACTGGTCGATTTTCCAATTTGAAATAGTATGAAATAAACTTTGAAAATTCGATGAAAATATGGAAATTAAAGCTAATTAGATCAACTTTCAAACCGCACCATTTTTTATCAGATTAGATTTGTGGATAATTCGGAATTACTGTTTGAAATTCCAAAATTTTCAAATCCAAGTCAGTTTGACCCCTGTGTTATTCGTAAATTTTTAAAAATTGTACAATCCGAATTTTCTCAAATAAATGGCGCCTTTCGAAAGGTGGTTTGAAAATGAAGCTTTTACCTGAATTTCAAAATTTTTCTCTCAATATTTTTTTGGAAATTAAAATTTTAAATCACTCCTTAAAATCAGGTCGAAAATCAGGGATATAGTGGAAAGGCTTTTGAAAGGTTTTGAAATTCAAATTTTAAACCTTCCTACCAAAATGATTTTTTTTTTGAATTTTTTTTCAAACTTTTTCAAAAAAATTTATTTTTTTTGGAGGGAAAAACTTTTTCAAATTTTTCTCTTTATTTTTTTTTTTTGAAGCAACTACTAACCTAGGATTTAAAAGGAAATCCTAATCTAACTACCTAATATTTTTTTTCTAGAAAGAAAAATCTAACTAAAATTCAAATCTAACCTAAGATTCAGAAAGAAACCTAAATCTAAGTTAGAGAAGATGTGCACCTGATATTTTTTAAAAAATCCGTGCTCAATGTGTGCTCAGATCCCCGATTCATCCTGCATAAAAAAAACTAAATTATTAATGAAATAAAAAATTGTCGTGCCTCTCCGGCAATGGCACCAATTTTTTCGAAGCATAAATCATGATTTTAATCATAGTATAGCGCGAAATACGTCTCGACAAATAAATTTTAACGGAACAGGTGAGTCCCGATCGAACTCAGGGAGGCAAAAAACGTTTTTGATCTCAAACTGATTTGGATCTAAATACCAACTAGATAATCACAATATATATATAGAGAATGTAGCCATGAGTTTGATCAAATAATTCTAGAATTATTGCTTTGTAATGCTAGAACAAGAGTAATTGAATTACAGAAAGAAACAAGAATATCACTTTTTGATCTGGCAGGATAAAGGGCACCACGGGTGGTCTATGGAGGCATTTTGGAGAGGTTGGGGAGAGTAATGGCAGTCCACCAAGGTGGCTTGGTGGGCTCTTCAGAGGAAGAGAGCCAGAGATGGAGATAGCCGGAGAAGAAAGTTTGAAGAACTGGAGAGGGTTTGGAGTTGGTGGAAGATGATCCTTCTGGGGGGGCCTGGGCCTTCTTTTATAGCTTTTATGAGGGGCAAGATTGGTATTTGAGCTCCCAAAATCATGCAACAACCTTTTGGTGATCAGATCCATCGATTGGGAGATCAACGGATCAGATCGAACCTTAAAACACTTTCATTTATTCCTTCATCATGCGGATTTGCTCTCAGGCTGACATGTGGCGGCCTCTGGATGCTTGAATCGCGATCTGATGCTCCAGCACTCGCCTCGCCAATGCCCAGTGCCCGTTGATTGCACAGCAATCATGAAACCTAAATCACCTGAATTAAGTTAGATTCGATCATAACTTAGGAATAATGAATTTATAGGCATTGTAATTTGCACAATGGTTAGTTTGATTAGCTGTATAGATAATATCGTCATTTTATGTACTAATGAGAGATGATTTTTATGGCAGATTATTCAAAGTGGTGGATGAAAGATCAAACTAGATAGATCTGATCAGAAGGACGATGGGAGTCCAACGCTTCCAAAATCGTCTCAATCAGACAACCAAAGCATTGTGTGCAGTCCATAGAAGAACGAAGATTATGTAGCCAAAGTACAAAGATCCGAGCCTCAGATCCAAAATCCAGCTACATGGATGGATCTGGATCAACAATTGTAGTCCAACAGTGCAAAAATCAACCCGATCGGAGGTCTACATCATTAGATACAAGGAAAAGAAGATGGATGGCTATGATGACACCATGTGGCGCCATCACAACCACCCCCTCATCGCCACTCCATCTCTGAAGGCCATTCCTCACACATTGTTGGCCATTGGATGGCCATTCAACGGCCACGATGCATCCACGTCGTCCATCCAACTGTGCCTCATCAAAGGAAAGATCTCGACCTTTGGATCTTCATCCAATAGCTGAGAATAAGTTACCTTAAAACCTAAACGCAACAAACAAGTCGGAGTAGTGCGTTGGTTAGTGCCTACGCTGCGAAGCAAAGAGCATGAGTTCGAGGCACGCTCAGCATGAAATCAGGGAAGGTGGTGGACAAGCGAGCTATTGGCTGTCGGATCTTGAACAAAGGGTACCAGAGTGACCGCATGGCGTGATCTGAGCTCGCCGTAGCCAAATGTTGGATCCGACGCGTGTGTAACACACGAACTCACGCATTTCCTTCGTCGTAAAGGAGATGTGAGCGTGCGTTTAAGCCATCCAGTCTTACGCTGATGATTATGCGCTCATTTTGAATGAGTGGTGAGTGCAAGGAGAGAAAGATAAGTGCTGAGGCATTAGGCAGGCACGCGCAAAGGAGCAGGATCCATGCGATCGTGGATTAAGGGCTCTGGGCTTGCCACGTGTTAGTATCTCGTGCGCCCAGAGCGTAAAGGGCGCATATGAGACTATTTTGAGGCCAAATCAGAGCCGGACCAAGGTAGCTGACCGTGAGTACCAACCGAGGAGTGCTTAGGTTAGGAAGGTATACAGATCTGCCAGACTCGCGTGTAAGGTGTCGCGGGCGAGGCGCGTGAGGGGAGCAGGGACCTCACCTCTTGTGACTTGAGGCGATAAGTGTATGAGACAAATTCAATTTATGCGGGTGCGAGCGCTCGTCAGCTTTCAAGGTGAGACTAATCTCACTGCCCTTCCTCTACGTGAAGCTGTTATGGTTCCTTCGCTCAATTCATGCAAGGTGGCGGTCAAACGCTCCAATTGCTAGTCCAGTCGGACTCCTGAAGCGATTCCACGCAAATTGGGGACGACGCCTAGAGCCTGCAGATGCTGGAGCAAGCTTCAAGCTTCACTCGAAGCTTCGTTAATGGCGGTCAAAGGAGCTACTACCTGAAACACGAAATATGGGCTAAAAGCCTTGGTTATAAGGTTCAATATCATCACCGTGAGGCGAGGAAGTGAACGGTGGTGTTCGTGAGTTGTGAGAGTGCGTGAGGTGGCCAGACGGTGATGGAAGGTGAAGTGCGAAGGTGCGGTGTATAGCGGAGGTTGTGGAGGAGCAATCGACCTAACTAGGTTAAGGCTTTTGCTCCTAGGGTTGAGGTGGAGGTGTAGGGATGAATGGCGAGGGATTTGGTGGTGTGTGGAGCGAGATGTGCATCGCTAGAGGAGTGGCTGGACGCGGAAGGAATGACGGTGAATGGGCGGTATCATGGTCGAAATTGAGTGTGGTTGGGATGAAAATGAAGTAGAGGAGTTAGGGGACTTATCTAGGTAGTTGGTAGATGACGAGAAGTCGAGGTAGCGCTGATTGCAGTATGGTCGGCATCGGGGAAGAAAGCGCTCCTGTGAGTAGGAATTGCGAGGAAGATGGAGGATGGGGTGTCAGCGGGCACAACACGGCACAGAAGAGTGAGGGAGATAAATCCGCCGCCGGTATTGCACGCGGACGAAGGATGGAGTTGGAGGAGCTCACCGGACATCGAGGAGCTTCGGTCGGATGAGAAGAGACAAAATTAAGGGGGAATCTGGTCGAATTCAAGTGTGGAATCTTTGGTTTGATCTGGGGGTCCTTTTATAGGCCTCTGGAGGGAGTTTTGGGATTGGGAAGCTTGGAAAGCTTCATCAGAGATAGGAATTCCAAGATACCCTAATCTCTCATGCATTTGCATGAGAGATTGGGAAAATTTGAGAGCTTGGGAATTGGCTCAAAAGAAAGGAAATTCCTTGACGAACTTCCCTTTCAAATTTGAGAGAGATTTGTCAAGGAATCAAGAAGAACGTGCCAAATTTAGGTCACCGAAGTTTGTAGGAATAGGATTCATGGTGGTAGGGACCTATTTGAATAAAATGATGATAAATATAGGGGGCTTTTTGTGAGGATTTTGAAATTTAAAGGCATATGTGTGATATAAAAGAATCAGACAGGACCAAATTGCAAACTAGGTCAAGATAGTCTCAGATTGGGCCCAAATTTTGTTACAAACCTAATTTGGACCTAAGAAAATCAATGGTGAGGTTGGATTTTGGTTTTGACCTATTTTGACTAGGTAATTTATGCAAAAACCTAAATTAGGGAAAATGTGAGTCTAAGATTCTATTTTGGGTCAAGATGGGTTCTAATGGTCAAATTGAAGGTACCAAACCCTAGAGATTATTTTTATATTAATTTTAGAGGGATTAGGTGAATTTTATTATGACCATAACGCCAGTTAATTAAGCGGGCCTATTTTGAGGGTTTCAGAAGTCATTTAATTCTCAAAACATGCGAAAACCCTTTTCTATCTGTATTAGCCCACTTGTTGACATTTAAGGCCATTTGACCCTTAATTAGCCCTTGAGAAAACCCATGGTTGTTCTGCATTCAACATATGATGGTAAAATTGTAGTTTTAACCCTATTTTCTTATCTTTCTCTCAGAATGATTATGCAATGAATTAGGGCTCTCTGGCGGTTATGTAGGAGCTTTTATTCCTTGATAATGACTAAATTGAGCTAGCTATGGCTCATGATGGTATTCCCATCATACCACTATGCCTAGCTTTTGCTAGTCCCTTAGCAAAATCTTAAGGAATTAACTTAGATTCTAGACCATTCTTTTTTATGCTCTGATTTCTTCTGTGTACTTTCTTTTATAGATTAGGTTAGAATGCCAATAGTAGGCCTAGAGGTACTCAAGTACCAACCAAGATCTGGACTTGACCAGCTCTAGCCTCAGTTCACCACGAAGGTTTCTAAGGCCCACAAGAACTAACCTAAGGTTCGTTGTACTCCGCAGTTAAATCACCCATGCTTAAAACATGTTTAGTCCTGGTTTAGTTTGCAGTGCGTTTTTGTAAGAGAGAGAGACAAAAGATTTTTTTTTGGAGAGTTTTCTCGCTCTTTTCTTTCTTTATTTCTAGCTTTAGATTGGCTTTATAGCACGGTTTGTATCAGATTCCTAGTTCTCACCATCAGTCCCTGCAAGGTCCTTAGCAATCGATGCTTCGAGATAACACTGCCCATGGCAACCCCCAGAACCATGGCTTTCAAGATTTTAGGATAAACCTGCCCATGGCGTTCTGTAGCTAAATCCAGACCCTGGCAATTGACATTTCGTGATAATGCTGCCCATGGCATTTGAACCAGTACGAGGTGCTTACATGCCCCCAATAGGATATTTAGATATCCTAGGAGACAAGCATCGAGGAGATGGTATGTTATAGTGCATCTTCGAGCGGAATTTCTCGCCTCTCCGCGCTAGGAACTCTTCCAAATCAACTTGTGTTGATCAGCCGCTCCTAATCTTGGTATCTTTTTCAGAACAGATTTAATGCATTTGAGAGATTTTGAACATTAACTACACTGAAACAGACTGTGTGTGGATTAGGGTGCTTAAGTTACAAAGTCCCGCCTTAGACCTAATACTTAAGCTTCGCATTTTCCCCAACCTCTTGAAAACTATTCAGATCTTAACGGATACTTTAATTTTAAAGCCAAAACATAAGCCCAAGAAGCTTAAGAACAGCATTCATACTAATCTCTTTTGTTTCTTAGCACTTTTATTTCTTTTATTTCTTTCTTTTGCTTTGGTCTAGAACTAAGTAGGTTCCTTAATCTTTTACTAAAGACTATCTCTTTTTGTTTCAAACTGTGCTCCTTTTTGACATTTATGTTACCTCCCCTTTCTTTCCTCCAAAATGATATGCAATTAATTCTTAAAATTTCCTCCCCTTTCTCCTTTTTTTTTGTTCTTTTTCAATTTTTTTATTTTTTTATTTTTTGGAATATGTATTTTTTTGATGAAACCCTTTCTTGTGACGCGATTCTCACAGTGTTTTGCACTTTAATACCCCCCATGCCTAAGATTTGCAATGTTCTCATCGTAAATTAGGTGGGTTCAAATTCAGCTTAGATCGTACATTAGAACAGGCTTAGGTGGGTGGATGGGTCGGGGTGACAATTCTGAACGATTTCAAGCTCAGGTACAGGTACCAGAGGTGGAGTTGGTTGTTTTGATGGACGAACCCTATAGTACAATATGAGTTCAGCATGGGATATATCAAGAAGGGTTTCGGGTTTTGCAAACAGATGACGGGTTGCCTCCCGTTAAGCACTGAGTTTAACACCATCAGTCAGGCACAATATGCTCAGGTAGAATGGGTTGACTACATGAATGATATGATCGTGATGGATGAGAATTGGATGGCCACAAATAAGTATCAAAGCATGATGGAGAGTCATTCCAGAATATCTCTGATATAGGTCAGGCTGATTCATTTCTAGATGATCTTTCTTGAGTTTCTGCGAAGGGAACATTTGGAAAGTATAGTGCTGATGGGATTTTGTAGTAAGGTTACGGTGATTCCAAGCCTCAATAGAAATGGGTCTAGTTAGTGTACCCCAGATGTGTGGTTCCTCTCATGAATTGTGATCTATCAAATTGCTAGTTGATGAGTTGCGATTCTTTTCTTTTGGGTTTGAGATTATCTCCTCAAGAAATGACTCATAGATTGGGTCTTCAAATGAATTTTTCCTATAATCATCATCCCAAAAAGTGAATGCTTGGAGAGTGCCTTTTGAATCATAAAACTTGAAATCTGTAAAGGATTCATATTCTAGGTGAAGGTCGCTCTCAATATCGTCCAATCTTGATTCCTGGTGGTCCTCAAAACAAAAAGTCTCCATATCCATGGACTCTAAATCTGGTTTGTCACCATGTTTTCCAACATTTCCGAGTATATCTCCAAGTTCAAATGTGAAAACCTCCATTGTTCTCATATAATTATGCTCGACTAGATCTTCATTTAGGATATGAAAGGTTTCCAATTCAGGTTCTAGGTTTCCTACTAAGGATATGGTCATGAGATCCTGTATAAAACCTAGTTGTTCTGTCAAGCCTTTTCCTTTTGCTGCCTAAAAAATATTCATCTTAGTATGTTGATCTCCAAAGGCAATTGTCATATGCCCTGATTCGCAATTGATTATCTTCCCAAAATCATGGGCATATCCTGCATCTGTTGTGGTGTCTCCATGTCAAGAATTAGGAAATCTACTAGGTAGCTGAAATCCTTAACTTTAATTACCACATCCTCTATCATCCCAATTGGTGTGATCAGGGTTCAGTCAGCTAGTTGCAAAGTGACATGAGCAGGTTTGAGCTGTCCAATTGGTAATTTTTCAAATAGGTTTGTAGGGATGAGGTTGACTGAGGTGCCCAAGTCTAGCACAGCCTGCTTGAAGCTTGTATCATCGATATTGCAAGAAATTAGCAGGGTGCCTGGATTAGATTTCTTAGGAGGTAGACTGTTTTGGATAATGGCACTTATATTTTCAGATAGTACTACCTCTCCTGGTGTTTATTCTTCCATCTCCTTCCTGGATAAGTCAGGTGAGGTTGGGTTGGGAGTGAGGATATCAAGTAGTGGAATTGTGACTTGTGCATTCCTCAACGGTCCTGTTATATCACTTTCTGACAATCCTTTAGTGTGGAGGTGTGATATGACCTGGGATAAGGGAATAGATTGGCTATCTTTAAGGATGGGTTTCATAACATTGATCGTAGCACAATCATGGTGGGGAGGTGGATGGGGAAAAGTTGAACCTTGCTGTTGCTGTGGGGGTGGTGTTGGGTAAGTCATGGTGTGTTTTGGCTCAGGTGAGGTGGATGGAGAAAATATGCAGGTATGAGTTGTTGGACCAGGTTGGGTATAACATGTTTGACATTGGATTTGGTTTATAATGTGTTTTTGGGTGAACATGTTGTTAGAATTTGGCAGAGGTTGGGAAGGAAGTGTGCCAAGCTGACGAGAGCTTGCCAGCTGGATCACTTGATTGCGAAGTTCGGTGATGTCTTCTTTGTATTGTTTCTACATGTCAACCAAGGTTTAATGAATCAAAGATGTCTGATCTTCTTTAGGTGATCTAGATTAGAAATTTTGAGTGGGCCTTGGTTGGGTGGGCTGATAAGGATGTGGAGCCAGTGGTCGGGGTTGAAATTGAGGTCTTGGATTTGGGTTATTTCCTGACCATGAAAAGTTAGGATGATTACACCATCTAGAGTTGTAAGTGTTGGAGAAAGGATTATTCTGAACAGCATGAATATCCTCATAGGTCTAAGGAGCTTTGAGATAATCAGGGTACAGGGGTTCAGAGTTCCCCCAACTGAGGTGGGTTGACCCGGGGTTGCCTCCGAACCCATAATCAGATGGGGGTAGATATGCATCCATCCTCAAGGAGTGGTAGATGTTGTGCATAGCCTCCCTTCCCGTGGGCAGGTGCGCGTATGTGCTTTGAGGTGTAGAGGTGGATTTGTGTAGATGATGAGTGATGTCGTCCACCTTTTTCTTGATAATGGAGACCTTGGCCAATTGACTGGCTACCAACTCCAGATCAACGGATGCGAAAAGGCCTTGGGATTCATGTACCCCTCAATTATTTGTCAATGCACAGGTGGACATCCGGTTGTACGCACCCAATGACTCATTGTTCAAGGAGTTCTCGCACATGTTCTCAAGAATTTCCTAAATCGTGTCCTCATGTTGACCCATGATGCTACCACCACAGGTTACATTGACAAAGAGCCTGATGTCTTCATGGAGTCCATGGTAAAAGGATTGGACTTGTTGCCACTTCGGAACTCCGTGATGGGGGCACTTACGCATGAGATCCAGAAAACGATCCCATGCCTCGTGTAGAGATTCTCCTACTCCTTGGGAGAAGTGCGTGATTTGGTGCCGCATTATGTTGGTACGACCAATGGGGTAAAATTTTTGCAGGGAGGCGATTTGAAGTTCTTGCCATGTGTTGATCGTGTGGTTGAGTTAGGAACCAGTGAGCGGCTTTTTCAGCCAGAGAGAATGAGAAGAGTTTCAAGAGTAATCCGTCCCGATTTTGTACATCTACCCCAAAAGTGTGGGTCAAATGTTTTAGGTTTTTGATGTGCTGGAAAGGATCCTCAGAGTTCAAGCCATGAAATTTTGGGGTCATATGAAGCATGCTAGTCTTGAGATCTACCTCGAGTCCTCCCATGGGAATGTTGATTTGGGGTTCGATCTCCAACGCTGTAGGATTATAGTGATCTCGCATTTGAGGACGCGGTGGTGGGTTGATGATGGCATTGATTCAATTTTGGAAATCATGGAATTGTTGCTCAAGATTAGGCTGTTCTTCTTGGTGATCCATAGCTGATGAAGGGGAAGCAGGTTCTGAATCAGAGGATATGTCAATGTGATCAAGTTATTGCACAAACACGGAAGTCGAGGATCGACCTTGACGAGAGTGAATATCTAATGGAGGCCTCAAGGATGGTCTTAAGGACCTCCTCTCGAACATGCATCGATGGAATGGAAGAGGGATAACAGGTGATGGACCCAATCAAGACACCCAAAAATTTTGGATGACTATAGAGGTTTGGGGTGGATGATACCCCTTAGTTAGAAAGCCATCCACCTGAGAATTATCTGGGCAATCAGAGAGGGAGAGTCCTATGAAGACCCCTACACAGTAGAGCGCCCCTACGAGTTACAGGGTTTCCCCCACCTGACCTCTCTTGTCGTTGAGGATCCAAGTAGACCAGAATGGGGACTTGCCTTCTTAAGTCTACCAGTTTTAGATTAAGAGTAAGGTGCTTATGATTTCACTTGAACTTTAAGATATTTTTGTGCAAAGTGACCTAATTTGAAGATTGGTTAACCCAACAAGGTGGGTCAACTTCACCTATTTTGTCCTTTGAAAAAAAATTTAGGTCCCTCTTTTAGTGTTCAAATGAAATTAAAAGCCTGATTATTAGGGCTTGCTTGAATAGATCAATTCAACCAAGGCTTAGGCACACACTATTTGGGAAGGTTAATTCTTAATTAAGCAAGTGTGTCTCTAAAACCCTAAACTGGAAACCCTAATTTGCTCTGATTGGTCCAATTCAATTTTGTCCAAATGTGGTACCTAGGGCTCAAGCAAGAAGGTGATAGCCCTAGATACCTTAAGATCCTAAGTAGGTGCACAAATCTGGGCTTGGATGTTTCTCTAGAATGTATCAAATCAGGGAACTTGATGATTGTCTAAGAATAAAATGCAAGTAGACCTAATTGATTTTTTCCTTTTTTAGCTTTTCAGAATCAGGGGCTTAGAAGAAAGTGGATGGAGTTTACCTGCCCCTGGAGCGGCTGATGTGCAGCTGATCTTCTTTCAATGAGTCACTAAAACATTTCATAGTCAAAAGAGATAGAGCAAGTTAGTACCAGATCAGATATTGCAATCAAGAGATCAAATTGCATGTTGTTCCTCAGCAACAGCGCCAAAATATTAGTCACTCTGAAATGGGTTTTAAAATCAATGCGTGTAGTATAGGTTGAATCAACGAGAAAAACAAGTAAAATTTATAGCTCGAATATCAAAAATGAAGTCCGAGGTCGAACATAGGGAGCAATTAGCAAAAATGCTTCTCAAGATTGCAATTCAACACAAATATATAAGCAATAGAATTCCAAGTAAATCTGAATGAAAGTGGATGTCAGATAATGCAAAAAGAATGGGGTAAAATGGTGATTTGAATCACCAATTACCCCTCACAATTTATATCAAATAACTCAATAGCATTAAGCAATTAAATACCACGTAGGATAAGTGCATAGTGCACTTCAAATGAAGCTCAGATGTCTGTTTAGTTGGTCAGACGGCTTATCCTACTCAAAGGTATTTCTATTTTTCTTCTTCCTCTTCTCTGTGCCTTCTTCTCTTCTTCTTCTCTTCTAGCTTCGCCTTCTCTCTTCTTGCACTAATGCTCAGGCTTCCTTTCCTTCTTCCTTCTTCATGTGCAAGGGGGAGGTTCCTTAAATGGCTAAGCATCGACTGTTTGTCCTGAGAGCAAAACCCCCCTACCCCACGTGCTATGTCTCCATCTCTCTCTGGGAACCGCCTTCCCAGGACCTCGGGTTATTGGGTATTTGGGTAGAGTGCACCCAAGACCAGGGTTGTCGGCCATGAGTGGAAGCCAAGGAGTGCTTAGGTTAGGCAGGCATACGGATCTGCCAAACCTGCGTCTAAGGTGTTGCGGGTGAGGCGCGGGGACCTCACCCCCTGTGACTTGAGGCGATAAACGTATGAGACAAATTCAATTTATGCGGGTGCGGGTGCTCGTCAGCTTCCGAGGTGGGACTAATCTCACCGCCCTTCCTCTGCGTGCAGCTGCTACGGTTCCTTCACTCAATTCACGCAAGATTGTGGTCAAAGGCTCCAATTACTGGTCCAGTCAAACTCCTGAAGCAATTTCGCGCAAACTGGGGACGATGCCTGGAGCCTGCAGATGCTGAAGCAAGCTTCAAGCTTCGCACGAATCTTTGTCAATGGCAGTTGAAGGAGTTGCTACCTGAAACACGAAATACGGGCTAAAAGCCTTGGCTAAAAGGTTCAATAGCGTCGTTGTGAGGAGAGGAAGTGAACGGCGGTGTTCGTGAGGTGTAAGAGTGCATGAGGTGGCCGGACGGTGACGGAAGGTGAAGTGCGAAGGTGCAGTGTTCGACGGAGGTTATGGAGGAGCAATCAACCTAACTTGGCTGGGGCTTTTGCTCCTAGGGTCAAGGCGGAGGTGTAGGGATGAACGACGAGGGATTTGGTGGTGTGTGGAGTGAGATGTGCCTCGCTAGAGGAGTGGCCAGACATGGAAGGGATGACGGTGAATGGGCGGTAGCGTGGTCGAAAATGAAGTAGAGGAGTTAAGGGACTTATCTCGGTAGTTGGTAGATGATAGGAAGTTGAGGCGGCGTAGATTTCGGTATGGTTGGCATCGAGGAAGAAAGCACTCCAGTGAGTAGGAATCGACGAGGAAGACGGAGGATGGGACATCTGCAGGTACAGCATGACGCGGAAGAGAGTGAGGGAGATAAATCCGCCACCGGTATTGCACGCAGAGGAAGGATGGAGTCGGAGGAGCTTGCCGGATGTCGAGGAGCTTCGGTCGGATGAGGAGAGACGAAATTAAGGGGGAATTTAGTCGAATTCGAGCGTGGAATCTTTGGTTTGATCTTAGGGTCCTTTTATAGGCCTCTGGAGGGAGTTTTGGGCTTGGGAAGCAAGCTTCCCTAGCTTGGAAAGCTTCGTCAAAGATAGGAATTCCAAGATACCCTAATCTTTCATGCATTCACATGAGAGATTGGGAAGGTTTGAGAGCTTGGGAATTGGCTTAAAAGGAAAGGAATTCCTTAACGAACTTCTCCTTCAAATCTGAGAGGGATTCGTCAAAGAATCAAGGAGAACATGCCAAATTTAGGTTGCCAGAGTTTGTAGGAATAGGATTCATGGTGGTAGGGACCTATTTGAAGATAATGATGATAAAGATAGGGGCTTTTTGTAAATATTTGGAAAGTTATGGGCATATGTGTGATATAAAAGAATCAGACAGGACCAAATTGCAAACTAGGTCAAGACAGTCTCAGATTGGGCCTAAATTTTTTCATAAACCTAATTTGGACCTAAAGAATCCAATGATGAAGTTGGATTTTGGTTTTAACCTAGTTTGGCTAGGTAATTTTTGCAAAAACCCAAATTAGGGCAAACATTAGCCTAAGATTTTGTTTTGGGTCAAGATGGGTTCTAATGGTCAAATTGAAGGTACCAAGCCCTAGAGAATATTTTTATATGAATTTTAGTGGGTTTAGGTGAATTTTATTCTGACCAATACGTTAGTTAATTAAGTGGGTCTGTTTTGAGGATTTTAGAAGTCATTTAATTCTCAAAACACATGAAAACCCTTCTCTGTCTGTATTAACCCACTTGTTGGACATTTAAGGCCATTTGACTCTTAATTAACCCCTGAGAAAACCTGTGATTATTCTGCATTCAAGATATGATGGTAAAATTATAGTTTAACCCTATTTTCTTGTCTTTCTCTCAGAATGATTATACAGTGAATTAGGGCTCTTTGGCGGTTATGTAGGAGCTTTTATTCCTTGATAATGACTAAATTGAGCTAGTTATGGCTAATGATGGTGTTCCCATCATGCTGTCGCATCTCGCACAAGCATCCTACAAGCGGCGTCATTTCTCTACCTCCTTCTATCTCTCTCTTTCTCTCTCTTTCTCTTTCTCTTTCTATCTATCTGCTATTTATTTGTCGCTACTTTTAGCATAGCAATCCCTATTTTGAAAAATAGTTTATGAATGCAATAAAATTCTGATCTTCTGAATGCCTAATATCTACTCTTTATATATATATATACATATATAAATACCTATTAGAACTAGTTTTCTGAAGAGCTTCTGTATAAATTGAGATTGCCTCCCTGCGAACGACCTGGTACTCACAGGTCTTTACAAATTTATTTGTCGACATGTTTTCACACTATACTATAACTAATTCATTTCTTAAAACACGATTTACATGCCAGACAAGTTGGCATCGTTTCCGGGGAGGCAACGGAAATTTTTGAAGCTTTTCAGGTGCTTATTCGAGATCTCTAACTTATTATTTTCCGTTGATTTTAGGAAGTAAGGAAATCTGAACTGGACACGACAATGGAGAAATCACGGTTCGAACCTCAAGTAAGTACTCTTAGTTTAGATTAGTTAGATTTAGGATTTTCTTGAACCTTAGGATTAGTTAGAATTTTCTTGATTATTGAAAAAAAAAATCTCTTGATTTTCGGGCTGAAATAAAGTCTTGTCTTTTAAATTCAATTTCTGAAGATGCACATATCCAAAAATTCTCAAATTTTTACTGGAAGTGAATCTTGAAGTCAGAAACAATATATACAAATTTCACATAAATTGGAATTATAAAAAAAGTTTAAAAATTCACGCACAGATCTATTGTCAAAATGATTATTGTTCCTGATTTTTTGAAGTTTAAAATATCATAAGAATTTTTATACAACTCCTATTAACTTGAAATTTGTGCAATGAATTTTTGAGATAATTTAGAATTTAGTAAAAATATGAGAAAAAGATTTCTTGCATGTTTGGTTGCACGAATTATTAAATCACGAACTGGGATTTAAAACAGACTATAAACCCGTAGTACACTTTAAATCAGAAAAAATAGAAAATGTGCATTAAAATTCTTGAAAAAATATTTTTTGATAGCCTAGTTAGTGGTGTAATAGGAATAATTGATTGAATTTCTTGGGTCACACCACTTCCCTAAATTTAGACTTAAAAGAAACATCTTAGCACTATCTGCTTCTAGGGTTTCACATTAAGGATAGAGCACACTTGCATTTCCATACTTAAGGAAAATCTATCAAACAAATTGGGATTTGCAAAGCTTTTGTGTGCCTCATTAGAACTTTGATTGATGAGATTAAATCAAGTGAACCCTAAAATTCACTAACACAAGTATTTGAATCCTAAAATTCACTACATCATAAAAATTGCTTGTGAACCCTTTGCTTGTGCACTCACACATATCGAGATCAATTTTAAGGGAAAACACCCCCATAATGCCCATCATATTCCAAAAGCACATCAAACCCAAGCTTAAAACTGAGTAGACGTGCCTTAGGCAGGACTAATAGTCTTGGGGACCTGAAATTAGATTGGGCTAAGGTCAAGGCCTTGTCTACTTGAACCCACTAGTGATAAGAAAGGTCGGCGCGGTAACCGCATTAACCCTTAGTGGTGTCCCACTGTGCAGGGTGTCTTAAGGGGTCCCACCCTTCTGGCCAGCCAAGTAATTCAAGGGTTGACCTAACCCAATCATGTTTTGGGGAACCAAGATTATGTCTGTTTAGAGTTAACACTCTAAGGACCAATTTGATTGCTTGTATTGAAGGGTCAGGGGAATTCTCTCATCTGTCTTCTCTCTCTCATCTATTAACCTTCGTCTGGTACATTGATGCTAAAAGGTCTCTAAACCCTGACTTGGTACCACCTTTAGAGAGTAAACTAAGGAGAAGATCCAATTTTTCTGAATACATTCCAATAGCCAATTGCCATAAGGAAGAACTGATTGAGGAGGAAACCATGGACCCATACTCTTTGCCTCACACTTTTCTCCCTATCCCACCCCTTCCCTTACTTCAACTGCTTCAGGATGGGAGAACTCTCCTCAACACCCAGGACTTGATTCCCTTGCCTACACCTCATATTCCCCAGGTATAGCCAGGCCTACCTCAAATCCTAAACGAATCTCTAGATATCAAGGATCTCTACAACCTCAAAAGACACTCTCCATGTAGGACCAATGACGGAGGGATTTTCACTTATTTATGAAGATGATAGCAATAAAGTGATATGACGTTGTATTTTATGTGGTGGAAAATCTCTCAATCAAAAATTAAAATAAATATCAAATTTAACCACAATAAAAATGTCGCATCCACAGGGAGGAATAGAACCAATAAATTCACGAGTAGAGGATTATACTGTTTGCAGACAACTTCGCGACTTCAATGCGAGGAATATGCTACTCTAAATGGAGCTTGCAATTTTCTTAAAAGTTCAAGTCTATTTATGCAATTTTTTCATCAGGAATTAAGCTCCCAAAAATATGTATATGATGCACGTTTAGTGGCATATCATGTAAATTTCATTTGCATGCAAATCTGATTTGAATTTCAATGTAAAATGATGCACATAACACAAGTTAAGTAAATTCATGAAACTATAAGTGCATCATGCAATGTGGCCTAAATAAAATAATAATATTAAAGTGGCAATGGCATGCAATGTAAATTTTAATTGGGGTAAAAATAGAGGATTTCTCCTCTCTCTTCCTCACTTGAACGGCCGTGCGCGATTGGCAGCGAGAGTCGACGGGATGGTGCACCTCGACGAGTGCTTCACGATGGTGGTGACACGGCAGCCAAAGGTGGCTGACAGCGGCCGGATGATGGAGAACAGCCGCTGACCTATTGGGCTCTGTTGGAGGAGAAGAACTGTGCGTGGAGAAGAGGAAGGGCGCTCCTGTGGGCGTGGTTGCCTGTGAGCGGGGTTGCCTGTGGGCGGTCTGCTTGCGTACGCTTGGCTGCCTGCGGGCGGTCTTGGCCACGTGCGAGTGCGGTGAGGATGCTGCGCTGCTTGCAGGGCACGTGCACGCGGTGGGAGGATGGTGCAGTGCCTGTAGGGCTGGCGGTGGGAGAGGCTAGAGCGTGCGTGCGGTGGGGGCGCTGCGGTACTGCGGAAGGATGGTGAAGGCAGGCTGGAGTGCGCTTGGTGAAGGCACTGGTGGCTGCTTGGCGTGGTGAGGGGGGGCTGGCGAGGGCGCGAGTGCAGGCTTGTGGCAGGCTCTTGCAAGGTGGGCAGGCAGTGCAAGCAGTTGGCAGTGGGTGGTGGCGCACTTGCAGGGCGCACGGTGGGAGGATGCGCGTGCGAGGTGCCTGTGGCTATGGTGTTGGAGAGCTTGCAGGCATGCTGGAGGCATCGTGCACGCCTTCTTCACAGTGCACACAGTCTCTTCTCCCCGATGGTCTTCCTTTCTCCAAGCCCCTCCGCCTCTCTCTTTTTATCTCCTGCCCCCACGTAAGTCAAGGGATTTTCAAAATCCCTTACTAAACATGGTTGGCAGTTGTTGATGGAGTTGTTGAGGCCGGCCGTAGGTTGAGAGATTTGTGGGGGGAAATATCTTTTCACTCCCCTATTCTTTTCCAAAATTGATCCTCCTTTCTCTTCTTCCCGATTATTAGCCTGATGGAGTGGATTAAGTGGAGGAGATGTAACGGGTGCACTATTGCGAGACCTGCATGAAATATAAAATAATTACATACTAAGCAATAAATGTAAACTTAAATAATGACACATGCAATCATTTAATGACCTAATGTGATTATTAACAAACATATAATGTTAGAATAGAATTACTTAGGTGTAACAATAATCCATTAAAATGGACTCATCAACCAACACCTAATTGTCATAACCAACTATCTTGACCGGTTCATCCAAACTCATCTCTCCCTAGATCAGGGATATGCCTCAGAATCCCAATACCTAGAATACCAATCGCATGCTCAAAATCACTGTGCAAATTATCCCAATCCCAACCAAACAACTTCACCTTCTCATTGGGATTACCCTACACCAACCAACCAATGATATGATTCTTACCCTAGGTATTCAGATGATAGATATTCTGATTCAACTGAGGAAAGAAATCCTGGAAATTGTTATCCTCAGCCCACTCAAATCCTTGACCATGACGGTGATCCTAAGATCACCCAATTACTCCAAGTAGTCCAGGGTATGAGAGAAGCTAATAAAAGAAATGCAGATAACCTGAAAAAACAGCTCAATAAAATTCAGAAAGCACAAGGTGATAAAACTAGTCCGAATATGAAATAAGTTGGTGGTAAGCCACTCAAGGTTGAGGATCCAACCTTAAATATGACATCTTATCGAATCCCAACCTCTACATACACTAAGCCCACCCACCAGCCCTGTGATTATACAGAACATATCATTTTTGATATCCCAAAAATTAACTTTGAGGAGGAAGCCTCACTTGAGGAATTATATCTTGATTTAGGCCCTGAATTTCAACCATTCTATTTTGAGGAGCCAATCCATGGTGAGCTGGAGTATGAGTCTTTCATGTTTAAAGACACACAATTGGACTACATGGATGATTTGGGAAAATCAGAGCAAGATCAAGAACATAAAAAGATTGGGGACAGTGACACTCCCAGCCAAGCACGGTTAGATGGCACTGATATGTTCTTGTTTGAGGATTACCATGATCAGATGTGCTTGAATGATTCGATATCTGGATTTGGCAATCTAATCATTCTAAGATATCCCATATAAAAGCCAAATCTGCTATCACTTCTGTTTTAGCTAATTTGCACCCTTCTCTTCCCATCCACCAGAGTTCTGAAGAAAAACCTAACCCTTATCCCCAACATCTCGAGATTGAGAAAAACAGACAATCCCCTTATGAAAAAGATGTTCAGGAAATTGCAGAATTACTGGGGATGACTTATGAAGATCTATCTGAGGAAGCAAAGAATTTAGCTGAATCATGGAATCCTGAGGAGCTTGACTTGATTGATGAGAAACAAGAAGACATTCCCTCAAAAGATATAGTCCAAGAGAAAAACAATTGGGATCAAATTCAGAAGTCCACAGAACAAAAAGGATTTGAGGTGTTGACTAATCTAAACCCTGATCTTACTCCCCCTCGGGCTGTAATTCTAAGGAATAATGAATTTCCATCCATTACATTTGAAGACTTGCATCATGATTTAGGAGACTTGAATGAGACTTTTGATCACCCCAAGGATAAGATTAAGGATTCTGATAAGTCTGAAACTATTGAGATGGACCATTGGATTGTATTTGACTCAACTACTCTACATCCATCTACACCTGACTTAACTTACGAAGTGATTTCTTATACTATTTCAGACTACACTTGGGTCCCTCCTTTCATTTCCCATCACTTTCAGGACCCATATGATTTATTACCCACAAACCACCCTATATCCACCTCATCTGCCTTCCTCATGCATCACATCTTAAGGTTGCCATTATCTACTTTCCACTATGGCACTCGCACTAATATTTCTCTCTTTTGTAGAATCTGGCTGCAAATAGTTTCAAGCCAATTGACTTTATTTTTTCGACCTTTTGGGCTTGGTATTCACTATTAACTAATCCGCATTTGTGAATCACTGATTATTGTATTACATGATCACATCTTCATTTTAATATTGACTCAACCCATTTTTTGAACTGCATATTTTTGGGTTTAAGTCTGAAAAATGACGTTAAACTTAGTGCTAGTTGGGAGGCAACCCAGTATTCATTACAGGTAGCTTTTCATCCTCTGCATCCATGCTGACCTGGATTAACAAGCATAGTCAGGTGATATCCCCTCCTCTTGCTTATTATATTTTGATTTTCCTACATACATTTCAATAAGGACATTGTAATGAATAGGCATGGGAGGGTGGACATTGCATGCATAATTTTTATGTAAAAAAATGCATTTAGGCATAAAGAATTTTTATTAAGGTTTTATTAGGGATTTATTCTTAAGTTGATTCCTGGTCGGGCGTGTTTCGCGTGTTAGAAATCGAAGTAACCCATCGTCGTAGTTGCAAAACACGTCGATCAGATAAAATTTATACCGAAACTCCAAGGGAGTCCTAGGTCAAACACAGGGAGGTGACGTTTACTTTACGTGAAAACCGTGCTTAGATTTGTTTCTTTTTGGCATTTTAGGGTTTTGTTATTTTTTTGTGTTTTTGAATAAAAGACAAGCAAATGAATCACAAGATAGAGATGTGGAACAAATATGATATATATTACTTCAAATGTTAATTACAATAAACTATGAAAGCATAAAAAGAGAGGGGGTGAGAGGAAATCTCCCGAATCGACTGTTCGGTGAGACAATGGCACCTGGAGAAAGCTCGGACGAAGGAGGTGAGGAGCGGGACAATGGAGGTGAGATGTAGGAGGACATCGGGTCGAGCAAAGCTTCGGCATAGCTCCGGAATGGAGGTGAAAGACGGAGGTGATCTGCTACTGGAATGGAGGTGGGAGGACGGCTCCAAGGCGACCTATGAAGGGGGACAGGAAGTTGGAGGAATATTTGGTGGGGCAGAGGTTTGCTATACTAATAGGAGCCTTGGGAGCTTGAGAACAAGCTCTAATGGAGCATTGGTAGGCTTGCTAGAGCTTGGGAGTAGGTGAGAGTAGAGTAGGTAGAGATGGCATGGAAGGGAGGGGGTGTAGGTCCTTTTATAGTGGAGAAGAGTCAAAAATAGGTATGGGAACATTAGTGACATCCAAGCCATCGCTGGAAGCGTCGCTGTAGGCAACTCATGCCCACTCACACCCAAAGCTGGCTTAACTGGCGCTCGAAGAATTAGCGACGGCTATAAACGTCACTGTAAGTCCAGCTCATAGGTCCAGCTCACTCACAGCTAATGCTCTCCCTCGCCTTGTCGCGCGTGTGCGTGTGCCCATGCGCTGGTGCTACGCTAGCGCAGCGCTGTGCGCATGCGTGCCTATGTGTGAGCGGGCACCTGCGCTACTACGCACGTGCGGTGCTGCGTGCGTGTGCTGGGCGGCCTAGGCTGTGCCACGTGGCGCAGTCTGGGCCATCCTTCTTCTTATTGTAGGGGCTGCTACAGAGGTTGGATTGAGTCTATTTTCACATTGTTAGGCTACGATCGTCTACCCAAATCCATCCACGCGGTCAGATTTATCATTTGAAGCTCTGAATTATGTCTCCTAGTCCCTTGGTCGTTGATCTTCCTCGGACTGCATATGGTGCTATGGGACTCCGATCGAGGCAATTTCAGAAGCGTTGGACTCCGATTGTCGTCTTGATTAGATCCATACGGTCGAATCATCAATCCGAGGCTTCAAAATAAATATCCTTCTCTCCTAACCAAAAAAGCGACGCAATTAACCTAAATTATATACAACTATTCTAAATGCAGAATGATGCATGCTTTGCAATATTTATTGTATGAAATGCAAATCTAAGCCTAGGAACATGCATGAATAGGCATTTTACCTTCAATAAATGTGTTTACATCATACCCCAATGCCTATCTTTTGCTAGTCCCTAGCAAAATTAAACTATATGCTATGTATAAAAGTAGAATTAGGATTAGATCACTTAGGCCTAAGTCGTTTGTTAACAATAGAAAATTTCAACTAATGTCCTAAACTACGAAAACTCAACAGTACCCGGGTGTCTGCCAGAATCTAGACCGCCCAAGTTCTCGCCTTATTTGAGAAGAGAAGATACATTTTTTTTATTTTTCTTCTTTTCTAATTTTTTTTTTGTACTTTTGAAGTTTGAGAGTTCCAAGATAACTTTTTACAGCTACCTGACCCACCCAAGACTTGAAAAGGACTCTAAGTACTAAGCATCTTTGTGAAAAAGTGATAGACTCACAAAATGGCCGTTAAGATGGACTTCGGGTTTCTACGACCCTAGGTTACTTTGCCTAAAGGTTTATCTTTATGATCGATAACTTTCTCCCTACTTTTATTTATGGGGTCAACACAAGGGCGAACCCAGTGTATATCTCCCTAGTTTATTCTACATCCCCGCTTCTTCCCTAAGTGTTTTAGGAATTATTGTGCATTTTTTTTTGTAAGCTAGGTTCTGGACAACTGGCTGATGAGCTGTTACCACTGACAACTTGCCAGCCATACTCGTGCGGTAAAGTGTGGTTTTATTATTTTCTTTTTTTCCTTTCTCCTTTTTCTATTTTTTTTCTTTTCTTTTTGAGTGTTTCTTTTTTTTTTTCTAAGTAGGTGGCTTCCCTGATATAAGATTTACCTAAAGGCAGTACAACGAAAATAGTCTTGTGGTTGGGCTCTGGACAATTGGCCAATGAGCTGTTACCACTGACAACTTGCCAGCTGATGTAAATACATTTACACTACTTAAAATGTCTATTTATGCATGTTCTTAAGTATAGGATTGCATTTCATGATATAAATATTGCATAACATGCATCATCTTGCATTTAGAGTAGTTTGAATAAAATGGAGGTTAATTGTCTCCTTTTATGTGCATGGACAGGGCAAACATTTTATCGGGGCCTCGAATCAAAGATCCAACTGTATGGATGTGATCAGGGCGACGATTGGAGTTCAACGACTCGAAGATCGCCCTAATCAGGCATCCGTAGCATCAGATAGTGACCCGGGAGCCCTAGAAGATCAAGGGCCAGGATGGTGTAAATCCGCACTTCAGATGATAAATCCGACCGCACGGATGAATTCGGATCGACGATCGTGGCCCAACGACACAAAAATCGAGTCAATCCAACATCCGTGGCACCATCTACAACTTCCAGAAGATGGACGGCCAAGATAGGGCCACGTGGTGCCATCTCAGCCGCCCAAGCGGTCGCTTCATCTTGTGAAGGCCCTGCACCCGATCGCTCTCCACCATTGGATCTTAATCCAACGGCTGTGGGCGCTCGCTTTTAAAAGCGTCCGCTCGACCATCTGCGCCCCATAGCGCAGTGGTCGAGCGCGCTATCGCGAGCACCGGGCACGGGTTCGAGCCGTGGCGAGGAGCGGCAGGCGCGGGCGATTGGGCGCGGGTGGAGCGTCATATGGAGATCGGATGGCCACGCGCGCCCGATAGTGTCGATGCGCGATTGGACGCGCAATCGGACGCGCGGGCGGGCGCGCGATGCAGCGGGAGAAGGCGCGACTTAAGCCGTCCGATCGCTGAGGATCGCTGGATGTGCGTGGACGTTGATGAGTGGGCAGCCGAGGAGGCGCGCGTGGGCGTGGAAGCTATGCCCACGTTGGGGCTTTAGTGACGGATTTATCCATCACTAAAGACCCCTTATTTATTGTTTTGAAGTTGTAATGTCCATTTTGCCCCCACTCCTTGCAACTATAAAAGGAGACCCCCTCCATACGAAATTCTCATCCCTTCTTTCTCCTCTCTACCCCTCCAAAGCTCAAAAGAAGCTTGCCCCACACCTGGGATGCTTCTTGTGAGATAAAGTCCAATTTTCGTTCCCCTTCGGAAGTGGATCCCGCGACGACGACGGCGTACTGCTCCGTTCCCGTTCTTCTACTTCATCCTCCTTCGTCCTGTTCGTTTTCCTTCGTCCAGGCGTCGTCCCGTCCGGCTCGTCCTCCAAGCAATTGTCGAGGAGGATAACTTTTCTCTCCCATTCTTATTTACTGCTTTTCTAGTGTAGAATTTCCCTGCTTTATAGTGTAATTGATTTTCCGCATTCTAGTGTAGCTTTTATAAACAATTGAAATATTGAATGCATGTTCTCTCTCTCTCTCTTTCTTTTAGTCTAATAGCTCCACTGTAATTATATCGCCTTGCTTATCAAAAATCCTAAAAAAAATATAATTGCGAATATAGATCAACATAGCCTCCCTGTTTCGACTCGGAATTCTTTTCAGTATAAATTTTATTTGTTGAACACGAATTCTTCGCTTGCGAACTACAACGAAAGGTTTTCCAAAACCAATCACGTAAGCGAAGCGATTCGAAAAATCGTTCAACATTTTGGCGTCGTTGCCGGGCAAGCAACGATTTTCGATCTTTTCTTCGCATTTCTTGCACTTTATTTGTTTTCTAAGTAGCATTATCTTGTGTCTATTGTTTTGTAGAGACCTGACGTGCCTTCGTGCGTGTGTGTTAAGAGGTGTCGTTATAGTTGCACTTGATACGTCGGTTTTAAAAGAAGTAAATGGAGGTGAGTCCGAGTGTCGATCTCAGGGAGGCGTGGAAATCGGATTTTGTTTACCACTTGTTGTCACGAAAAAGGCGGAGTTTTGCTTGCGAAAGAGACGGTTTTGAAAAGCGAGAGATAGAGAGAGTTTAGGGTTAGAAAGCTCTTGGTTTTGATCATGCACTTTAAACAGAAATTAAAAAGGCAACTAAATGAAAAATAATTTCATTAAACATGCATTCATAGTTCATGGTTTACAATATTAAATACATGCTTCAACAAAAGTAAATGAAAGCTTAAAAGAGAGAGAGAGAGGTAGAGAGAGAGTGGAGAGCGACGAGGCAGCCACGGCGGTGGAGGAGGCTCCGTCGGCGGCTCGTCGTCTCCGACGATTACAAGAGTGCCTAAGACTAGCTAGGAGAGGAGTGGAGTAGTTGCAAGTGGGAGAGGATGCCTTGAATGGTGGTAGAAGGGGGTTTAAATAGAGTTAAGGGCTTCCTAAAAGAAGAATGTGCTTTAGCGACATCCAGAACGTCGCTAAAACCGTTTCCATATACGTCGGTGAAGGCCTTCTGCCGCCGGTCAGCCGCCCACCCCTCTCTCTCTTCAGGCGCGATCCGTGGACGTCGAACGAGAGCCGTCCGATTGATGATCGGACGGCTGAGATCCTCCCGCGCCTGCGCTAGGATCGCGCTTCGGGCGTGCGTGCATTTCCGCCCGGCGTGCGCGCGCGCGTGGGAGGTGGGGCGCTGTCGTCGCGCCGCGTGGCGAGATCCTAGCCGCTCGCTTCTGATCGCGCGGCTCAATTTTGCCGCGCCCTTCGCCCGCAGATGATTTTCGCTCCGCGCGAATCGAACGCGCGTCGCCGCAACGCGGGCGTGCGCGCTAACCGTTGCGCCACGCCCGCGCTTTGTCGCGGCGACCGCGGGCGAGCGCGCGGATCTCGGCCATTCGATCGAAGATCAACGGCCGAGATGCGTCTTTGGCTGGCTTGGGGGCGTGCGGGCGGCGGGGGCGGGGCGACGTGGCGCGTTCTAGGCCGTTGATCTCCAGATCAACGGTCAGGATTTCTTGGGCCCATTGTGGGAGCTCCGGATGTCGGATTTGGCCGCTTTTGAGTCCGTTAGACTCCGTTCGTCGTCCTGAATCCATTCGTGCGGTCCGATTGCTCATCTGAGGCCTGCTTTGACAAATGCTTTACACAAGTGGCCATTAATACAGTTTATAAGCAATCTTGGTACTTGATGCATGCAATGCTCCTATTCTACTTTATGTTGTGCCTTTTATTCTAAAGATGGGCCATATTCAACCTAATTACTACCCCCTTGCGTGGTGTTATCATACCCCCATGCTTACTCCTTGCTAGTCCCTAGCAAGGTTTATTCTAGCCTTTATTTCTTTGGCGAATTCAAGAAGTAATTGCTTAGGCACTTCGTTACTTGTTAATAAGAGGAACTATACGAAGATCTTAATCTACAAAGACTAAGCAGCGCCCGGGTGTCTGCCAAAATATGAATCGCCCGAATCCTTGCTTTGGATATATAACTATACTTATGTATACGTATATATCTATATATGTCTTTTTAGAATTTTTAAAATTCAGTGTGGGTTGGTAACTTTTTACGGCTACCCAACCCACCCAAAACTCGGTCAAAACCCTAAGTGCTAAGCATCTTGGTGTGAATGTTGTGATAGACTCACTTAACGGTAATTGAGACAGACTTCGAGTTTCTACGCCTCTAGGTGACCGGAAAAGAAAATAAATTTTTGCCTGAAGGTGTATTTGTTCGATTGGTAGCTTTCTCCCTGCGTTCATTTTACTTGGGGTCAACACAAGGATTTTCCAGTGTATATCTCCCCGGCTTGTACTACTTCCCCGCTTCTTCCTTAGGTGTTTTTGGTCTTCTTTTTTTGTGCAATTATTGAGCTGGGCTCTGGACAACCGACCAATGGGCTGTTACCCACGATCACTTGCCAGCCATACTTGTGCGGTGAAGTGTGGTTTATTTTCTTTTCTTCTTTTCCCTTTTTTTTTTTTTTTTTACGTAGGTGGCTTCCCTAATCTCAAATGTACCTAGAGGCAGTGAAAAAGAAATGGCCTGTGGCTGGGTTCTGGACAACCTGCCAATGGGCTGTTACCCACGACAACTTGCCAGCCATACCACCCTAGAAAGTTCATTAGCTACCCAATTTCTGTCAAAATCTCCGAGAAGTGAGTCTGTGCAAAAATGTGTGTAGATGCTTAGACTCAAAGTTTTCCTGATTTAGAGGGTGAGTTGATAAGTCGTATACTTATTACCTTATTTATTAGGTGGATTAGAATAGCTTAAAGTTGCAAGGGTTCGCCGCTAAATCCATATTTTAATGGATACCAGGGCTAATTAAGCCTGAAGGCCTGAAAAGTCTAAGTGTTTAAGTTCTTTTTGTATTATTTCCCACTATTGACAAGTTTCTAATGCCTAAGTTTTTCTTCCTAAATTCATTTTTTTTTTTTTAATCAATTAATTTATTCATTCAGACTGATTAATTAAGCTCAGGATTATGCAGTTTACCATCCCCCCCATGCTTAAGTTGGACAATGTCCTCATTGGCAGATGCATGGATGCAAAAGGGTTCAAAAAGATAGTACCTGAGTGACGTAAACTACCAGATCAGTCTGAATCCGCTGGGTTGCCTCCCAGGAAGCGCTGAGTTTAACGCCTCCAGCTGGGCGGTGCACAAACAGGAATGGCTTGGGTCAAGAAGATATGTTCAAAATTTACCAGACCCAAAATCAGAAGTCCACAGATGCGAATAAGGTTGTGGTGGAGTCCCGTTCCAAAGGGGCGGGAATTCTGTAACAGATATATCATGCATGCCTGTGTCAGATCCTCTCTTAGTTTGTGGTCATGCAAACAGGTTGCTGTGGACGAACGCACCCCAAATATGACATGCCAGACACTAAAGATGTAGGTCTGATATTCAGCTTGTGTCCCCATAAAATTGTAATCCATCGAAAGTGTATCAATTCCAGTGGGGATCTTTATTCTGGTAGGGCAGGTAATAAGGTCCAGAGTTTCAGAATGAGCCTTACAATCAAGCATGAAGCTTCTCTCCAAAGACGAATCCATCTCTTCCGCAACTATGGTTTCATCGCTCATTCCTTCCAAGCCCTTGATCTCAAGAATATTTTCTGCCACCTTCTTTGTATCAGATTCATTGTTTGAGGTTATATTAGAGGTAGGGTCAATTTCATCCTCTAGATCATATTCTTTCTCTCGGCCTTCCTCCAACTTTGTGATGGGGATTCCAACTGATTCATAATCAATTTCTTTAAAATTGTAACTCCATTCTCCATCTATGATGGTGGCTGTTGCTCCCACCGGATTACTTGTCTTGAGCCGATTAGATTCAGATTCCAAGGTCTCTCCCCTCACCTTCTCAGTTTCCTCCTGATGTTTGTTCTCAATGCTCCCCAAATTGTGCTCCAAGGAATCCTTACTTTCCTTATCCACTGAGCTATCCAACTCCTGAGGGGTATCAATGGTGGACTGAACCAAATCAGGATGACTAGGTGTAGTCCAATTGATCATGGTAGGTCCTTGCTTTATGAATTCCATGAATGGCGTTGTATGCAACAGCTTTCTTTGGCCTTCTTCCCCCAATTGTTGGAACAACTCCAACATGGCATGTTGCCCTTTAACCAATTCTTGATTCTGTCTGTGTAGTTCTAACTGGAGGTTATCAAGAATTGACATGGTGTCATTTGGTGTCCTTTGGATTTCCTCCTTGAAATCCAGGTTAAGAGAGTATGGTTGAGGTTGTGGATCAGAATCCATATTGGTGTTTAGGTTCTTGGGTGGGTCCTCTATTCTGTCATGTTCAGGGTCCAGTTCTTCAAGAGGAACCATTCTCTGTTTGGTCCTACTCCAGAATAGTTGAGGTTCTAAGTCCTCCTCCCAGTCAGATTCTTCATCAGGGGACCAAATCAGAGGTTGATGATCCTGGGCTTGCCTAGATTTCTGATCATTTTCTGATTTCCATTTGTCTAGAACTCCTTCTAATCCAAAGGTCAAGTAGGCAAGGTTGTTGAATTCAGATGACCTTTCTTGGTTATTATCTTGAGATGGGTAGGGTTCTTGGTGTTCTCCTAAAGTGTAGGTCCTATCACAGTAGAGCGGGTCGGACCTAAATGAGGAGGCATCGTGAGGACAATCGAGATATGGAGCCCCACAATTTGAATCGTACCCTTGGGTGGCTATGTTAGGTGTATTCCAATAAGAGGTTGGTGCGGTTTGGTCATAGTTGGGCCAAGAGGGATATTCCAGGTTGCATCCCCAACTTGGTGATTGGTTAGCCCAAGTAGGCTGTGGGTATGGTCCACTTGGGTTAGCATACAAATCCTGTTGGGGGTAGTTTGGGTAAGATGGATAGGCATTGAAATCCATGGTTTGGAAGAAATGGAGGGATGCGGGAAGAACAGATGCGAGAGAGTTGTGTCCTCAACCAAGCAAACAAGCCTAGTCCTTATGGTGTACTCCTTAGGATACCTGGAAATCTCACAAAGGTTGATTAAGTTCGTAAGCACTGGACTCCCCTTCACCAGGCTAATCTGGCCAGGTTGATTACGAGGGGATTGCAGGGAAGGTTCTTCCTTTGGCTTGCGCCTCCGGTTCCATAGACCCCACAACCGCGGTCGTTTGACACTGCCCCGCAGCCTAGCCACCAGATTCTACCAAGGGAATGAAAGCCAAGTGCCTAGCGAACAAAACCTCACCTTTTGAGACTTAACTCAGTCCTGCCTAGGGCACGTCTACTCAGTTTTAACGGGTTAGGATAGTGCTTGTGCTTAGGGTAATGTGATGAGGCGTTGATTGGGGTGGTGCCTCTTAATTTTCCACTTTTCAAGGTGTGTGCTTCTACAAAACAGGGTTTTAAAGCAAGAATTTTTAGGGTGTGGTGTCTTTTAATGTTTCATCCTTACTTTAGTGTTTTTTAGGGTTGACGTGTCTTAATGCTTTCAGACAAGTTTCAATGGGCACGTCAAGTTCTACACACAACTTGGTGAAAGTAGATTTCCTTTTTATCTTGTAGAGGCTCTAAAAACCCTAGTGTACTCATCCTAAAGATCGTGCAGCTTCTATTAGATGAGTTAGTTTTTAGGGTTGAGTGGTGCGGCCCAGGTCAACTCACGGTGGCTTCGCAAACACCACTCAAGAGAAAAAGCAAAGAACACTCCAAGAATTTGTCCAGTATATTAGAGTGTACATTTTTTTTTTGTAGGGTGGTGTGTTAAGAATGTGGGTCAAGCAATCATTCACCACGCCAATTTTTTTCAATTTTTATGATTTTTTTTTAGCTTTTTCACGCAAGCAAACAATGAGAGAGAGAGAGTACTCACTATCGGCCCTTGAGGCATCTACTTCCTTGCTACCATAGTGGAATGCGTCGCTTCGCCGTCCATGCGCCGAATTCCTGCATCAGTCAAGTAAAAAGGAAAATAGGGCATTAGACGATATGAGAATGAAGGTGGAATGGAGGTGATAAAACAAATCCGTTGCCTCCCCGGCAACGGCGCCAAAAACTGACGTGCCTTCGTGCGTGTGTATTAAGAGGTGTCGTTATAGTTGCACTTGATACGTCGGTTTTAAAAGAAGTAAATGGAGGTGAGTCCGAGTGTCGATCTCAGGGAGGCGTGGAAATCGGATTTTGTTTACCACTTGTTGTCACGAAAAAGGCGGAGTTTTGCTTGCGAAAGAGACGGTTTTGAAAAGCGAGAGATAGAGAGAGTTTAGGGTTAGAAAGCTCTTGGTTTTGATCATGCACTTTAAACAGAAATTAAAAAGGCAACTAAATGAAAAATAATTTCATTAAACATGCATTCATAGTTCATGGTTTACAATATTAAATACATGCTTCAACAAAAGTAAATGAAAGCTTAAAAGAGAGAGAGAGAGGTAGAGAGAGAGTGGAGAGCGACGAGGCAGCCACGGCGGTGGAGGAGGCTCCGTCGGCGGCTCGTCGTCTCCGGTGATTACAAGAGTGCCTAAGACTAGCTAGGAGAGGAGTGGAGTAGTTGCAAGTGGGAGAGGATGCCTTGAATGGTGGTAGAAGGGGGTTTAAATAGAGTTAAGGGCTTCCTAAAAGAAGAATGTGCTTTAGCGACATCCAGAACGTCGCTAAAACCGCTTCCATATACGTCGATGAAGGCCTTCTGCCGCCGGTTAGCCGCCCACCCCTCTCTCTCTTCAGGCGCGATCCGTGGACGTCGAACGAGAGCCGTCCGATTGATGATCGGACGGCTGAGATCCTCCCGCGCCTGCGCTAGGATCGCGCTTCGGGCGTGCGTGCGCGCGCGCGTTTCCGCCCGGCGTGCGCGCGCGCGTGGGAGGTGGGGCGCTGTCGTCGCGCCGCGTGGCGAGATCCTAGCCGCTCGCTTCTGATCGCGCGGCTCAATTTTGCCGTGCCCTTCGCCCGCAGATGATTTTCGCTCCGCGCGAATCGAACGTGCGTCGCCGCAACGCGGGCGTGCGCACTAACCGTTGCGCCACGCCCGCGCTTTGTCGCGGCGACCGCGGGCGAGCGCGCGGATCTCGGCCGTTCGATCGAAGATCAACGGCCGAGATGCGTCTTTGGCTGGCTTGGGGGCGTGCGGGCGGCGGGGGCGGGGCGACGTGGAGCGTTCTAGGCCGTTGATCTCCAGATCAACGGTCAGGATTTCTTGGGCCCATTGTGGGAGCTCCGGATGTCGGATTTGGCCGCTTTTGAGTCCGTTAGACTCCGTTCGTCGTCCTGAATCCATCCGTGCGGTCCGATTGCTCATCTGAGGCCTGCTTTGACAAATGCTTTACACAAGTGGCCATTAATACAGTTTATAAGCAATCTTGGTACTTGATGCATGCAATGCTCCTATTCTACTTTATGTTGTGCCTTTTATTCTAAAGATGGGCCATATTCAACCTAATTACTACCCCCTTGCGTGGTGTTATCAAGACCTCCATCAAGGAATCAACAAGCGGTAGACTGGAGTAAAGTGCAGTTGAAGACAACTGTAAGTGCTCCCCCATTCTTTCCCCCTCCATAGATTTCATTCGCCACATTAAATCCAAATCCCAATTAACCTAGGTGTTTGCATAAATCCTAGGAATAGTTTGGTTATTTGGATTTTCGCTCACATTCATTCCACCCTCATCCATAAAAAAAAAAAATAATAACAAAAAGATAATCTTGTGGGGTAATTTTCAACAAACAGACAACACACACCCACATTCAAGGTACTTGATCAACTTGATTTGTTTCCTACTCAACCGGGTTCTGATCTGTGGAACCGGTACACACAAAGCAACACATAATAGAGTAGAAATCATTCTAGGTTAATCATCTTTGAGTGCCTAACTTAATGGTGCATTTGTGGCCAGTTGTTTGAGTTGTTTGGGCCGCACCACTTTATTTTAAAACCAACTCATCAAGTAGCTCCTCCTTAGGGTTTTCAATCTAGGTATATTCCAGGCACTCCACTTTCTTTCTTATTTTAAAGGAAAACAATCTTCACCCGTGTTTTACAACTTGGTTTGCCTAGAAACTTGATTGCAATTCACTTAATTTGAAACCCTAAAAGCTATTTAAGCAAGATTTGAACACTAAAATTTACACATTATCAATAATCTTGCTTGAAAACCCTGGTTGTGCACGCACTTACACAAATCTCAATCAATCATTAAGGGCACAACCCATTGTAAGGGCCCATCACATTCCATAAGCACCACAATCCTAGGCCTTAATAAAATTGAGTAGACGTTGGCCTTAAGGTTTGATTCTCTCTTCAAGGCCTAGTCCGAGATTATTTTTGATTAACCTACTTGTACTGATTAATCTGATGTCTAGCTAGGGGAGCAGAGTCAAATGATCGCGGCTGGGGGGTACACTAGGAACCGGAGGCGAAAGCCAAAGGAAGAACCTTCTCCCTAGTCCCTCCTTCTAACTAGTTGGATTAAACAGATGCAAGTAGAGTAAATCACTTACAGTCTTAAGGCTGGTTTTGGGAGTCAGTAGATCCTTAGGCTACCCCACTTAAGGACAGCCTTGTTTTGTTGTGCTGCAGGGTCCCTATCCCCAGTCCTTCCGACCTTCTCCTAGTTTATGCTGGGAAGACGGTCATTGAATCCCCGATTGGAAGGACCGTTAGAACATTCTAGGAGGCACAAGTTAGATTTTGGTCAATTTGATCCCATGGCCGAACAACAGCCCCCTCTGCTTGAAAATCCACAGGAAGAATTTTGAAGGCAGCTGGAACAAATGTAGAGAATGTAGGAATGGTTCCAGAGAATGCAGGGTGCTCAGCCCTTGAAGGATTTTTATGATCCTTCAAATTACGGGGAACGTCCCAGTGTCCAGCTTCCAGCCGGTGACGTGGAAATCAAGCCCCAGGTGTTAAGCCTGATTAAACATTATCATGGGCTTGGCTCCGAAGATTCGTTTAAGCACTTGGAGGATTTGACCACTTTGGTCCAGACCACCAAGGCTTGAAACGTTAACGAGGAGCAAATGATCATGAGGCTCTTCCCCCACTCTCTTAGGGATAAAGCCGGGCATTGGTATAGGACAATAGGAAGACCAATTACAACTTGGAATGAGTTGAAATCGGCCTTTCTGAAGAAATTCTTCCCAGCCGGTCGTACCAATGCTTTGAGATGGGCAATCACTACCTTTACCCAGCGGCCGGGGGAGCAGTTTCATGTGGCATGGGAGCGATTCCAGGACTTATTATGGATGTGTCCACACCACGAGGTGCCGAAATGGCAACTCGTGCAGATCTTCTATCATGGGTTGAATGAGCAACTCAGAAACCATGTGGATGCTTCTTGCGGAGGCAATTTCCTGAATAAAGATGCAGATAGTGCACATGATTTATTTGAGGAAATGAGTGAGAATTCAATTAATCATGCCTCCATGGATACTTTTAACCGGTCCCAGCAACCCAGATCAAATGTCAATGAAGTCCATGACTTTCATTCATTTGATATGGAATTGATTTGTAATAAACTTGATAAGGTGGACTTGGTTGCTAAAAGAATGGAAGGGTGGATGGCTGGTAATTCTATGAACAACTCTCAATCCACTCAATCCCAAAATTCGGGATTGCATTCCTCATGAGCTCCTTCTGGACAGCAGTTTGTGAATCAACTCGATGCGACTCAACCTATGAGTCAGCATTTTTCGGAACCCCATGGGTTCCCAACTGGGGCCTTTGATCCCAGTTTTTCTGATCCTTCCCTTTCTTTCTCTCCATCCTCACCCTATAAGGATGTCTGTGCCATACAAGAGAATGTTAGATCCAACCCCTACTCTAATGCCTATAATCCAGGTCGGAGAAACCACCCTAACTTCTCTTGGAAAAATCCGGGGCAACAGACCCAATTCCGACCCAGCAACTATGCTCCGCAACGACTAATGGGTCAGGGTCAAGTATATACTCAGTTGCCTCCGAATCAGGTCAATCAGCCAGCTTGGAATGCCCGTCAACCCGCAGGGCAGGCTGATTTGAATCGTCAAATGGTAGAGATGCAAGGATCTATGCTCCAGCTTATGCAGCAAATGAAAAACTCGCTGGACAACTTGCAATCCGAGCTCATTGCTAACTCTCGTCAACCCGGATCTCTACCATCCCAACCCGTACCCAACCCGCGAAACATTATAAATTCGGGCAATCAAGCCCAAGGGTACGGAAATCAGAGGGACCCGCACGCACATGCTCAGGTGGTTGAGCAGGGTTCCTCGTCTTCTTCTTCTATTAATCAACAATTCATGGTCAATCAAGTCCCTCCAATCTTTCCTAACCCTCCCCAAGACCCAAATTCTTACGCTTCTGCAAATTCTGTCACTTTGAGGAGTGGTAAGAAGACTTAGGATCCACAACCACACTATTCTGATCTTTTGAATCATGAAGAATCTGAGGAGAGAGAGAAGAATTTTAGAGGAGAAATCAAGGCTTAGGAACCTAATTCCAAAGATCTGACTCATGTTCCTTTTCCTGAAGCCTTAGCCAAAGCAAAGAAGAAGTTTGTTGATAGCAATGAGGAGCTTCTGAATTTATTTAAGAATGTTGAGATCAATATTCCGCTCCTTGATGCTATCAAGCACATACCGGCTTACGCAAAATTTTTAAAGGAATTATGTACACAAAAGCGTAAGTCGAGAGAATCTGTTCCGAGGAAGGTGGTACTCTCCGAGCAGGCTAGCTCTGTTATCCTGCACTACCTCCCTCAGAAAAAGAGAGATCCTGGTGCTCCTTTGATTTCTTGCGTTATCGGAGATTACACATTTGATAGAGCACTTTTGGATCTCGGTGCATCCATCAACCTAATTCCTACTTCTCTCTACGAGAAGTTTGGGTTAGGTGAAGTTCGGCCAACTTCAGTAACGCTATAGTTAGCGGATCGTTCAGTCACAAACCTGCGAGGCATTATTGAAGATGTTATAGTTAAGGTCAAGGATTTCTATTTTCCTGTAGATTTCCTTGTCCTTGACATGGATGTACCAGATAATCTGAGGAACACGCCCATCATTCTGGGGCATCCGTTCCTGGCTACCGCAAAGGCCAACATTAATTGTGAAAGCAGTAGCATGGAAATCGCCTTTGGGGACCAACGAATGAAATTGGATATTTTTAAGGTGATCAACAAATTTGAGGATTGTGGATTTATTGAGGAACTTGATGAGGATAATGTTAATATTGAAACTTATTTGACAGTTTCTTCAATTGAAAGTTCCTCTTTGGTTGATGAATTTGACCCGCAACCCTCTGACCTGACATCTTCGGAAGAGGTTACTGATTTTGTTCACTCAAAACCTCTTCCTCTTGTTGAATCTTCAGCACCTACCTTACCATCAATCATTACCCCACCCCAGCTTGAATTGAAACCATTGCTCGAGAATTTAAAATATCAATTTTTAGGACCGCAGAATACGCTCCCTGTGATTATTAGTGCTAAATTGAAAAAGGAGCAAGAGATTAAATTGATTAAGGTCATAAAGGAACATAAGGAGGCAATTGGTTGGACCATTCACGACCTCAGGGGGATCGAGCCATCTTACTGTAATCATAGAATATTTTTGGAAGATGGATCCCGCCCTTCTCGCCAGATGCAGAGGAGATTGAATCCAATTATGCGAGAAGTGGTCAAAAAGGAAATCATCAAGTGGCTCAATGCAGGAATTATTTATCCAATCTCTGACAGTCCCTAGGTAAGTCCTGTTCAGATTGTTCCAAAGAAAGCCAGGATTACTGTTGTGACTAATGAGAGAGATGAATCTGTCACAACTCGTTCAGCTTCCTCTTGGAGAGTTTGTATTGATTACAGGAAGCTGAACACAGCCACTAAAAAGGATCATTTTCCCCTGCCCTTCATTGATCAAATCTTGGAAAAATTAGCTGGGCAGAAGTACTTCTGTTTTCTTGATGGCTACTCGAGATATAACCAAGTTCCTATCCATCCCAAGGATCAGGAAAAAACTACTTTCACCTGTCCCTATGGAACCTTTGCTTTTCATAGGATGCCTTTTGGGTTATGCAATGCACCTGCGACTTTTCAAAGGTGTATGCTAGCCATATTTTCCGACATGGTGGGAGAGTTTATGGAAGTCTTCATGGATGATTTCTCTATTTTCGGAGAATCATTTGACTCTTGTTTGGCTAATTTGGAAATGATTCTTAAGCGATGTATCAAGACACGACTGGTCCTTAGCTGGGAAAAGAGTCATTTCATAACCCAAGAAGGTATTGTTTTGGATCATGTAATCTCTGAACGGGGAATTGAAGTAGACAAAGCTAAGGTTGATGCTATCGCTAAACTTCCTCCTCCCACATCTGTTAAACAAATCCGATCATTTCTTGGCCATGTGGGATTTTATCGAAGATTCATCAGGGATTTCTCGAAGGTTGCCCGTCCTTTGAGCAATCTTCTTGCCAAAGAAACGCCATTTGTTTTTGATGAATCATGCCGAAAGGCATTTGATTTTCTGAAAATGGTAGTCACCTGTGCTCCAATTTTGCAACCACCAATTTGGACAGCCCCTTTTGAGATCATGACCGACGCTTCTGATTACGCGGTCGGGGCTGTCCTGGGTCAGAAAATTGACCGAAAGCCCTCTGTAGTTTACTACGCTAGTAAAACTCTGGATGAAGCCCAGAGGAATTACACTGTTACTGAAAAGGAATTACTAGCTGTAGTATTTGCGTTGGAAAAATTTAGGGCTTATCTCTTGGGGTCTCATGTTATTGTTTATACCGACCACTCGGCATTAAGACATCTCTTGGCTAAAAAGGATGCTAAACCCCGACTTATTCGTTGGATTCTTCTTCTTCAAGAACTTGATCTTGAAATCAAGGATAAAGCAGGGGTACAAAATGTGGTAGCGGATCATTTGTCAAGACTCCTAGGTGATTTTTCTTGTCCGGACATTCCGATTGTTGACACTTTTCCGGACGAAACCATTCTTACAGTTTTAGGTGTCCACACCCCATGGTTTGCTGATATTGTTAACTATTTGGCCGTTGGTCAAATCCCCTAGGATTGGACCAAGCAACAACGAGATAGACTCAAATCTGAGGCCAAATACTTCTTTTAGGAGGACCCTGAACTGTATCGCATCGGCTCTGATCAGATTATTCGCCGATGCATACCGGAGAATGAATTCAACAGTATACTCGAGTTCTGCCATGCATCTGGGTGTGGTGGACATTTCTCCGGAAGAAAGATGGCTGCAAAAATCTTGCAATCTGGCTTCTATTGGCCGTCTTTATTCAAGGATGCCCAGGACTTCTCAAGGTCATGTTCTCGATGTCAGTCACTCGGGAACATAACTAAGCGAGACATGATGCCCCTAAACCCTATTCTTCCTGTAGAAATTTTTGATGTTTGGGGCATCGATTTCATGGGACCCTTTATCCCTTCATTTGGACATCAGTACATTCTTGTTGCTGTTGATTATGTGTCCAAATGGATTGAGGCAATTCCCACCCGAACTAATGACCACAAGGTGGTCATCAATTTTGTCAAGAAAAATATCTTTTTTCCTGTAGAAATTTTCGATGTTTGGGGCATCGATTTCATGGGACCCTTTATCCCTTCATTTGGACATCAGTACATTCTTGTTGCTGTTGATTATGTGTCCAAATGGATTGAGGCAATTCCCACCCGAACTAATGACCACAAGGTGGTCATCAATTTTGTCAAGAAAAATATCTTCAGTAGGTTCGGGATTCCGAGGGCTATCATCAGTGATAGTAGCACTCATTTTACTAATGCCCAATTCTAGAATTTATTGGCCAAATACGGGGTTAATCATCAAATTTCCACACCTTACCATCCCCAAACGAATGGACAAACCGAGATCTCCAATCGAGAGATCAAGAACATTTGGCAAAAAATGGTTAGGCCTGATCGCAAGGATTGGACTCAAAAGCTTGAGGACGCTCTTTGGGCCTACCGTACGGCGTATAAAATGCCCATCGGCATGTCTCCATTCCGTTTGGTGTATGGAAAGGCGTGCCATCTACCCGTAGAGATTGAACACAGGGCATTCTGGGCAATCAAACAATGCAATTTAGATCTGAATCTAGCTGAAAAGACCAGGAAACTCCAACTATCTGAGTTGGAGGAGCTTAGAAATGATGCTTATGAGAATGCCAAGATCTACAAGGCTCGGACCAAAGCTCTACATGATCAATTGATTTCCCACAAGAGCTTTGAGCCAAACCAGAAGGTCTGGTTATTTGATTCTAAACTTAAGCTCTTTCCTGGTAAACTTAGATCTAAATGGAATGGCCCATTCATAATTGATCAGATTTTTCCTAATGGTGCCGTTCAGATTTATGACCCAAAGATGGGTAACACCTTTAAAGTCAACGGTCAACGTTTGAAGCCTGTTGTTGACCGTAATCTTCCAGAACCCGTCTCGGACTCTGTTGCTCTAGCCATTCTGTGACTTCTTTGGGTGGACTTCGCCTAGCTGACGGCATTAAACTTAGCAGTTGTACATATGACACAAGGCTGATACGAGCTTCATATCCAGGTGACATCTTTCATATTGTACCCTTTCTTTCATGTCTCTTTTTCAATGAGGACATTGCATCAGCTAGGCATGGGGGGGTGGATTCATTCTTGAATTATTTGGTCAGCTTTGTGAAATCCATATAAATTGTCTCTCTTCTTATTTAAAAAAAAAAATAGGAAGGATTAGTTGGACATTAGGACTTTTCAATCCTAAGAAATTTTACATTAGGATCTGAACACAAAGACCCCTCAAGTCTTTGGACTTAATTAGCTTGTGTATCCACTAAAATGTGTATTTATTTTTGAGTCCTCGCCATCTTAATTCTATTATAATTGGAATAAATAAGTTTGGGTGATAAGTATATGACTTATCAACCTGCCCTCTGATTTGAGGGAATTTTGAGTTTTAAGCATCTACACACTTTCTTTGCACTGACTCGTTGTTCGGCGATTCTAACGGAAATTGGGTAGCTAATGAACCTTCTAGGGTGATATGGCTGGCAAGTTATCGTGGGTAACAACCCATAGGTATGTTGTCTAGAGCCTAGTCACTGGACCTTTCTTAGTTTGCTGCCTTTAGGTAAATCTTAGACTAAGGAAGCCACCTACTTAAAAAAAAAAAAAAATCAAAAAGAAAAGGAGAAAAGAACAAAAAGAAATAAGCCACACTTCGCCGCACGAGTATGGCTGGCAAGTTGTCGGTGGTAACAGCTCATCGACCGGTTGTCCAGAACCCAGCTCAGTAAATGCACTAAAAAATTCCCAAAACACTTAGGAAGAAGCGGAGAAGTCGAATAAATCGGGGAGATATACACTGGATTCACCCTTGTGTTGACCCCGTAAAAAAAAATAAAAGTAGGGAGAAAGCTACCGGTTATAAAGATACACTTTTAGGTAGAATTCTGGTTAGGTCACCTAGAGGCATAGAAATCCGAAGTCCGTTCTAACTGCCGGTCAACGAGTCTATCATAATCACAATAAGATGCTTAAAGCTTAGGGTTCTCATCAAATTTTGGGTGAGTTGAATGGCCGTAGAAAGCCACTCTTGAACCCAAAAATTTGAAAATCAAAAAAATTAGAAAAGAGAAAAAGAGAAAAAGAAAATTTTCTTTTAATAAGGCGAGGGCTTGAGGCGGTCTGCATTTTGGCTGATACCCGGGCACTGTTGTGTCTTTGAAAGTTCAGTTCCTAAGTAGACAATTTCTTAATGATTGAAAAATAACTCAAGTCCAAATAATCTAACCTAATTCTTTTATAAATAGCATATAGTTTTTGCTAGGGACTAGCAAAAGATAGGAATGGGGGTATGATGTAAACACATTTACACTACTTAAAATGTCTATTTATGCATATTCTTAAGCATAGGATTGCATTTCATGATATAAATATTGCATAACATGCATCATCTTGCATTTAGAGTAGTTTGAATAAAATGGAGGTTAATTGTCTCCTTTTATGTGCTTGGACAGGGCAAACATTTTATCGGGGCATCGGATCAAAGATCCAACTGTATGGATGTGATCAGGGCGACGATTGGAGTTCGACTCCAAGATCGCCCTAATCAGGCATCCGTAGCATCAGATAGTGACCCGGGAATCCTAGAAGATCAAGGGCCATGATGGTGTAAATCGACACTTCAGATGATAAATCCGACCACATGGATGAATTCGGATCGACGATCGCAGCCCAACGACACAAAAATCGAGTCAATCCGACATCCGTGGCACCATCTACAACTTCCAGAAGATGGACGGCCAAGATAGCGCCACGTGGCGCCATCTCAGTCACCCAAGTGGCTGCTTCATCTTGTGAAGGCCCCGCGCCCGATCGCTCTCCGCCGTTGGATCTTAATCCAACGGTTGTGGGCGCTCGCTTTTAAAAGCATCCGCTCGACCATCCGCGCCCTTTAGCGCAGTGGTCGAGCGTGCTATCGCGAGCTCCGGGTGCGGGTTCGAGCCGTGGCGAGGAGCGGCAGGCGCGAGAGATTGGGTGCGGGTGGAGCGTCAGATGGAGATCGGACGGCCACGAGCACCCGATAGCGTCGACGCGCGATTGGACGTGCAATCAGACACGCAATCAGACGCGCGGGCGGGCGCGCGATGCAGCGGGAGAAGGCGCGACTTAAGCCATCCAATCTCGTGATCGGACGGCTGAGGATCGCTGGACGTGCGTGGACGTTGATGAGCGGGCAGCCGAGGAGGCACGCGTGGGCGCGGAAGCTACGCCCACATTGGGGCTTTAGTGACTGATTTATCCGTCACTAAAGACCCCTTATTTATTGTTTTGAAGTTGTAATGTCCATTTTGCCCCCACTCCTTGCAACTATGAAAGGAGATCCCCTCCATACGAAATTCTCATCCCTTCTTTCTCTTCTCTACCCCTCCAAAGCTCAAAAGAAGCTTGTCCCACACCCGGGATGCTTCTTGTGAGATAAAGTCCAATTTTCGTTCCCCTTCGGAAGAGGAATCCCGCGACGACGACGGCGTACTGCTCTGTTCCTGTTCTTCTGCTTCGTTCTCCTCCGTCCTACTTCGTTCTCCTTCGTCTAGGCGTCGTCCCATCCAGCTCGTCCTCCAAGCAATCGTCGAGGAGGATAAATTCTCTCTCCCATTCTTATTTACAGCTTTTCTAGTGTAGAATTTTCCTGCTTATAGTGTAATTGATTTTCCGCATTCTAGTGTAACTTTTATAAACAATTGAAATATTGAATGCATGTTCTCTTTCTCTCTCTCTCTCTCTTTCTTTTAGTCTGATAGCTCCACTGTAATTATATCGCCTTGCTTATCGAAAATCCTAAAAAAAAATATAATTGCGAATATAGATCAACGTAGCCTCCCTGTGTTCGACTCGGAATTCTTTTCGGTAAAAATTTTATTTGTTCAACACGAATTCTTCGCTTTCGTACTACAGTGACAGGTTTTCCAAAACCAATCACGTAAGCGAAGCGATTTGAAAAATCGTTCAACACCAGCCATACCACCCAAGTCGGTCCATTAGCTACCCAATTTAAGTAAAAATTGTCGGAAAGTGAGTCAGTGCAAAAAAATGTGTGTAGATGCTTAGGCTTAAAGTCCCCCTAAATCAGAGGACGGGTTGATAAGTCGCATACTTATCATCCCAAATTATTTACCAAATTAAAATAAATTTTAATTGGCGAGGACTCGAGACTAAATCCACATTCGAGTGGACACCTGGGCTAATTAAGCCCAAAGACCTAAAGAGTCTAAGTATTTAGGTCCTCTCGTATCATTTCCTAAAGTTAATAACTTCCAAATGCCTAAGTTTTCTTTTCCTAATTTCTTTCTTTTTTTTATCTTTTTTCAAATTTTCAAATTTTTTTTAATTTTAAAAGAAACTAAAAGAAATTCTATGGAGTTAACATAATGATTTCAGGAATCGATTATCCACTCCCCATGCCTAAATGATGCAATGTCCTTATTGTAAAAATAATGACATGAAAAGGGCGGAGTAAATAGAATATCACCTGAACATCGTGAGGAATCCGGTCAGCTCCGCAGAGAACGTGAAATATAAACACGTGCTAAATTTAATGCCTTCAGCTAGGCATAAAATACATACAAGGAAGAAATTGAGAACGCACAAGTGCGCGTCAGAATCAAAATAAAAATATTGATTCTGAAACTCGCCAGCAGAAGATGTCCACTGACGTGGACCAGATTATGGTGTAGACCCATGCCACAGGGTCAAGTGGTTCTTAGGTTCTTGATGAAAATCACCCAGGATCGAAGGTTGTTGTGTTTGCGGGGCCGGGCCTGTGATTTAGTGGTGTGCAACCCAAGACCAAAGTGTCGGACAACAGGTAAAGATGGTTCAATAGGTGCGGTTGTCCACTTAACATCAAGCTCAGAAAAATAATCAGTTATTTAGAGCTTGGGTTGCACGTGAAAGATATCATAAGGGTCCGCATAGAAGATAGGTGGTTTCAGGTCAATAGGTACCCTTCTATCCAAACTTGTTTTCCCCTCAAAATTAACCTCCCAAATTTTCATTTCAACATTCCTATCCTCCAACATTAGGTGCTCAGGTTTCAGGACCTCTAGCATATCATTCACCCCATAAGATTCACCCAAGTCCAGAAATCGTGGCTGACTCAAGATTGACTTGGGTACAATGATTTCCAAATCAAAATCAATCCCTTTGGGGTGTGGTTGAGGAATGGGGCTATTGATTGAATCTTCTAGTAAATGAGGATTCGAATCCTCCAAGTTAGCTCCAACCGAATCCAAATCTTCAATAATTGGGCTATGAACTGGTTCGTCAAATTCCTCAAGCCCATTTGTCTCACTAAAATCCTCTTCCTTAAGTTCAAGTGAGACTTCACCAAAAGATTTTTCACCCTCAGAGTCAAAGAATCCATGATCCTCATTTATATATGTCTCAAAATTATATGTCATTTCACGGTCTGTGGAGACATATTTTTCCTCGCTCCCTACTCAGGGATCTCAGGTGAATCAATCCGTTCATCCTCAAATGGTTGCTCTAGCCCAACCTGGTCATCCCCAGTCTCAGAAAGTGTATCCCCCCGACAGGTGCCTAAGCAGGTTCAAACGTTGGCTCTCCTGAAGGGGGTTCATCTTGAGAATCATCCTAAGATTTGACTAGTGCAACCACAAATTTCATCCTCAACCTCGACAATTTCCCAAGAAAAAACTCACCCAAGTCCCTATCCCTAACACTTTGGAGCAAATCCAATAGAGAAATATTAAGTTCATCAATCATTTTAATCATAGACTCTAGTGCTTCAGTGCATGGTGTTGGCTGAGCTACTAAAGATTGTATAGTGTTCCTAAAATTAGCCAACACCCTATCCTGAATCTGGTTCACCTGAGCCGACTGGTTTGGTTTAGGTTTGGGTGGGTCCAAGTTAAATCTAAGGGAGTCAAGATGTTGAGGTTCTCGAGTCCCTCCTTGATAGTAGGTTGTTTCTTGTTGTTTAAAGGTTGGTGGTGACCTAAATTCAGCATAATTCTAGGGAGGGTAAGTGTTATAATCAGCATATCCTTCAAGGTTGTAGATCTAGTTAGGTTGATCATCAAAGGATGGAGATCTATAATCATTATAGCTCTGGGAAGGATAGTAATCATAGTCTTGTTGTCCAGGGTTAGGCCCTGGACACTGAGGTCTGAATTCATATCCCCAATAAAAGTCATCCCGGTTAGGATAGTAATCATCTTGGGGGTAAGTGGTGGTAAGAGGATAGGATGTGAAATGTGTGTAGGATGTGGAAGGGTACATGGTGAAGTAAGGAGGGAAATCAAAAGAGAAAGGAGCCCTGCAATACAAAAATACAAGCCTATCCTTAGGTTGGGTAGCTTAAAGGTCTACAGACTCTCAGAATCCATCCTAAGATTATGGACAATTTACTCTACTTATGTCCAGGCAATCCAACAAGTTAGAAGGAGGGACCGGGGAGAAGGTTCTTCTTTTGGCTTGCGCCTCCGGTTCCTAGTGTACCCCCCAGCCGCGGTCGTTTGATGCTACTCCCCTAGTTAGACATCAGATTGACTAGTATAAGTAGGTTAATCGTGAACAATCTCAATCTGGATCCCGACGAGCTAACTAGTCCTTAGGGCCAACGTCTAATCAATTTTAGTTAGTCTTGGGACAATGGTGCTTCAGGAATGTGATGGGCCCTTTAGATGGATTGTGCCCTTAATGATCAGTTAAAATGTGTGTGCGTGCACAACCAGGGTTCTCAAACAAGGTTATTTGATGATGTGAACAGCTCAATCAATTGGCCTATTGCACCACTTAGTGAAGGCACACAAGAATGCTTAATTGATTGTGCAACAATCATAGGTCTTAATTGACCTAAATTAGGCTAGGACTTAGCATAAGTTAGGGTAATTCACGCATGCATAAGCATTACTTGCATCCTTACTACTTTCTTTTAGCTATGCATAAAATAATGCTATAATGTACGGATTAGGTGCATTATGACAATTATAGGTAATAAGCTGACTAGAAGGTAGATCGGAAGCTAGATCTAAAGTTGGAATAACTGGTGTTGTGGCAGAGCTGGAGCAGAAGACCTAGATTAGATGTAATAGGTAATAATGTAAGGGAGTTAAGGTATGCTATTATATTAAGTAGGAATAAAGCAGTAAAATATGAAGAACTTAGGACCATCCTAGCTCTAAGACAACCTAGAAGCTTCCCCAAGCCTTAGCCACCCTTAGATTACGTCACTGCACCCTAGAAAACCTTAAAACTCTAATTCCAACCTCTATGTGGACGTCCAGAACCCTTAGCCAACTCCCGCACACCTTAAACCCACTTTTGCAGTGTTATTGGACGTCCAGACACTTGGTCAGACATCCAATTTCTACAGAATACCCAAGACAGAACCTAGAAACCCTCCTGGCTTTGATTGGACGTCTAGACAACAAGTCTGGGCTTTTGATTTTTCACTATAAGGTGTCTGACAACTTTATTAGACGTCTGATACTGTCCTCCAGACCCTGTTTTGAGATTCAAGCCTTGATCTTGGATCTCTAGGTCCCTAAACCCAATTCCAACCCCAAAGGAACCTAAATTAAGGTGCCCTAACCCTAGTACATCACCTCTAGACCTCCCTAAGGACCTAATTAGGTCCTCACTAAACCTAATTGACTTGGATCTTAATCAATTTCATCAGCTTATTCAATTGGACTCATTGAGTCCAATTGAGCCCTGATCTCAGCACACACTATCCAATTGGACTCAGTGAGAGTCCAATTGACTTAGACCTGACTTAATTGAGTTATTTTACTCTCAATTAAGTTTTCACACACCCAATTAAACTTGTATTAAGTTTAATTGCACTTTACCTTAGTGAATTAGGGTTTACCACCCTAATTTGAGACCTACCTTGACCTAAACCACTAGAACCTAACCTAATCAACCTAGCCACCTAAGTTTCGACCCACACACACCATCCACACGAAAATACCTAGCCTAGAGTTCTCTATAATGCTCTACCATGTGTTGTTGCCTTGGTTGCTAAAATTAGAAACCAAGAGCCATTCAATTTTTAGATCCACATTTGGTGGATCTAAAAACCACCATCCATCCTCTCTCTCTCACTCTCCCACGAGCTCCCACCATAGGCCTCTCTAGAGAATTCCATAATTCTCTAGAGAGATTCCCTTAGGTCAATAAAAAGACCTAAGGGGTGGCCATTTGCACCCATCCATCTCTTGGCATTATTCACTTCCATTTAGGTTAACTACATTCACTTCCACTCCACCTCCACAAGTTGCTCAACATGGCTACCACCATCTCCACACCAAGATGTTGGATCACCTCTCCAACCTCTCTCCAAGGGCTGGCCTAAGCACCTTTGGCCGCCCCTCCTCCTCTCAACCACTTAGAGGCCATTGGAGACCACCTTCGAATGCCCTTATTTCTGCTAGATTAGTAGCTAGTTCTTCATAATTTACATGATTTTATTACTGCTTAGCAGTGTAGCTCTTTATTCTCCCCCAATGATGCATGCAAAATCCCCCCATAGATTCATGTATGCGATCATTTTCTGTTAGTTAGATTTATGTTTTCAAGCTTTCCTCTATAAGCTTTCCTCTAGTACCATGTTACAAACACCCTCTTGAATGAATGAAAGAAATTTTTTTATATATATATCTCTGTGTTGAGAATCACCATGAGCTTATTGATTGCAATATATTTTGTGTGATTAAAGTTGCCTGCTTTTAATTCTTGATATTCTTGCAACTAAGCATGTCGTGCTTAAATACGTAATAATCATAAACTGCCATGCAATTTTAAGCAAGTAGAGCGAAAAAGATCGATTTCAGCTTTGCATAAATGCCTCCCAGAGACGAACGACCGGGATTCAAGTCTCGTTATCTTTACAAAAACATTTTTTGATGAACATTTTAGTACGACTATACTACTATTTCTGATGACTTTAAATGCACGAAAATGGCTTCAGTCATTAACCTATTCAGATTTCTACTTATGTGTATTTAGTTGACGTGTACCGGGTCCACAGGTCAGATCCCGGTTAAGTGGTAGAATCAAAGTGGTTGTGCGCCTTAAGATAAGAAGTTGTGGGTGTTAAGTGTGTAGCTTTTAGAAAATCCCACAATCAGATAACACTTTTTTTATTTTTTTTATTTATGTCGATGGCGAGGTGAGTGGAGGTGGCAAACAAACAACCAAATATATCCTAGGGTTTATAGAAAGCACCTAAGTTGATTTGGGTTTGAGTTATTAGGTTATGGAATGAAAACTAAGGTGGGGGTGGTGTGGGGGACACTTACAAAACACTCTACCCGCACTTTACTCCGGTCTACCGCACTTGGATCTCCATGCTAGGGTACCTGCAAGACAGTAAATCAAAGACAAGTAAGGTTAGTGCTATGTAAATGCAAAGAAATGCAATAAACAATAAAGTAAATTCCGTTACCTCCTCGGCAACGGCGCCAAAATGGTCAGGCGTGTTTCGCGTGTTAGAAATCGAGGTTACAAGTAACCCATTGTCGTAGTTGCAAAACACGTTGATCAGATAAAATTTATACCGAAACTCCAAGAGAGTCCCAGGTCGAACACAGGGAGATGACATTTACTTTATGTGAAAACCACGCTTCGATTCGTTTCTTTTTGGTATTTTAGGGTTTTGTTATTTTTTTGTGTTTTTGAAATAAAAGATAAGCAAATGAATCACAAGATAAAGATGTGGAACAAATATGATATATATTACTTCCAATGTCAATTACAAGAAACTATGAAAGCATAAAAAGAGAGGAGTGAGAGGAAATCTCCCGAATCGGCTGTTTGGCGAGACAACGGCACCTGGCGGAAGCTCGGACGAAGGAGGTGAGGAGAGGGACAACGAAGGTGAGATGCAGGAGGACGTCGGGTCGAGGAAAGCTTCGGTATGGCTCCGGAATAGAGGTGAGATAATGGAGGTGATCTGCTATTGGAATGTAGGTGGGAGGATGGCTCCAAGGCAACCTATGAAGGGGGATGGGAAGTTGGAGGAATATTTGGTGGGGCAGAGGTTTGCTACACTAATAGGAGCTTTGGAAGCTTGAGAACAAGCTCTAATGGAGCGTTGGTAGGCTTGCTAGAGCTTGGGAGTAGGTGGGAGTAGAGTAGGTAGAGATGGCTTGGAAGGGAGGGGGTGTAGGTCGTTTTATAGTGGAGAAGAGTCAAAAATAGGTATGGGACCATTAGTGACATTCAGGCCGCCACTGCAAGCGTCGCTGTAGGCAGCTCATGCCCGCTCATGCTCACTCACGCCCAAAGCTGGCTTTGCTGGTACGCGAAGAATTTGTGATGGCTGTAGACGTCGTTGTAAGTCCAGCTCATGCGTCGCTGTAAGTCCAGCTCACACATAGCTGGCGTTGCTCCTCCGCCTTGACACACGCACGTGCGTGCCCACGCGCTGGCGCTGCGTTGTGCGCATGCACGCTTGGGCTCACGATGCGCGCGTGTGGTGCCGCGTGCGTGTGCTGGGCGGCTTGGGTTGTGCCACGTGGCGAAGTCTGGGTTGTCCATCTTCTTCTTGTTGTAGGGGCTGCTACAGAGGTTGGATTGAGTCGATTTTCACGTCGTTAGGCTGCGATCATTGACTCGAATCCATCCATGCAGTCAGATTTATCATTTGAAGCTCTAAATTATGTCTCCTAGTCCCTTGGCTATTGATCTTCCTCGGACTACATATGGAGCTACGGGACTCCGATCGAGGCGATTTCAGAGGCGTTGGACTCTGATCGTCGTCTTAATCAGATCTGTACAGTCGGATCATCAATCCGAGGCTCTGAAATAAATATCCTTCTCTCCTAACCACAAAAAGGATGCAATTAACCTAAATTATATACAACTACTCTAAATGTAGAATGATGCATGCTATGCCATATTTATTACATGAAATGCAAATCTAAGCCTAGGAACATGCATGAATAGGTATTTTATCCTCAATAAATTTGTTTACATCAATTTCTGAGTTTAGAATCCAGTATAATTTCACACTTACATGTATAATTTGCAATGGATCCTCTATGGAGACTGATAAACACCTTTAGTTTTTCGAGAAGAAGCAGTGCTTCTTCTCTTAAGCTCTCGGACAATAATTAAGGAGTCAGGCAAACTATCTTCTAACAGATCCACCAAACAAGTGTGAGGTGAGAGTAGAAAGTCTACTGGTGCTTTAAGGCTAGTATGACTAATCTTAAATTCTGGATAATTGATAATGATACTTGGAGTTAAGTATAGTTTTCGCTCTCGGTTTCTACGTACAAGTTCTTAGTGCGAATCTCTTGAGAGCCACCTGATGGGAATACTATCGTGAGCAATTAGTAGCTCAACTTGATCTGATTAAGTCATTAAATGCTCCTACATAACTGCCAGAGAGACGTAATTCACTGCAAATCCATTTTAAGGGAAATAAAGTAAAATAGGGGTAAAATTGTAGTTTAAACAGTATATCTCAATTGCAGTACAATCACATGTTTTCTCAGGGGTTAATTAAGGGTCAAATGATCTTAAGAGTTTGACAAGTGGGTTAACACAAATAGAAAAGGATTTTCACACGTTTTGAGAATTAAATGACATCTGAAACCCTAAAAAATAGACCCTCTTAATTAATTGTGGTTCTGGTTAGGATAAAATTCACCTAAACCCTCTAAAATTCATATACAAATATTCTCTAGGGTTTGGTACCTTCAATTTGACCATCAGAACCCGTCTTGACCCAAAACAGAGCCACAGGCAGACTTTTGCCTTAATTTATGTTTTTGCATAAATTACCCAGTCAAACTAGGTCAAAACCAAAATCCAACTTCACCATTGAATTCCTTAGGTCCAAATTAGGTTTATCAAAATTTTGGCCCAATCTAAGATTGTCTTGACCTAGTTTGCAATTTGGTCCTGTTTGATTCTTTATCTCACACACATGCTCTTAACTTTCAAAATCCTTGCAAATATCCCGCCAGCTTTGTCATCTTCTTCACAAATGGGTCCCTCCACCATTATCACTCAAGAATCCTACTTCGATGAGCTTCATTTGGAGAGTTCTCCTTGATTGATTGATGAAACTTTCCCAAAATTGAATCAGAGACTCTTTAGGAAATCCTCTTTCTAATGGGACCAAACTTGGATCCCAACTCCTTCCCAAAAGCCCGTGTGAACATTTTGAAGGAATGGGTATCCTATTTTTACGTAAGCTACAAGGTTCCCAAGCTTGTTTCCAAGCTTGAAACCCCCCTAAGCCCTATTTAAGCATGCCCAATGCATGGCCGTTCTCTTTAGGTAGGTTTTGGCCCAAAAACCCTCTTCCTAACCCTACCTCTGGCCTCCTTTGACCTAGCTTCGGTGAGCATCCTCCCCCGTCGTCCTACGGCCTCCCAACGGCCAAATTGGGAGTGTCTTCTTCCTCCTTGACTTCCTCCTCTCATCAACCACATTAGAGGTGCCTTAGAACCCCTTCTTCGTTGCCATCTCCCTTCAGGAGTTTCATCTTCCACGATTCCAGCAATCACATCGGCATCGTATTCCTTCCCCTTTCATCCCTAATATTAGGTTCCAAAGCAACCTTGTCTCCACTACTCTCTTTCCCTTTATTTATCCTTCGATTTCGATCCCTCGACATGCCATTCGCCCTCTATCTTCCCCACAACTGGTTGAGCTTTGGCGAGGCCTCCATAGCTCCACAAGCCACCGTTCACCTCCCCACAACTCCCATAAGCACCGTCGTGCTCCACAGACCAAAGCCCCTCAAGAAATTGAGGGGATTGGTCCCTCACTCGCCTCACCAAACACGATCACCTCTGCATCGCCTTTTTGCCTTTGTCTGACCACCACACACCCCAATCTGCCACGAAACCACCGCCACTACCTTCACCATGCTTCGATGAAGCTTACGAGCTATTCTAATGTGGCAATGAGGTCCTATTTCATGTTTCAGGTCGTTGTCGTCCACCACCATCGCTGCCTCCATCTTTGACGTCATTCAAGCTCCTCCAGCCGTGTTGACCAATTCCACACCCAGGCAGCGCAGCTTACTCCCAGGTTGCATTCCAGGTTGCCAATAGAAGGACACTGTGGCTCATTCATTTGCAATTGAATGAAGGACGTTGCTACTATGCGAAGGAAGGAGGGGGACTTTAGTCCCACCTCAGAAGCAAGCAGCCAAGTAGAGGCGCATAAATTGATTTTTTGCCTTAGCCTCTTTGCCTCCTAACACGAGGGTGAGGTCCTCCTTACCCATGCACGCCTTGCCTGTGACATATACTCCGCGGGTTTGGCGCTCACGCAATTACCCGCCTAGCCTATGCACTCCTCACTCACCACCCATTGTTGGTGAGCCTGGTCTCAGGTGCGTGTGTGCCCGTTAACTCGATAACCTGATACTGCGAAGGGCCTTGGGAAGGATAGGAAGAGGGATCCCAGAGAGAGAAAGAAAGAGAGCGCAGGGTAGGGGGGTTTTGCTCTCTGTGACACTTAGCCGCAAGAGGGATTGTTTCCCTCTGTGCGTGAAGAAGAAATAAGAGGAGAAGGAAGAAGACTTGATAGAAGAGAAAGGAAGGAGAATTGAAGGAGAAGGCCTTGACAGGAGAAGAGAAGAGAAGCCAAGAAGAGAAGAAAAGAAGAGCAGAAGCAGAAGGAGAGAAAGAAGAGGAGGCTAAAGAAGAAGCACAGTGCCTTGGTTGATACTGTTGATATATTTGGGTACCTAAGTTTAATGCTTGATGGCACTATTGCATTATTTGAACTCAATGCATATATGCTTAAATTGAATAATTGGTGATCTAAATCACCACTGTTTTTGCTTTTAGATTTCTTTTTACCATGCATACTTATTGTTAAACTCATGCTTTACATTGATTATTATTTCTGAGTAATTTATGGCTTATTTCTTGTGCTCATTTACATTATTCATTGAGATTGGTGATTGAATTCCTATTTACTCCCTGTGTTCGACCTCGGACTTCTATTCGAGTAATAAATTGTATTTGTTTTCAAGCGATTTTGACTTATACTACGACGTAGCTTTTATAACCTCGGTTTTGCTTGACCATCACCACCATATAAGGCAAATATGCAGAGAGCGGGTTCTAATAAAACTAGGACTAAGGTGGATGGTCACGACCATCCTTTACAGAAACCTCGACTGAAGGAGGGTATTAATACCAAAGGCAGAAATACACTATCCTATCCATTCCTTTCCTGGTGTCGAGAATAGGCACTTTCACCAAATAAGCCACTCGATATCCTCTTAAACATCCCCCAATCTCGAATAATGCCTCGTGAATAAAAGTCGCAAGTGATATTGCATTGCGTTAGTAGATGTCTGGATGCAAAAAGAAAAAGAAAAAGAGAAAAAGGGGTATATATGTCTATGCGTGAAAATATATATATATATATACATATACAAAAAAAAGAGTAGAAAAGAAAGAAAAAGAAGAAAAGAAGAAAAAAGAGTTTATAAGTGTTTAGATTTTACTTCAAAGTGTATTAAGGCAACAAAACACCATCACCTTCACGATCCACCAATACAGCCTTTACCTACTTTTCTATATTTCTGGCCGCTTGAATATGGGTTGAGGAATGTTGACTTAGTCTTAGAATTATCAGAACCTAATCAAAGTGTTAGTGCCAGGAGAGACCACCAAATATATTGATAAATCTGGTGAGATTGTGAGCTCAAAAAGAAAGAAAAGAAAAGAAAAGACGAAGAAAAAGAAAAAGCAAGAAAAAAGAAAGAGAATAAGTACAAAGGAACTAAAGAGAGCATAATTTTTTCGCCTCTCTTTGAGTTAAATTATTTAATAGTTTGGAAATCTAGGTTCTAAAGTACTAGTCTATATGCAGCACTAGATGTGTGTGAGCCACCAAATACAAATCTACTTGACTCAGAATTCTTCTACCTAAGCCGAAAAGCCAAGGTTGAATTTACAGATTATCTTATAACCCCGAGGGGAGAAGTCTGCCTATCCCAATAGAGTTTTACTAAGGGTCAAGTACGAGCTTTAGATATGGATTGACTTTTCACTTGGATCCGTTGCATAGGCTACAACAAAACACGTTCACGATTATCTGGATTTCTAAAGTTTTGGATGAAAACAAATGACATAAACCTCTAGTCAAACTCTTGATAAAAATTAGTCATATAGGATCGCTTTTCATTTAGTTTTGCATTTGCTAGGACTAGTAAGATTTAGGCATGGGGTTGTGATTGCACAGCAATCATGCAACCTAAATCACCTGAGTTAAGCTAGATTCTAACATAACTTAGGAATAATGCATTCATAGGCATCGTAATTTGCACAATAGTTAGTTTGATTAGTTGCATAGATAATATCATCATTTTATGTACTAATGAGAGATGATTTTTAATGCAGATGATTCAAAGCTGTGGTTGATAGATCAGACTAGACAGATCTGATCAGAATGACGATGGAAGTCCAACGCTTCCAAAATCGTCTTGATTAGACAACTAGAGCATCGTGTGTAGTCCATAGAAGAACGGAAGATCATGGAGCCAAAGGACAAAGATCCAAGCCTTAGATCAAAAATCCAACCACAAGGTTGGATCCAGATCAACAATCGCAGTCCAATGGCGCAAAAATCAACCCGATTGGAGGTCTACATCACCAGATACAAGGAAAAGAAGATGGACGGCCATGATGTTGCCACGTGGCACCATCAAAACCGCCCCCTCATTGCCGCTCCATCTTTGAAGGCCATTCCTTGCACATAGTGGGCCGTTGGATGGCCATCCAATGACGACGATGCATCCACGTCGCCCATCTAATTGTGCCTCATCAAAGGAAAGAAGATCTTGACCGTTGGATCTTCATCCAATGATCGAGAATAAGTTACCTTAAAACCTAAATGCAACAAACAATTCATCGTAGTGTGTTGGTTAGCGCCTATATCGCAAAGCAAAGAGCATGAGTTTGAGGCGCGCTCAGTGTGAAATCAGGGAAGGCGATGGGCAAGCGAGCTATTGGCTGTCGGATCTTGATCAAAGGGTGCTAGAGTGATCGCGTGGCATGATCTGAGCACGCCGCAGCTGAATGCTGGATCTCACCTGCGCATAACACGTGAACTCACTCATTTCCTTCATCGCAAAGAGATGCAAGCGTGCATTTAAGCCGTCCGATCTTATGCTGACAATTAGGCGCTCATTTTAAACGAGCGGTGCGCACGAGGAGAGAAAGATAAGCGCTGAGCCGTTAGGCGGGCACATGCAAAGGAGCGGGAGTTGTGCCATCATGGATCAAGGGCTCTGGGCATGCCACGTGTAACATCTCATGCGTCCAGAGCATAAAGGGCACATATGAGGTTATTTTGAGGCCAAATCAGAGCTGTGGATCTTTTGATCGACGAATCTAAGTAGCCTAAGGTTGTTGTAGGAGATGGAGGACCAAAATACCCTTTTTGCCCTCCATAAAACGATTAAAGAAGGCCAAAGCCCTCCTTGGATGGATTAACTCTTCCAGCAACTCCAGACATTTCTCTTCCACCTTCCTCCAGACCAAGCTCTCCTTCTGCAACTCTGCTCCACCCTTCATCCCAACGCTTTGGATCTAAGGTGCTATCGCATCTCACTCAAGCATCCTATAAGCGGCGTCGTCTCTCTGCCTCCTTCTATCTCTCTCTCTCTCTCTCTTTCTATCTATCTGCTATTTATTTGTCGCTACTTTTAGCATATCAATCTCTATTTTGAAAAATTATTTATAAATGTAATAAAATTTTGATCTTCTGAATGCCAGATATTTTCTCTTTATATATATACATATATAAATACCTGTTAGAACTAATTTTTTGAAGAGCTTCTACATAAATCGAGATTGCCTCCCTACGAACGACCCGGCACTCACCGGCCTTTACAAATTTATTTGTCGACGTGTTTTCGTGCTATACTACAACTAAATAATCTTTTAAAACATGATTTACGTGTTGGACACCCGCTTGCGCTTGCTCGCACTTTAATCGTTCCTAACGCGCATGCCAAATATCAGCCATCCAATCGTGAGATCGGATGGCTTAAAAGAGCTGCAGCACAACCTTTGAAATTTCGAGTGCGCACACGTGCGCGTTTGGGTGCGCATGATCACACGCGTGGCCATCCGATGATCCTCAGTTCGCCACGCGCCTGCTCTATCACCGTCTGATGATGATTTAATGGGTGGATTTCACCAGCGCTCGCGACCTTTGTTGATTTCTTGGTCAAGGCGGTTTAAACACGCACCTTTTGATCCAATGCAACCATGTGAGCCAACATGCTACGCATGAGTTTTGTTGCATTTTCCATCTTGTGTGCAACTGCCATTAGTCGTTGGATGAAGATCCAACAACTGAGGCTTAATCTCAGTTGATAAGGTGCATCTAGAGCTGCTACGTGGGTGCGTTGTGGTCATTGGATGATAATCTAACAGCCCACAGTGCACGATGGAGGGCCTTCAGAAGTTGGAGGCATGGCAAGGGGCAGCTACGATGGTGCCACGTGGTGCTATCGTGGTCGACCATCTTCTCTCTTTTGTAAACAGTGCTATAAACCTCCGATAAGGATGATTCTTGTGTCGTTGGACTGCGATCGATGATTCGGATCCATCCGTGCAATTGGATTTATCATCTGAGGTCAAGATTTTCACCTATTTGCCTCTTGGCTCTTGCTCTTTTGTGGACTCCATCGGATGCTACTAGAGTCTGATCGATGCGATCTTGGAAGCATTGGACTCCCATCGTCATTCTACACAGATCCATGTGGTTGGATTGGTCATTCATAGCTCTGAATTACCTATTTTCCTCTTAGCTCTTGCTCTTCTGTGGACTCCAACAGATTCTACGGGGATCTGATCGATGCGATCTTGGAAGCGTTGGACTCCCATCATCGTTCTACACAAATCCATGTGGTTGGATTGGTCACTCGTAGCCTCGAATTACTTGCGATTGTTAATGCCTCTCAATTAGCACATAATATAACATTATTATTTACAAAACTAATGAATCAACTATGATGCAAAGTATGATGTGAATGCATACATAATGTCTAAGTTAAGCTAGGTTCTAACTTAATTCAGGTGGATTAGGGCCTATGATTGCTGCGCAATCACCGGTCCTCTATCTCCCTCAAGTTCGTCCTCTCCTCATCGGTCAAAGCAAGGGCTTCTTCTACCTTCATCCTTATCGCTCTACCTCCCAGAGGTTTCATCTTGCATAGCTTCGGCAAACCACACCAATGAGGAATCCTATCTCCTTCATCTAAATAACTAGCTACTTATCTTCCCATCCTCCTTTAGAGTAGAAATAGACCACTTAAGACCTAGTTTAGACCCCTGATCACCTCTCTTCCACCTCGTCTTCCTCTCGGCCGGCAAAGCTCCAGTGAGCTTTGTTTGGTCTCTACGCTGTACACACTGCTACACCAACACCACCACTACCTGCCTCTCCACCCCTAGATTTAAAGCCCTAACATTATTGGAGCTTTGCTTATCCACACTTGTATCCAAACAACCCACTAATCCATTGGTCATCTCGACTCTATTCAACCTCCACAGAACACCAAACACCATGCAAAAACCACCAACGTACTCCTCACACCATGGCGATGCTCCAGAGCCTTCTAATTAGGGCTTAAAGGCCATGCTTGATGTTTCAGGTGCTCGCTGCCATCAACCGGTCATGCCACCTCTGTCCACCACCGTCGGCTCATCTCCACCCTCGCTGCAACCTCCAACTAATGCAGATTCAACTTGCGAAGATAGACAGGCCCTTGATTGGGTGATCCAACAACCACAGCAACAACAATTAACAGGGCTTCACACACAAAACATGAAGAGAAACAAAGGCACACATAGTGCCACATCGTGCATTTTTGGTTGAAATTGTTAATAACGATTTGTGTGCATAGCCTTAGTGCCTCAGAACACAGGTTGAGGTCCCTCTCACCTACCCTATACACTCCTCGCCTGCCATACACACCCACGCAGTCCTGGTCCCCGATTCGGATCTGATTACCTGATTACCTATGACCCAATTCTGAGGAGAGAGAAAGGAGGGAATTTCTGAGGAAAGGACGGGGGTTTTGCACTGTGCTACCATGGGATGCATGCCTACACTTAGCAAATTTCAGTGCCTATTTGGCTAGGCTTTAAGGCAGCTGTTGGTTGTTCTCAATGCTTGATTTGTGAAGAAATGATGCTTTGACTTGGTTATTGATTGGCTTTGAGGTCTGATCCTAAGTTGGGAATTGAGCCATGTATTAAATGCTTAATTGGTGGTTGCAACCACCATTCTTTTTGGCTTTTCATTATACTTTTGATTATTGATCTTGAGATACAATGTGGCTATTTATTAATTACTGATGCGCTACAGACGTGTTTGTTTAAAGGGGTCATTGTAGCTCGTGTTCACTGCGTCGGTTTTAAATAAAGAAACAAATGTGAGTTCGAGTGTCGAACTTAGGGAGGCATGAAAATCGAGTTTTTCTGTCACTTAGTGTCACGGAAATGGCGGGTTTTTGCTTGCGTAGGAAAACACTGGGAAAAGCGAGTAGGAGAGAGAGAAAGAGAGAGAGAGAGTAGGGTTAGAGTTCTTTTAAGTCATGGCATTCATGCAACTCACGATATGGAAAAAAAATTTGTCAAGAAGAGAAAGAGCGACAATAGCTAGAAAAGAAACATCTTCATTTAACATGCACTTTAGTTTTACAAGTACGACACTAGATAAATGCTTAAGCACAAGTAAAGTAAAGCTAAGCTAGAGAGAGAGAAAGAGAAAGGAGATGGTGAGCTAGCCACAGTGGTGGAGGAGGGCTCCGTCGGTAGCTCGTCAACTCTGGTGATTACAAAAGTGTGCTAGAGATAGCTAGGAGTAGGGTGGAACACTTGCAAGGGTATTCAATGCTTTACATGGGTGGTTGGAAAGGGTTTATATAGGAAGAAGGGCTTTCCAAATGAAGGGGCTTTAGCGGCGTCCAGGACGTCGCTAAATCCATGCCAAAATCGTCAATGTTGCCCCCTTCCAGCTAGTCTCACACACGTGTTATTCCTCTTCTCCTTTGCGATTCATGTGCGGCCGCTGAGGACTATCTGATTGAAGATTGGACGGTTGAGATTGCACGTGAAGCACGCCTTCAGATCGTGCCTTGCGAGCACTGTGTGTGCGCATCATCATGCGCGTCTAGCGTGAGCATCAGTGATCACGCCGCATCGCTTGCTTCTACGCCGTTCGATTGCAGATGAGCGACTGTAATCGTGCGCGTATCGCGATCGCTCGATTTTGAGGTGCGGCGGGCACCTCGAACTTGCTCCCCTCAGCACAAGGGTGAGGCACGTATCGCTGCATTACGTCCTCCGATTGTCGCGGATATGACGCGCTGGCGCGGTGCTGGCGACTGTTGGATGAAGATCCAACAGTCGTGATCACCTGCAGTTCGTGGGCACTGCGGATGTGGGGCGAGGGTCGTGTGCTCTCAGCTGTCCGATTCGCCAATCGGACGGCTTAAAGTTGCTAAGAGCGTTGCGGTAGTGCTGCGCTGCGGGCGAGGGGTGCGGCGATGGCACCATGTGGCAGCTTCATGGTCGTTGATCATCAGATCAACGGTCAGAATTTCTTGGGCCATTTGTGGGAGCTTCGGATGTCAGATTTGACCGATTTTGAGTACGTTGGACTTCGTTCGTTGTTCTCAATCCATCCATGTGGTCCAATTGCTCATCTGGGGCCTGTTTTGACATGAACTTGTACAAATGGCCATTAATACTGGTTTATAAGTAATCTTAACATGCGATGCATGCAATGCTCTCATGCCCATTCATGATGTGCTATTCGTGCATATTATCTTTAAGATAAACCCCAATTGGCAAAATTATTACTCCAAAATGTAGTGTTATCATACCCCCATGCTTACTCCTTACTAGTCCCTTGCAAGGTTCATCCTAGTCATTATTCTCAATCAGAATTCAGGAAGTGATTACTTAGACATTTTGTTACTTGTAAATAGGTGGAAATATACTAAGATCCTAATCTACATAAACTAAATAGTGCCCAGGTGTCTGCCAAAAGGTGAACCACCCGAATCCTCGCTTTAAGGCATATATTTTTTTCTTTTTCATCTTTTCTCATTTTTTTGGATTTTTGGAGTTGAGAGTGTGTTGGAAAATTTTTACGGCTACCCAACCCACCCAAAACTCAAAAAAGACTCTAAGTGCTAAGCATGTTGGTGTGAAGATCGTGATAGACTCACTTCGTGGTAATTCAAATAGACTTCAGGTTTCTACGCCCCTAGGTGACCGGAAAAGGAAGTGCTTTGCCTGAAGGTGTATCTGTTCGATCAGTAGCTTTCTCCTTACTTTTATTTTATTTGGGGTCAACACAAGGGTGTTTTCAGTGTATATCTCCCTGGATTGTTCTACTTCCTCGCTTCTTCCTTAAGTGCTTTGGGTCTTTTAGTGTATTTAATGAGCTGGGTTCTGGACAATCGACCAATGGGCTGTTACCCATGATCACTTGCCAGCCATACTCGTCCGGTGAAGTGTGGCTTATTTTGTTTTCTTTTTTTTCTTTTTTCTATATATGCTTTTTTTCTTTTTTATTTTTTTTCTCTCTTTTTTTTTCTTTTGTTATTTTAGTAGGTGGCTTCCCTAATCTCAAATTTACCTAGAGGCCATAAGGAGAAAAGTGGTCCTGTGGCTGGACTTTGGACAACCGGCCAATGGGCTATTACCCACGACAACTTGCCAGCCATACCACCCTAGAAGGTTAATTAGCTACCCAATTTCTGTCAAAATCTCTGAGTGAGTCAGTGAAACAATGTGTGTAAATGCTTAGACTAACAGTCCCTCCGAGTTAGAGGGCGGGTTGATAAGTCGTATACTTATCACCCTATTTATTGATGAATTAAAATGAAATAAGGTTTCTAGGATTCGAGGCTAAATTCATATTTTAACAGACACCAGGGCTGATTAAGCCTGAAGGCTTGAAAAGTCTAAGTGTTCAGGTTCTTTTCGTATTATTTCCGACTGTTGACAAGTTCCTAATGCTTAAGTTTTTCTTCCTAAATTCATCATTTTTTTAAATTAATTTTATTTTATTCTGACTAATTAAAATGAACTCAGAATATACAAATTACCACCCCCCCATGCTTAAGTTGGACAATGTCCTCATTGGCAATTAAATTGATGAAACGGGGGTTCAGAAAGAAATCACCTGAGCGAAGTAGTATATTTGAGTAATCTGAATCTTCTGGGTTGCCTCCCAGGAAGCACTGAGTTTAACGCCTTCGGCTAGGCGATGCCTCGTGTCAACCCTCAATGAGGTTGACAACCTCCTTTGGGGGAACCTGGGCAAGGAAGTGCTTCAGTCTCTGACCATTTACCATGAAAGTGTGCCTAGTGCTCGGATCTGCAATTTCAACCACCCCATTGGAATAGGATTTGACAACCCTATACGGTCCTGTCCACTTGGATCTGAGCTTCCTGGGAAAGAGTTTGAGTCAGGCGTCAAAAAGCTAGACTTGCTGGTTGGTTTCGAAGGTCTTCCTATGGATGAGTCGATTGTGGACGGCTTTCATCTTCTCCTTGTAAAGTCGACTATTCTCAAAGGCGTCCCGACGAATTTCCTCGAGCTCGGAGAGTTGGAGCATCCTTTATGCATCGGTTAACTGAGAATCCATGTTACATTGCTTAACGGCCTAGTAAGCCTGGTGTTCGAACTCGACAGGAAGGTGGTAGGCTTTGTCAAAGATCAGACGATAAGGTGACATGCCTATCGGGGTTTTGAAAGCAGTTCGGTTTGCCCATGGGCATCATCCAGTCCTGTGGACCAGTCCTTCCTGTCAGGTCTCACGGTCTTCTGTAGAATGTTCTTGATTTGTCTGTTTGAGACCTAGATTTTCCCATTAGTTTGTGGATGATATGGGGTGGCAATGAGCTGGGTAACCCTGTATTTTCTAAGTAGGGCATAGAATTGGGTGTGGATAAAATGACTTCCACCATCACTGATCATGGCCTTCTGTATTCCAAACCGAGAAAAGATGTTCCACTTAACAAAGTCCATGACAGCCTTATGATCATAACGATGGGTGGCAACGGCTTCAATCCATTTGGAGACATAGTCTAAGTGACTAAGATGTACTCAAAGCTGTTGGACGGTGGAAAGGGGCCCATAAACTCAATACCCCAAACGTCGAAGATCTCGATGATCAGAATGGGCTGGAGGGGCATCATGTCTTTCCTGGTCATGGTCCCTAGAGTTTGGCAGTGAGAGCAAGTCTTAGCAAAGTTATGTGCATCCTTGAATAATGAAGGCCAGTAAAATATGGACTGCAAAACTTTTGCAGCTGTCTTCTTCCCTAAAAAGTGGCCACCACAAGCTTGGTCATGACAAAAGGATAGCACACTTTGAACTTCATCCTCTGGAATACACCTCCTGATGATCTGTCCGACACAGGGGCGAAACAACATGGGATCATCCCAAAAATAGTGCTTGGCTTCAGCTAAGAACTTATCCCATTGCTGTTTGGACTAGCTGTGTAAGGTCTGTCCTACTACCTGGTAGTTGACGAAGTCAGCATACCAAGGTAGTTTCCTCTCTTGCACAGCCAGAATTTGCTCATCGGGAAAGGTGTCAGATAAGGGCAAGGAGGGCCCAATGTGGTCCAGGTGGAGTCTGGATAGGTGATTGGCCACAACATTCTTTGACCTGGCTTTGTCGCGAATTTCCAGGTCAAATTCTTGCAAGAGCAGTGATGTAAACACATTTACACTACTTAAGATGTTTATTTATGCATGTTCTTAAGCATAGGATTGCATTTCATGATATAAATATTGCATAACATGCATCATCTTGCATTTGGAGTAGTTTGAATAAAATGGAGGTTAATTATCTCCTTTTATGTGCTTGGACAGGGCAAACATTTTATTGGGGCCTCGGATCAAAGATCCAACCGTATGGATGTGATCAGGGCAACGATTGGAGTTCAACGACTCCAAGTCGCCCTAATCAGGCATTTGTAGCATCAGATAGTGACTGGGGAATCCTAGAAGATCAAGGGCCAGGATGGTGTAAATCCACACTTTAGATGACAAATCTGATCACATGGATGAATTCGGATCGGTGATCGTAGCCCAACGACACAAAAATCAAGTCAATCCGACATCCGTGGCACCATCTACAACTTCCAGAAGATGGACGGTTAAGATGGCACCACGTGGTGCCATCTCGGCTGCCTAAACGGCCGCACGCAGCCTCTGAAGATCTCGCACCTTCTCGCTCTCTGCCGTTGGATCTTGATCCAACGGCTGTGGTTAGCTGCACTTAAAAGCGTCCGCTCGACCATCCGCGCCCCGTAGCGCAGCGGTCGAGCACGCTTACGCGAGCGGCGGGCGCGGGTTCGAGCCGCAGCGAAGGGCTGGAAGGCACGGGCATGCCGGCGATGGCGGACGTTGGATCGCGATCGGACGGCCGTCAGCGCTCAATCGAGATCACGCACTATTGAACACGCGACGTCATGCGCGATCGCACGTGCCAGGCGGGCGGAGATGCGTCTTAAGCCGTCCGATCTCGCGATCGGATGGCTGAGAATCATGGAACGTGAGTGGGCATTGAGGAAGCGGGCAGCTGAGGTGCCACGTGTGGGTGCGGAAGCTACGCCCACGTTGGAGGCTTTAGTGATGGATTTATCCGTCACCAAAGACCCCTCATTTATTATTTTGAAGATGTAATGACCATTTTGCCCCCACTCCTTGCAACTATAAAAGGAGACCCCCTCCATACGAAATTTTCATCCCTTCCTTCTCTTCTCTACCCCTCCAAAGCTCAAGAGAAGCTTGTCCCACACCCGGGATGCTTCTCGCGAGATAAAGTCCAAATTTTTGTCCCCCTTCGGAAGTGGATCCCGCGACAACGACGGCGTGCTGCTCCGTTCCCATTCTTCTACTTCGTCCTCCTTCGTCCTACTTCGTTCTCCTTTGTCCAGGCATCGTCCCGTCCGGCTCGTCCTCCAAGCAACCGTCGAGGAGGATTTCTCTCTCCCTATTCTTTTTACTGCTTTCATAGATTTACTGCTTTCTAGTGTAGTTTTGCTCGTCCTCCAAGCAATCGTCGAGGAGGGCATTTCTCCCTCCATTCTTTTAATGCTTTCTAGAGTAAATTTATCGCTTTCTAGAGTAATTGTTTTATGCTTTGTAGTTGTAAGAGTGAAATGAACAATCTCCTTAATGATAAATTCCTTGTTTATTCTACATCTCATTTTGATTTCTCTGTGTAATATTCTCTTTCTCGCTTACTCTCTCTCTCTCTCTCTCTTCTATTTATTATAAATAATTAGATAGTTTTAAATTGAATTATTCCATGACAAATAAAAAGGAACGTGTAGTTTTCAAATCAAACATTCGCCTCCCTGTGTTCGACCAGGAATTTTAATTTCGGTATAAATTTTATTTGTTGAACACGAATTCTTCGCTTTCAAGCTACAATGACAGGTTTTCCAAAACCGAACACGTTAGCGATTCGATTCGTGCGTCTCAACAAGCAGGATCCATCTGATGAGCCTGGGTTTAGCATCTTTCTTGGCCAACAAATGCCGGATGGCCGAGTGGTCCGTATAGATGGTCACGTGGGATCCCAGAAGGTAAGATTGAAACTTTTCGAGTCCAAAAACTACGGCGAGCAGTTCTTTCTCCGTAACCATATAATTCCGTTGGGCCTCGTCCAATGTCTTGCTTGCATAGTAGATAACAACAGGTTTCTTGTCTTGTCCCTATCCCAGGACTGCACCGATGGCAAAGTCTGATGCATCACACATGATCTCAAAATCTTGGGACCAGTCCGAGGGCTGAAGTACAGGTGAGGTGGAGACTAAGTCCCTAAGAGTGTGGTAAGCTTGGATGTAATCAGATGTCATGGTGAATACGGTGTCATTGGCTAGAAGGTCAGTCAAGGGTTTGGAGAGCTTGGAGAAGTCTTTGATGAACCTTCGGTAGAAGACGTGTCCAAGGAATAAGCGGATTTGCTGGATCAAGCTAGGTGGGGGAATTTTAGAAATCAAATCAACTTTAGCTCGATCCACCTCAATGCCCCTATGCGATATGATGTGATCGAGGATGATTCCTTCCTTAACCATGAATTGGCTCTTTTCCCAGCTTAACACCAAATTAACCTCGATACACTGTTTCATGATTTTCTCCAAGTTTCTCAAATAGTGGTCAAATGAATTCCCAAACACTGAGAAATCATCCATAAAGACCTCCAGGTATTCGCCCACCATCTCTGAAAAGATGGCTAGCATGCAATGCTGAAAGGTAGCGGGTGCGTTACATAACCCAAACAGCATACGACGAAATGCGAATGTGCCATATGGGCAAGTGAATGTGGTCTTCTCTTGATCTTCAGGAGCAATTGCGACTTGATTATATGCTGAATATCCATCTAGGAAGCAAAAAATATTTTTGCCCTACTAATCGCTTGAGAATCTGATCAATGAATGGTAAGGGGAAATGATCTTTCTTGGTCGCCTCATTGACCTTCCTGTAATCAATACACACCTGCCATGCAGTGGTGGTGCGGGTGGGGATGGATTCGCCATGCTTATTGTTGACAACGGTGAGCCCAGCTTTCTTGGGGACCACTTGAGTGGGGCTCACCCAGGGGCTATCAGAGATTGGGTAAATGATGTCAGCGTCAAGCCACTTGATGATCTCCTTCTTGATGACCCCTCGCATATTCGGGTTTAATCATCTTTGCATCTGATGGGAAGGTCGGGCCCCATCTTCCGGGTAAATCTTATGGGTGCAATAGGTGGGGCTAATTCCTCTCAAGTTTGAAATAGTCCAGCCAATGGTAGCCATATGTTCTGATAGGGTCGCAGTCAACCTAATTTCCTGATCCTTGGTTAGATGGGCGTTGATAATCACTGGGAAGGTCTGGTCAGGTCCAAGGAAGATGTATTTGAGATTCTCGGGTACGGCTTCAACTCGGGTGTGGGTGGGACAACAATTGCTGAAAAGGGGAAAGGCGAGAGTTGATCAACACCAATCTCCTAGAACGGTGGTGGTTGATGGTAATTAGCTCTACAAAGGTCCGAGTGCACAGATGGTGACGAGTCAGAACAGTCATACAAGATTAGGTCTGGTAGTTTGAGATAGAACTAAGGATGATGCATTCCTCGACTAAAGGCTCCACGAGATCGTGTTCCTCAACCCAGTCGCAATCGAAAGACTTGGTCACCTTAAGGATATCCAACTGCATCTTCTTGTCTCGGAAGGCGATTTCCATGCATCCCGTGTCACAATCAATGTTTGCCTTAGCCATAGCTAAGAAAGGTCTGCCTAGGATGATGGGTGTGTTCTATAGCTATTCAGGGACCTCCATGTCGAGCACCAAGAAGTCGACCGAGAAATAGAAGTCCTTGACCCGTACAATCACGTCCTCGACAACCCCCTTCGGGGTCTTCACAGATCTATCAGCCAATTGGATGGTCACAGGTGTGGATGTCAATTCTCCGAATCCAAATTGGTGGTACGAGGTCATCGGAATCAGATTGATGGAAGCACCTAAGTCCAAGAGCGCTCTATCAAATGTCATGTCCCCGATATTGCAGGATATCAGGGGTGCTCCTAGGTTAGTTCATTTGAGCGGAAGGTTGCTCGATATCACGGAACTTGCTTGCTCAAAGAGCATAACCTTCCTAGGTGCTTGAGGTCTCAGCTTACGCTTCGGTGTACAGGCATCCTTCAGGAACTTAGCATAAGCTAGAATGTGTTTGACAGCTTTGAGGAGTGGGATATTAATCTGAACCTGCTTAAAGATCTCTAGAAGGTCCTCATTCTCCACAACAATTTTCCTTTTCTTTATCTTTTCCAGGGCCTCAGGATATGGTGTCTGAACGTGAATAGGGTCTATTTCTGGGTCCTTGGGTTTTTCCTACGCCTCTTCAGAGTCGGGCATTTCAGGGGGTGAAGTCACGAGAGCAGTCGACCATTTGGGATCCTGGGTCTTGGTGCCGCTTCTCAAGGTCACCGCATTTGCAGAGGCATTGGGACCATGGGTCGATCCTTGAGAAGACGAGGAAGAAGCAGCACCAAACCCAGGGGGTGTCTGTGGGGCTGATTGGACCATGTGGGCCTGCCTGGGATTGCCTTGGAACCCTTGTGAATTGGGGCCTCTGTTAATCACGTTTCGTGGGTTCAGTTGTGGCTGAGAAGGAAGGGATCCCTGTTGTTTACAATCCAACAGCTAGCTCAACTGTCCCTTCATTAAAGCCATTTCCTCCTGGTGTTTTTGGTTCGTTTCAGCCATCATTTTTATCAGGGTGTCCATTTGATTTTGTGGGGGAGGAGCCACCCTATTTGGGTTATAAGGGGGTCTAACCGGTGGACCTTGCTGATAGGAGGGTGGGTTTGGCTGATGGTTTGGCCTGGGCTAGTTCTAGAATTGAGGCGATTTCTGGTTTGTCCAAGCAAAGTTTGGGTGATTATGCCATCCGACGTTGTAGGTGTTGGAGAAGGGGTCAAGTTTGGAATAACCTTGGATAGCCTGGACATCTTCAAAGATAGAAGGTGTCGAGGGAGAGGGAAGAGAATAATCAAGGGTTGAGGGAGCAAAGGTCCCTCCCTGGAACATGGTCAGGGGTTGTTCCAGGTGCATCTGGCTTAGTGGCTGGGCTAGGTCAACGTTGTGAGCTCTCTTTGCTAGGGAGAGGGTTTGTAGTAGGTTTTTGGTTTGGTTCAACAGTTCATCTATTTTCTTATCTACCAATTCCACTCGATCCAATTTCTTAGCAATGATATCCATGTCAACCATTCCAGAATTTGCTTGTACCTCATAGATCCCACCATGGGGTTGACTAGATCGGCTAAACTAGGTCATGGAGGCATTGTTGAGCGAATTTTTTCTCATAGACTCGAAGAGATCAAATGTGCTCTCCTCATCTTTGTTCAAGTTTCCCCCGCATGAGGAATCAACGAAGTTCCGAAGGTTGCTATCCAGACCGTGGTAGAAGATTTGGGCTAATTGCCACCTCGGTACTTCATGGTGTGGGCATTTCCTCAATAGTTCATTAAATCTCTCCCATGCCTCATGGATCTGTTCCTCGCCCTGGAGTGTAAAGGTGGTGATGGCTCGTCTGAGGGCATTGGTCTTTCCTATGGGGAAGAATTTTCCTAGAAATGCATGCCGTAGTTCTTCCTAGGTGGAGATGCGTCTTCCTAAAGTCCTAAGCCAGTGAAACGCTTTGTCTCTCAGTGATAAGGGGAACATCTTGATCAAAATAATGTCTAGGCTGATGTTCCTAGGTTTTACAGTCCAGGCGATTCGGTCAAGATCCTCTAGGTGCTGGAAGGGGTCCTCATTTGAGCTTCCATGGAAGTGGCTCTGAATCAGGCTTAGGACGTTTGGTTTCAGCTCAAAATCATCTTCCCCCTCAGGGATCCTAAGTTGTGGTTCAATCCAAATCGCAGAAGGATTGTAGAAGTCATGGAAGGGCCTAGGTTGGTCCTGGAATTGTGGTTGATCAAGTGGTGGTTGCCCTTGCGAGTCCTGCAAAGGTGGTGGTGGTTGCCCCTGTGGGTTCTGCAACCGGTGTATGGCTTGCATGATAGTTTGCATCTGTTGCTGCTGAAGCCGGTGATTTGCATTGATCTTGGCCTGGATGATGGCCATCGTATTTGGTGGAGGTTGGTCCTCAACCTCATCTACTCTAGGTTCAGCCATGTCTCTAGCAAGATCAAGTCTCCTGGATTCCCATCCAAAAACAAACAACTTGAGAAGAAGTGATCGTCTCTCGTGCATACACTAGAGAAGAACAGGGGGGGATGCATAGAGCGACAGATGCGAGAAGTGTGTGTGCACAACCAAGCAGGCAAGCCTAGTCCTTACAGTGTATTCCTTAGGGGACCTAAAAATCTCCAAAGGAACGATCAAGTCCATAGGCATGGGGCTGCCCTTCCCAAAGCTAATCTAGCCAGGTTGATTATGAGGGGATTGTGGGGAAGGTTCTTCCTTTGGCTTGTGCCGCCGGTTCCGTAGACCCCACAACCGCAGTCGTTTGACACTTTCCCGCAGCCTAGTCGCTAGATTTTACTAAGGGAATGAAGGCCAAGTGCCCAGCAAACAAAACCACGCCTCTCGAGACTTAACCTAGTCTTGCCTAGGACACGTCTACTCTATTTTAATGAGGCTAGGACAGTGCTTGTGCTTAGGTTATGTGATGAGCCGTTGATTGGGGTGGTGCCTCTTAGTTATCCAATTCAAGTGTGTGTGCTCCTAACAGGACATGGTTTTCAAGCAAGGGTTTAAGATGTGGTGTCTTTTAATGTTTGTCCTTACTTTCATGTCTTTTAGGGTTGATGTGTCTTAATGTTTTTAGGCAATTTTCAAGTGGGCACACCAAGTTTTGCATACAATCGGTGAGAGTGGATTTCCTTTAATGTGATGAGTCTCTAAAACCCTAATGTGCTCATCCTTGTGTTCATGCAATTTCTACCAGATGGGTTGATTTTAGGGGTGAGTGGTGTGGCCCAAGTCAAACCACAGTGGCTTCGCAAACACCATGCAAAGAAAAAGAACATTCAAAAAGATGAGGTCTTTAAGAATGTTAGAGTGTATTTTTTTTGTTGGGTGATGAGTTACGGATGAGGATCAGGCAATCATTCACCACGCTAATTTTTTCTAATTTTAAATTTTTTTTTAGATTTTTTTTAGGAAAGCAAACAACCACGGGTAGAGAACTACTCACAACTGGTCCTTGCTGCGCTTACTCCATCTCCACCGTCACAAGTTGCACTCCTTCACTGTCCAAATGTCGAGTTCCTGCAATTATCAGGTAGAGGGAGAAAATGCGTTAGATGATGTGAGTATGGATGCAAAATGGAAGTGACAAAATAAACCGTTGCCTCCTCGACAACAGTGCCAAAAACTGACGCACTATGGACTTGTTTGTTTAAAAGGGTTGTTATAGCTCGAGTTCGCTGCGTCGATTTTAAATAAAGAAACAGATGTGAGTCTGAGTGTCGAATGCAGGGAGGCGTGAAAATTGGGTTTTTTGGTCACTTAGTGTCATGGAAATGGCGGGCTTTTGCTTGCGTAGGAAAACGCTGGGAAAAGTGAGTAAGAGAGAGGGAAAGAGAGAGAGAGTATGGTTAGAGTTCTTTTAAATCATGGCATTCATGCAACTCATGATACAGAAAAAAACTTGTCAAGAAGAGAAAGAGCGACAATGGCTAGAAAAGAAACATCTTCATTTAACATGCACTTTAGTTTTACAAGTACAACACTAGATAAATGCTTAATCACAAGTAAAGCTAAGCTAGAGAGAGAAAGAAAGAGAAAGGAGACGGTGAGGCAGCCACAGCGGTGGAGGAGGGCTCCGTCGGTGGCTCGTCGACTCCAGCAATTACAAAAGTGTGCTAGGGATAGCTAGGAGTAGGGTGGAACACTTGCAAGGGTATTCAATGCTTTACATGGGTGGTTGGAAGGGGTTTATATAGGAAGAAGGGCTTTCCAAATGAAGAAGGGGCTTTAGCGACGTCCAGGACGTCACTAAATCCATGCCAAAACTGTCGGTGTAGCCCCTAGCCCGCCGGTTGCATGCGTGCGCTGTTCTTCTTCTCCTTTGCGATTCGTGTGCGGCCGCTGAGGATTGTTCGATCGAAGATTAGACGATCGAGATTGCGCACGAAGCGTGCCTTCAAATCGTGACTTACGAGCGTTGTGTGAGCGCATCATCACGCGCATCTAGTGTGAGCGTCCGTGATTGCACTGCGTTGCTTGCTTTTGCGTCGTTCGATCGCAGATGAGCGGCTCTAATCGCACGCGTCTCGTAATCGCTCGAATTTGAGGTGTGGCAAGCACCTCAAACCCGCGCCCCTCAGCACGAGGGTGAGGCACGTGTCACTATGCTACATCCTCCAATTGTCGTGGATACGATGCGCTGGCACGGTGTTGGCGACCGTTGGATGAAGATCCAACGGTCGTGATCTACTACAGTTCGTGGGCACTACAGATGTGGGGGCAAGGGGCGTGCGCTCTCAGCCATCTAATTTGCCGATCGGACGGCTTAAAGTTGCTGAACGCGGTGCGGTAGTGCTGCGCTACGGGCGAGGGGTGTGGCAATGGCGCCATGTGGCAACTTCATGGCCATTGATCATCAGATCAATGGTCAGAACTTCTTGGGCCATTTGTGGGAGCTCCGGATGTCGGATTTGGCTAATTTTAAGTCCGTTGGACTCCGTTCGTCATTCTGAATCCATCCATGCAATTTGATTGCTCATTTGAGGCTTGTTTTGACATGAACTTGTACAAATGGCCTTTAATATTGGTTTATAAGCTATCTTAACATGCGATGCATGCAATGCTCCCATGCCCATTCATGATGTGCTATTCGTACATATTATCTTTAAGATAAACCCCAATTGGCAAAATTATTACTCCAAAATGTAGTGTTATCATGTACATTTTTAGATGATTATTCATTCCATATCATTACCTCTGATTGATTATTGTGTTCATTGCTTATCATATTTTGATTGGTGGATTGAATTCCAAATTTGCTCCCTATGAATGACCTTGGAACTCACAAGTTTTTTGAGCACTCACAAATTTAAGTGTTGTTACGCTTTTATCGTCTATACTACAACGTATCTGTTTTCTAAAACACGGTAGCAGCACCCCAACATTTTGGTGTTGTGGCCAGGGAGCAACATGCAATTCACCACTAGTCATATCATTATCGAGTTGATTTCTAACTTACCCAATCTATTTTGTTTTGCTATTGCAAGGTAAATCATGAGGAGATCTTCCGCACAATCAGCCACTCCAGGGGCAAGTAAAATTTCTTTTCTCCGTAATCATCTTTTAATATTGGGAAGATAAAAAGGAAACAAATCAATTAAGGATCTGCTTGCCTTATTTTCCTAGTAATTATCATTCAAAGGCAAAGAGTTCCTGGATTACGAGATTGATTGAAATCAGATTGAGGCTAATATGATTTGATTAGAGATTCCCTATCCTCAATTCCTGTACCTATTAGAGATTAGTGCTAAATTTCTCAAACACCTTGGACTACTCACTTTCTTGCTTGAGTCCAAGGTGCCATATTTGGATTCAAATTGGACTTAAAATAGAGCCAATCTAGGATTTCCACATTTTGGTTTTGAAGTGTTAGTACACACTTGCCTGCAATTAAGGAAATCACTTTCCCTACATTTGTGTGCTACCCAAGCCCTTGTTTGAACTAATTTAATCAAGTGAACCCTAAAATCAAGGCTCTAAATTCACTTGAACCATAAAACTTGGGACCTAACAACCTATTAAGAAGTAATTCAGGGTGATTTGGGTGCTCTGACCGAAATTTCTTCCTCAACCTTAGGACAGGTCAGGTGAAGTTGGTTTACTTTGTGAATCAATCAACCTACAAATTAGGTTACAATTTGAAATAACTTCTAAAGCAAGTGAAATGCAAGGCACAATTAGGGCTAAAATTGGTAGACTTATGTATTGATTCATACATTTCGATCTACTTTGAACCGCGGTGATAGGGAAGGTCGGGTGGGGGAAACCTTGTAACTCGTGGGGATTCTCTATCGTGTAAGGATCTTTATGAAACTCTCCCTTCCTAGCTGCCCAAGTAATTCTTGGGTGTGTGGATTTTTGATCAAGAGGCTCATTTGCCTCAAACAGCCTTAGTCATCAAAAATTTTTGAGTTCCTTGATTGGGTTCAATACACATCAAGTCCCTCATCTATTCTTTAGTGCACATACACAAGAAAGGTCCCTAGGCCTGACCTAGAAGCCTCCATTAGAGTTGATCTTGTGGATGAAATCAGATCTAATCTGTTCAAATCAATATGGACCTGAATTTGATTCTTCATCCTGATCCACCACTTGATTTGGAGATGCAATCTGACAACATAGGAAAGATGTTCCATAAACTTGAATCCTGTATGAGCATAAAAGAGAAAATGATTGAGGTTGCTCTTAGGCATATGGAAGAATTTGACATTACCTTAGATCCCTTTAGTAGCATTCAGGTTAATGTACTAGAAACAACAACGCTCATTATGAACTGCATCTAGATGATGATAACACAAATGATACGTGGTTCAACCCGGGATGCTCTCATATGAGTACAATGAATTATGGAGATTGCATAGCATTGAGTGTTTACAATGTTTGACAAATCCACAACTTTGGGAAATAGACCAGGATATTGAAAAATGTGTGAATGTGCTAAATATGTTACAACAAGCCATTGATCCTAAATACCCATATTCCCACCTAGAAACTAATGATGCATTTTGGAGTAATTTTGAGGATCAACATAATTTCCTAGAGCTCGGGTATGAAAATGGAGGTTATTATTATGGGCCCCCAACCCAAATGGAACCAAATTTTGATTTTGGACAGAGTGAAATATCTTATCATGATGTGGGTTGGGCAAATCTAGTTACAGGTGTTCCCGATTATGAGACAGGCATAGGAAGCTATGAAGATGGTCCATCATGCCTAGATTTTCCAAACACTCGTGATGAATTATACTTAGAATCTCTCAAGGATGCAACTCGTTCACCTTATCCTGTTAACTTGTTGCTTGAGAGTAATTTTGACATCCCAATAGAACCAAGTCCAAATTCTAGTGACCAATTCCAACACCTAATCTAGAATTTAGATCTGATCCTAGTTGGGATGATCACAAGGCCTAATGTGATGAAAGCAAGATTTTAGATTTCAACTATGATTTTGGGCCTATATTTGATGAGTATACCTCTCCAGACTCCTTAGAAGAACAAATTAATTTGTCAAAAGTCAAACCAATTTATGACACATATCAGAGGAGTTGGAAGAGTTAGGATTTGATTGGATCTAGCCTAGATGCCCTGAACCCATGCCTATGCGTAATAAGGATATCCCAGTGAACTTGGAATTTGAGACTAGGTTAGGCCAATGTCAAGTTGATAACTCCATGCATCTTGATTTATTTTGTGGTGGAAATCCCAATCTTGAATCAGGTTCAGAAGCTGATTTTCACAAAATCTCTGATGACTTTGATTCATACTCTGATTTTGGAGAACCCTTGTTTCCAAATGCTTATGAGCCAATTTACGACCTCAGTGTCCATGACCCATTCTTTGATTATGATGCTGAGGCCAATGATTTGGAACTAAAAGTAGCCCTACCTCCTATAAAGCTGACTCACCTCTTTTTGATTCGGTTGCATATGATTCACCATCATAATTCAATAGGGAATCTAGCATTGATCAGACAGACAACGATACATTGTTCCTCTCTAATCCCACCAGTAGGATTCCAATATCCTTTATAGATCCATTATCTTTTGAGGACCCCTATTCTGATTCGGTTGAGTTGATCCAGCGAAACCCTCGATTCGCATTTCCACACCTATTTGAGCCACAAAATATTTGGTGGGCCCCACACCTATTGATTCACATACCTCAACCCACCAAACTGATTGGGTTTGGTCTACATCATATGCCAATTAGTCAGGACAAGCACCTCGATGGACCAACCAGACTACTCGTCAAGGTGCTTGTTCTGCAATATTCCACCAATTTGACCACCCCTTCTCCTTGACCACCTTCTGCTAGGCTAAAAGCATTGAATTTATCGCTTAATGGAAGGCAACCCGTCATTTCAAAAACCCGAGACCCTTCTGATTCTTTTTGAGCTGCATTCCTATTGCACTTTAGGGTTTAAGCTTTAGAACAACCGACTCCACCTTTAATATTCATATCAGAGCTTGAAATTGTTCATAATAGTCATACCGACCCATTCACCCACCCTTTGACCCTGTTCTAACCTTTGAACTAAGTTGAATTCGAACCCACCTATTGCAAAACATAGGTATGGGGGGTACTAATGTGCAAAACAAATGGAAAATTCAATTCTCTGAAGGGTTCTAACAATATATATATAATGGAGAAAAGGGGAGGAAAAATCTTGCAAGCTGAATGAAAAATCTTTCTTGAGGAGGGAAAAGAGGAGAAAATACAAAAAGATGACAAAGGAGCAAAATTAGAAAAAAATGATAGTCCTAGTAATGAGACCACATTTGTGGGTTAATTAAATACTTAAATGCTTAGTTACTAGATTAATATTTGCATGTACATAGCATACTTTAATATGTAAATAGTTTAGCTTATAAAATTACTTGCATACATATTTCATGCATATGTAAATATAATTAAGGATAGTATACATTAGAATATAAGTAGATTAGATTATAATTTAGTTACAAAAATAAAATATAATATTCTGTTGAGCTTTTATATAAATAAATAATTTTTCTTTATTGATTTTCTTTGCATGACCTAACGTTGGTTACAACTTTTAAGATGTCCAAAACTTAAATCTGGACATCTGAAAAAGTTAGTGGCAGACTAATCTAGCCGTTCCAACCACTATCTGCGACAAGTGGTTGAAGTTTTTGGCCAATGGAAAAACAGACGGAGAAGTTGTTTTAAAAAGGGACGGCCAGCCATCCATACGGAGGATCGTCTGCTTCCTTGCTCACCACTGTGAAGAAGGCAAACACCATGGCTGGAGAGTGCACTGTGGATTAAAGCCAACATCGTCATCGCCGCCTACACCCCGGTGGTGCTCGGTGACAGAGAGCACCACCACTAGCATTAGCTGCCCTCCATAACCATCACCGCCACCAACACCACCAGCCACCTTCCAATCACCTTCATCGCCACCCTTTGTTTCCTCTTCACCCAACCCTTCCCCTGTTCACCATCTTCTCCAACCAGACCCATCAATGCCACTCCTTCGTCGCTTATCCTACACACCACCTACAACCACCAACTCCTGTGACGACCACTCAACCTGTTCGCCAATCCCACACCCTCACCCTCGCCCACTGCCATCCCCCTTTCCTTTCTTCTCTATTTTCTTCTTCCTTTTCACCCCTCAAAGTAGCCACCTACAACTTCAAAGAACCCAATAGCCCCGTCACACCCACCGCCGGCAGGAGCGCTTCCTGGCCACCCATCGGCCAACCTCGGCCCCCTACCTCACCGCAGGCACCATTGAAGTCCTCTGCGAGCCCAGCCGCACCCATGCCACCAACCGGTAGCTTCTCCACCACCAGCAGTATCCCGCTGCCGTCGACCTTATCAACACCAATTAGCCAACCCCGGCCTCCTCTCACCTTGCCGCCACCATCAACACATAGGTCGGAATCCCACCTCCTCCTCAGACCAAGCTCATCGTCGACGAGCTGTGCCTCTATTTACATGCCACCTCCAAGCAAAACCTCTATTTTGCTACAGTATGATGCCTATTAGTTATTACATTTGATTCCCTTGTGAGACATATTGGGAAAATTATTTCACGTGCCCTCTTTTTTTCCCTTAATTTTCTAAGGTCGATTTTGCCATCAGCTTGCCCCGTCTCTTATGCATTGACCTAAATAACTTTCTATTTCATGAAGCATCAAGTGAATGGAATATTCATTAGGAGAAGGTTTTGATTTCCAGTAAGAGCTTGACTGAAATAATTTTTTTTGTGAAAAAGTGCATGCAATATCCTTGAGATTAAATTGATAAAGAGACCTTTTCTTGAAATAAGATTTTTATTTTATGTGGAAACATTTGCGAGTTAAATTAGCTTAAGTCTCCCTATGGATACGGCACTCGAAACCAGCGTGGTTTATTACATTAATTATTATCTTTGATTGAGAGATTTCCACCACATAAAATACAACGATATATCATTTTATTGCTATCATTCATAAATAAGCAAAATTGTCTCCGACAAATGGCACCGTTGCTGGGGAGGCAACAGGCCTAGTAAACTCGCAAGTAATTTTTCCTATCTACTTTGAGTTCTGATTGAGATTATACACCCTTTGATAAGCGCACGGAACGGACGTACAATTTGGTGGGCCTTGATGCCACCCGAAGGACAGCAATAGGAGTCTGTGGGCCTTGATCCCACACACGTGAAGACACACGGAGGAACATTTAGGAGGATTCTTCCTCTTAGACTTCTGATTCAGCATTTTAGAATAGACTCTTTAGGATTTATTTGAGTTATTTGTTTTCTTACCCTTGTACTCTGGGGCCAGTTTTTGGGGGTGTCCTCGATTCTTTAGATTCTAGGAACATTCTATGGTAGTTAGATCTTTTAATTGTGCACTTATTTATTTAAAAAAAAATCTGAACTACCTGTTAGAAGCTGCATATCTATAGGGCAATCATCTATGATTGAATGAGCAGCATCTAGATTTTTTTATTGCATTGCATGCATTTGTGCATCGAAGAGTGCTGGAACAAGGTACATACTTCCTATCTTTCTGCAACAGTTATCTGCACACTCATTGCATTTGGACATAATTAAAGAAGACCACTCAAACTGACTTGAAAAGATTAATCAAGTGGTCACATTACTTCTTGAAAAGAAAGTAAAATATATAGGAAGTGTTTGAATAACTTGATTGCTGTTTTCAAAAGAAAAATCACTTTTCGCGATGTGATGCACACTTCCTGCATTGAGCATGCACTTTAGGCACTACACTAGAACTTGGACCCTTAAGGCTGTAGGCATCGATCTCTTTATCAGTGCAAACCCTCCTATTTTGCTTTGAAACAATGGTACTAACTTTTACCCAAGTGATTTGATAATCTAAGGAGGGGGACACCCTACAAAAAAATTCAAGGGTAGTTAAGATGCACCACTAACGCATCGCCTCAAAGAAAGGGTTCACTCTACTTGCATCCCTTGGTTTCATCCTTGGAGTACCTTCTTACTTGACCATTTGAGAATATCATTGCAACAAAGTGTACGTCTCTAGGGCACTCGAAGGTCAATTTAGGGTGCGTAATTGATTGAAAACTTGATTGGTAACCCAAAAGAACTAAAAGCATCTCAACCTCCTTAATAGCCTTTGATTAGGAATCTCAAGTGCCTCACTCTCTTATACCACTTACGTGGGAACGGAGAAATACTACCTTGACTCCATTTGGTCAAGCTAGAAAGGTTGGAAGAGGGCATAAAGTGCTTTAACTCAACAAAAGACCTCTTGCCTTGTGCTTGCTTGGTGTATGCTTGGTACGTGCTCTCTTAGAAATAGTCTTGTTTTCAACTCAAAATCGGAGGGAATTATTAGAAAAGCCAACCAAGAAAGAAGAAAAATGGCAAAAGAAAGACCCAGGGGCCCTGTATATTTTAGTGGTTATAGGTAACCAACACATTGATGAGGCTCTGCTCGATCTGGGCACGGGCGTGAACATTTTACCGAGCTCTATCTACGACCTTTTGGGAGGAGGTGATTTAAAGCCTAGTCCAGTCATACTCCAAGTCGCAGACAGATCACTTAAGACACTGCAGGGATTGTTGGAAGATGTCCTGGTGAGAGTGGAGGACTTCTTCTTCCCTGTTGATTTTCTCATACTTGACACTGACCCATCCAATAAGCCCACCAAGCCGTCCATTATCCTGGGACGCCCATTCTTGGCCACAGCCGACGCCTCTATCAATTATAGATCAGAACCACTTAAAATGAGCTTTGGGAACAAGAAGATCCGATTGAATGTTTTTGATACCTTCAAGCAATCTGGATTTGAAGACTGTTCCCAGATTAAGGTAGTTGATGAAATCAATAAGGATACTAGTCCAGCACTATTATGTAGAGATCCCCTTCAAAAGGTCATATCTAAAGACCATCCTCTGACTATTAAAGAAACTGAAGGGGATATGCCTGAATTAGAAGAGCTACTGGGAGTACACACAGAGTCTCTATCCCCACCGTGGACCTTGAAGGTGGATCCAGTACCTGAGGTAGGAACATCTCAACTTAAACCCTCAATCCAAAAGGCTCTTGAGTTGGAGCTTAAACCCCTCCCTAGCATAGTGAAGTATGCTTTCCTTGACCCTAACGACATGCTCCCCATCATTATCTCATCTGCATTAACTGAATCTCAGGAGGGAGCTTTGCTCGAGTGTTTACAAAGGCACAAGGAAGCTATTGCTTTGTCAATAGCTGACATTAAGGGTGTTGATCCCTCCCTTTGCATGCATCTTATATACACAGACGAGTCTGTGAAGCCCTTTCGAGATATGCAGAGAAGGCTCAACCATAATATGTAGGAGGTTGTCAAAAAGGAGATTATGAAATGGCTGGATTCAGGAATTATCTATCCCATTTTAGACAGTAAATAGGTCAGTCCAATACATGTGGTGCCCAAAAAGGCATGAATCACTGTGGAAGAAAATGACCAAGGAGAGTTGGTGACCACTAGACCCTCAACTGGCTAGAGGGTCTGCATTGATTACTGTGGTTTGAACACGGCTACCCAGAAAGACCATTTCCTCTTACCGTTTATTGATCAGATTTTGGAAAAACTGGTGGGGAACAAGTACTTCTATTTCCTTGATGGGTACTCTGGATATAATCAGATAGCCGTCTTCCTTGACGATCAAGAGCGTACCACCTTCACAAGTCTGTATGGCACATTTGCGTTCCGTCGAATGCCATTTGGGTTATGCAATGCTCCTGCCACAGTCCAATGATGTATGATGGCTATCTTTTCTGATATGATTGATGAGTTTGTAGAGACTTTCATGGATGATTTCTCCATTTACAGCTCGTCGTTTGACCTATGCCTTTCTCACATTGATAAAGTCTTAACCCACTGCGAAGAGGCAAAGCTGGTGCTTAGCTGGGAGAAGAGCCACTTTATGGTCCAGTATGGCATTGTTTTGGGGCATGTAGTTTCCAAGAGAGGATTAAAGGTGGATACCACCAAAATTGATTCCATCTCTAAGCTTCCATCACCTACCATTGTTCGTCAAGTTAGATCTTTTCTTGGCCATGCTGGATTCTATAGGCGCTTCATTAGAGATTTTAGCAAAATCTCTAAGCCACTTTGTGACCTATTAGCAAAGGATGTTTCCTTTGATTTTGATGACAGATGTGGCGAGGCTTTCCAAGTCTTGAAGAAAGCCCTTATTACTGCACCGATTCTCCAAGCACCAGATTGGGCCATCCCAATTGAGCTGATGTGCGATGCTTCTGATTGCACGGTGGGAGCAGTCTTAGGTCAACGGGTTGATGGCAAACCTCATGTTTTGCATTATGCCAGCAAGACCCTTATGGATCCTCAGCAAAACTACATGGTCACTGAAAAGGAACTTCTTGCTATTGTGTTTTCTTTGGAAAAGTTTCGATCTTATTTATTGGGATCCAAGGTTGTGGTGTTCACTGATCATTCTACTTTAAACCATCTTCTTGCTAAAAAGGACACCAAACCTCGTTTGATTCATTGGATTCTGCTACTCGAGGAGTTTGACCTGGAAATAAAAGATAAGAAAGGAGTTGAGAATGTGGTAGCATATCATCTGTCTAGGATCCTTATTAAGGCATCAACCCTTGCTGGCAATATCTAAGAGACTTTTCCTGATGAGCCTCTAATGACTATGGAGGCCAAAACTCCTTGGTTCGCTGACATAGTGAACTATCTGGTCACAAGCATAACCCCCAGTACTTAGGACAAGCAGAAATGAGATAGATTTCTTGCCGACGCTAAATTTTATCATTGGGAGGAACCCGAGCTTCTTAGAATATGCCTTGACTAGTTATTCTACCGTTGTGTCCCTAATGAAGAATAAAGGAGTGTTCTGAGTTTCTACCATGACCTCCACTGTGGAGGGCATTTTAGTTGGAAAAAGACTGCTCATAAGGTTCTTCAGTCTGGCTTTTGGTGGCCCACATTATTCAGAGATGCACATACATATGTGGGTGCAAGTCTACGTTGCCAGTTGACGGGAACCATTGGAAAAAGGGATGAGATGCCCCAGCAACCTATTCTCTCTGTTGAGATCTTTGATATTTGGGGCATTGACTCCATGGGTCCCTTTCCTGTGTCCTTCGGATATAAGTACATCCTTGTGGTCGTAGACTATGTATTGAAATGGATAGAAGCCATACCCACATGGTCCATTGACCATTCCGTGGTCTTGGATTTTGTTAGGGCTAATATCATTTCTCGATACGGGTGCTTAAGGACGATCATAATTGATGGAGGATCTCACTTTAAGAATGTACACTTCACAAGACTACTCCAAAATTTAGGAGTCAACCACATGATAGCTACACCTTACCATCCTCAAACAAGTGGACAAGTTGAAGTGTCTAATAGGGAGATTAAACGAATTCTAGAAAAAACTGTCAGGCCCGATCGTAAGGATTGGTCGAAGAAATTGAATGATGCTATATGGGCCTATAGAACAGCATATAAAACTCCCTTGGGCATGTCTCCTTTCCGTCTTGTCTACGGAAAAGCGTGCCATCTTCCTGTTGAAATTCAACACGAAGCTTATTGGACTATTAAAAGCGTTAACTTAAATCAGGATAAAGCGGGAAAGGCATGCATGCTGGAGTTAAGTGAGCTTGAGGAGTTTCGCAATGAAGCCTACGAAACCTCTCAAGCTTACAAACAATGTACAAAGGTCTTCCATGATAAGCACATTGTTAGAAAGACTTTTGAGCCCAACCAGTGGGTCTGGCTTTTCAATTCTAGACTTAAAGTATTTCCTAGAAAGTTCAAGTCTTGCTGGGATGGGCCGTATGTTGTTATCAATGCCTTCCCTCATGGAGCAGTAGAAATTCAGAACCCTACTTCTGGTGCGAGCTTTAAGGTAAATGGCCATCGACTTAAACCATATGTTACTCTTTCAGATGGTCAGGTTTTGGATGCACTTCAGCTTGAGGAGCCTTAGCTTCTCCCACTCTTCTCCTCAGGTGATATTCTTCAATGTCTTTCTTTTTCCAATGAGGACATTGTCAATCTTAGGCATAGGGGGGTATAACCTGAGGATGTTTATAGCATTTATAAATATTTGCATGCATTTAGGATAGCATTAATTTAAAAAAAATCCCTTTTCTTGAGCTAAATTGGTTAGTCCCTAGTAGAAGATTTTTTTATCAAGGAGGTGCCATTAAACATTTTCTTCTTAAATTATTTCTGAGTTTAAAATCCAGTACAGTTACTTCACCTACACATAGACTGGGTAATGGATCTTTGTAGAAAACCAATAAGTATTTTTAGTCTAATGAGTCCTTGGACAGTTTGAAGAGAGTCAGGAGAACTATCTTCTATTAGATCCACCTAATATTGGTGAGGAGAAAGAGAGAGACTACTAGTGCGTTAAGTCTAGTGCAAGAATTCTTAAGTTCTGGATAATTAGATGATGATACCTAAGAGTTAGGCATAGTTTTCGCTCTCTATTCCTGTGTGCGAACATTGTGTGAATTCCTAAGAGTCACCAAATAAGGCGGATACACAGAGATTGAGTCCTAATAAAACTATGACTATGGTGGATGGTTACGACCGTCCTTCATAAAGTCCTCGGCTGAAGGAGGGTAATAGTGTCAAAGGTCAGAAATATACTTGTCCTATCCATTTCTTCCTAGTGCCGAGAGTAGGCACTTCCACCAAATAAGCTATACAATATCCTCTTGACCATCATCATCCCTGATAATGCCTCATAAATAAAAGTATGCATTATTTTGTGTTAATAGGAAAAAAAGCCACAAAAGAAAAAAAAGAAACATTTATATTTAGAAAAAAATACAAATAAAAAAAAGAGAGAAGAGAGAGAGAGAAAAAGAAAAAGAAAAGAGTTCAAGTTTATAGTCTTACCTTCGTGTCATTTTTCATTATGTGACGATTCTTTTTGAGGCAACAATAAAAACACTCATTGTGATCCACCAAATATGACCCATACCTACTTTTTAGTATTTCTGATCGTCCGAATATTGGCTGAGGACTTCTAACTTAGTTGTAGGGTTATTAGGACTTTAATTGAAGTGTGAATGTCATGTGAGGCCACCAAACATGAAGTACAATTACAGTTGTAGGGAACGCAAAGAGAGCACAGTTTTTAGCCTCTCTCTGGGTTGACTCATTTGATAGTCTAGAGATTTAGAGTCTACAATACTAGACTATATGTAGCACCAGATGAGTATGAGCCACCAAATATAAATCCATTCAACTCAATATCTCCCACCTAAGCCAAAAAGTCGTTGTCAAATTATAGGTCATTTTCTACTTTATCCCTGAGAGAAGTAGTTGCCTATCTCGATAGAATTATATCAAGGGTGAAATACGAACTTCAAATGTAAGTTGGCTTTTCACTTGGATCCGTTACCTAGGTTACTATCACTTCACATTTGTCTGGATCTCTAAATTTTTGGAATAAGAAAAGAAAAAATCTTTTGGTTACGTCTATTGTTTTTCTCTTTTGCTCAGGACTAGCAAAGATTAGGCATGAGGGCATTTGATGAGACCACATTTTTGGGTTAATTAAATACTTAAATGCCTAGTTACTAGATTAGTATTTGCATGTACATAGCATACTTTAATATGTAAATAGTTTAGCTTATAAAATTGCTTGCATGAATATTTCATGCGTATGTAAATATAATTAAGGATAGCATGCACTAGAATATAAGTAGATTAGATTATAATTTAGTTGACATTGGATGCATACATTAGTTACAAAAATAGAATGTAACATTCTGTTGGGTTTTTATATAAATAACTATTTTTTTTTATTACTTTTCTTTGCAGGACCCACCGTCAGTTACAACTTTTAAGACATCCAGAACTTAATCTGGACATCTAATAAAGTTAGTGCTAGACTTATCTCGCCGTTCCAATCACTTGATATCTGCGACAAGTGATTGGAGAAGTTTATGGCCAATGGAAAAATAGATGGAGAAGTTGTTTTAAAAAGGGATGGCCAAACATCCACGGGGAGGATCGTCTGCTTCCTTGCTCACCACTATGAAGAAAGCAAACACCATGGCTGGAGAATGCACTATGGATTGAAGCCAACATCATCGTCGCTGCCTATGCCTTGGTGGTTCTCGGTGACAGAGAGCACCACCACTACCATCAGCTGCCTCCCAAAACCATCACCGCCACCAACACCACCAACCACCTTCCTATCACCTTCATCGCCACCCTTTGTTTCCTCTTCACCCAACCCCTTTCCATGTTCACCAACTTCTTCAGCCAGACCCATCAACATCACCCCTCGCCGCTTATCCCACACACCACCTATGACCACCGACTCCTATGACAACCACTCAACCTGTTCGCTAAGCCCACGCCCTCGCCCTTGCCCACTGTTATCCCCCTTTCCTTTCTTTTCTATTTTCTTCTTCCCTTTCACCCCTCAAAGCAGCCACCTGCAACTTCAAAGAACCCAATAGCCCCATTACACCCACCAGCCAACCTCGGCGTCCTACCTCACCGTAGGCACCACCGAAGTCCTCCGCGAGCCCAGCCACACCAACGGCAGCAAACGGCAGCTTCTCCACCACTAGCAGTATCCACCACTGCCGACCTTATTAACACCAACTGGTCAACCTTGGCCTCGTCTCACCATGTCGTCACCATCAACGCATAGGCCAGGATCCCACCTCCTCCTTTGACCAAGCTCATCGCCGATGAGCCCTGCCTCTATGTGCATTCCACCTCTAAGCAAAACCTCTGTTTTGCTACAGTATGATGCTTATTAGTTATTACATTTGATACTCTTGTGAGACATATTGGGAAAATTATTTCACGTGCCCTCCTTTTTTCCCTTAATTTTCTAAGGTCGATTTTGCCATCAGCCTGCCCTTTCTCTTATGCATTGACCTCAATAACTTTCTATTTCATGAAGCATCAAGTGAATGGAATATTCATTAGGAGAAGGTTTTGATTTCCAGTAAGAGCTTGAGTGAAATAATTTTTTTTTGTGAGAAAGTGCATGCAATATCCTTGAGATTGAATTGATAAAGAGACCTTTTCTTGAAATAAGATTTTTATTCTATGTGGAAACATTTGCAAGTTAAATTAGCTTAAGTCTCCCTGTGGATACGACACTCGAAACCAGCGTGGTTTATTACATTAATTATTATCTTTGATTGAGAGATTTCCACCACATAAAATACAACGATATATCATTTTATTGCTATCATTCATAAATAAAAGAAATTCTCTCCGTTACCTAGCATTTGATTATGGATCCTACTTAAGTTCTAGACCAAATCAAAAATTAAGTCTTAAAGTGCTAGAGACAAGGAGATAAGTAAGAGTACCGACCTTAGGCCTTTCCTAGGCTTAACACTCACATATTTATTAAGATCTAGATCAGTCTTGAAGAGGTTGAGGAAAGTGAGAGGCTGATGTATTAAGTCTAAGGCTTAGGGATTATTCGGCCTCATTGCTTGCCCTTTTGTTTTCGGGACTTTATAACCTAAGCACTCAAAAATCACACACCAGTCTAGTTCAGTGCACTTAATGAAGTATAATGCCAAAAATATTCTGTTTTGAAAAATGTTTTCCTGAAGATCTAGCTTACGAGCAGCTCGAAGACATAAGTTGATTGGACGAGTTCCCGACGTGGAGAGGCGGAATGAAAAATACTCCCCTCAAAGATGCATAATAACATATCATTCCCTTGGTGCTTGTCTCTTAGGATATCTAAATATCCTACCAGGGGCATGTAAGCACCTTGTGCTGGTTCAAGTGCTATGGGCAGGATTATCTAGAAATGTCGATTGCCAGGGCTTGAATTTAGCTATAGAACTCCATGGGTGGCACTATCATGAAGTTTCGAAAGTCAGGGTTCTGGGGGTTGCCATGGGCGGTGCTATCACAAAGCATCGAAAGCCAAGGATCTTTCGAGGATTGATGGTGGTGAAAAGGAATCCGATACAAATTGTGTTTAAGGCTAATCCGAAGTTGGATTTAAGGGAATATAAAAAGAAAAGAGAGAAAAATCTTAAAATAAATATCCCTCTCAGTTTCTCTTATAAAAAATGCACCGGCAAACTGAAGTTGGACTTGCTACGTATATGCATGGGTGCTTTAACCGCTGGGGTCAATGATCCTCTTGACAATTTTTGCTAGCCCTAGAAACCTTCCTAGTAGACCCAAGGCTAAGGCTAGTCAGTTTAGGATCTTGGCTAGTACTTGACTACCTCTACGCCTATTGTTGGATTCTGATCTGATTTCTATAGAGTGGCACAAGCAGGCATCTGAACATCAAAAATTTAGTCTAGAGTTCTAGTTCTTTCCATAGGATTTTGCTAAGGACTAGCAAAAGTTAGTCATGGAGGTATGATGGTAACACCATCATTCATCATAACTAACTTGAATTAATCAGAATCAAGTGATAAATGCTCCTAAATGATCATCTAAGGATTATAAATCTGTGCTGAACTGATTTGAGAAGAAGACAAGAAAATAGGGTTATTTCTACCATTTTAACATCCAGTCGCAAATGCAGATTAACCAAGGGCTTAATCAAGGGTTAATTAAAGGTAAAATGAACTTAAAAGACTAAGAAGTGGTCTCCCACTGACTGAATCAGGGTTTCACGCATTTTAAGGATGAAAGTAATACTAAAAATCATAATTATCTGCCTCACATAAGTTGAATGGGTTCTGGTTGAGATAAATTCAATATAAACCTCCTAAAAATCATTAAAAAATATTCTAAGAGGTTTAGTATCTTCACTTTTACCTTCTGAACCTATTTTGACCAAGAACAGACATTCAGACGGGAATTTACCTTGATATGGCCTCCTGATGCAATTTTCCTAGATAAACATGGTCAAAACTCAAATTCAAGTTCACCATTAGATTTTTTGGGTCCAAATTAGGTTAACACCAAAATTTGGGTCCAATCAAATTCCATCTTGACCTAGTTTGCATTTTGGCCCCTAAAAACACTTTCTCACATCCATACCCCAAGGTTTCAAGCTCCTTACCAAAATGCCCCTAACTTTATCATCTTTCTTGCATATAGGTCCCTATTGCTTGATTCTTTAGAGATTCCTAAACAGGGTCAACAACCCAAAATCGCCCCCTTTGACTTGATGAAAGCATCCTCGAATCTCCACCAAAAGCCACCAAATTTGGTGTGATTGGTATTCACATTATGCCCAATCGTTTGCACCAGGTCTCAAGCCCTAATTCAGCACCAATCACTACTAGCGAAGCTTGGAGTTTCCAAGCTTTCTTCCAACTGAATCCTAGTCCAACCGCATGAATTCTTCCAAATTGAGGTCCAATTCGACCTCTATTTAAGCTCTAGGACATTCCTAAACAGTCCTGAGCCCGTTTTAGGCCAAGAAAACGTCTTCTCTTCCTCTGGCTACCTCCAACCATGGCTTCGATGAGCCTCCTTGACTTCTTCCTCAGGTCGGCCAACCGCCAAATTAGCCTATCCTCTATCTCCTTCATGTTCGTTTGCTCCTCGCCGGTCAAAGTAGGGGCTTCTTCCACCTTCATCCTCACCACTCTACCTCACCGGAGGTTTCATCTCCCTTGGCTCCGACAAGCCACGCTGGTGAGGAATCCTCTCCCATTCATCCAAATAGCTAGCTCCTTATCTTCCCCTCATTCTTTAGAGTAGAAATAGACCACTTAGGACCTAGTTTAGACCCCTGATCACCTCTCTTCCCCCTCGTCTTCCTCGCGGCTGCGAAGCTTTAGCAAGCTTTGTCTGATCGCTGCATTGCATAAATTGCTACACCAACACCACCACTACCTACCTCTCCACCCCTAAAGTAAAAGCCCTAAATTTATTGGAGCTTTGCTCGCCCACACTTCTCTCCGAACAACCCACCAATTTGTTGGTCATCTTGACTCTGTCTGACCTCCATAGTACACCAAACACCATGCAAACACCACCAACGTACTCCTCACTCCACGATGAAGCTCTGAAGCCATCTAGTTAGGGCTTAAAGCCCATGCTTAATGTTTCAAGTACTCGCCGCCATCGACTAGTCACGCCACCTCCATCCTCTATCGTTAGCTCATCTCCGCCCTCGCTGTGACCTCCAACTAATGTGGATTCAACATGCAAAGGCAGCCAAGCCCTTGATTGGGTGATCCAACAACCAAAGCAGCAGCAATTGGATAGGGCTTCACACGCCAAAACATGAAGGGAAACAAAGGCACACATGGTGCTACATCTTGCATATTTGGTTTTGAAATTGGTTAATAATGATTCATGTGCATGGCATTAGTGCCTCAAAACACAAGGTGAGGTCCCTCTCACCTACCCAATACACTCCTCGCTCACCACACACCCACATGGGCTTGGTCCTTAGTTCGGATCCGATTACCTGATTACCTATGACTTGGCTCTGAGGAGAGAGAAAGGCTGAGGGAAGGAGTGGGTTTTGCACTGTACTACCTTAGGATGCATGCCTACACTTAACAAATTTCAGAGACAGTTTGGCTTGGCTTTAAGACATCTGATGGTTGTTCTTAATGTCTGATTTATGAAGAATTGATGTGTTGACTTGGTTAGTAATTGGCTTTGAGGTCTGATCCTAAGTTGGGAATTAAGCCATGTATTAAATGCTTAATTGGTGGTTTCAACCACTATTCTTTTTGGCTTTCAATTGTATTTTTTATTATTGACCCTAAGATAAAATGTGGCTATTTGTTAAGTACATTTTTAGACAATTATTCATTGCATATCATTACCTATGATTGATCATTGTGCTCATTGCTTATCATATTTCAATTAGTGGATTGAATTCCAAAATTGTTCCCTGCAAACAACCTCAAAAGTCACATTTTTCAAGTACTTACAAATTTAAGTGTTGTTACTCTTTTATCGTCTATACTACAATGTGTCTATTTTCTAAAACATGGTAGAAGCACCCCAATAGTGTGCACGGGCAGGTGAGAGGGGACCTCACCTCTTGTTTTGAGGCACGTTGCTAACGAAGAAAAAGCTTTATTAATCAAATTTTAATTTAGTTGTTTCCAATGTGGGACTAAAAGTCCCTCTTCCTTCGTGCGTGTAGCTGCTGAGGAAATGCTCTCAAATCGAGTTGCTACTGAGGTTTGTTCTTCAATTGGCGCTGTAGATGAGTTCTCCAGATGAAACTGCAGCTGCTTGAGGTGGTAGGACAACTGTTGATGGTCAGACGACGACGGATGGTGCCAGAGAAGACGTGAAACAAGTAGCACAGGCCTTTAGCCCTAATTAAAATGCTTAGAAGGGTTGCCAGAGCACGACGAATGCGATGGCAGTGATGGCGAGGTGTTTCGTGAGCTGTGGAGTTCTGTTGGAGGAGGAAGTGAATGGCAACGAAGGGTTTGTTCGGGGGAGTGATGGAGTGGATGAAACTCCCAATAGGGAGAGGGCTTTTGGTGGTCAGGTCAAGGGGAAGATTTTGTGAGTGTTGGTGTTGTGTTTGGTGGAGTGTGGTGGCCATGTGAGCTCGCTGGAGCTTTGCTGGCCATGGAGAAGAAGAGGGTGGAGTGATGTCTATAGTGGACTAACCTAGGAATTAAGGACATAAAGTGATGCTAGAAAGGAAGAGGAATAGGTTGGAGTGCTTAGGGAGGCTTGAGGAGGTGAGATGCATCTAGCATTGGCCAGCCGGATGCGAGGATGATGATGAAGTCTAATGGAGGTATCGGTGAGGAAGAAGTCGAGAATGGCTGTGCTTTGGCTGGCAAAGGTCGCAGGGAGGTAAGGAAGGATGTGGGCCACCCAATTTGGTGGTTGGTTGGATGGATGAAGGAGGTGGAGGGGCTCGCTGGAGCCAAGGAAGTTGGTTGAAGGAGGAGGAAGAGGAGGAATTCTGGTCGATTCTTGGCAGAGGAGAATGCTGAAGATCCTAGGACTTATATAGGGGTAGATTTGGCCGCCAATTTTATAAAATCTGTGAATTTGCTCGTGGAATTGGAAACTCAAATTCCTAAATTTCCCTGAGATCATCGGAGCTCTTGAATCCAAATATGGTCTTGTGATTGAGGTCAACTGGTTGGGAATCTTCTTGGGAGTAATCTCTCCAAGTTTGGGGAGATTTCACCTTAGATTAGAGCAAAAATCTCCAATCAAAGGTCAGCAAGTTTGTGTTGAAGATGTTGTTCAGACTCTAATGGTGGTAGGGACCTTTTTGCAAAAATGATGAGAAATTAGGGGCATAAATGTAAGAAACTTGAAACATAGGGGTGTAGATGTGAGAAATAAAGATTATGAGGGTAGAAATGCAAACTAGGTCAATATGGACTCTAATTAGGCCAAATTTTGTTGTTGACCTAATTTGGACCCAAGGAAGCTAATGGAGAACTTGGATTTGACTTTTTACCACGTTTGGTTGGGTATATTGCAAAAGAGCCCAAATTAGGGTAAATTCCCTTCTGAATTTCTGTTCTTGGTCAAAATGAGTTTAGATGGTCAAAGTGAAGGTACCAAACCTTTTAAAATATTTTTCATTGATTTTTAGGAGGTTTAGATTGCATTTATGTCAACTAAAAACCTTTCAATTTAAGTGGGGATGATAATTAGGGTTTTTAATGATATTTTAATGCTCTAAATGCGTAAAACCATGATTTAGTAAATGTGAGCCCACTTTTTAGTCTTTTGAGTTCATTTGACCTCAAATTCACCCCTGATCAACCCCTTGCTTAATTTGTATTTGTTGTTAGGTGTTAAAATGCCAAAATTAACCCTATTTTCTTTTCTTTTCACATTCAATTCAGAAGGAGTTACAATCCTCATACGATCGTTTAGGAGCATTTATCACTTGATTCTGACTAAATTAAGTTAGTTATGATGAATGATGGCATTACCATCACGCACATGCAAGTACACACTTAGGGCGAGCATGGGTCAATTTTTCCTAGAAGTGCATGTGCGATTGGGCTTGCTTTGTGCGAGCATTGGCCGAGTTCTGTGATTACATGTAAGATGTTTGATGGCTTAGTGTGAATGTTTGATGAGGCCTGGAGAAAGGCTAAGTGTTAAGGGCCTTGTTTAGTTGAAGAAAAACCAAATGTTTGCCCTTATACTTCCTTTATTTTTGGAGATTGAGAATTCAGTTTTTATCTATTTGAGATTGATATTCATTGCCAATTCTATTTCTCTTTATATTAGATTATTGTGCTCATTTTATATTCAATCAAATAGTGCTCAGACTCACTTTCGAGATTATAAATTTAAGTGTTATTCGTCACTTTCTTCGCTATACTACGACGCATATTTCAAACTTGATGAAAGTGCGGTCAACAGATCTTTAAGAATGTTCATGTGAATATCCTATTCCTCTAGGCTATTGAACATATTCTGGCTTGAGAGAAATTCCTTAAAGAGATGCGTACACTGAAGCACCAAGCCAAAACCAAATGAATTAAGTCGATCCAAGCTAGTTCTATCTGGTGTGAAAAATACACGATTTTGTAAAGATACGAATTAAGTTGTTGAGATGCATATAAATTGATCGACTTTTAAAATTTGTAACCTAAATAGGGTGAGTATCTAGGGTCATCCAAGGACGCAACTTTAGTTAAGAAATTGGTACTCTCTCTCTCACCAACTCAAATCCTCTTTTGTCTTTTTGGTTTTGGTATTTCTTTTTTACGGTTTTGAAATGTAATTGATCAACAAGATATAAAACACGCCCAAATAAATTTGCAAAGAATAATTTCGATCTTACTAAACTCACCTTAGGTAAGTGCACCTAAGGTACTTAGGAAGATGGTGTGTGCAACAAAAGGCACAAATCTAGGAAGTAAAGAACTTGAAAGCCAAACGCTTGTTGTATTGCTAACATTTATAAAGTCACAAGTAGAAGAATGCCTGCTAATACAAAAATATAGCTAATACAAAGAAGAAGATAGTAATCCTCAAAATGTAACTTGGGATGAACTTTGCTCTAAGCATAGATGCTTCCGCACTTGAAGAAGAACCTCCTTTGCTCTTCTCCTAGATGATGATGATGTCCTCATCTTGATGATGCTCCCAAGGGTGGATGCCCACCACCCTCTTTCCTCTCCTGCTTGGCAGTCCTCCAAGTAGAAATGCTCCTTGGCTTGGCACCAGGGAAGAAGATGAACACCAAGGAGACAAGGTAGTCTCTATGATCACCCTCCAATTACTTCCTCCTTGAGCAACTATATAGGTGGATGTGTGTAGAAAACTAATGCTAGCCAAGGATGGTTTTATGTGGTGGTTATAGGGTATATTTATAAAAAAGGAGGGGAAGGGTTGGCATCAACTACGGCAGGCCTAGGGTTAAGGTGGCGTGGGCTATGATGGATGGCTACGATGTGGTCTTTAGGTGGTGGTTTTAGGATCAAGGGTAGGGGGTATTAGGCGCCACATGAGGGGGTGTGTTAGGTGGTGGTTTAGGTATGGTTAAGTTAATGTTGGTGCCAACTATAGGTTCTGGAAATTGGTGACAAAATTAAGCGTTGGAATTAGGTTTGGAGGTGGATGGATGGTGGAGATGTAAGGGATATGTGGTGCCAAAAATGGGTGGTTGTTGTAGGGATTTTCGGCACCAAAAGTAGGTGGTTAAGGGGTGGTTGTGTGGTATAGGGGTGGTTAGGTTTGGCACCACCCTTGAAGGGGTGCTAAAGGTGGTGGTGGTTAGGGTTTTTGGCGCCAAAGGAGAAAGGAGTAGGTGGTGTTTTTTGTGGATCTAAGGAGGGAGGTGGTCGACCATGTGCAGTAGGGTAGGAGCTAGGGTAGCTAGTTGCTAGTAGAGATAGGAGCTAGGAGGAAATGAGAAGAGCTATCTTGAGCTGCAATGTGTTTACATGGAGCTAAGAGTAGTTGAAGTAGAGATTCCAGTGAACTCAGTAACTAGCTTAGCTAGCTAGGTCTTTGCTAGCAGCTAAGCTAAGTAAGGAGAGCTGAGTTGAGATGACTTCAACTAATCTGGAGCTAAGGTGAGTTGGAATTGATTTGCCTGAAGACTCCTTAGCTAGCTTGGCTAGCTAGCTTATGTCCAGTAGCTAAGCTCAACTGAGTTGAGCTAAGTTGAGTCTTCATGAGTTGGAGATGAGTTGATCTGATCTAGTTGGTGACTCTTCAGCTGGCTTAAGTTAGCTAGTTGAGGACTAGTAGCTAAGCTAAGTAGGGTTGAGCTGTCATAAGCTGGGTGGAGTTGAGAATGAGCTGGATCTAGTTAAAATGAGCTTCTATCTTCTTCTTGCCTTTTTTCCTTTCACATTGTCAGGGTTTACTTGGTTTCTACTGTGTACTCATCTCTAACAATGAAATGAAGTATATCACTCATGAAATGATAAGAAAAATATGATAATGCATGACTAAACCTAAAATGCAAGTGAATGCCTAAATGCAACCCAATATCATAATGTAGTGTAGAAAACCTAGGAACTAGATGTGATTATTAACCTAAGAGTGATGATATATTGGTGTTTATCACACCCCCATGCTTATCTTTTTGTTAGTCCCTTAGAAAAATTATTTTGCAAAACAACATTAGGAAAAACTAATTTTTTTATTTTTGAGAACATTTTTACGAGACTTTGATTGGTTTGAATAGTAAGGAAGGTATGGGGTTTGTTTAGGATAAAACATCAGGATTTATCCTTGGATTTAAAGGTTAGCATAAAACAGAATCTATGTATCTTCTCGACAATTCAACAAATTTTCCCTTTCTAATTCCAATTATCTCATCAACTGTTTTTGCAGTAAGAACCTCATTGACTTAAGAAACCAATCCATAATTTGCATGATGATGAAAATTCAAGTGTTAGCGCATTGTGAATAGCCAAATTTTTTTTGTTTTTAAAATTAGTTTTTGTTGTTTTCTCCCGCATGCTTAGCCTTAGATTAGTCTTAATAGAATTGTGTTAGAATCCTTGTCCCTGTTACCAATCCTCGAGGAGGCTCTTGCTCCAACAATATAAAAGCATCATCCACGACACCTCTAGGAGCCCTACAACTCGAAATCTTGTGGCACCGTGAGAGGAACTCTCAGCAAATCCAGTATCTCGCTTTGATACTTCGGGATAGTACTATTTGAGACACCTGAATCGCAATATGTGCTTATGTGCTCTGTATATAGATATAGAGCAAGCACTGAGGGGGTAACATGTTGACATCACTTCCTCAAAGGAGAGTTTTCTCCTTCTCTATGGTAGGGACTCATCCAACCAAAACTGCTTAAGGTTCACCTTAAGTTAAACACAAGGAATTATTGATTTATGTATTTTTGGGCTTTTTGTTCTTGTTGGCTTGTGTGTGTGTGAAAATTTTGACACTTGAGTTTCAAAAGAAATTCAAATTTCTGGATGGGGAACAAGGTCAAGTACTATCCATACTGCTAGACAGAATCTGGGAGTTTCTTCAGGGATTCAAGAGGATTTCTTTAGGAGATAAACTGATCAAGCCTAAATTTTTAGACTTGAGAAGTCTAACCAAAAAATCCTTGGAATCTTCCATAAGTTTGTTAAAGATTAAACCCCATGTGTACCTTTTTGAAATAAGGTCACAACCTTGGTCCCATGTTTTGAAAATTCCTCAAAAGTTTTTGAATATATGTGACTTTTATAGGTCTTTTGTAAAATGCATGCAAAAAAGAAGAAAATTTTGTGTTTTTGGGTTTTGAAAATCTTAAAAAGATCAACAATATTTAAACCATCCCCCCCTTGCTAAGACAATGCAATGTTCTCATGCATAAGGAAGGTAGAAAGATATCACCTGAGTGAGAAGAGGTCAAAATCAAGATGGTCAGAACCTAAGAAAAATAGAAAAAAGGAGTAGGAAAAAGGATGTTGGGTTACCTCCCAACAAGGGTTGTCTTTTACGCCTTTTTCAACTAGGCATAGTGTATAGTAAAGCCAAAGAAAAATCATGGAGCTAATTGGATACTTGAATGCCCTTAGCAAAAATTTCTTCCTCTTGGTCCCCAAAATGATAATTGCAAATGAGGGGATGGGTAGGAGGCAGGTAAATGGGAACATGACTCAAGCCCAGCCAGGGCTTTAACTCTGAGTGTAGGCTAGGCTCAAGGGGATCAGATGGAAGGTCCAAAGGGGAGTGGAAGGGAGAGTAGTTGGAGGTTAAGGTGGGGAATGAAGTTAGGGTGGGGGGTGATGTGAAATTATAGTGGGGGGTTGTGGTGAATTAGGAAGAAGGGTGGTGTTAGGGCAATTTCCCAAATGTGAATTATTCATTGTCGCTTCAACCAAAGATTGTATTTTTGACTCTGAATCATTTAAGAAATCTTATTCCAAAGTGGTTAAAGCACAACAAGATTCAATAAGCATTGATTTTTCCGCCAATTCTTTTGTCTTATAATTTGAGTCCACAAAGAAGTCTTGATCATGGAATCTCCTGGAAGCTTGAAAGATATCAAGAGTAATTGTTTGACCATCGTAAGTAATGTCCATTTCTTCCAAATGATAATTAATATTTTCTTTTGCGGTGGCCAAGAAGGGTCTTCCAAGGATGATGGGGGCATTTTTGAAGGCCTCTGGTACATTGATGTCCAGGACCAAGAAATCAATAGGAAATACATAGTTCTGTACCCAAACAATCACATCCTCCACAATTCCTTTTGGTTTAATTACAGATCGGTCTGCCAATTGTAGTGTCACCTCAAGTGGCTTCAGATCACTAAACTAGAATTCTTCAAATAGAATTGTGGGGATAATATTGAAAGAGGCACTTAAGTCAAGTAGGGCATGGTCAAAAGTTGTGTTGTTGATGATCATAGAAATGAGGGAGCGCTTGGATCATTTTCTTGAGAGGCAACTTGCTCTAGACCATTGGCTTATTGTCTCAGAAGGGATCACCCATCCTAGGTTTTTCGAATGCCTTTTGGGAGTACAAAAATTTTTGAGAAATTTGGCATAGGCGGGAAGATATTTAATTACATCCAAGAGGGAGATAGTAGTCTCAACTTCCCCAAATATATCCATGAGTTCCTTATGTGTGGGCTCCGACTTCTTTTTCTTAGTGGTGGTGGGGTTCAAGGGTTGAGGGAAGGGAGTGGGATTTTGGCCTTATGAATCATTTTCTTTGTCTTTTTCTTCCAAAGTTAGGGTGGGTGGAGAGTCAACTTACATTTTGGATGGATGGGTTTCATGTGTGTAGTGAGAGGGCTCAGGATCTTGAGTTGTCTTCCCTCTCCTCAAGGTGATTGCATTAGCAATGTGATTATTTCTAGGAGGAGGTCGGGGGTGCTGGTTTTGGTTAAAACCTAGGGGGTGCTGCAGTGTTGGGTGACTAAGAGGCTGATTGTGAATTTCTCCTTGATAGTGGTTCCTTTGATTATTAAGGTTAGGCATGGGTTGGGAGGGCAAATTGCCTGCTGGTCTTTGATCTGGCATAATCTTGATCTGATTTTGTAGATCAGTGACAACATGGATTACTTCAATCATTTGATTTTGCATGCCCTGTAGGGTTTTCATAGCCTGGGTATTAATATCATCTCAAGAAAATCTAGGCTGGTATTGATTTTGTTGAACCCAAGGTTGATTTTGTTTAAAGGAACCTGATTAGCAATATTGTAGGAGACATTCAGGTGGTTCCTCCAACTTGTATTGTGATAATTGGGGGAATTTCTAAAGTATCCCTGGAGGGCGGAGATATTTTCTGTAGTTGGGCTTTAGGAATTGGGATTCATAAAATCAAATGTTCCAGTCAATTCAGGTGTAGCCTCGGGAAAATAATTATGCTCAACTGGGACAACACCGTTATGATGCAAGTTTCACTCTTTAATAGGTTAGGTGTGGGTGGAGGTAGGGTCAGTTTTTGAAAATTCATTCTTTCCTCAATTTTCTTTTAGTGAATGTGCATTTGATCGAGTCATTGAGTGATCATTTGAATATCATCCTGAGTAACAGGAGTAGATTGGTTATAGGTGCCTATCTCATGGACATTGAATTGAGGATTAGTGTTTCTTCCAAAGGTGTTCATGGAAGCATGGTTAAATGAGTTTTCACTCATCTCCTTAAATAACTCATAGGCACTCTCGGAATTCTTGTTTAAGAAATTCCCCCCGCATGAGGCATCAACAAATCTTCTTAATTGATCTTCTAATCCATGGTAGAAGATTTGAACTAGTTGCCAAAGCAGCACCTCATGATGTTGAGAACTTCTTAAGAGTTCCTGAAACCTTTCCCAAGCTTCATGAAGAGATCACCAAGTTTTTGTTGGAAGGTCATAATAGATCGCCGAAGGGCATTTGTATGACCTATTGGAAAGAACTTATTTAGAAATGCACTTTTGAGTTGAAGCCAAGTGGTAATAGGTCTACCAATAGTCTCGAACCAATAAGCGACCTTAACTTTTAAGGTTAAGGGAAAGAGTCTCATCAGCCACAGATCTTCTCACACATTGTGGGAACGGGTGGTTTAGGCAGGGACAGTTAGTTCCTCTAAGTGGATAAAAGGGTCTTCTCTGGATAGGCCATGAAAGTGTTTAATCAGGTTTAGAACTACTGGTTGATTTTGAAATCGCCTTTAGGAATCCCACCCCAGGTCTTTCCTCATAATTAGAAGGATTGTAAAAATCTCTGAGAGAAATGACAGGCTCCCCAGGTGGTGGATTCTACCCCTTGTTGGCTAGGTTCATAATAGTCCTAGTCAACTGCTATTAATTAGCTTGAAGTTGAGCCAATTGCTCAACCATCCTTAATAAGGGATTAGGTGGGGGACTTTAGTTTTGACCATTTGGCAATTCAGTATTAGGAGGCATTTCTAGGTTTGGGAGGTTAGGGATGGGAATGTCAGATTGCATACTAAATTGTGGATTTTGAGTGGGAGGGTTAGGGATGGGTTGTGAGTGAGAGGTGGAAGCAGAATTGGACCTATTTTTCATATTTTATATTTTTTATGGGAAGAGGAAGAAGTAAAATGAGAAGAATTCAAATGCTTTGTTCGGGGGATGAAATCAATTAGTCCCTCCAAGTACGAGTTCTGGGACCGTCGCCCATGCATACACTTTATGAAGAATGGGAGGAGAGAGGGAGGAAATGAGAGAATAAGTGTACACTTCAAGCAAGCAACATTCTAAGCCTATCTTAAGGTTGACTCCTTAGAAAAGTTAAAACTTGGTTACTTGATTTATCAAAAAGTTAACAATTAACGCTTGATTTATCAAAAAGTTAACAATTAACGACCCTTCCTCTAATTTAACCTAACTAAGCTACAAGGGGGGATTGGGCCCAAGCATGTCCAAGGAAAATCATTGGGGGCTTGTATAAACCCACACCCAGTCATTTGACACGACCTCTTAGCCTAAAATTAGGTTAAATCGAGGAATTGAAGTCAATTGAGAACAATCTAATAAACAAGTATCAAGCCTAATGTGGGTGAATTATCCTTAAGGGTCAAATTGCTACAAATTTTAAATTAGGCTTAGGATACTACAAGTGCACAAGCCTAATGGATTGATTATTTATGTTTTTTTGTGTGTGCAAATTTGGCTAGGAGAGTGATGCCTAAAGCCAAAACACTGGGTTTGCAAGCAAAGGATTTAATGGAAGGCTTTTAGGGTTTGATAAATTTATGTGGATTTTAAGATTCTCTCTTTGTGTTTTCAAACAAAGTCTTGAGAATTTCACACACAAAATAGAAATTAGTTGTGTTGGTGAAAATAGATTTCTTTAGATTGTGGTGGGACTAAAAAGAGAAAATCAAAACTCTAGAAATAGAATCCTATGTAGGTAGCTCCTAAGAAATGAATCTTTTTTAGAATATCTTTTTAGGTGGTGGTCCAAACAAAGAAAGCACCATAACCAATGGGAAGGAAATCAAACAACGATTCTGAAATGATTTTTTTAGGATTTTTGAAACTTGTTTGATATTTTTTTGAGATTATTTTCTACATTGGTGTTAAAATCTAGAAAAGATAGATTTGTAAACTTGATTATGCAGAATCCTAAAACAACCTTTGTAATTTTTGAAAACTTTATATGTTGTAGATATTTTTGTAAGGTTTCTAGAAATATAAATTTTGTCCAAATCTGATGAGTAGAAAAATTTAAATTCTACGACAGTAAGAAAATAGTAAGGAACTAGGGTTTGACCCCTCTTCAGTCCATGAATTTTTTAATTTTTTATATTCTTCAGAATTTTCTAAAATTTAAAACTTAAGTTCTTGCCTCAAAGGGGCTTCTTTGAGTAGCATTTGAAGATTTTAGGAGGCCACTCTGTGCCTGAACTTGATGTTTGAAAATGAAGACAGAAGTCCAGAGTTTCAAAAATTGAACACCAATGTAATGGAGGTGGTGAAGTGATGCAACCAAGCAATCAAATGGATTTTCGGGTCCCACCACCACAAAATTTTCTTGTTTTTATAAGTTTTGATATTTAAATTTCTTTTTTGAGATTTTCTTAGGATTTCTAGGCACATACCTGGTGATCATGGGAAGAAAAGAAAAGTTGAAGCTTCCACTCCAAGTGAATCCAAATCTTGCTCCTGATTCGCACCTATGCAAAATACAAACAAAAACTAGTAAAGACTCAAGTATGCAAGAGAGAGAAATAAATGAATAACTAAGCCATGCCTTCCCAGTAATGGCGCTAAAAAGTGGTGTGAAAAATACACGTTAAAGATACGAATTAAGTTGTTGAGATTGTATAAATCGATCAACTTTTAAAATTTGTAACCTAGATAGGGTGAGTATTTAGGGTTGTCTAAGGAGGCAACTTTAGTTAAGAAATTGGTATTCTCTCTCTCACCAACTCGAATCCTCTTTTGTATTTTTGGTTTTGGTATTTGTTTTTAGGGTTTTGAAATGTAATCGAGCAACGAGATATAATACATGCCCAAATAAATTTGCAAAGAAGAATTCTGATCTTCCTAAACTCACCTTAGGTAAGTGCACCTAAGGTAATTAGGAAGATGCACTACTAGAAAAAAAGCCTATTCGTGATGCTATATATACGACAGTTTCTTTTAAAATCATTGTCTACTATGCCTACTCACCTGACCTTCAGTGACTTTGGATCTTTGACATATATGATGGTCTCAACACCATCATTTTATTAGTCTAAACAATAGTTGTCATTAAAATCATCTCCTAAAATAAATGTGTAAAAGCGCTGTTAGCAAGTGAAGAGGTGCTTCGATCTTGGGTTTATACGACGGTGGTAGGAACCAACATTATGTTATTCATATGACAGTTTTTACGAAAATCGTCGAATATATTAATTGCAAATTTTGGCTGGACGCCATTATTTCGCGCCCTACCCGACCGTAAATGATTATTTTTACAAAAATCGTCATGCAAAGTCCTAATACAGATTGCACCACATCCAACCCCTCTCCTTATTGCCCTTAGTCTCCTTTCCTCCATCGATCTTAGCCCTCCACCGCCACCATCCCTCTCCCAGATTGCCTTCGTCGAATGGTAAGGCCCTCTCCATCCCCTCCTCTTACTTCTCCTTCTCCTCATCCCAGTCGCGTTGCTACCCCCTTCTCCTCATCATCTGAGACACACTATCGCCCCCTCCTCCTCCCCCCTGAAGCCACCCCATCATCCTCGCCATCATCCCCAGCCATGTTGTCGCCCTCTACTGCACGGCGCCACCTCCTCCTCATTATCGTCCCCCCTGCTCCTCATCCCTAGTCACCCCCTCCTCCTCCCCCTTCCCTATGGCCCCCTCCATCCTCCTACTCGTCGTAGTCACCCTCTCCTCCTCCTTCCCCACAGCCCCCTCCCTCCTCCTCCTACTCCCCATAGCCACCCCATGCTCCTCCTCCCACTACCGTCCACTCCCCAAAAATTTTTTTATTTCATTAAATTTGAAATGTGATTATACTTTTGTAATTTTTGATAGTTTTTTACATATAAATATTTGTAATTTGATTTAGGTATCTCACGTTGTTGGCAACCTTCTCTCCGAATACGCATTTCGTCGAGGTATGAGTGTACGTGTAATTTTATTTTTGCATGCATGTGATGATTGTAGGGTGTACCCACTTAATTATGTACAATATGTTATTTTAATTTGTGAATGAATGTGAGGTATACCCACTTAGTTAGGTTTATAATGTGGGGTGTACCCACGTGACTTAGTTGAATGAATTTATTTGAATGATCATGGGGCGTACCCACTTGATTTAATTTTAATTTGTATGCATGATTAGAATGTGGGGTTTACCCACTTAATTTGTGAATGCTTATATGATTAATTTTGTGTGTTTGTTATGAAAAGATGTTTATATTGTAGGAGAAACTCTGCTGAAAATTTTAATGAATTTATAGATACACACGCTTATACAAATTTAGATGCACTTGAGGCCAAACAATAGGTATTTTAACCCCTATGTTGCAGGTTTTGGGAGGGGATAATTTTGTCAAAATACTTGCCCGTCAAGACTTATGATCATGTTATACAGACAATGTAGAGTGTATGTATACTTCACTTCATGCATGATGTGTTGTCCTTATAGCATGCCATAAGTTTCGATCATCTTTATTTAGTGAAGTACCAGGCTAAAGAGGGTTCTTGAAGATATGATCACAACTTAGGGTTACTTATTTCATGTAACTAGTGTGTAGAGAAATTTCAGTATCATCTTCCTGCACTTCTTTGGTATACTAACTGATCTTAGCTAGGTTCCTAAAGTGCCCTTAATTGGGTGCTATTGGAAATGTAGTTAAGGTTAGTCTTGGGGGGTATATCGGAGAAGTGCGGGGAGACGTTGAAATTTCTCCACACACTAGTTGCATGTTGTTGGAACCTTGTTCCACATCTTGTTTTGGTGTTAACAAAATTATTGTATATTAATGTTTGCAATTGAGTAATATTTCATTTTTTTTGAAAAGAAAAGGAGTGCTATCGAACCGACGATAGCATTCCAGAAGAGCATTTATTGATTATACGAAAGAAATGAATTACATGAGTGAACCCCACTGAAAGAAATGAATTATATGAAAAGGAGTGATATTTCATATTTAGGTGAAGATCAAGGCAAACAGAGAATTATGTCAAGGAGACATGATGACAAGGAGGCAAAATGACAAGGAGTTGATGATAGAATATCATCTAAAGTTTTTGGTTGTCTTTTAGATTAGATTTTATTTTATAGAATGTGTCTCTTAATAAAGAATCAAGTATTAGATCGTAAAATTAATTAGAGATAAATTAGAATTAACATTTCGATCATTCAAAGTACGTATTGTTTAAAAGATATTGTTTTAGTGGTTAAAGTAGACCAATGAACTAAATGGTAATACATCTTAAATAAAGGTACTTGAAAACAAGTATCGGTACTACTCATCAGTATCGGTATATGCAAGGCACAGGTTTGAGCCTATGTCTTAAATTGTGAACAGGAAGTGCCGGTACTAACCATCAGTACCGGTATCTAATGGTTACAGTTTGAAGACTCAGTTCTAGCCTAGACCTTACACGTACCAGTACCCATGATGAGTGCCGGTACAGGTAGGTCACAGTGCTTATTGAGTCTCAAACCTGGGAGTTAGAAGTACCTATATCCATGATGAGTACCAGTACCAGGACTCTTGTGTGTTAGCTGCAGAAAGACAGCGAGCAACTAGTACTGGTACCTGTACCTTAGTACCAGTACCAGTACCAGTTAGTCATTGGTTCAAATCTGAATGGCTAGAAAATTTATTTTGGCAACATGAACGTTGGGATTTAAACCCCAACATCTAGTAGATGTATTACTAAGGTCCTAACTCTATAAAAAGACCCTAGGACTCTTAGTTTACACACAAGATATACAAGTGAAATTCCTAGAGCTTAATTTTCATATTTTCCACCACTTTCTCAAGAGTAGAATAGTTTGCAGCTCTCAAATTTCTCTACGCTTTTGCAAACTCATTGACGTATTTTTTTGACACATTTTCAAGGCGATTTGCATCTTTTCTAGGCTTTATTCGGTAACTTTTTTCTAATTATTGTTGAGAGGCTTGGGAATCTTTGTTGTAGGATTTTATCTTTCTTGCACCCGTGCTATTATTTTTGTATTGAGCTTTTACTCTTTGTTTAAGTTGTAATAAACCCGTTCTTGTACTTGGGTTGAGGTAACCCATTAATTACCTCGTTTAGTAAATTAATTCTCTTCAGGTTGAGGGAATCGAGTTAAAAATCCTAATCTAGGAGGCTTAGGTAGTGGAGTACCCAAGTGAGTGGAGAACCATTATACATTTTGTATCCTTCATGGTTTGATTATTATTTGTGCAAATCTTTTGTTATCACTAATATTTGCATTTAGTGTGTTTTTACTCATTGCCATCAGATCACATAGTCTTTAGTAGATCCTACACATGTAACAAGTAACGTTGTGATCAAATCTTCAAAGATGGGCTATTAAGTGAAAACCCTAATCAAAATGCAAACACCGTTAAAATCATATTATAATTATTGGGTGATTTTATTTTATTTTTGTAGATTATTATGATCAAGTCCTGGATTAGTTTGAGAAACTCGGATTACTCCCGATACAAGAATGGAGTGATGAGTTCCTTGATTGGGCATTTCATGACAATAGGAAGTCATACAAACGAGGAGAAAAATTCAATAAGATTTTTTGCCCATGTAGGAGGTGCTTGAATGGATATTCACATGATAGGAACACTATATTCAAGCACATGATTTGCAACGGTTGGTGGCAGCATTATACTAAGTGGATTACTCATGGAGAGGATCTTATAGAGGAATTCAGACGATCTCCAATAGATTTTGATGAGTCTGCTGTGGATATTGAAGCTAATGACATCGATGATATGCTAGATGAAATGAGAGCAGAAGTTGAAGATTTGGTTAGTGGGGAAACTTCTAATCAATTTTATGATGTTATTAGGGTTGCGGATGAACCTATTGCTCTCGGTATCACGTTCATTTAGAGATTATTATTTCGAATGAAGGTTATGAATTGAGAGACCCCTAAATAGATGTCTGAGGTGCTTGAATTCATTGGAGAGCTTTTAAAATATTCAAAAGGTTATCCACAAACATGGTATGAAGCAAAGAAATAGATTCATGTCCTTGATTTAAATTGTGAGAAAATTGACGCATGACCAAATGATTGCATGTTATATAGAAATAAATATGTAGAGTTGAATAGTTGTCTACAGTGTGATGTGGACAGATATAAAGTGGGAAAATCACCAAATACAAGGGCCACAAAATAGCCTGTGAAGGTTCTACGTTACTTTCCATTTATTCCTAGGTTTCAATGCCTTTTTATTTCAAGTAGAATTGGGAATTTTATGGCATGGTATTAGGATAACAAGTAATGAGATGGTTGCATTCGTCATCCCGTAGATTCAGAAGAGTGGAAAATGTTTGACATCACTCATTTAGCATTTGTAGAGGATGCAAGAAATGTCAGATTAGGTCTTGCAAGCAATGAGTTTAACCCTTTTAAGAACATGTACCCGTCCAATTTAATTTGGCCAGTTGTGATGATAACTTACAATTTACCTTTGTGTCTTTGTAGGCGATTGTCATTTATGATGTTGACTCTCCTCATCTTAAGTCCAAAGCAGTTAAGGAATGCAATAAACATTTACCTTTAACCATTGATAGATGAACTAAAACTGTTGTGGTATAATGTCATTCAAACATATGATACACACACAAAATAATTCTTTAATATGCACGCTGTATTATTGTGGACTATTAATGACTTCCTCGCATATGCAAATTTGTCAGGATGGAGTACAAAAGGGAAGTATCCTTGTCCAGTATGTATAGATGACACTCATCATCTTCGACTACCTAAAAGCAACAAGTTATCTTATTTGGGACACCATAGTTTCCTACTTGTTGAGTATAGATGGAAAACTACAGTGTTTAAGGAAAAGTTCAATGATAAAACTTGTCGATATTCTTCCAGCAATCCGAGAAATAAGTTGAGTACAAATTCAATAAGGTTGTCATGTTTTCAAGTAATGGAGAAATTACAACTTGGCAACATACGATTAAGTCGTCTGTTCAAGAAAGATTAAACAACTTTGAAACATTTGGCTCTAAAAAAGAATAGCATTTTCTTCATGGAAATCCTGTATTAGAAAGAGCTGACAATTTGACATAATCATGATGTGATGCATATTGAGAAAAATGTCATGAACAACATTTTGGATGTGTTCAACTTAACTGATAGTCCAAAGGATACAGTGAAGACGAGGAAAGACATGATAACCTTAAGCATTCATCCAGAGTTACATGTTATTGAAAAGGAAGATGACAGTTGTGACTTTCTAGAAGCCATTTACGGCTTAAATAATGATCAGTGAGAAAAAATTTTCATCTTCTTGAAAGAAGAACAGGTGTCAGATGGTTATTCTTCATAGCTTTCTCGATGTGAAAACGAGGCTAAAAAAAAAATTAGTGGGTTAAAGAGTCATGACTCTCACATTTACATGCAAATCCTATTTCTACTAGCTATTTGTGAAGTACTACCTGATCCAGTTGTGGATTCATTTACAGAGATGAGCCGATATTTCAAAGCTATTTATTCAAAGACATTAGATTTCGATATATTAGAGTATTGTGATAAACAAATAGTCATCACATTATGTAAAATAGAGCAGATATTTCCTCCAACCTTCTTGATGTCATGGTTTATTTAACTCTGCATCTTACAAATGAAGTGAAATTGCTGGGTGCAAGAGAGCTTGAAGGTAGAGTTAAAAGTGCAGATTTACGTGTTTACGAAAACATGTCATTGTAGCTCATTTTGCCATTAGCGCTAATGGAGTTAATTTTTTTTAATAGAACTCGAAATAGATTAACTTAATGGAGTCTCTGTCGATCCTACGAGGAGGCTTAGAAAGAACTTGGACCTTGTATTGCCTTAAGTGAGTTCCTTTATTCTATTTTTGTGCTTTTGATCTTTTCCATTTTTTTTCTTCTTTTCTTGTGAGAACAAACGAAATCTAAGACTAACTAATGCACCTAATTTTTTTGTGATTTTTAACTTGATGACAAAGTGGAAAGAAAACTAACTACGCTTGTAAAGTGCTATCGAGGAAGGTGATGATGGTGACAAAATATTATCTGCGAGTGATGTTTTGTGTTAAATGCGGGAAATGACTATGAGGGGAATTAGTCGGGGTAAGGAGGGTGACCATGACTATGCAATAAGGCATGACATTTTTTTCTTTTTGATATATATATTTTTGATCTTTTTGTTTTATGAAAGTAAAGACAACAAGGATATATTTACAATCGCCAACTAAATAACAATAAAATAAATTTAACAACTATACTATTTTTTTAAAATTTTCTTTTCTTTACGAAAGGAATAAAAAGACACACAAGTGAACAAACTAACTTGAACTTGTATTTCACAAAAAAAGTGTACTACAACATACTACAACATGGACCATAAATATAAAAGACAACAACTCCATTACACTAGGGTGGAAAGATCCACTTATACAAAGCTTGTAAAAGATAAATAATTACAAAGCACTCTTCACTCCAACATTTGGAAATGCCAATGACAAGATCAACTTGATGAATGATTTCTTGAGATCTCTCTTGGAGGAATGGAATCCAAAAGGGTGATGGGACAAATCTTGATGTGATAGTGATGATGCGGGTGATAAGGATTAGAAACAAGACCATCTAATGGAGGATGAAGTCTCAAGCTGCCTAAGGTAGTGGATGTGTAGTGACTTGGTGATGTGGGTGATTATACGCTCATTACTCCTAATGTTGGTGGTGATGATTGATGGTAACACCATCATGGGCCCTAACTAGCCACATTTAGTCAGGTTTGATTGATTAAAGCTCCTACATAATCATCTGAGGGTCTTAATTCCGTATTATTCTGATGTAAGATAATAACAAGAAATCAGGGTTAATTCTATAATTTTAACATATCACAAACACAAATTAACCATGGGGTCACTCAGGGGTTAAATGAAGGTCATGTAAGCTCAAAAGTCCAAAAAGTGGGTCAACACTGATAGAAACAGTGTTTCACGCATCCTAGAACCAAAACAGCACTCCAAAACCCTAATTTCAGATCCGCTTAAATTAAAGAGGTTATGGTTAGGATAAAATTCATCTAAACCTCCTAAGATTCATATAAAAATATTCTAAGAGGTTTGGTACCCTTGGTTTGATCATATTAACCTATTTTGACCTAAAATAGAGTTGCAAACGGGATTTTGCCTTAATTTGGGCTTCTGTGTAAATTTCTCTGTCCAACTTCACTATTATATTCCTTGGATCAAAATTAGATTAATGCCAAAATTTGGGCCTAATCAAAGTCCATCTTAACCTAGTTTGCGAAGTTAGTCCTTTAAAACTATATTTCTTACATTTACCCCCTCAGGTTTTAAATTCTTTGCAAATGGGTCCCTAACAACTCGTCATTTTCTTCATTTTGGTCCCTGCCACCATTGGTGTGAATACATCTTCTGTAGCAAGATTCGAGTGAGGTTTTTTTCCCTCAAATCATAGCCAAACTCCTCCAAACTTGGAGTGATTGATCGCAAGGATTTCCCTAATCTATTTAACCGCCTTTTGAGACTCGTTTCGGTCCCCAAAGATCAAGCGAGCACGAGAGATTTTGCAGATATTTTTCCCCAAACTTTAAGCAAATCAAGCCTCCTTTTGAGCTTTAGAGCTCGATTCTAAGCCCTATAAAAGAACCCCCAACTCTAGATTGTCCTCCTCAGTAAGTTTTTAGCCCAGAAACTACCCTTCTCTTTCCCTGGCCTGCTCCAACCAAGCTCCAACGAAGTCCCCCATCCTCCTTCATCGCCCTTTGCCACATACAATAGGCAAAGGGAATGTCTTCTTTGAAGTCTTCCGCTCCTCGCCGTACCAAGTAGGAGCTACCTCGACCTTTCCTCCTCGCCATCCTTACCACCGGAGCATTCATCTTCTCTAGCTCTGGCCCATCATAGCAGGGTTCCATCACCCACTCTCTCTCTCTAGATCATTCTTACGCTCTTAAATCCTTGTTTCAACCATCACACACACCAGCTCGCCCCCATCTTCCCCACATCCAGCATGACCTTTGGCGCCACACACACACAAACACACCTCCAATGCATCCACAACTTCCTCTAAGTCTCACTAAGCAAAAGCCCTAAAGAAATTTGGGGCTTTCCCTTCTCTTTTTCTCTGTAGAACACACGCACTCACATACGCCTTCTCCGTCACCAACAAAGCTCCTTCGACCACGCCATGCCCTCAAATCACCACCGTTGCACTCGCCTCTTCACGGTGAAACTTCTGAGAAGCTTTGACAGGGTTGCAAGGCCGTATTCGTGTTTTAGGTTTCTCGCTGAACAGCTGCCACCGCCACTGCCTCCTCTGACCATAAGTCCACTCCGACCTTCAATTACCCAACAACTACCCTCAGGAGACGCGGACTCATCTGGGGAACCTCTCTAGGCTTTCAATCAAGCACGAGCAGCAAAGCATATTATCAATTGGATATGCACACCACTAGCAGCTGTGCAGGGAAGAAAGCAGTGGGTTTAGTCCCACATTGTGGACTCAGGAGGGTGCGATAGCAAATAAATTAAAATCGCTCCTTAAGCTCATTGCCTTAGTGAGCACGGGGTAAGGTCCCATCTCTCTCCATGTGCCACACACGTGCCCTCGCCCACCACTCACGTCGGCGGGTCTGGGTTGGATCTATATACCTGGATACCCAGGTCATGTTTGGTCTGAAGAGAAGAAATCTGAGAGGGAAGAGGGGGTCTTTTGGTACTATGGTTGCCTCAGGATTTAGGTCCCCACTTGCTCAACACTTAGGCTTTAGCAAGGACCTTGTGCCTTGCACTTGTGAGACCCTTGTGTCTCTCTGTTGCTGCTGTGTCGTAGCCTTCTGCTAAGGCTTGAGGATAAGGTGTCTGGGCCTTGAACTTGACGTCTGATTTGGTTCTGATATCTTGGTTCTGGCATTGATATCTAATTGCATCTATTGTTCATTTATTTGAGTTAATTGTAGAGCTTAACATTAGGATTAAATTGGTGATTCAAACCACCATTTTAACCCCATCATTTTGCACTTGACTCTTAAGATATTATTTTGATATATACACTAAACACCATTTTGGTTATATTTGCATATCTCTCTTTATTATTGTGATTAGTTGATTGAAATTGTCAATTTGCTCCCTGCGAATGACCTCGGACTCATTTCCTGATTTCAAGTTTTATAAATATTAAGTGTTGTTGTGATTTTCGTCCTATACTATGACGCATATATTTCTAAAATATGATTTTCGCAAGAAACAATGACCATGGAGGAGGTTAGGGAGATGGAAATGAAGATCCTATATTTGGAGGTGACATAGGTTTACTCTATGGTGGTGTTCTCGATGGAATCTATGTTGTGGGCTCTAGGGAATGGAAATGGGATGCCCATGATCCTAGGGATCTAAGGGTTGTGTTGGTGGCAGTAGGAGTAGGAGTTGGTCTTATTGGTGGTAGTAATGAGAGTGTGTAAGTGTGGAGGAGTGAACTAAAGTGCAAGAGTGGGTGTGTAGCGGTGGCGTGTGTGATGGAGATGTAGGGTGTGCTTGGAATGTGAGGTAAGTGTAAATGGTGTTGTAAGTAGTGGCATGTGAGATCAAATGAGTGTAAGTGTGTGTGTGTGCTTGAAAGCAAATAAAGAGTAGTAAAATGCTTGGAAATGAAATCTACTCTACTAGTGAGGAATTTAAAAAACAAGAAATAGAAATCAACTAACTAGAATGCAAGTAAAGCAAATAGAAAGTAAAAAAAATGCTAAACTAAAAGAGAAAACTAAAAAAAGAATGAGAAAGAAGGTAGGTGTTCCTCCCAATGGGGGCATAAAGCCTATTGGAGGAGGAAGAGGATCCTTAGCTTGAAGCCTACCTCTTCTTCACCTAGAAAACCAAGTCCAAGTGGGCACAAGCTAGCCTTTGGCCAAGGTTTGAGAGCTTAACCATGGAGCTCATAAGGAGAGGAGCTCTTTGCATGAGAGTGGAGTAGAGAGGAGAGTGGAACCGGGGGGGGGGGGTGTGCACTATTCATGTGGTGTTCTTTTATAGAATGTTGGTTGGGTATGGTGTTCCTATGGCGTAGGTTTAGGTGGGTTACTTTAGGGTGCAACTTAAGGGTAGAAGGTTCTATACTAAGGTGCAAAAGAAGGTGAGGGTGTAGTCAAGGCTTGGTCGAGCTAAAGGATAGGCTCAAGTTGGAGTGGAGGGTTGTTGGGATTAGGTGGGCTCTAAGTGGTAGTAACGGCTAAGTAAGTGGGGTTAAGTGGGTTTAGATTAGTAGGTGTTTGGGCTTTCTAATTGTGTGGGCTATAGTGTGTAGTAGAGTGGGCCTTGAGAGAATAAATTAAATACAAATATATAATAGCTACTACTAGGTCTACATAGATGTAAACAAAAATAGGAAAATATAAATAACTCTAATAAAAATGTGCACAAGTGTTATGTATGTATAAAATTATATATGAGAGTATGAATGACATGTAATTCACAATTTATGTATGTGCACAAGTGTGTGAGTAAGGTGCGTGTTCATAGGTTTGTGAGGTTAGCTTAATTGGGTGTGGATAGGTTGGCATAGGCTTGCATGGGCTTATTGCTCTGCTACTCCTGCCAGCTGCTTCTTTGCTCCCAGCTTGTTGAGATGGTTCTCCTATCTCCTTAAGCTCTAATTTTGCTCCCTAATTATGGTCCTATGTGTATAAATTGATGATATTACTCAATAGACCATAATATGATAAATTAGACTAAGGATGTACAGATGCAAGTATGAATGCAATGCATGTAATGTATGCTCTATTTACAAGTTGTGAGCTAGGTTATTAGCTTAATTTAATCAACTTAGGACCCATGATTGCTATGCAATCATACCCCCATACCTAAATCTTGCTAGTTCCTAGCAATTAAATGCATGATTGACTAAAAACTTTTTTTTTCTTTTTCTCTTTTTTTTTTCTTTTCTTTTTCGTTTGGTCTCTATTTAGGAAAATTGGACTTCAAGATATTTGGTTGTCACCAGCCTTGAGAACGGATAAGGGTTTCATCTTTAGAGACTAAATAGTACCTAGGTGCCTACCAAAATGTAGACCCCCAATTCCTTGCCTTATTTATAATTTTTCTCTCTTTCTCTCATTTTCTCAAAATATAAGCTTTTTCTTTGATTTTTGTTTAGGGTTTTGGGGTTGACAAGGCAATTTTTTCTTAACAAATAATATCAAGATAATCATTCGTCAAAGTACAAAATGTGATGGAAAATCTCCTAATCAAACATAATTTATATCTAACCACGTTGGTTTAGAGTGTCATATCCATAGGGAGACTTGAGCCCAATAAACTCACATATATCTAGCATTCATGTTCACAAATAGAATAGATTAATTTTTCCAACAATATTGAATCAAAATCAATAGTGTTAAAGAAAAACAAGGGTGCGAGAAACACAAGAAAGATCGAGAGAAATTGAGAGAAAGATAAAGGGCAACCAAGCAAATTCAACTCAATATCTAAATAAACAAATAAAATCCCATTCTTCAATCACCTCTCCCCCCTCACATTTCAACTAATAGAGGGGGTACTATTTGAAAATAGGGGAGAAGAGCAGAGGGCTTGTACGTGCGTAAGGAGGGACCCACCAACAGCGAACTTTGACGGAGGAGATCTATAGGTGGAGGGGAACTCGAGGGCAATGATGGCATAGAGGATGATGGCTGAATGTGGCTGGCGGAGTGGTGGAAGGCTCGTCGGTGTTGGATGCTTAGCGCTATGGTGGAATCGCAAGGGGTGGCGTGGACGTTGGGGGTATGGTATGGTGGAGAGTGGTCGAAGTGTTGGTCAGGTCGACATCGAGGATGGTGGACGACAGTTGTGAGAGGCGATGGGTTTGGGTTTCTTTGCGGTGGTGTAGCAAGAGGAGAAAAGGAAGAAGAAAATGAATAGGGGAGCAATTAGGAGATGGAGTTGAAGAGTAGGAGGGCTGCTGGTTTCAGGTGAGGGTGGTCGAGAGGTTGGCAGTGGTTTTTTTGGTCATGGTGGGCTACTGTGGGGTTGGCAGTGGTTTTGGGTTTTGTTGGTGGAGGTAGATGGCATTGGTGATGGTTAAGAAGGAAGGAGATACGATCTATGGTTGAGATGACGAGGGGGTCTGCGATGGCTGATTTGAAGAGGAAAATGAATGCACCCTATCATCGTTCACATGAGATAGGTGAGGTCGAGATGACGACAGAGTGCACAAGGTCCATGGTGCACGCTCGTTCCGTGGGGTATGCGATGGGTAGGCTTGATACCACGGTGAAGATGATGGCCCCAAGAGCCTGATTCTTTCCTTTTTTAAAAAAATATCTTGCTGTTGTGGCTTTCTCTCTCATTTTGTTTCTCTCCCCTGAATACTCGGCTCTTCTAATAGATTGGCAGCAGCGGTGAGGCAATGGAATTGGGTGGTAGTGCCGACAGATCATTAGACATCCAGATTGAGTTTTGAATGTCTTAAAAATGCAAATGGCAGTGGGTCCAGACGGATGGTTGTTAGACGTCCAAACTAAACTCAAGACGTCTTATAGAATGAAATTGAACGACTGTAGCTTTGTTCACAACTGAAAGGCAGACTGAAGTATAGAGTTGATGTGTGCAAACCCTACTTGCGAATGATGTCCTTGCATCTAGCCTGCACCCACCAAATAGGTTATCATAACCATATTCTATTAAATTTAAAATTGGCGCATAAAATTATACACAGACTAAGATAAATTGCAATTTAACTTTTAAGCAATTAGAAACTAAGCACATATAATTAAAGAGTACTTAGGCTAAATATTAGTCCAATAAATTGGACCAATCAAATACCCCCATGCCTAAGTTTTGGTAGTCCCTAGGAAAAGTGAAAAATACATGCATAGTGTATGATGCATGCTATCATGAGAGGGACAAAAGATTTCTTCTTTCTTTATTCAAAAAATTTAGAAATCCAGACAACTGTGAAAATGAAGTGATAGTAGCCTAGGAAATAGATCCAAGTGAAAAGCCAGCTTACATTTAAAGTTCGTACCTAACTCTTAGTAAAAATTCTATTAGGATAGGCAACTTCTTCCCTTGGGGATAAAGCAGAGAATAATCTATAATTTAACCCTGGCTTTTTGGTTTAGGTAGGAGATATTGAGTCCAATGAATTTATATTTGGTGGCTCACTCTCATTTCGTGCTACATGTAGTCTAGTACTGTAGACTCTAAATCTCTAGACTATCAAAAAAGTCAACCTAGAGAAAGGCTAAAAAAATTATTCTCTCTTAGTGTTCCTTTGCGCTCACTCTTTCTCCTTCTTTCCTTTCCGAGATAACAAATCACACTACATTTTGTAAATCTACTCAATGTTTGGTGGCCTCACATGCCATTCACACTTTAATTAGAGTCCTAATAGCCCTATAACTAAGTCAGAATTCCTCAGCCAATATTCGGGCGATAGAAATACTGAATAGTAGGTATGAGTCATATTTGGTGAATCGCAATGGGTGTTTTTGTTACCTCAATGATATCGACATATAATGAAATCAATAATAAGACATAGGTATAAACTTGAACATTTTTTTCTTCTTTTTTTTTTCATAACTACCAATCATAACAAACCTCAATGCAAACTTTTATTCATGAGTCATTATTAGGGATGATGATGTTTGAGAGGTTTTTGTGTGGCTTATTTGGTGGAAATGCCTACTCTCGACACTGGAGAGGGATGGATAGGATAAGAATATTTCTGACCTTTGACATTACCAACCTCCTTCACATGAGGAATCTATGAAGGATAGTTGTAACCATCCACCATAGTCATAGTTTTATTAGAACTCAATTTTTGTGCATCTACCTTATTTGGTGACTCTTAGGAATTCACACACAATGTTCGCAAGCAGGAACAAAGGGCGAAAACTATGACTAAGTCTGAGGTATCATTGTTCTCACGAAATCATCGTTATTCAAGATATACGTTGTAGTATAGGGTAAAATTGCTCAAAACATTTAAATTTGTAAACTCAGATTCAAGTAGTGGAGTCCAAGGTCGTTCACAGGGAGCAATTTATGCAATTCAATTCACTAATCACAATTTAACAAGAAATATATGCAATTGAAATAAAAAATACTCAAAATGATATTTCAATGAAGAACATAGTATCGGTGCAAAAAGATGTTATTTGAATCACCAAATTAACCCTTTAAGTTTAAGCTCTTAATTTACTTAAATGTTTCAACAGTAAACCACAAGTAATAATCCACATCAGTCAAGTATGTAGATATTCCAAAAGTAACCAACAGAGGGCCTCAGATGATAGACCAAAGGCTTCAGACACCTTAACAGAAGAGGCTTAACACCATAGAAGAAGCACAAGGCTCCTCTCCTTCAAGCCTCAGAAGAACACAGCAACAGTCCCAACAAAGGCTCAATGGCCTCACACAAGCCCGAAGAAGCTAAGTATTGAGAGAGGGAAAGGTTCAAGTCTTGAGGCAGCAAAACCTACCCCCTCTCTCTCAGATTCACTTTCTTCCTTTCAAGCTCAGAATGGACCAGACCTGGGTAGCGGGTAAAGGGATCCACCAACAAATCCCGTGAGGCATGAGCGCGGGCAAGGGCATGGACAAGCATGTGAGGAGCATGTGTACAGGGATGTGTGCGTAGGGTCCTAACCCTAGTGATACGAAGATGATAAGTGTCTGCGACTTTTGGCTTTTGTACACTGCGAAGAGATTTTCACTTTATGATGTGGGACTATCCCACAGAGCTTTCTCGCACAGCAACAATAGGAGGTGAAGCTTCCACTTCTAGTAGTAGACATCCCTTGCAGTTTCAATTGGCTACCTGGGAAGGAACCTGGAGCTCGGTCGCAACACCTGGGAGTAGTATCGTGGATGAATGTGGCCAGAGAACTGGAGTAGAGGTCAGAGATGATGGTCGTAGAGGTGATGCTCTGGTGGGTACCTGAGATCACAAATACAGCCTCACAGCCACGTCAGAGAAGCTCAGAAGGATCGCTGTGTTCTAAGGAACACGATGGCGACTGTGGCGTGCTATGAAGGTGTATGTGGTGTGATGGCGAGGTTGAGGAGGTGTTTCAGAGTAAGTCAAGTTCAATGTAGGTGTCGAGTGGCCAATCCCCTCAATTTCTTGAGGGGTTTTAGTGGGCGTGGAATGGTGAAGGTTCAAAGACCGGTGGCAAGCAATTTAGTGCAGTGAAGCGAGCGTGCGTGCTCTCTGGAGTGTGGCCGGAGCTGGGGAAGGTGACAGTGAGGCAGTTATGTAGGAGTGCAAATGTGGAGTTTAAGTGTGTGAGTAGGGTCAAGGGAAGGTGAGGAGTTAAAGGAAGGAGGTTGCAAATGATGAGAGGGTGGAGGTGACGTTGGCTATGATTGGCTGGCGCCGGAGACGAAGGATGCTCCGGGGAGAGGAACGACAATGTCTAAAGGGGGAGGAAGCCTCTTGCAGGTATGGTGAGGTGCGGATGACGGAGAGGAAGAAGAACCTGCTGCCTATAGTATGTAGTAGCAAGCAAAGAGGCCGGAGTTAGGGGGTTGCCAGAGACGTGTCTGAAGTAGGCTGGAGCTAGAAGAAGAAGGGCTATTCTAGGCCAAAAACTCGCTAAGGAGAGAGGTCTTGCAAGGGGGTCCTTTTAAAGGTCTCAAAGCTTGCTCCAAGCTTGGAAACAAGCTCGAAGAGCTTGAATTTTTAAGGAAAAAGATCCTTGATCTTGAGGAGTTTGCACAAGCTCCTGGACATGATTTGGGGTCTAAGACATGGTTCAGACGATTGGGGATTCTCTCAAGATCATTCCTTCCAATTTTGGAAGGAATTGATCGAGAAATTAGGGAGAAATCCTAGATTGAAGGTCGGTGTGTTTGGGTTGACATTGTTAATGGCGGAAGGGACCTTTTTGAAGAAAATGATGAGACGTTAGGGGGCTAAATGCAAATATTTTGAAAGCTAGGGGCTTAGGTGTGAAAAATAGACTTTAAATGGACTAAAATGTAAACTAGGTCAAGATGGACTCTGATTGAGCCTGAATTTTGGTACAAACCTAATTTATAGCTAAGGAATCTATTGGTGAAGTCAGATTTCAGTTTTGAACAAGTTTAAATGAGTAATTTGCATAGAAACCCAAATTAGGGAAAAACTCTGTTTGTGACTTTGTTTAAGGTCAAAATAGGTTCATATGGTCAAATCAATGATACCAAACCTCAAGAAATATTTTAATATAAATTTTAGGAGATTTATATGAATTTTATTCAAACCAAAACCTTAATAATTTAAGCAGGTTTGAAGTTAGGGTTTTAGGTGCTGTATTAGTTCTCGAAATGCTTAAAATCCTGTTCTATCTACATGGACCCACTTATTAGCTTTTAATGCTCATTTGACCCTCAGTTTAACCCTAAAAAATCCCTTGGTTATTGTTCATGATATGCTGTTAAAATTATAGAATTAACCCTTCTTTCTAGATCTCTTCTCAAAACAGAATGAAGTGGAGTTATAACCCTCAGATGGTTATGTAGGAGCATTTATCTTTTAATCCTGACTAAAAGTGACCAGTTAGGGCCTATGATGGTGTTCCCATCATACCCCCATGCCTAGCTTTTGCTAGTCCCTTAGCAAAAATCCTATGGATCGAACCAGGTCTCTAAGTCAGATGTAACCGTCAGGATGCCTTACTAAGCTGCATCTCTAGAAATTAGATCAAAATACCAACAATAAGTCTAGAGGTACTCAAGTACCAGCCAAGATCCAGACCTGAGCAGCTTTAGCCTGAGTCTGCCGTGAAGGTTTCTAAGACTCGGAAAAACTGCCCAGAGGTTCGTTGACCCCAGCGGTTAAAGCACTCGTGCGTAGACATAACATGTCTAGGTTTAGTTTGCCAATGCATTTTTATAAGAGAGAAATAGAGAAGGATTTTTTCATTTTGAGAGTTTTCACTCTTTTTCTTTTTATTTTTCCCTAAATCCAGCCTTGAATTGGCCCTAAACATGGTCAGTATCGGATTCCTTATCCTCACCATCGATTCTCGAAGGGTCCCTGGCTTTCGATGCTTCAGGATAGCACCGCCCATGGCAACCCCTAGAACCCTGACTTTCGATACTTTGGGATAGTGCCGCCCATCGTGTTCTGTAGCTAAATTCAGGCCTTGGCAATCGACATTTCAGGATAATCCTGCCCATGGCACCTGAACTAGCACAAGGTGCTTACATGCCCCCGATAGGATATTTAGATATCCTAGGAGACAAGCACCAAGGAGACGATTTGCTATTACACATCTTCGAGGGGAATTTTCCACCTCTCCATGCCGAGAACTCGTCCAATCAACTTGTGTTGTCAAGTTGCTCCTACGGTAGATCTTTGAGATGGCTTTTCAGCATAGAACACTTTTGTCATGTTTTTCTTTATTAAGTGCACTAAAGTAGACTTAGTATGTGATTTTTGGGTGCTTAGGTTAGCAAGTCCCGCAAACTAAAGGGCAGGCAACAGGGTCGAATAATCCTTAAGCCTTAGACCTACTACATCAGCTTTACACTTTCCTCAACCTCTGGAAGACTAATTAAGATCTTAACAAATACATGAGTGTTTAAACCTTGAAATAGGTCCAAGAGGAATAAGGTCGGTACCCGTCACTAATCTCCTAAGATTTATCCTTCCAGGTCTTAATTCATCATCCAATCTAACCTAGAAGTTAGGTAAGTTCCATACTCAAATTTTAAGGGACTATCTCATTTTCTTTTTATTTTTCTCCTTTTTCTTTTTCTTTTCTTTACTTCTCTTCTCCTCATTTGTTTTTCTCATTCAAATTGACCTCTCCTTTCCTATTTTCTCCCTCTTTTTTTTTCCATTTTTTGAATGAAACCCTTCCATGCATTGATTTTCATTGCGTTTTACACTTTAATACCCCCCATGCCTAAGATTTATAATGCCCTCATTGTAAATTAGGTGGGTACGAATTCAATTCAGATCGTTCATTAGAATAGGTGGGTGGTGAACGGGTTGGAATAACTATTGCAGACGATTTCTAGCTCTGATGCAAGTATCAAAGGTGGAGTCAGCTGTTCTAATGGACAAACCCTAAAGTGCAATATGATTTCAGCAAAGAGATATGTCAGAAGGGTTTTAGGTTTCAAGGATGACGGGTTGCCTCCCGTTAAGCGCTAAGTTTAATGCCATCAGTTGGACACAATGAAGCTCAGGGAGAATGGAGATCAAAAGATACTGCAGCCAAATTCGAGTTGGTAAGTTCGAAGAATGGTTTGAGTCTCTGACTATTCATGACAAAAGGTTCTAATTTGTGGTTGAGTTCACTGATTTTGACTGCTCCATTTCCAAATACTCGTCTCACAAGGAATGGTCCAATCCATTTTGATCTGAGTTTTCTTGGAAAGAGCTTGAGTTTAGCATTGAAGAGTAATACTTTCTGACCAAGATGGAAAGATTTTCATGAAATGTGCCTATCATGAAAGGCTTTGACTCATTCTTTATAGATTCACGAGTTCTCATACATGTCATTTTGTAGTTCCTTGATCTCGCACATTTGCAACCGGCGGTGGACTCTAGCCTTCAAAAGATCTAGATTTCACTTCCGTACTGCCTAATAGGCTTTATGCTCCATTTCTACAGGGAGGTGACATGCCTTCCCATACACGAGTCTAAAGGGAAACATTCTTAACTGGGTCTTATGGGCGGTCCTATAGGCCCATAAGGCGTCCAGAAGGCAGGTAGACCAATCCTTCCTATCAGGTTGAACAGTGACCTGAAGGATCTTCTTGATCTCCCGATTTGACAGTTCAGCCAATCAATTAGTCTGGGGGTGATAAGGAGTCGAGATACGATGTGATACCCATACTTTTTCATTAGGGACTGGAAGTGCACATTCGCAAATTGGATCCCTCCATTAGAGATGATAGCTCATGGAATACTGAATCGAGAAAAAATGTGTTGATGAATGAATTTAATCACAACTTTATGATCATTGGTTCAGGTTGGGATGGCTTAGATCCATCTGGACACATAGTCCACGGCTAGGAGAATGTATTCGAAACCATTGGATTTTGGAAAGGGACCCATAAAGTCAATCCCCCATATTTCGAAGATTTCGTACACAAGAATCGGCTGTAAAGGCATCATGTCACGCCAGTTCATGTTGCCTAAGGTCTGGCAACGAGTGCATGCCTTACAATAGTCGTGCACATCTCTGAAAATCGTGAGCCAATAGAATCTTCACTAGATGACTTTAGCTGCAGTCTTGTGTCCAGAGAAGTGACCACTGCAGGACTGGTCATGGCAGAAGGATAAAATGCCATTGATCTCATATTCCGAAACACATCTTTTGATGATTTGATCTGCACCGATGCGGAATAGATACGGATCTTCCCAAATAAAGTATTTGGCATCTAAAAGTAATGTGTCTTTCTTGGCTTTTGGCTAATTAGATGAAATCTGATGCAATGCCAAATAGTTCACCATATCAACATACCACAGAATATCCATCTTGATTGTTAAGAGGTGCTCATCCGAAAAATGTTCTGTGATAGGTCCGGAAGGGCCAATGATTAAAGAAGGAAGATGAGATAAGTGGTCAGCTACCACATTCTGCTTTCCCACCTTGTTGCAAATTTCAAGATCGAATTCTTGCGACAGCAAGATCCAGCAGATTAATCTAGGCTTTGCATCCTTCTTCGTAAGTGCCTTACTGCAGTGTGATATGAGTAAATGATGACGTGGGAACCCAAGAAGTATGACTTGAATTTCTCCAGGCCAAATACTATAGCCAGTAGCTCTTTCTCTATAATAGTGTAATTACGTTGAGCCTCGTCCAATGTCATGCTGGCGTAATATATGACCACTAGTTTCCCGTCAATTTTATGACCTAGCACTACTCCTATTGTGTAGTCAGGCACATTTCATATGATCTCGAAGGGTTGAGACCAGTCAGGAGATTGCAATATTGGTGCTTAGGTGACTCGGTAATGCAGGATCTCAAATGTGTGAATGCACTCACTGGATATCTCAAAAGGTGTGTCCTTCAGCAAGAGATTCGTCAAGGGGCATGCGATCTTAGAGAAATCAGGTATCAATCGACGATAAAATCCAACAAGCCCCAGGAATGATCTGATGTCTTTGACCAAGTTAGGCACAAATAGCTTGGAAGTCAGATAAACCTTAGCCCGGTTGACTTGGATACCTCTCTCAGAGATGAGGTGTCCAAGTACGATGCCCTCAGGAACCATGAAGTGGCTCATTTCCCAGGAAAGAACCAGGTTCACTTAGATGCACCTTTTAAGGATTTGGACCAAATGCAGGAGGCATTCATCAAAAGATTCACTAAATACCAAGAAGTTGTCCATGAAGACCTCAAGGTAATTACCTACCATATCGGAGAATATGGCTAACATGCACCACTGAAAGGTGGTAGGTGAATTGCATAGCCCAAATGGCATCCTGCGGAATGTGTACGTCCCTGTAGGGGTAGGCAAAGGTGGTCTTTTCCTGATCCACTGGATGAATTACCACCTAATTATATCCGAAGTAACCATCCAAGAAATAGAAAAATCAATTTTTTGCCAGTTTCTCGAGAATTTAGTCAATGAATGGAGCAGGAAATGATCTTTCTTTTTGGAGGCATTCAATTTCCAATAGTCTATGCAGACTCTCCACGAACTTGCGATGCAGGTCGAGGTGGTTTCTCTAGATTCAGTTGTGATAACGGTGAGCCCTACCTTCTTGGCACAACCTGGATCAGGCTCACCTAGCAGCTATCAGAGATCGGATAGATGATACCAGCATCTAATCACTTGATGATCTCTTTTTTCACAACCTCCTGTAGATTCGGATTAAGTCTTCTTTGCATCTCTTAGGGTGGTCGTGAGCCCTCTTCAGTGTAAATACGGTGTGTGCAATACGAGGGACTGATACTAGTTAGATCATCGAGAGTCCATCCGATGGCTCTCTGATGCTGCTAGAGAATAGAAATCAGCTTTGTTTCCTGATCAAATGTGAGTCAGGAATTGATGATCATAGGAAACGTTGATTAGAACCCAAAAATACATATTTTAGATGATCTAGGAGGGGTTTCAACTCCATAACCGGGTTATCAGCAGTGGGTGGGGATTCGGGATGGGCCTCAGAAGATGAAGTGGGAGCTAAGGGTGTATATAGATTAGTTCAGGGCTTCTCTATCTGTGGATCAAAATTTTCTTGGGGTTGAGGATCAGAGATAATCGGGTCATCCTCTATAAGCGGATCCTCAACCATAGAACTGATGTCACATATTTCCTCGATTATCCCACAGTTTCTTCCTTTTTTGGCCTTAAACATATCAATCTTTAGTGTCTGGTTCTCAAATTTCAACTCAATCTGGCCCTCTTCACAATTGATATTTGCCCTAGCTGTGGCTAGGAATGGTCTCTCTAAAATGATCTGTGTGTTCCTTAGATTTTTAGGAGTCTCCATGTCTAACATGATGAAGTCCACTGGAAAATAGAAATCATGGATCCATACTAAAACATCCTTGAGAATTCCTCTAGGTGACTTGATTGATTGGTTTGCTAACTACAAGGTCACCTCAGTCGATTTGAGCTCAGTTTCCTCGAAATGATCTAGTAGGGATGTGGGTATCAGGTTTATGGAGGTTCCTAAATCCAATAATGCTCGATCAAATTCTAACTCACCAATCTTACAGAAAACAAAGGGGTGCCAGGATCTTTTGTTTTTTGTGGGTGTTTGCTCAAGATGATCGAGCTGACTTGCTCAAACAATACGATCAAACTCCCATCTTTGCTTTGCGGCTTACATTTTGGTGTACATAAATCCTTCAGAAATCTCATGAGCCGATACATGGCGAATTGCATCCATCAAGGGGATGTTTATCTGGACTTGCTCAAAGAGCTTGACTAGATCTTCCTCAAGTGCCACGGGTTTGGGTTTCCTCTTTCCTTTAGTAAAGGCCTCAGGAAATTAAACCTCTGTAGGTTCCTCTAAGATGGTTCAGGTTCTATATCTGGGATAGGGTTATCTTGGATAACCAACCTAGGGTTAAGCTCTGAACTACCAGGATGAGAGTGGCTCGGATAAGGTGGATCCTAAGTTGACTTGCCACTATGGGTGGTAACAGAATTATGTCCTACCTAGTTTTAGTTCAGATTTGGCAGAAGTGGTGATTGCTACTGATATCCTGACTATGATATCGAAGCTTCCATTCCGTTTGGAGATGGACCAGAGGGGGCCTGATAAACATAGTGAGCTTAGCCCTGATTTGGGTTCATAACGTGCCTCTAGTTCTCCGCGTTATTTGGATTTGGCAGAGGCTGAGATGGAAGTGCACTAGGTTGGCAAGAGTTTGCCATCTGTGAGCTGATTTCGAACCTTTGTGATCTCATCTTTATGCTGTTTCTACATAGTCGCATTGGATTTTTGAATGTCAACCAGGCTTTGTAGAATTAGAGTCATTTGATCTTCCCTTGACAACCTAGATTGATAATTTGGATTGGGCCTGGGCTGAGCGGGCTTTTAAGGGTGTGGAGCCTGTAGTCAGGGCTGGAATTGAGATCTCAGATTTTGATTATTCCTTGACCACACGAAGTTGGGATGATTATGCCATCCAAGGTTATAAGTGTTTGAGAATGGATCATTCTAGATGGCATGGAGATCCTTGTAGGTTTGAGGAACTCCAGAGAAGTCAGAGTATTAGGGTTCAGAGTTCCCCCAACTAGAGCAGGTAGTTCCGAAGTTTCCTCCAAAACCAAGATCAGACGGAGGTGGATATAGGTCCATCATCTGATGAGAGTGGTGATAAATGTTATGCACAGCCGCCTACTGGAGGGAAGTTGAGCATATGTGCTCTGCTGTGCTGAGGTGGCTCTCTATAGTTGTCAAGTCAATTTGTCCACCTTTTCCTTGATAATAGAGACCTTATCCAGGCAACTGGCATCAGTTCCAAATCGATGGATGCGGATAGGCCTTGAGTTTCATGTGCCCCTCACGTGTTTGTCAATGCACAGGTAGTCGTCTGATCGAACATACCCATGGATTCATTGTTTATGGAGTTCTCGCACATATTCTCAAGAATGTCCCAAACGGCATCTTCATGTTGACCCATGATGCTTTCACCACAGGTTCATTGACAAAGAGCTTAATGTCATCATGGATCCCATGGTAAAAAGACTGGACTTGTTCCCACTTTGTAACTCCATGATGGGGGCATCTCCGCATGAGATCCAAAAAATGGTCCCATACCTCATGAAGTGGTTCTCTCGCATTTTGCAAGAAGTGCGTGATTTGGTGCCTTAAAGCATTTGTCCAACAAACAGGGAAAATTTTCTATAAGAATTCATTTTGGAGTTCCCGCCATGTGTTGATTGGATGAGTCAGAGTCGGAAACCAATCAGCAGCTTTACCCATAAGCGAGGAGAACATCTTCATGAGCAGGATGTCTCGATTTTGTATGGCAAGCCTGAAGGACTGGGCTAGATGTTTCAGTTGATTGATGTGCTGGAAGGGATCTTCGAAGTTCAAGCCATGGAATTTAGGAATAGCATGGATCATATTTGGCTTGAGTTCAACATCAGGCCCTCCAACTAGGATTTGTAGCCTGGTCTCAATCTCCACCGCAGCAAGATTGTAGCAATCTCGCATCTGAGGACATGGTGATGGATTGATGTGTGCATGGAGTAGATCATTGAGGTGTTGTAGCTGATTCTAGACATTGGGTTCTTCTTCTTGATTCTCCATGGATGTAGATGAAGGAGATCTAGGCTCAGAAACAGAAGAGTTGGAAGAGATATCAATCTGGTCGAAACGTAGCACAAACAAGTGAGTCGAAGCTTGACCTCGACGAGAATGAATTGCTAATGGAGGTCTCAAGGGTGGTCTTAAGGATATCCTCCCGAACATGCACTAGTGAGCCAGATGAGGAACAGAATGTGTAATGGCCCAATCGAGGCAACCAAAAATCTTCGGATGACTGAGGTTCAAGGCGAATGATACCTCTTGATCAGAAAATCACTCACTCAAGAAATACTTGGGCAACCAGGAAGGGAGAGTCCTGCAAAGGCCCTTACATGGTAGAACGTCCCCACAGGTTACAGGGTTTCCCCCACCTGACCATCCTTGTCACTGAGAATCCAAGTAGACCAAAATGAGCAACTTGACCCCTTAAATCTACCAATTTTAGTCCTGAATTATGGTGCTTTGAATTTTACTTGAACTTTAGAATTGATTTGTGATTTGTGACCTAATTTGAAGGTTGGTTAACCCACCAAGTGGGTCAACTTCACCTAACCTGCCCTAAAGTTTAGGATGAGTTAGGGAATGAACATAAAATTACCCTGAGTGGTTTGCAAGCAGGTTATTACGTCCCAAGTTTTAAGGATTCAAGTGAATGTTAGAACCTTCTTTTAGGGTCTTCTTGCTTAGGTCAATTCAATCAAGGCTTGGGTGAGACATAATGTAGGAAATCAATTTTCTTTTAATTCAAGCAAGTATGTTTTCCTCAAACCCTAAAGTAGAAACACTAATGTAGCTCTTTTCCAAGTCCAATTCTTCCAAATCGAGCACTTAGGGTTCAATCAAGAAAGTGAATAGCCCTGGGTACCTTAAGTCCCTAGTAGGTGCAAAAATCTGGATGGGGTTGTCTAAGTAAATCAAATCAGGAAACCCAAGTGATTAAATCTAAGAAAGAATAAAAGTTGATCCTAATTGATTCTTTTTTGTAATTTCCAGAAATAGGGCCTTAAGAAGAAGGAAATAAGATTACGTCGCCCTGGAGTTCTTGATGAGTACATCTCACAACCACAACAAATCAGATAGAACAAGTTACAATCACATCAAAATTGTAATTAGTGAAATGAAACTACGCGTTGCTCTATGGCATCGGCTCCAAAATGTGTTGGAACCTAGTTCCACTTCTCTTTAATATTTTGGTGTTAACAAAATCATTTTAAATCTAATGAGTTTATGAAATATTATTTTCAGGAAATAACATGATCTAAGGATGGATGAAAGAAGTAACGATGGCATAAAGATTGAAGACTATAGTTTTTTTTAATTTGTTGTATCTTAGAACTTTTGTATGTCTCCTAACAAAAAAAAGATATCTTAGGAGTTAAAATCAAAGTAGAGATAATTCGGGATCAAAATCACGTTCAATCATTTGTTTTAAAACTAAAGATCGACTCTTTGAAAATATTATCACATAGCTAAGATAAGATCTCCATAAAACTTGGTTTAAACTTGTAAGACAAGGTACTTGTAGCAAGTACCGGTACTAGTCATAAGTACCGGTACATGCTAGGCATAGGTTAGGGCCTAAGTCCCAAACTGTGAACAACAAGTACTGGTACTCATCATGAGTACCGGTATTAAGTGTTCACAACCCCGTTGCCTGTGAATCATAAGTACCAGTACCAAGTGACTTTGTTGGTACTCAACAAAATGCATTGAGTACTGGTACCAATGATCAGTACCGGTACTCCAAGCATTGTTGGGTTGACTGTGAGCAATCAGTACCGGTACCACAACTTCAGTATCGGTACCAACTAGCTATTGTGCCTAATTAGAATGGCTATATTACAATTTATGTTAATCCTAATCTTCCCAAATTGCCCCTAATGACCAGTAATTGTAGGGGAGGTGTTTAGTGGCCTATATAAACACTCCTTGTGTGTCTTTTGCAAAGAACATCAAGCCAAAAATACTCTCCTTGCCTACACCTCCATTTCCCAATTTTCTAGCTGCAAAGGAGCTTGATTTGTTGCATTATTAAATCATTTGCTTTCATTTTAGTATTCTCATTAGATTAATTCATATACTCTTTAAGCAATATACTTGTTGGAGACTTAGGAAATTTAGTTGTAAGCTTTTTATATCTTGCTTATACCTGTACTTTTGTTCATTTCTTTATCTTGTAATTGGGTTGAGGTAACCCGTTAATTACCTCAGGTTATTAGTAAATGATTTCCTTCGGGTTGAGGGAATCAGGTTAAAAATCCTAAGTTGGGAGACTTAGGTAGTGGAGTACCTGAATGAGGGGAACCACTATACATCTCATGTGCTTTTTGTGGTTTGCTTATTCTTGCAATTTTTATTTATATACCACACTATTCATCCCCCCTTCTAGTGTGCTTGTGCCCTACAGATCCTACAGGTGGTATCAGAGCGGGTCACGAAAAGATGTAAACATTCTCTCTTGCAATGGCATCATCAGTCAAGCGCATCGAAGGACAGTCATCCACACGTCCTCCCTACTTTGATGGGATGGACTATGGATACTGGAAGAGGAGGATGCAAATCTTCCTCAAGGACATGGATGAAGACTCTTGGACTCTCATTCAAGAGAAGTACATGGATCCGAAGCCGCAAGAAGGTGTTGTTTGGATGGCAAATCAAAATAAGATCGCTGGAAATGTAAGGGCAATGAACGCACTCTATTGTGCGCTATCAAGGAAAGAGTTCAATCATATCTCTGCGTGCAAGTCCGCGTACAAGATATGGAATACTCTTCAAGTCACATATGAAGGTACAAATAAGGTAAAAGAAACATGAATCTCAATTCTAACCGAGAGTTATGAGTGTTTCAGGATGAAAAAGGAGAAACAATCAAAGCAATGTAAACAAGATTTGGGGATATCATCAACCCCATGAAGAATTTGGGAGTGAAGTTTACGGAAGAACAACTTGTAAGAAAGATTTTGAGATCCCTTACAAGTGATTGGTCTCCAAAGTCCACAGCAATCCAAGAGGCTAAGGATTTATCCATTCTCCCCTTGGATGACTTGATTGGAAGCCTCATGGCATATGAGGTTCAATTGGAGAATATGAAGAAGAATGAGGAGAGATCTGTAAGCAAGAAGGAGCTTGCTTTCAAAACCATGTAGGAGGATTTGGACTTCGACGATTCCAACTTTGACGAAGAAGAGGAGCTTGCTCTTCTAACAAGAAGATTCCAAAGATTCATCCAAAAATAAGGTAACAGAGTCAATAAATTTTCAAATGACATTGTTTGTTTTGAGTGCAAGAAGAAGGGGCACGTACAAAAAGATTGCCTAATGATCAAGAAGAAGAAGGAAGGAAAGAAGAAGGACAAAGAACTCAATCAAAAGAAAAAGAAGATATCAAGAAAGGCATACAAAGAGACTTGGGATGATAGTGATTTTGACATGGAATCATCTTTTGAAGAATCTAAAGAAACGGAGGTTGCACATCTTTGCTTGATGGCAAACAACGATGAATCTGAAATGAGGTAGATTTTGAAATTACCTTTCATAAATTATTACAATCTTATGAAGAGTTATATGATAAAGCTAGGATAATTAAAAAGGAAAATAAGGTCTTGCATGATAATTATAAGACTCTAGAAGTAGAAAAATCTTGTTTAGAAGTAGAGTTAGACATAGCAAAAGATACTAATTCACAATTACATACAAAAATAGTAGAATTAGAGGACATTTATGAACATTTTGAGGGAACATTGAATAATTTAAAAATAAAAACTAGGTTGAATATAGAATTTTGTAATAATTTAAAAGTCAAATTCAATAATAAAAAGAACACACAAAATAAGTCACATGCACCTAGACATGCATGAATTTATCAAAAGATCAAAAATCCTAAGAATTATAGATCTAACACAAAGGTGATCTATAAACCTAAGAATTTGAAGAGTACTAACCATCAAGGACCCAAAAAGAAAAGGGTATCTAAATCAAATTTGATAAACTATTTTACAGGTTAAGAAAGACAAATGGATCCTAGACAGTGGGTGTTCCAAGCATATGATAGGACACTCTGACCTCTTTATCAAGTGGACAAGAATCCAAGATGGTGGATACGTCAAGTTGGGCGATAACAAACATTGTCACATTTTTGGTGAAGGTCAATAGGTAATTCCTCTAAGCAAGTACGTAATGTTCTTTTGGTAGAAAATTTAAAACATATCCTGCTTAGTATTAGTCAAATATGTGATAATGAATGCGATGTATTATTTACTAAAGTTGGTTTTAAAATATTAAAAGAGGGAACAAACACAATTTTAATTAAAGGTCTTCGATATGAAAATATCTATGCTCTTCATTTTTCACAAGAGAAATTTGTAAAATGTTTACTTGCATCCCATGTTGAAGTAGATTTATGGCACCATAGGCTAGGTCACATTAATCACAAACATCTAAATAAGTTAGCCAAAAATGAGTTAGTAAGGGGCCTACCCAAACTAACTTATAAAAAGGATGCATTGTGCAAATCTTGTAAACTCGGAAAAATGCACAAGGCTTCTTTCAAATCAAAAGACTTAGTTTCAACCACACGACCTTTAGAGTCGTTACACCTTGATTTATTTGGGCCAACACGATTTGAGAGCCTAAATGGATCAAAATTTTGCCTAGTTATTATTGATGACTTTTCAAGGTTCACTTGGGTCATCTTCCTGAAACATAAGGATGACTCATTTGATTCCTTCCTAAGTTTTGCTCGAAGACTTCAAAAGGAAAAATCATCTTCAATTTTTAGATTTAGGACTGATCATGCGGGTAAATTTGAAAATGAAAAATTTTTAAGTTTTTGTGTCAATTCTAACATAACCCATGAATTTTCATTTCCTCGAGCACCATCTCAGAATGGTGTTGTAGAGTGTAAGAATCGCACTCTACAAGAATAAACCTGAACTTTGCTCTTGGAGTTTGGACTTCAAAAATATTTCTGGGCTGAAGCAATTCATATGGCATGTTATGTTCTTAATAGAACTCTCTTAAGGCCTATTATTAAGAAAATTCCATATGAACTTTACTATGAGAAGTCTCCTAGGATTTCATATTTCAAGGTATTTGGAAGTCGATGTTATTTATTAAACACTCGAGATCGACTTGATAAGTTTGATGCTAAAGGTGATGAAGGCATCTTTATTGTCTATTCAACTAGAAGAAAAACATATCGAGTCTTTAATAAAAGAACCTTTGTTATTTAAGAATCCCTGCTTGTTTCATTTGATGAGATAAACTTAGGAGAACCTGAACCAAATCATTTAGATTCTAATGATGAAGATAACCCCTTCATCAATGTGTCGAAAATGGAAGATTCTGGGAATGTACATGATCTTCCAAATGAATGGGTACACCATAAGGATCACCCTCAAAGTCAAATTATAGGTGATATTGAACTAGGTGTAAAAATCCGATCTCACTATAGAGCCAATTTTGTCTTTGTTTCTCAACTTGAACCCAAGAAATTTGATGAGGCATTAAACGATGAATCATGGGTTGTAGCTATGCAGGAGGAGCTACTCCAATTTATAAGGAGAAATGTTTGGAACTTGGTACCCGCTCCTGAAGGTAATTCCATCATTGGAACCAAGTGGGTGTTCCAAAATAAATTGGATGAATCTAGTTCAGTAATCAGGAATAAAGCCCGACTTGTAGCTCAAGGCTATAACCAACAGGAGGGTATTGACTTCGATGAGACATATGCTCATGTTGCTCGCTTGGAGTCTAAACAGATGCTACTTGCTTTTGCAACTACAAAGGGCTTTAAGTTATATCAAATGAATGTCAAGAGCGCTTTTCTTAATGGCTACATTAAGGAAGAAGTTTATGTTCAGCAGCCTCCGAAGTTCGAGAACCCAGCACACCCAGAGCATGTATACAAACTCAATAAGGTGCGATATGGACTTAAACAAGCTCCCAGGGCCTAGTATGAGAGACTTAGGTCCTTCTCTAGCATGGATATAGAATTGGGATTGTTGATTCAACTCTTATTATAAAGGAAGGAGATGACATCTTGTTGGTTCAAATATACGTCGACGATATTATATATGGATCAACCAAGGAGTCTCTATGTCAGCATTTTTGTGAGACTATGAAGGCTGAGTTCGAAATAAGTATGATGGGTGAACTCAGATTCTTTTTAGGCCTCCAAATTCAACAATTAGACACAGGTATGTACATTAGTCAAACTAAATATGTCCTTAAAATTCTCAAGAAGTTTGACTTTGAAAAAGTAAATGGAAAAGAGACTCCAATTGCTCTATTTGCTTCTTTTGGTGAAGATTTATCCGGCAAGAGGGTAGATGAAAAGAAATACCGGGGTATGATAGGTTCACTTTTATACCTTACAACCTCTAGATCTAATATTCTCTTTGCTACATGTTTATGTGAGAGATTCCAATCCGAACCCAAGGAATTTCATTTTAATGCAGTAAAAAGAATATTTAGATACCTAAATAGCATAAGAGACCTTGGTCTTTTTTATCCTAAAGCACAAACATTAGACCTATTATCCTATAGTGATGCAAACTATGCAGGGAGTCGGACAGACCGAAAGAGCACTAGCGACACATGTCATTATATTGGAGAATCCCCAGTCTCATGGTTCTTTAAGAAACAGACTTGTGTTTCACTTTCTAAGACTGAAGCTAAGTATATTGCTACTTCACTTGCTTGCTCTCAGGTCATTTAGATGAGACAGACTTTGTCCGACTTTGGATTACTTTTTGCGCAATCCAAAATTTTATGTGATAATACAAGCGCAATAAATTTATCCAAAAATCTAATACATCATTCACATACCAAACACATAGATGTTAGACATCATTTCCTAAAAGATAATGTGCTTCAAGGTTCCATACAATTAGAATTTGTAGACACTCAAAATCAATTGGCAGATATTTTTACAAAACCTCTTACAATAGAGAGATTCTAGTTTATAAGAAGAAAGTTAGGACTTTGTACAATAAAAGAAATTCAAAATTAACAAATTAATTGCTTAATAATTTGATTGCAATTACAAAATTCCCTGAGGGTCTAACTGTAATTTACCCACCATTGCTAAAAGGGGGAAAACTGTAATATTTCCATATGACTAGAAATATCAGGGTATTATTTGCAATATGGTTATTTAACTTAGGTTGTTGACTACATTATTTTTCAACACCTAAGTTGATTAAAATATTTTCTCAACCACTTAAGTGGTCATGTGCCTAGCACATGACCCATCCCATATAAAAGAGGCCAAGTGCAAGCACTTGCCTCATTTCACCCTTTGCAAACCCTAGTTCTCCTCTCAAGAGCCACTCCAAGCCCTAGCAAAGAAGAAGAAGGATTACCTCCAAGCTTCTACTCTAGGTATATTCTTATCCCCTAAGTAGATCTTGCTACCTTAAGCCATTCTACATCTTGTTTTTTTCTTTTTCTCAAGATCATTCCTACTACTACACTTATTTCTCGTCGGGTACCAAATGGTACTGGTACCCATCATCGGTACCGGTACTCACTGGGCACAGCAGTGCTTGCTTTAGCGAGTAGGTACTGGTACTGAAGATGAGTACCGGTACTAGCTAAAATTTCTGGTTGGAACAGAAACCCACCAGTACCAGTACCAATCACCAATACCGGTACATGCAGGCTTAAGTGTGCTGTTATATGCACACATGAAAGCAAATATTCTGAATTTATAATTGTGTTTCCTACTCTATTTTACTGCATGATTTTATATGGCACCTAAATCTAAGAGTAAGGGAAAGGCACCTTAAGATTCATTTCACAAATTTTGCATCAATGAGGATGCCAAATCAAAGTTTGATTGGTATAAGGGCCTAAAGCTTCACCATTCTAGGCTAGTTGAGTGGAAAGACTTCTCTTTACAACTCTTTAACTTCACCACTCGTTTATCTGAACAAAAACTCATGCATTTCTTTGATGAGTCATTTTTTGCTGATGTTCCTGGAGTCTATCCTGATGTTAATTGTCTATTTTTTGCAAATCTCCAAGAACAAGATAATCAAGGTCATCTTGTCTTAACATCAAACATTTTTGGACAAAAGATAACTGTTACACCCAAATTTCTATCCACTACAACCCAATGTCCTAATTAAGGTCATGCTTTTGATACTCTTAAGGAGAAATTTCACACTTCAAAAATTCATGAAACACTCTTTCTTCCTAACTGTCAGGGAAAAGCCTTAGTTGCCCCAAACATGACATTATTTGCTAGAGTCTATTCAAAATTTTAGCATGGAACCTAAGGGCCAAATACTCGGAATTTCACAAAATCCCTGTAGACATTTTACCCTTGATCTATGCTATTATAACAAGTTTTCCTGTAAATTGGAACACGGTATTTATTCACTTCTTAAGAGCTCATTACCGTGCTTCAACTCTTCCTCTTGATATTCTTATATCTCACATTCTTATCAAGAGTAAAATTGATCTCTCTAACTTTACTCCGCTTAGAAAAGTGGTCTATTTCAAATGGTCCACTCTCCGGAAAATGGGAGTAAAACCTGCTAGAGAGGAATCCTCTAGTGATGATGAAGAAGAAGTTGATCCAAATGCTTAATCTTCTTCTCATTCACCTCCCAAATCATCCTCAGCTTTTGTTCCTATAACCTATCCATATCCATAAGTTGAAACACCTTGGGTAAATCTATCTAATGTGTCTGGAACTAATCCCAATATGATTAATACTTTCAATTATATTGGTCAAAATTTAACCAATCTTAATTTTGCCTTCCATCACATGGAATGCAAGTTTCATGACCTTTCTCTTTCCATTGAGTCTTCCCATGTTGCATCTTCCACTCAACGACCTAAACAAAGGAAGAGGACTCAACCTAAAGCTCCTCAAGAATATAGTGAAAGAAGGAAAAAGTACTTCCAAGACCCGTCATTTGTTTCATCTCCAATGGTGGAAGAAGAACCTATTCTTCATGATGATGAAGAGGAAGAAGACAATGAAGATGAAGAAGAGGTTTCTTATGATGATAGTGATGATGAAGATGCTGAAGATGAAGATGATGATGAAGATGACGAAACTGATGATAATGATGGTGATAAGGGCGGCAAACATGCTCAAAAGTCTATTAGGAAATGTCCTTGCAATTAGTTTTTGTCTATATCTTCATGTATTGAACATTTCAACATGTTTTTGCTTGATTATTATGTCTTTTAATGATGTATGACATCAATTATGATTGTTATGACTTTTAATATGCTTGTTTTCTTATTATGATTGTTTCTCTACCATATTGTTTCATTCCTAATCATTGTCTATGCATATTGATATATTCTTTTTTGTTTGATTGACAAAAAGAGGGAGAAATGGTAAATATACTGTATTTAAATAAGGAAGCTTAGTTTGAGGGGGAGGTTTCACTCCTAGCGGAGTTTTTTGTATTCCTTCTCTTATGAGGTTTCTATTATTTTAAATATAGGTATTTCTATTATTTTGTCAACACCAAAAAGGGGGAGATTGTTGAAACCTAGTTCCACTTCTCTTTTATGTTTTGGTGTTAACAAAACCATTTTAAATCTAATGAACTTATGAAGTGTTATTTTTAGGAAATAATAGGATCTAAGGATAGATGAAAGAAGTAATGATGACATGAAGATTGAAGACTATAGTTTTGTTTAGTTTGTTGTATCCTAGAACTTTTGTACATCTCCTAACAAGAAAAAGATATCTTAGGAGTTAAAATCAAAGTAGAGATAATTAAGGATCAAAATCATGTTCAATCATTCATTTTAAAACTAAAGATCAACTCTTTGAAAATATTATCGTATAGCTAAGATAGGATCTCCATAAAACTTGGTTTAAAATATTATCATATAGCTAAGATAGGTATCGTATAGCTTATACCTGTACTTTTGTTCTTTTCTTTATCTTGTAATTGGGTTGAAGTAACCCGTTAATTACCTCAGGTTATTAGTAAATTGATTCCCTCCGAGTTGTGGGAATTAGGTTAAAAATCCTAAGTAGGGAGACTTAGGTAGTAGAGTACCAGAGTAAGGGAAACCACTATACATTTAGTGTGCTTTTTGTGGTTTGCTTATTCTTGCAATTTTTGTTTATATGCTACACTATTCATCCCCCCTTCTAGTGTGCTTGCTCTCTACAGATCCTACAAAATGTTCGCGCGAACTCGTCGTTGTTTAGGTATACGTTGTAGTATAGGACAAAATCGATCAAAACATTTAAATTTGTAAACTCAGATTCAAGAAGTGGAGTCTGAGGTCATTCCCAGGGAGCAATTTATGCAATTCAATTCACTAATCATAATTTAACAAGAAATATATACAATTGAAATAAAAAATACTCAGAATGATATTTCAATGAAGACCATAGTATCAGTGCAAAAAGATTGGTTAAAATGGTGATTTGAATCACCAAACTTAACCCTTCAGGTTTAAGCTCTTAATCTACTTAAATGTTTCGACAGTAAACCACAAGTAATAATCCACGTCAATCAAGTATGCAGATATTCCAAAAGTAACCAGCAGAAGGCCTCAGACAACTGACCAAAGACTTCAGACACCTTAACAAAAGAGGCTTAACACCACAGAAGAAGCACATGGCTCCTCTCCTTCAAGCCTCAGAAGAACACAGCAGCAACACCAACAGAGGCTCAATGGCCTCACACAAGCCTGCAGGAGCTAAGTATTGAGAGAGGGGAAGGCTTAAATCCCGAGGTAGCAAAACCCACCCCCTCTCTCCCAGATTCTCTTTCTTCCTTTCAAGCTTAGAATGGACCAGGCCCGAGTAGAGGGTAAACTGATCCACCACCCAGACCCATGAGGCGTGAGCGCAAGCAAGGGCGTGGACAAGCACATGAGGAGCACATGTACAGGGGTGTGTACATACGGACCTGACCCTAGTGATACGAAGGCGATAAGCGTCTGCGACTTTTGGCTTTTGTACGCTGTGGAGAGGTCTTCACTTTACGATGTGGCACTAACCCACAGAGCTTTCTCGCACAATAGCAGTAGGAGGTGAAGCTTCCAATTGCAGCAGTAGACGTCCCTTGCAGTTTCAATTAACTTCCTAGGAAGGAACCTGGAGCTCGGTCACAACACTTGGGAGCAGTATCGTAGATGAATGTGGCTGGAGAACTGCAGTGGAGGTCGGAGAAGATGGTCGCAGTGGCGATGCTCTGGTGGGTACCTGAGATCACAAATACAGCCTCGTGGCCACGTCAGAGAAGCTCAGAAGGATCATCGTGTTCTAAGGAACACGATGGTGGCTTTGGTGTGCTGTGAAGGTGTGTGTGGTGTGCTGGTGAGGTCAAGGAGGTGGTGCAGAGTAAGTCAAATTCGGTAGGTGTTGAGTGGCCAATCCCTCAATTTCTTGACGGGTTTTGGTGGGCATGGAACGGTGAAGGTTTAGGGACCGGTGGTAGGCGATTTGGTGTTGTGGAGCGAGCATGCATGCTCGCCGGAGTGTGGCCAGAGCTGGGGAAGGTAACGGTGAGGAGGTTGTGTGAGAGTGCAAATGCAAAGTTTAAGTGTGTGAGTAGCGTCAGGGGAAGGTAAGGAGTTGAAGGAAGGAGGTTGCAGATGAGGAGAGGATGAAGGTGACGCCGGCTATGATTGGCTAGTGCTGGAGACAAAGGATGCTCCGAGGAGAGGAACGATGATGACTAAAGGGAGAGGAAGCCACTCGCAGGTATGACAAGGTGAGGATGACGGAGAGGAAGAAGGACCTACTGCCTATAGTACGTGGCAGCAAGTGAAGAGGCCGAAGTTGGGTGGTCGCCGGAGACGAGTCTGGAGCTGGCCAGAGGTAGAGGAAGAAGGGCTATTATGGGCCAAAAACTCGCTAAGGAGCGAGGTGTTGCGAGGGGGGACCTTTTAAAAGTGTTAGGGCTTGCTTCAAGCTTGGAAACAAGCTCGAAGAGCTCAGATTTTTAGGGAAAAAGATCCCTAATCTTGAGGAGTTCGCACGAGCTCCTGGACGTGATTTGGGGTCTAAGACATGGTTCAGACGATTAGGGGTTCTCTCAAGATCATTCCTTCCAATTTTCGAAGGAATTGATCGAGAAATTAAGGAGAAATCCTGGATAGAAGGTCGGTGTGTTTGGGTTCACACTCTTAATGGTAGAAGGGACCTTTTTGAAGAAAATGATGAAAAGTTAGGGGGCTAAATGCAAAGATTTCAAAAGCTAGGGCCTTAGGTGTGAAAAATAGGGTTTAAATGGGCTAAAATGCAAACTAGGTCAAGATGGACTCTGACTGGACACAAATTTTGGTACCAACCTAATTTAAACCCAAGAAATCTGATGATGAAGTTAGATTTCAATTTTAACCAATTTTGACTAAGAAGTTTACACAGAAACCCAAATTATGATAGAACTTTATCTGTGACTCTGTTTAAGGTCAAAACAAGTTTATATGGTCAAATAAAGGATACCAAACCTCAAGGAATATTTTTCTATGAATTTTATGAGATTTAGATGAATTTTATCCAAACGAGAACCTTTGTAATTTAAGCGGGTCTGAAATTAGGGTTTTGGGTGCTGTATTAGTTCTCAAAATGCGTGAAACCCTATTTCTGTCTGTATGGACCCACTTATTAGTTTTTAATGCTCATTTGACCTTTGGTTTACCCCTAACAAACCCCTTGGCCATTCTGTGTTCACGATATGCTATTAAAATTACATAATTAACCCTTGTTTCCAGTTCTCTTCTCAAAACATAATGAAGTGGAGTTATAACCCTTAGATGGTTATGTAGGAGCATTTATCTTTCAATCCTAACTAAAAGTGGCCAGTTAAGGCCTATGATTGTGTTCTCATCAATCATCATCCAATTATCTAGAACTGAAGAGTCCTTGCACTAGACTTAGTGCACCAATAGTCATTCTATTTTCACTTCACAAATGTTAGGTGGATCTTATAAAAGATAGTTTGCTTGACTCCCTTCTAACTGTCTAAGGGTTTAGAAAAAGGCAATGCTTCTCTTCGACAAACTAAAAATGTCTATTGGTTTTTTTAAAAGATCAATTACCAAGTCTATGTGCAAGTGAAGTAAATGTATTGGATTCTAAACTAAGAAATAATTTAAGAAGAAAATCTTCAATGACACCTCCATAATAAAAATCTTTTGCTAGGGACTAACCAATTTAGCTCAAGAAAATAAGAGAGATTTTTTTTTTTAAATGGATAATGCACCTAACCTAAATGCATTTAAATATTTATAAATGCTATAAACAACCTCAGGCTATACCCCCTCATGCCTAAGATTAACAATGTCCTCATTGAAAAAATAATGACATAGAAGAATATCACCTGAGGAGGAGAGTGGGAGAGATAAGGCTCCTCAAACTAAAGTGCATCCAAAACCTGGCCATCTGAAAGAGTAACATAAGGTTTAAGTTGTTGGCTATTTACCTTAAAGCCGTCACCAGAATTAGGGTTCCGAATTTCAACCACTCCATGAGGGAAGGCATTAATAACAACATACGGCCCATCCCAGAGAAACTTGAGCTTTCCAAGAAATAATTTAAGTCTGGAATTGAAAAGCCAGACTCACTGGTTAGGCTCAAAGGTCTTTTTAATGATGTGCTTATCATGGAAGACCTTTGTACGTTGCTTGTAAGCTTGGGAGGTTTTGTATGCTTCATTGTGAAGCTCCTCAAGCTCACTTAACTCTAGCATGCTTGCCTTACCTGCTTTATCTATATTTAAGTTGATGTTTTTAATAGCCCAATAAGCTTTATATTGGATTTCAACGGAAAGGTGGCACACTTTTTCGTAGGCAAAATAGAAAGGTGACATGCCTAAGGGAGTCTTATATGCTATTTTGTAGGCTCAAAGAGCATCATTCAATTTTTTTGACCAATCCTTACGGTCAGGCCTAACAGCCTTCTCTAGAATCCTCTTAATTTCTCTATTAGACACTTCAACCTGACCACTCATTTGGGGATGGTAAGGTGTGGGTATCATGTGATTGACTCCCAAATTTTGGAGTAGTCTTGTGAAGTGCACATTCTTAAAGAGGTCCTCCATCACGTATGATAGTCTTTGGGTACCCGTATTGAGAAATGATATTAGCCCTAACAAAATCCAAGACAACGATATGATCATTGGTCCGTGTGGGTATGGTTCTATTCATTTCATCTAAACCTTCTAAAATTCATAGAAAAATATTCCTTGAGGTTTGGTATCCTTCATTTGACTATTGGAACCTATTTTGACCTTAAATAGGGTCATAAACAAAGTTCTGCCCTAATTTGTGCTTTTTCATAAATTACCCTATTAAATTTTGTCAAAACTAAAATCTGACTTCACCACCAGATTCCTTGGATCCAAATTAGATTTTTACCAAACTTTGGGCTCAATCATAGCACACTTGACCTAGTTTGCATTTTAGTCCATTTAAACTCTATTTCTCTCAATTAAGCCCCTAACTTTTCAAATCTTTGCAATTAGGTCCCTAACTTTTGTCATCATTTCTTGCAAAATGGTCCTTACTTCCATTAGTGTGAATGCAACAGCTCCATTGAGATTTGAGTGACGAATTCTCACTTAATTCTCAATCAAACATTTCCAAAATTGAAAGGGAGAATCCTTGAGAGATTCTCTACCAATTGGACTAGGTATTGGACCTTGATTTAGCCTAGAATCTTCATGAGAACACTCACAAAATTAGGGATTTTTCATCCCTAATTTTTCGAGCTCGCGAAGCTTATGTCTAATCTTGGAAGCCTCCCTAAGGCCTTTAAATAGGCTCCTCTTGCGACTCCGAGCACTTTAGCGAAGTTTAACACCAGAAATCCGTCATCTTCTCCTCCTCCGATCGTCCGCACCTTCATCTCCAATGATCTCATCCATCATCTTCATCAAGTTGGACAACAATAAAATTGGCTGGCCCATTATCCTCCCCTCATCCTCCTAATCGTCGCCCACCAAAGCATGATTGCCCTCTCCCTTTCCTTCATCGTCATCCTATCGCCGTTGACATCATCTTCTCTAGCTTTGGTCTATCATAGCTGGAGCCCTCCGCCCGTCATCTCTATCTTTGAGTCCCTCTATCTCTTCCTCTTCCCTTACTGATCCTCTCCAACCCTTAGCCCTTAGGTTCGACCACCAACACAACCACAACCACCATTGTCTCCCTCTACTCTGGCCAAGCTCCGACAAAGCCCTCCACTCGCTCCACTACAACAACCACCTGCCACCAGTCCCTACACCTTCGCTATTCCTCACCCACCAAAACCTCTAAACTAATTGAGGGGATTGGCCTCTCAAACACTCCACTCGACACTACCTTCACCACACCACCTTCCTGAGGTCGCCAGACCTCCACACACACCCTCATGCGACACCACAACCACCATCGCACTCGTCGACATTCGATGATCCTTTTGAACTGCTCTGATTGGGCCATCAGGCCATATTCCTTGTTTCAAGTACTTCATTGATCTCTGCTGCCGCCACCATCATCTTCGACCACGGCTGCTATTCTCTGGCCTCAATCATCCGCGAATCCACTCCCAGGCTGCGCAGCTGAGTTCCAAGTCTTTTCCCAGGTACTCAATCGAAGACTTCGGCTGCGGTTGCTATTCCAATTGACACCGTGGTGGGATAGTCCCGCATCGTCAAGAGAAGGACCTCCCACAGCGCATATAAGGAAATGTCACTTAGGCTGTTTGCCTTCGAGTCACTAAGGTTAGGTCCCTACCACATGACCCCGCACACGCTATGCCTTACGTGCTCATCCACGCCCTCACCCGTGCACATGCCACGCGGGTCTGGGTGGTGGATCCGGTTATCCGTTACCTGGGTTTGGTTCGATTTTGAGCTTGGGGAGAGAGAAAGAGGATCTGCAAGAGAGGGGGTGGATTTTGCTCTTGTGCACTCCCTCTGCTCTCAGTACTTAGCAAAATTCCTTGAGCCTGTGCTGAGCCTCTCTTGAGGCATGAAGGAAAGAAAGGGAAGGTTTTGTGGCTCGAAGAAGAAAAGGCCCTAAAAGCCTTTGCTCTTGGTACCTCCTATGGTGTTGTGCTTGCTGAGGCTTAACACTTAAGTCATTTGATACATAAGGCCGACGTCTGAGCTTATTGTGGCATCATTTGAATAACTTGATTAACGTTGATTAATAGTTGTGACTTATTGTTGAGATATTTAAGTAGTCGTGAGCTTAAACTTAAAGGGTTAATTTGGTGATTCAAATCACCATTTAACCCAATCTTTTTGCACTATTATTATGATTTTATTGAAATATCATTTTGAGTATTATTGATTTCAATTGCATATATTTTGCGATTGGTAAAATTAAATTGCATACTTGCTTCCTGCAAATAATCTCAGACTGACTCTACTTTCTAAATCTGAGTTTATAAATTTAAATGATTTAAGCAATTTTGTCCTATACTACAATGCATTTCCTAAATAACGACGATTTCGCCCGAATAGACACAAGAAAGGCACCCATGAAATCGATGCCCCAAATATCAAAGATCTCAACAGGGAGAATAGGTTGCTGGGGCATCTCATCCCTTTTTCCAATGGTTCCCATCTGCTGGCAATGTAGACATGTGCCCACATATGTATGTGCATCTCTGAATAATGTGGGTGACCAAAAGCCAGACTAAAGAACCTTATAGGCAGTCTTTTTCCCACTAAAATGCCCTCCACAGTGAAGGTCATGGTAGAAATTCATAACACTCCTTTGTTCTTTGTCAGGGGCACAACGGCGAAATAACTGGTTATGGCCTATTCTAAATAGCTTGGGTTCCTCCCAGTGATAAAATTTAGCTTTGGTAAGAAACTTGTCTCGCTTCTGCTTGTCGAAAGTACTGGGGGTAATGCCTGTGACCAGATAATTCACTGTATCAGCAAACCAAAGAGTTTTGATCTCCATGGCCATCAGAGATTCATCAGGAAAAGTCTCCTGAATACTGCAAATAGGGGTTGATGACTCAATAGGGCTCCTAGATAGATGATCTGCTACCACATTCTCAACTGCTTTCTTATCTTTAGTTTCTAGGTTAAACTCCTAGAGTAGCAGAATCCAACCAATCAAATGAGGTTTGGTGTCCTTCTTAGCAAGAAGGTGCTTTAAAGCAAAATGATCGTGCACACCACAACCTTAGACTCCAATAAATAAGACTGAAACTTTTCCAAAGCAAATACTACTACAAGAAGTTCCTTTTCAGTGACCGTGTAGTTTTGTTGAGGATTCGTAAGGGTCTTGCTGGCATAATGCAAAACATGAGGTTTACCAGCAACCCTTTGACCTAAGATCGCTCCCACGGCGAAATCAGAAGCATCGCACATATGCTTAAATAGGAGGGCCCAATTTGGTGCTTGGAGAATCGATGTAGTAATAAGGGCTCTCTTCATGACTTGGAAAGCTTCACCACATCTCTCATAAAAATTGAAGGAAACATCCTTCGCTAACAGGTCATAGGGTAGCTTAGAGATTTTACTAAAATCCCTAATGAAGCGCCTATGGAATCCAACATGGCCAAGAAAAGATCTAACTTGACAAACATTGGTGGACAATGGAAGTTTAGAGATGGATTCGATTTTGGCTTTATCCACCTCTAATCCTCTCTCGAAAACTACATGCCCCAAAACATTGCCCTGCTGGACCATAAAATGGCTTTTCTCCCAGCTAAGCACTAGCTTTGCCTCTTCGCAATGGGTTAAGACTTTATCAAGGTGCGAGAGGCATAGGTCAAATGATGAGCCATAAATGGAGAAATCATCCATGAAGATATCTACAAACTCATCGATCATGTCAGAAAAGATAGCCATCATACATCATTGGAATGTGGCAAGAGCATTACATAACCCGAATGGCATTCGGCAGAATGCAAATGTACCATACAGACTTGTGAAAGTGGTATGCACTTGATCATAATGGAAGACAACTATTTGATTATACCCAGAGTACCTGTCAAGGAAACAGAAGTACTTGTTCCCTACCAATTTTTCCAAAATCTGGTCAATAAATGGCAAGGGGAAATGGTCTTTCTAGGTAGCTGCATTCAAACGGCTGTAATCAATGCAGACCCTCCCGCTGGTTGAGGGTCTACTAGTGACCAACTCTCATTGGTCATTTTCTTCCACAGTGATTCCTACCTTTTTGGGCACCACATGTACCAGACTGACCCATTTACTATCTGAAATGGGATAGATAAAGCCTACATCTAGCCATTTTAGAATCTCCTTTTTGACAACCTCGTGCATATTGGGGTTGAGCCTTCTCTACATGTCTCAAAAGGGTTTCACAGACTCATCTGTGTATATATGATGCATGCAGAGGGAGGGGTCAACACCCTTAATATTAGCTATCGACCATGCAATAGCTTCCTTGTGCCTTTATAAACACTCAAGCAAAGCTCCCCCTTGTGATTCAGATAACGTAGATGAGATAATGACAGGGAGTGTGTCGTTAGGGCCAAGGAAAGAATACTTCAATGTGCTTGGGAGGGCATTAAGATCCAACTTGGGAGCCATTTGGATTGAGGGTTTAAGTTGAGATGTCCTCGCCTCAGGTAGCAGACCTACCTTCAGGGTCTAGGATGAGAACAAAGACTATGTGTACTCCCAACAACTCTTCCAATTCGGGCATATCCCCTTCATTTTTTTCAATAACCATAGGATGGTCCCTAGATATGGCCATTTGAAGGGGATCACTACATAAGAGTGTTGGAGTAGTCTCTTCAATGATTTCATCAACCACCTCAATTTGAGAACAATCTTCAAATCTGGATTGCTTGTAGGTATCAAAAACATTCAATTGGATTTTCTTGTTCCCAAAGCTTATTTTAAGTGCCCCTAATCTACAATTGATAAAGGCGTTGGCTGTGGCCAAGAAGGGGCATCCAAGAATAATGGATGGATTGGTGGGCATATTAGATGGGTCAATGTCAAGTACAAGAAAGTCAACAGGGAAAAAGAAGTTCTCCACTCTCACCAGGACATCTTCCAGCAATCCCCATCATGTCTTAAGCAATCTGTCTGTGACTTGGAGGATGACAGGACTAGGCTTCAAATCACCTCCTCCCAAAAAGTCATAGACAGAGCTTGGTAGAATGTTCACCCTTGCATCTAGATCAAGTAGAGCCTCAGCAATGTGCTGGTTACCTATAACCACTGAAATATACGGGGCTCCTAGGTCTTTCATCTTGGGAGGTGTTCCATGTTGGAGCACCGAGCTAACATGGTTAGGTAGGATGACCTTAGCATGGACCTGTTTCCTAGATCGTCGCTTTTGGGTACATAGGTCCTTAAGAAACTTAGCATATGACGGGATCTGTTTTATAGCATCCAATAAAGGCAAGTTGATGTGGACTTGCCTGAAAGTGTCTATAATCTCATCCATCCTATCCTTAGCTCCAGATGAGCCAACAAGAGATTTACTAGGAGCGGATAGGCCCTTAGGATAGGGCACCCTTGACTTATGGGTGGAGGGGTGAAAACACACATGAATTCATGATAAAATGTTTATTTATAATAGTTCCTAGGCTTAGCATTGCATATCATGTTATAAATACTGCATAACATCCATTGCATAGAATTTAGGATAATTGTGTATTATATACATTAATTCTTCCATTTTCTATGGCTAGGAGGTAGTGTGACATCTTTACGGGTTTCGGATGAAGAATTCAACCATATAGATGAATCCAGAGTGACGATCGCAATTCGTCAACGCAAAAATCACCCTGATCAGAGCTCTGTAGCACCCTCTACAAAAAGAAGACAGACGACCCAAATGGCACCACGTGGCTCCATCCAGGCTGCCCCATCTGAGCCATCGCATCCCCAGCCTCATCGCAAGAAGAGATCCCAGCCGTTGGATCTCAATCGAACGGCTGAGACACGTGCTCCCATGGCTGAAGGGCGCCTGACCTCAAGCAAGGATCCGCCTCGACGATTGGATCTCCATCCAATGGTCCAGGCACGCGTGACTGCACCGCCCTCCACTTACAAAGTGGTGCTTTTGCCAAATGGTGAAGTGCCCATTCCCTAAACAAAAGGCGCGGGTTCGAGCCGCAATCCATCACGCCCGCTACAGCGTCGGCTGAAATAGGGCTGCTCGATCTTGATCGAGCAGTCGAGATTCTTCACGTGCGATCTGACACCGCTCACCAACGCAAGGATGCATGCCAGATCGCATGCACGCAATCAAAGGTGCTCACTTAAGTCGACTAGATGCACTAATGATCGTCAGATCTCCACAAGGGTGCGATCCGCGCACATTCAAAGCAGCGAAGGCACGATCCGCCGGCATTTCTTGGCCGTGCAATGCTTCATCCGATGACTGTCAATGCATGTGCCAGCGATGCGAGATTCAAACATGGGCGAGTGCATGTTCCCTCCTCGTGGTGTCAGCCATCCATGTCCGAACCAACGATTGACGATCGACGCGCCCAACGCCAATTGCAGCCGTGCTTCCAAGCGCTAGCCAAGGCAAGTCAATGCTATAGCAACACCATCGATAGGTCTTTAGAGATGTCTAAAATGTCACTAAAGACCCGTGCACGCAAACCACCTCCATTCCACCACTATATAAACACCCCTACACCCCCCATTCCTCTTCATTTCTACCTACTCTACTCTCACCTACTTCTAAGCTCTAGTAGCCTACCAAAGCTCCATTAGAGCTTATTCTCAAGCTCTAAAGGCCTCCTATTAGTGTAATATTCCTATTTTCCACCAAATATTCATCCTTTATCACACCACCTTCATAGGTTGCCTTGGAGTCATCCTCCCACCTCCATTCCGGTAGAAGATCACCTCTGTCACCTCACCTCCATTTTAGAGACTCGTGAAGCATTCCTCTACCCAACATCCTCCTACATCTCACCTCCGTCGTCCTCCTGCATCTCACCTCCTTCATCCAAGCTTTCGCCAAGCACCATTGTCTTGCTGAACATCCGATTCGGGAGATTTTCTCTCACCCCTATCTCTTTTATGCTTTCATAGATTATTGTAATAAACATTTGTGTGATATATCATAGTTGTTTCATCTATCTTGTGATCTATCTTGCTTGCTTCTTCTATAAAAATAAAAGAAAAAAAATAACAAAACCCTAAAGCACCAAAAAGAAACAAAATGAAGTGCGGATTTCAAATAAAGTAAACGTCGCCTCCCTGTGTTCGACCCGGGACTCCTTGGAGTTTCGGTTATAAATTGTATTTGATAGACATATTTTGCGAGCTACGACGACGAGTTCTCCAAACCCCGATTTGAAATTGCGAAACACAGCTCATCATTTTGGCACCGTTGCCAGGCAGGCAACGGAACTTACTTTCTTGTTCTCTACGCTTCTATGCATTTACATATTATTAACCCTGCTTGTCTCTGATCTACTGTTTTGCAGGTACCCTAGCATGGAGATCCAAGTGCAGTAGGCCGGAGTAAAGTGCAGGTAGAGTAATCTATAAGTGCCCCCCCCACATTCCCCCCACTAGTTTCATTTCGCCACATTCATAACCAACACCGAATCTACTTAGGTGTTTGCATAAACCCTAGGATAGGATTTGTTTGTCTTGTTTGCCACCTCATTCACATATATATATATATATAAACGATACTTTTTGTGGGTCGAATCAATATACATACTTTATACACCCACACTTGAAGCACATAACCTAACTTGATTATCTACTCAACCGGAATTCCGATATGTGGAACTGGTACACACAAATCAACACATAAAGGAGTAGAAATTAGTCCAGGTTAATAATCTCTATGTGCCTAATTGGTGGTTGATTCGCCCATAGTTGTGGGCTATTTAAGTATTTAAGTGCCTACACATTAGGTTAATTCTAACATTTATTTAGCATAAATTAGGATGTAAATAGATTAATTCATAGTTTTAATTAATTACATAATCCATACATTGCATTCATATCTTAAGTGCATTTAGAATTAGCTTAGAATAGCATTCATCTCATTAGACAACCAATTAGGTACATTGTTTTCATTAACATAGAAGTTGAGGGTCTGTATATAAATGACCCTAATATTTTAACATTATTTTCTTTACTCTTCTCCTTGCAGGAACGGCTGGCTGCTGCTCCAACGTCGAACGGCCGCAGTGAAGACCCATTCAAGGGGCAGCGGATGTGGTGGATCTGGTCGGGCGGCTGATTTCAAACTTGTGCAGGCCACTACAAAAGGAGGAGGGAGGCAGTCGAGCTCGGGAGGCCTCCACCACCGACCCACCACTGTGCAGAGAGACCTTCTCTCTTCCACTCCATACTGCCGGCCTCTACTGTGGCGGCGAGTCTCCACCACCGTGGGCGTGTGGTGTGACAGGCCACACCGCCATCCGGAGCTTGTCCGGCCACCTCCGGCCGCCGCGCGACTCGCCGCCACCACCGATTCGAAGCCCTTGGTCCAAGGGACCTCCTCCAAGCTTCCCGCGCCCAGGCATCCGCTCCTCGTCGCGCAAGACAAAGGGGAAAAATTCCCCTGTTTTGCTACAGTAAACCATCAATTAGAAATTACATTTTATGCCATTGTCACTTTTTAATGATATTTTATTGATTCTGCATTGCGGAAATATCCTCTAGTTTCTCATAATTGCCATTTCAGCATTGTTTCTTGCTTAAACCTTAATCTAAAGGCAATCTTGGCTTGATTCTTGTCCAAACTAACTACGAACGAACGTTTTTAATTGGTGCGAATTTTAATACGTCATTGCCTCCCTGTGGATATGACCCGCTTCTCTGCGAGTGGTTATTTCTTCTTAAATATTGATCAGTCGATTTTTCCACCACATTAAACTGCAACCGACTTAAAAGCGAAAGATCGACTAGTCAAATGGCGCCGTTGCCAGGGAGGCAACAGACGCAATAATTTCTCCTAATTTTATTTTGATTATTTGTCAATTGCACAGAGATTTGACCATCTATTATTTTCTTTTCTGTGTGAGAAATTTTGTGCAAGAATCAGCCTGTGTGAGAGGCGACCCTTGACGTTGCCAGACGAGAAGTGGACGAGCAATTTTGAAAGGAGAAGGACGAGGACGCGACGGACACCATTGTATTTAGTCGCTAGTTTAATTAGACTAGAATTAAGACTGTAGACTTAATTTTTCATTGCAGATAGTTTGAAACCCTTGTTCTGGGGCGTATTTTGAGGGGTTTGTTCCCCGATTTTGTTTTGGGCCCGTGTTGGGTAATTTTTGGGAGTCTGTTCCCTTTTCTTTAGATTTAGGTTTATTTTTTTTTTATTATTATTACTTTTATTTGTTTGTGCATAAGTAGTTCTAAAAAAAAATCGAAAAAAAAAAACGAGCTGCCTGCCCTAGGATGAAGCATTTAGGTCTGTATGAGCAGCCTCTAGATTTACTTTTCTGCATTGCGTGCATTCTTGCATCGTAGATCGCTGGAGGCAAGGTACGCATTCTCGTACTTTGCATCCTATTTTTGATCATGCATTGCATTTGGGATTTAATGCGAAGACCACCTAATCTGTACTGAATAAATCTAACAAGTGGTCACATTTTCTTAGAAAAAGGACTAATCAAAGGAAGGACATTTTAAAAACCAAGGATTTGATTTTCAAACTTGGCATGCGATTCAAAGTTCAAAATCTTTGACGGTGTATGCACACTTATTTCACTTGCACCACGGCACGCTTCTAGACACTCCTTAGGTTTGGAAATACTAGGACAAGAGCCCTCCTTTCGTTGGATTCTGAAGTGTTCGGAACTTGAGATCAAAGGTTTTGTAAATCCAAAGAGGGGGATACCCTGTCATGGATTTTTGGGAGTAGTTGAGGAGCACCGCGAAAGCACAGCTTCAAAGGAAGGCTTAAGCCTACTTGCATCCCTCGATCTTCCATCTTTGGATTTACTTGACCATTTGAGATTTAGGGAAGAACACCTAAGCTCCAACTAGGTCTTCTTAGGCGAACCGTAGGTTGACAATAGGCATGTAATTGATTGGGCAAATTATATTGTCACCTGCAATCTGACTTAAAATCAAAAGCCTAAATTGGGAAAGACCTAAAAGGCCCTTTTTAAATTGTGTTTTGCTTGGGGAATTCTGATTGAAGTGTGAGTTAGAATGGACCACATTGCTTTTCATCCTTTCACATCTTGCCCACACCCTCACCCCAACTCTACATCCTTCAATCCCAGACGCCGAGATGGTCCATTCCTTGATGGACGTAATGACAATCATTGGGATCCATTTTACTCCTATTATAGGAGTATTGGCCTGGTTAAGCCCCAAATCAGTGAGTAGAGCCTAGGAGCGGGATTTGCTTTGCCCAATATCCCACATACCAAAGAAATACCCAACCCACCCTCCCTGAAAAAGTATTATGGTTGGACAAACACTCCTGGGTACTATGAGCCTGAGCCTGACTTCTCTCATGATAGAAATGACCTCTCCTCCTTGAAGATGGAAATACAGAAAATACAAAACGAAATGAGTGAATTGTTAGGAGAATCTTTGAGAGCAGGCCAACAAGAAAGAGATGAAATTAGACACCCAATCTACCCCATTGAGGATGACGTACACCCCTCTACAATAGATGCATCTCCCATGGGAGAGCTACACTTTAAGTTGGAGGGAAATTCTAGGGAGAATAGCTACTTTTCGAGGATCAATTTTGAAACCTCCCCATTAGATAACAATTCCTTGAGAGATCTACACTTTAGGTGGGAGGAAAATACACATGACAGTAGCTATGCATTGGAGGAAGAAAGGTGGCAACCCGAGGAAGATGATGATAAGGTTGAGTATCCACCTGAATTATATTGGAGTCAAAAGAAGGGAATGATGGTACCATTGGAAGACCTCGACCTAGATGATAGTATTTTCGTGACATTTGATGAAGTGGGTCAAAGTCAAGTTGTTAATCCTATCCTCCCTTCTGATCACGATATGGAACTCAAACCCACCCTTAGGGAACCTAACCCTAAAGAAATTGACCTATCTGAGGAGTCTGATGTTACCAGTGTAAACCATTTACCTCAGATAGAGCACCCTAGGGGATCTGCTGAGATATTAAATGATTCTAGACCTCGGGTACATGATGAATTGTGTGATGAGGAGGAGGACAAATTATATGAGGAACCTACATTCAAGATTTGGAGTGACACTAAGGGTGATTATGTCTTATTTGAAGAGTTAGCCCCTGAGGATGTCACAAATTTGACCAAATTAGGTTTCCTTAGCACACCCATTGATGATATTTCTCCTCATGATAAAATGGTGGAAAATTTGGAAGCAATTTCTAAGATTTATGTGGATTCACATATAGACTCCGGGGAAGATTTGAGTAAAGAACAAAAACCCAGGGATGACATTGATAGGATAATCCCTAGATCTGTTGCTTCCAACCTGCCTTCATTCACTTCGAAGTCACCCTCTGATTCGCTTATATCTGAAAGCGAAATTGTGACTCCTAATGAAGAGCAGGAAGATCCATGTGATGGTGCAAGGAATGCTAGGGATGAAATTGAGGATTTAGAAAGAGTGTTTGGGATGGACACCAATCTGATTAAACCCAACCTAGATCTTATGGCCATCCCACAACATCGTAACTTGGACACCCTAGATGATCCTTGCCTTAGAGAATTGCTCACTTTTGTTCTGACCAGGGGGCATAACAGACCAATATTTCCTGTAACGGAGTATCGGGTATGGATTGATGATTTATTTAGTCAATCCATTACCCTGGGGGTTTATCTCTGTACCATTGCTTCCCCATTCTTTTTGGAGGATCCTTGTCATCCTCCCCCTACCCCTTTGGAGGTTGTTTTACCTGTTTATCCTTTAGAACCTCTTCTGGTGACCTGGGAAGATTTCATTCCCATTTTAGTTGGGCGAGCATTTGCTATCGGGATTCATCATCAGCTCGCCAACATCCTAGGTTACCTATTTTCTAGGCCAACATTGCTTTGCTCATTTTTAGGGCCTATTTCTGCAATTCTTGAACCTGATTTGTAGGTTCTTTGGCTATTCAGCCTAGCTCTAACCCAGGTAATATCCTTCTATGCAATGAGGACATTGCAGATTTTAGGCATGGGGGCGTGTACTTGGGGATATACATAGCATAATTGCATACATTTGTACATATAAAAAAAAAAAAAGGTTTTGAGCTTAACTGACTAGATCTTGCAGTCTTAAGCAAATCAGAACTCTAGGGTAGACTAAGTTAATTCTAGGGTCAAACTTTAGAAGATAAATGAGCTACTAGCTTTAGACCTTTAGGGTCCTTTGTGGACTTAAAAACTTAAGTAGGAGTTAAGTTGCGGACCATTCCTCAAGAGGTTGAGGAAGGGAAACTAGGGTTTGAGTTAAAAGGTGGGGTAATACCTGGAGTCTTATTCTACTTTTTGGTTTATGGGTCCTTGTAACCCAAGCATCCAAATTTCACACACTTGGTCTGGTAATCAACTTAATTTCTATCTTTCTGAAAAGAGATTTGGTTCTCTTAGTTTTGACTTAAGAGAGGCTTGAAAACACATTTTGATTGGAAGAGTTCCCACCGCAGGAGAGGTCGAGTATATACTCACCTTGAGGATGCGATGATAACATATTACCTCCTCGGTGCTTGTCTCTTAGGATATCCATCATACTGGGGGCATGTAAGCGCATTGCGCGGTTCAGGTTCCATGGGCAATACTATCTCGAAGTGTCAATTGCCAGGAGTTCTTGGGGTCGTTATGGGCGGTGCTATCTCGAAGCATCGAAAGCCAGGCACCCTTCGAGGTATGGTAATGGGGACAATGAATCTGACACAGACCGTGTTGATAGTTGATCTGAGGTTAGACTTAGAAGAATAAAAAAAAAAGTAAATAAAAAAAAAGAAAATCCTTTAGCTCAAATAACTCAGACCAATACACAGGCACGGATGCTTTAATCTCAGGGATCAATAAACTTTAGGGTAGAGTCAGAAATCAAGGAAACTTGTGCCTGCAACTCGTCTTTAGCCGACCTAGTCTGTAACTTAGCAACTACTTAGGAACCTTGGGTCTAGAGCCTGAACTTAATATGCTTCTGAAGGAAGACTAAGTGAGTTGACTAGTCTACTTAGAGTGCTAGGTTTCGCTTAATTTTGCTAGGTACTAGCAAAAACTAGGCATAGGGGTATTTGATTAGCCCATAGTTGTGGGCTATTTAAGTATTTAAGTGCCTACACATTAGGTTAATTCTAACATTTATTTAGCATAAATTAGGATGTAAATAAATTAATTCATAGTTTTAATTTAATTACATAATCCATACATTGCATTCATATCTTAAGTGCATTTAGAATTAGCTTAGAATAGCATTCATCTAATTAGACAACCAATTAGGTACATTGTTTTCATTAACATAGAAGTTGAGGGTATGTATATAAATGACCCTAATATTTTAACATTATTTTCTTTACTCTTCTCCTTGCAGGAACGGCTGGCTGCCACTCCAACGTCGAACGGCCGTAGTGAAGACCCATTCAAGGGGCAGCGGATGTGGTGGATCTGGTCGGGCGGCTGATTTCAAACTTGTGCAGGCCACTACAAAAGGAGGAGGGAGGCAGCCGAGCTCGGGAGGCCTCCACCACCGACCCACCACTGTGCAGAGAGACCTTCTCTCTTCCACTCCATACTGCCGGCCTCTATTGTGGCGGCGAGTCTCCACCACCGTGGGCATGTGGTGTGACAGGCCACACCGCCATCCGGAGCTCGTCCGACCACCTCCGGCCGCCACGCGACTCGCCGCCACCACCGATTCGAAGCCCTTGGTCCAAGGGACCTCCTCCAAGCTTCCCGCGCCCAGGCATCCGCTCCTCGTCGCGCAAGACAAAGGGGAAAAATTCCCCTATTTTGCTACAGTAAACCATCAATTAGAAATTACATTTTATGCCTTTGTCACTTTTTAATGATATTTTATTGATTCTGCATTGCGGAAAATATCCTCTAGTTTCTCATAATTGCCATTTCAGCATTGTTTCTTTCTTAAACCTTAATCTAAAGGCAATCTTGGCTTGATTCTTGTCCAAACTAACTACGAACGAACGTTTTTAATTGGTGCGAAGTTTAATACGTCATTGCCTCCCTGTGGATACGACCCGCTTCTCTGCGAGTGGTTATTTCTTCTTAAATATTGATCAGTCGATTTTTCCACCACATTAAACTGCAACCGACTTAAAAGCGAAAGATCGACCAGTCAGTGGTGCATCTGGGTCACTTGATTGAATTGTTTGGACCGCACCACCCAATTTAAAATTGATTCATTTTGTAGCTACCCCATAGGATTTAATATTTAGGTCAAGCCAGGCACTCCATATTTCTTCTTGATTTATAAAGGAAAAACACTTGAACTCGTGATTTCAAATTTGGTTTGCCTCTTGAAAACTTAGTTGAACACGCCTAATATTTGTATCCTAAAAGCTACTAAGCAAGATCTGAATCTTAAAACTCACTTCATCCTTAATAATCTTCCTTGAAAACTTCTTGGTTGTGCACATACACATGCTCTCAAACAAATCATTAAGGGCACAACCCATTAAGGGCCCATCACATTCTGGAAGCACCAATATCCGAAACCTAACTAAAATTGGTTAGACATTGGCCCTAAGGACTGGTTCGCTCGTCAGGATCTAGATTGAGATTGTTCACGATTTGCCTGCTTATACTAGTCAATCAGATGTCTAGCTAGGGGAGTAGTGTCAAACGACCACGGCTAGGGGGTACACTAGGAACCAGAGGTGCAAGCTAAAGAAAAAACCTTCTCCCCAATCCCTCCTCTTAACTAGACAAATTGATTGGATACAAGTAGAGTGAATCGTCCATAATCTTAGGATGGATTCTGAGAGTCTGTAGACCTTTAGGCTACCCAACCTAAAGACAGGCTTATATTTTTTGTGCTACAGGGTTCCTTCTCTTCCCTGTCCTTCCGACTTCCTTCCAGTGTATGCTTGGAAGGAGGTCAATGAACCCTAGATTGGAAGGACCTTTAGACCATTCCCGGAGGCAGAGGTTGAGCTATAGCCAAGCAGATCCCATTGCTGATTAACAACCACCTCCCCCGCCCCCGAACCAGCAGGAGCTGAGTCTGAGGCAGTTGGAAGAATTGCAATAGATGTAGCAATGGTTCCAACGATTGAATGGTCAGGGCACTCGGCCCTTGAAGGATTTCTTTTATCCTTCAAACTATGGGGAACGTTCCAACATCATGATTCCTGCAGAGACATAGAAATCAAGCCCCAAGTCTTAAGTTTGATTAAGCATTTCCATGGGCTTGGCTCGAAGGACCCATTCCAACACTTGGAGGATCTAACCACTTTGGTTCAGACCACCAGAGCAAGGAATGTGAGTGAAGAGCAAATGATCATGAGGCTCTTTCCCTACTCTCTCAAGGATAAGGCTGCACATTGGTACCGAACCATCGAAAGACCAATAGAAACATGGGCTCCTCTTAAGTCGGCTTTCCTGAAGAAATTCTTCCCAATCGAACGAACCAATGGCTTGCGACGGGCGATTACCACTTTCGCCCAACATCCAGGGGAACTGTTTCATGGTGCCTGGGAGCAATTCCAGGAACTTTTGAGGAAGTGTCCACATCACGAGGTGTCGAAATGGCAACTTGTGCAAATTTTCTATTACGGATTGGTTGAACAACTCCGTAATCACATGGATGCCTCTTGCGAAGGTAATTTCCTCAACAAGGATGTAGATAGCACATACGACCTATTTGAGAAAATGAGTAAGAACTCAATTAATCATGCCTCCATGGATGCATTCAACCAGTCTCAACAACCTAAGTCAAATGCTAATGAGATACAGGATTCTCACTGATTTGACATGGAATTGATTTGTAATAATCTCGATAAGATGGACTTGGTTGCGAAAGGAATGGAAGATTGGATATCTGGGAATTCAGGAAACACATCTACACCCACTCAATCCCAGAATTCGGCATTTCATTCCTCACGAGCTCCCACGAAGCGGGAGTTTGTGAACCAACTTGAATCGGCTCAACCTATGAGCCAGGATTTCTTGGAACCTTATGGGTTCCAAATTGGGGCCTTTGATTTCAGTTTTTCTGATCCTTCCTTCTCTCTAGCCTCACCCTATGAGGATGTGTATGTAGTGTAGGAGAATGCTAGGTCCAATCCGTATTCCAATACTTATAACTCGGGTTGGAGGAACCACCCTAACTTCTCCTCGAAAAGTCAGGGGCAACAGACCCAAACACGACCCAGCAACTATGCATCTCAAAGACCTATGGGTCAGGGTCAAGTATACACCCAGTTGCCCCCGAGACCAGTTACTCAGCCATCTTGGAATGCCCAACAATCTGCAACGCAGGCTAATTTAAACTGGCAAATGGTGGAAATGCAAGGGTCCATGCTTCAGCTTATGCAGCAAAGGAAGACATCATTGGAGAACTTGCAATCCGGGTTTATTGCTAACACCCGACAATCCGAATCTCTACCATCCCAACTCGTACCCAACTCGCGCAATGTGCAAAATCAAGGCAATAGAGCCCAAGGGTATGGAAATCAAAGGGACCCACACGCGCATGCTCAGGTGGTTGAGTAGGGTTCCTCCTCTTCGTCTTCTTCTGGTTACATGACCAACCAAGGACCTTCAATCTTCACTAACCCACCTAAAGATCCGAACCCTTAAGCCTCTGCAAAGTCCGTCACCTTGAGAAGTGGAAAGTAGACCCAGGACCCTGAATTACCTTCTAGAAGCCAAAACCTTGAGCTTAAGAGACAAAAGGAGGTGATTGAAGAGGACAATAAGGCCCAGGGATCGGAAATTGAAAATACCACTCACATCCCGTTCCCCGAAGCCCTATTGAAAACCAGGAAGAAGAAAACCTTAGATAGCAACGAGGAGCTCCTGAATTTATTCAAGAGCGTAGAGATCAATATTCCGCTCCTCGATGCTACTAAGCACATCCCAGCTTCCACTAAATTTCTGAAAGAACTATGTACCCAAAAGCATAAGCGAAGAGAACCCACTCCGAGGAAGGTGATCCTCTCTGAGTAGGCAAGTTCTGTCATCCTGTATCACCTTCCTCAAAAGAAGAAAGATCCTGGTGTCCCCTTAATTTCATGCATTATTGGGGAATACACTTTTGATAGGGCACTGTTGGATCTAGGTGCATCCATCAACCTAATCCCGACTTCTCTTTATGAAGGTTTGGGTTAGGTGAACTTAGGCCAACCTCAGTAACGCTACAATTAGCAGACCGCTCGGTCACCACACCGAAGGGCGTTATTGAGGATGTAATCGTCAAGGTCATGGATTTCTATTTTATCGTAGATTTCCTGGTCCTTGACATGGATGTACCTAACGATTTGAGGAACACGCCCATCATTCTAGGGCGCCTATTCCTAGCTACCACCAAAGCCAACATAAACTATGAGAGCAGTACTATGGAGATCACCTTTGGGGATAAGAAGCTAACTCTTGATATTTTTAAGGTGATAAGAGGATTTGAGGATTGTGGATTCATTGAGGAGCTTGAGGATCATGATTTTGAGACTTGTATGACGATTAGTGCACTCATGTACTCCACCAGCTTTAGTGAACCCAACCCACAACCCTCCGTAGCAGACCTACCATATCCTGAAGAGGCTGTTGATTTTGTTCATTCCCAGCCTCTTCCACTGGATCACCCTGATGAATCTTCATCAGCATCCTCCCTACCTTCTATACTAAACCCACCTCAGCTTGAATTGAAACCATTGCCTAAAAATTTGAAATACTAGTTCTTAGGACCTGAGAACACGCTCCTTATGATTATTAGTGCTGATTTGACTAAGGAGCAAGAATTGAGGTTGATTAAGGTCCTTAAGAACAATAAGGAGGCAATTGGTTGGACCATCCACAACCTTAGGAGAGCCATCTTATTGTAATCATCGTATTTTCATAGAAGATGGATCCTACCCTTCTCGCGAAATGCAAAGGAGACTAAATTCGAATATGCGAGAAGTGGTCAAGAAGGAGATAATCAAGTGGCTTGATGCTAGAATTATATACCCAATCTCAGATAGTTCGTGGGTTAGCCCCGTTCAGATTGTACCCAAGAAGGCAAGAATAACCGTTATGACTAAAGAGAAAGGGGAACCCTTCACCACTCATTCAGCTTCTGCTTGGAGTGTCTATATTGACTATAGGAAGCTAAACACAGCCACCAAAAAGGATCACTTTCCCTTGCCATCCATCGATCAAATCCTAGAAAGGTTAGCTAAGCAAAAATACTTTTGCTTCCTAGACAGATATTCGGGATATAACCAAGTCCCTATCCATCCCAAAACCCAGGAAAAGACAACTTTCACCTGTCCCTATGGAACCTTTGCATTCCGTAGAATGTTGTTCGGGCTTTGCAATGCACCCGTGATTTTTCAAAGGTGCATGCTGGCCATCTTTTCAACATGGTGGGAGATTGTCTTGAGGTGTTCATGGATGATCTCTCCATTTTCGGAGATTCTTTTGAGTCTTGCCTAGCTAACTTGGAATTGATCCTCCGAAGATGCATCAAGACACGGTTGGTCCTTAGATGGGAAAAGAGCCACTTTATGAATCGGGAAGGCATTGTCCTGGGTCATGTGGTCTCTAATCGGGGTATTGAGGTTGATAAGGCTAAGGTGGATGCTATCTCTAGACTTCCTCCACCCACATCTGTAAAATAGATCCACTCTTTCCTTGGGCATGTGGGTTTTTATAGAAGATTCATCAAGGACTTCTCGAAGGTTGCTTGACCCTTAAGTAACCTTCAGGCCAAAGATACGCCGTTCGAGTTTAATGAATCATGCCGTAAGGCATTTGATTTGTTAAAAGCAGCAGTCACCTGTGCCTCGATGTTGCAACCACCAATCTGGACAGCCCCATTTGAGATTATGGCTGACGCATCTGACTATGCCGTCGGGGCTGTCATGGGTCAGAAGATTGAGAAAAAGCCCTCTATGATTTACTACGCTAGTAAGACTCTGAACGAGGCCCAGAGGAACTACACCATTACTGAAAAAGAATTGCTAGCTGTAGTTTTCACTTTGGAAAAATTTAGGGCTTATTTTTTAGGCTCTCATGTAATCATTTATACCGATCACTCAGCCTTGAAACATCTCTTGGCCAAAAAGGATGGCAAGCCCCAGCTTATTCGCTGGATTCTATTACTTCAAGAATTTGATCTTGAATTCAGGGATACAGACAGGGCACAAAATGTAGTGGCGGATCACCTCTCAAGAATCCTAATTGATTCTCCTCATCCGAATATCCCTATTTCATACACTTTTCCAGATGAGACTATCCTCACAATCTCAGGTATCCAAACCCCCTGGTTTGCGGCTATCGTCAATTATTTGGCAGTTGGTCAAATCCCTCAGGATTGGACCAGACAACAATGGGACAGACTTGTGTCTGAGGCCACATATTATTTTTGGGATGATCTCGAGCTGTACCGCATCAGTGTAGACTAGATTATTCGTTGATGTGTCCCGAAAATTGAGCTCTATAGTATACTTGAGTTTTACAATACATCTACGTGTGGTGGACACTTTTCCAGGAAAAAAACGGCAGCAAAAATCTTGCAATCCAGATTCTATTGGCCATCATTATTTAAGGATGCCCAAGAATTCTCAAAGTCGTGCGCCCGATGCTAGACACTCGGGAACATGGCTAAAAGAGATATGGTGCCCCTAAATCCAATACTTTCCGTTGAAATTTTCGACATTTGGGGCATCAACTTCATGGGACCCTTCCCTCCTTTATTTGGACACCAGTATATTCTGGTCGCTATTGATTACGTGTCCAAATGGATTGAGGCAATCCCCACCCGAACCAATGACCACAAGGTGGTCATTGATTTTGTGAAGAAGAATATCTTCAGTCGATTCTGGATTCCTTGGGCGATTATCAGTGATGGTGGCACACATTTCACTCATGCCCAGTTTTAGAATATACTAGGGAAATACGGAGTGAATCATCGGATTTCCACACCCTACCACCCTCAGATGAATGGACAAGTTGAGGTCTTCAATCGGGAGATCAAAAACATTTTGCAGAAAATCGTAAGGCCTAATAGGAAGGATTGGACCCAAAAGCTAGATGATGCTCTTTGGGCCTACTATACAGCATACAAAATGCCTACTGTATGTCTCCATTCCGTTTGGTATTCGGTAAGGCGTGTCACTTACTCGTAGAGCTAGAACACCGAGCATTTTGGGCCATCAGGAAATGTAATTTTGACCTAGAGTTGGCTGGGAAGACCAGGAAACTCCAACTATTTGAGTTGAAGGAGCTTAGAAATGATGCCTATGAAAATGTCAGAATCTATAAGGCAACGACCAAAGTTCTCCATGACCAGATGATTTCACGTAAGACCCTTGAGCCAAACCAAAAGGTCTGGCTTTTCAATTCTCGACTAAAGCTCTTCCCCGACAAGCTTAGGTCTAAGTGGGATGACCCGTTCATTATTGACCGGATTTTCCCTAACGGGGCCATTGAAATCTCTGACCCAAAGATGAGTAATTCCTTCAAGGTCAATAGATAGCATCTCAAACCCTTTATTGACCATGTGCTCCCTAAACCCGTCTCAGACAAGGTTGCTCTTACCCTGCCCTAACCACCACGGGTCGATCATCACCTAGCTGAAGGTACTAAATTCAGCACGTGTAAAGACTGTTCCAAGTTGACCATAATCTCACGGAAACTAGGTGTTATTCTTCCACTTCTACTCTCTTGCATGATTTCATTTTTAACAATGAGGACATTGCATTAGCTAAGCATGGGGGTTGGATATATCTTATGAAATAATCTTTTTGTCGACCAAAACAGTAATTTCCTGTTATTCTTAAAAAAAAAAAAGAATTAGGAGACGAGAACTTAGGCATTAGGAGTTGTAAACTTTAGAAATTAATACTTTGGGACCTGAATACTTAGACTCTTCAGGTCTTTGGGTTTAATTAGCCCGGGTGTCTACTCGAATGTGGACTTAGTCTCGAGTCCTCGCCAATTCAATTTCATCTTTAATCTAGTAAATAAATTGGGATGATAAGTACATGACTTATCAACTCGCCCTCTGATTTAAGGGGATTTTAAGTCTAAGCATCTACACACTATTCGCACTAACTCACTTTCTGGTAGTTTTTATGGAATTTAGATAGCTAATGAACTATCTAGGGTGGCATGGCTGGCAAGTTGTCATGGGTAACAGCTCATTGCCCAATTATCCAGAGCCCAGCCACAAGACTATTTTCTTTATACTGCCTTTAGGTAAATCTTAGATTAGGGAAGCCACCTACTTAGGAAAAAAAATAGAAAAAGGAGAAAATAAAAAAATAAACAAATAAACCCACACTTTACCACACAAGTATGGCTGGCAAGTTGCCGTGGGTAACAGCCCATTGGTTGGTTGTCTAGAGCCTAGCTCATAAAAATGCACAATAATTCCCAAAACACTTAGAGAAGAAGTAGAGAAGTAGAATAAACCAGAGAGATATGCACTGTGTTCGTCCTTATGTTGACCCCATAAATAAAAGTAGGGAGAAAGCTACCGTTCGAAAAGATAAACCTTTAGGCAAGGTCACCTAGGGTCGTAGAAACCCGAAGTCCATTTTAATGGCCGCCTAGTGAATCTTTCATTCTTTTCACTAGATGCTTAGTACTTAGAGTCCTTTTCAAGTCTTCGGCAGGTCGGGTAGCTGTAAAAAGTTATCCCGAAACTCTCAAACTCCAAAAGTACGAAAAAATAGAAAAGAAGAAAAATAAAAAAATGTGTATCTTCCCTTTTCAAATAAGACGAGGGCTTGGGTAGTCTGCATTCTGGCAGACACTCAGACACTGTCGAGTTTTTTAATTAGGTCTTTGGGTTGAGATTTTCTAAAGTAATCAACAAATCTTGCCAAAGTAATCAAATCCTGATTATACTTTTATACATAGCATTTAGGTTAATTTTACTAGAGACTAGCAAAAAGTATGCATGGGGGTATGATAAACACACATGAACTCTTGATAAAATATTTATTTATGATAGTTCCTAGGCTTAGCATTGCATATCATGTTATAAATACTACATAACATCCATTGCATGGCATTTAGGATGTGTATTATATACATTAATTCTTCCATTTTCTATGACCAGGAGGTAGTGTGACATCTTTACGGGTTTCAGATGAAGAATCCGACCATATGGATGAATCCAAAGCGACGATTGCAATCCGTCAATGCAAAAATCACCTTGATCAGAGCACTGTATCACCCTCTACAAAAAGAAGACGATGACCCAGATGGTGCCACGTGGTACCATCCAGGCTGCCCCACCTGAGCCATCACGTCCCCAGCCTCGCCGCAAGAAGAGATCCCAGCCGTTGGATCTCAATCCAATGGCTAAGACAAGTGCTCCCACGGCTGAAGGGTGCCCAATCTCAAGCAAGGATTCGCTTCAACCGTTGGATCTTCATCCAACGGTCAAGGCACGCGTGACCGCACCGCCCTCCACTCGACAAAGCAGTGCTTTGGCCAAACGGTGAAGCACCCGCTCCTCAAACGAGAAGCATGGGTTCGAGCCGCAATCCATCGAGCCTGCTACAGCACTGGCTGAAATAGGGCCACTCAATCTTGATCGAGCGGTTGAGATTCTTCATGCACGATCTGACACCGCCCACCGACATCAGGACGCACGCGTGCAATCAAAGGTGCTCACTTAAGTCGACCGGATGTGCTGTCGACTGTCGAATCTTCACGAGGGTGTGATTCGTGCGCATTCAAAGAAGCTAAGGTGCAATCCATGGGCGTCTCTCAGCCGTGCGATGCTTCACCCGACGACTGTCAACACATGCGCCAGTGGTGCGAGATTCAAACACGGGCGAGCACGCGTTCCCTCCTCGCGATCTCAGCCATCCACGCTTGTTCCAAGGGTTGACGATCGCCGCACCCTATGCCAGCTACAGTCGTGCATCTAAGCGCCAGCCAAGGCACGTAAATGCTATAGCAACACCTCCGACAGGTCTTTAGCGATGTCTTAAATGTCTCTAAAGACCTGTGCATGCAAACCACCTCCATTCCACCATTATATCAACACCCCTACACCCCCCATTCCTCTTCATCTCTACCTACTCTACTCTCACCTACTCCTAATCTCTGGTAGCCTACCAAAGCTCCATTAAAGCTTACTCTCAAGCTCCAAAGGCCTCTTATTAGTGTAATATTCCTATTTCCCACCAAATATTCATCCTTTATCCCACCACCTTCATAAGTTACCTTGGAGCCGTCCTCCCACCTCCATTCTAGTAGATGATCACCTCCATCTCCTCACCTCCATTCCAGAGCCTCAGTGAAGCATTCCTCTACCCAACGTCCTCCTACATCTCACCTCCTTCATTCAAGCTTCTACCAGGCACCGTCATCTCACCGAACAGCCGATTCGAGAGATTTCTTCTCACCCTATCTCTTTTATGCTTTCATAGATTATTGTAATAAACATTTTGTGTGATATACCATAGTTGTTTCATCTCTCTTGTGATCTATCTTTCTTGCTTCTTCAATAAAAACAAAAGAAAAAAAAAAACAAAACCCCAAAAAATCAAAAAGAAACAAAACGAAGTGCGCATTTCAAACAAAGTAAACGTCACCTCCCTGTGTTCGACCCGAGACTCCCTTGGAGTTTTGGTTATAAATTGTATTTGATAGACGTATTTTGTGAGCTACGACAACGGGTTCTCCAAACCCAGATTTTAATTCGTGAAACACGACTCATCAAGGGGTCATCGTGTCAGGACAGGGGTGGTGGAATGACGACATCCTCTGGGTGAGTGATTTCAACCGAGGGAGGACAGTGTGGCACTTCCTCGGCAAGGATGGAGGTCAGGTTCTGTAAAGGAGGGGATTTTGAGGGGTGACCGTAGGAGTGCTATCAGGTTTGCCGATATTTTTTCCACTCCTCAGCACAGTCACAGCTTGAGCATGCTCCCTGAATATGACTCCCTTACCCTTTGGGTTCTCCTTAAAAGAGTTAGATAGCTTTCTCGAAAATTACTGCCTAACTGCCTCAGTAAGATAACCAATTTGGGATTGCATATCAGTGATCCTCATATTTTGAGATTGGATGGCCATATTCTGATGCTCTTGCATCACTTTCATCATGGCTTTTAGTACATCCATCTCAGAGGGCTTATTCAAAGGAGGGTTTGTATAGGATGGCTGGAATACGAGTTGGGGAGGTTGGGGTCTTGCATTCCCTGAGTCGGAAGCATTACCTTGCTTCCATGAAAAGTTTGGATGGTTCTGTCACCCCGAATTATAGGTATTGGAATATGGGTTATTACAACGGGGTGGTCGGAACCCTTAGGCCACATTTAGGTTGACTTGAATCAACTCAGGGAATTGATTTGCCAAGTGGCACTCCATAGTGGCGTGTGTAGTGCTTTGGGAAATGGAGCATTCACTTGAAGCCTGAAAAATAAAGGCTGCTTGCAGGTTCATGTCGGGGTTTGCTAAAAGCCTATCAAAATTTTTATTTAACAATTGAATTTGATAAGCCAAATCCTGAGTAGCTCTAGCTTCATGGGCCTCTATCTTCTTCTGCAAGATTGATGGTTTCCTTTCTTGATAGGTAGAGGACATGTGTATGGAATTATCACTTAATGTTTCAAATAAAGTCCCGGCTTCATCCTCAGTTTTGGTCATGAAGGTTCCAACACAAACTACATCGATGGTTTGCCTGTGCCTTTCAGATAATCTATTATAAAACCTCTCGATCAATTGCCATCTTAGCACTTGATGGTGGGGGCACAACCTAAGCAGGTCATTAAAGCGCTCCTACATTTCATGAAATTGCTCCCCTTCCTGTTGAGTAAAATCCATAATCTCTCTCCTATAATGATTGGTTTTACTCATAAGAAAATACTTCTTCAAAAATTCTCCCTTAAGGGTAGCCCAATCATTTACCCTTGCATTGAGGGTATGATACCAGTGCTTGGTCTTATCCTTTAAGGAAAAAGGAAATAAGGTTCTCATCAGGGCTTCATCAGTAAAGCCCTGGAGCTTCATCGTGGAACAAACCTCGGTGAATTCCTCGAAATGCCTGTAGGGATCTTCCCGAGAAGTACCATAGAAAGAGGATAACAAAGATATGGTACTGCACTTGATCTCATTGGGATTATCCATTTTAGGCCTTCGGATAAGTAGGGCTTGGTGAGTTGTAGGGAGGAACTAGTCTCTCAAGGTTCTTTGATTTTCACCAACCCTAATTTCTTCTTCTAGTCTCTCTTTTGCCATCTTTCTTCTTTCTTGGTTGGCTTTCCTAATAATTCTCTCATGTTCCAAGTTAAAAGCAAGACTCCTTTTAAGAGAGCACCTACCAAGCATACACCAAGCAAACACAAGGTAAAAGGTTTTTTGTTGCTTTAAAGCACTTTAAATCCTCTTCCAACTTTCCAGATTGGCCAAATAGAGTCAAGGCAGTGTTTCTTCGCTCCCACGTAAGTGGTGTAAGAGAAATAAGGCACTTGAGATTCCTAGTCAATGTCTGTTAAGGAGGTTTAGGTCACTTTAGCTCTTTTGGATGGCCAAACAAGTTATCAATCCAATTATGCACCCTAATTTGATGTTCAAGTGCCCTAAAGGTGTACACTTTGTTGCAATGATATTCTTAAATGCTCAAGTAAAAAGGTACTCCAAGGATTGAACTAAGGGATGCAAGTAGGGCGAACCCTTCCTTTGAGGTGATGCGTTAGCAATGCCTCTTAACTACCCTTAAATTCTTTTAAGGGGTGTCCTCCTTAAAGTATCAAGTCATTCGGACAAAAGTTAATACCACTATCACAAAGCAAAATAGGAGGGTTTGCACTGATAAAGAGATCGATGCCTATAGCCTTAAGAGTCCTAGTGCTAGTGCGATGCATACAGTGCGTGCTCGATGTAGGAAGTGTGCATCACACCGCAAAAATTTATTTTTCTTTTGAAAGTCGCTCAAGTTATTCAAACACTTCTTATATATTTTACTCCTTTTTTCAAACTAATGTGACCACTTGATTAATCTTTTCAAATCAACTTAAGTGGTCTTCTTTAATTACGTTCAAATGCAATGCATGTACAGGTAACTGATGCAGAAAGATAAGAATTATGTACCTTGTTCCAGCACTCTATGATGTAGAAATGCACGCAATGCAGAAGGAAAAATCTAAATGCTGCTCAAGCACTCTTAGATGATCATCCTATGGATATGCAACTTCTAGCTAGCAGATCGAATTTTTTTTATATATATAAATGTGCAATCAAAAGAAACTAACTACCACAAACAAAATAAACCTAGTATCTAAAGAACTAGGGACACTCCCCTGAAAACTAGCCCCAAGTTACAAGGGTGAAAAAATAAATAATTAGACTAAATCCTAGAGAGTCTACTCTAATATGCTAAATTAGAAGTCTAAGATGCAGAATCCTCCTAGATGTTCCTTCATGCCCTTTAGGCGCGTGGGATCAAGGCCCACGTGCAACTATAGTTATCTTCAAGGTGGCGACAAGGTCCACCAAGACGAGTGTCCGTTGCATGCGCCTCCTCCTCAAGGACGTACCTCTCACAGAAAAATGATATGTCAATGAATATATAACCCCAATTAGGAATCACTGCAAACAGAAGATACGTGTGAGTTTATTAGGCCCGTCGCCTCCCCGTCAATGGTGCCATTTGAGAGGGAAATTTTCTCTTAATAAATAATATCAAGATAATCAATAATCGAAATACAAAATGTGGTGAAAAATCTCCTAATAAAAAATAATTTATATCTAACCATGTTCGTTTAGAGTATTGTATCCACAGGGAGACTTAAGCCTACTAAACTCTCACACACACACACACACATATATATATATATATATATATATATATATATCATTCATGTTCACGGATGGAATAGATTAATTTTTCCAACAATATTGAATCAAAATCAATAGTCTTGAAGAAAAACAAGGGCGTGAGAAATACAGGATAGATCGAGAGAAATTGAGAGAATGATAGAGGGCAACCGAGCAAATTCAACTCAATATCTAAATAAACAAATAAAATCCCATTCTTCAATCACCTCTCCCCCCTCTCATCTCAACTAATAGAGGGGGTACTGTTTGAAAACAGGGGAGCAGAGCAGAGGGCTTATACGCACGCAAGGAGGGACCCGCCGGTAGCGAGCTTTGACAAAGGAGATCTACAAGTGGAGGGGAACTCGAGGGCAGTGACGGCACGGAGGATGGCGGCCGGACGTGGTCGACGGAGCGGTAGGAGTCTCACCAGCGTTGGATGCTTGGCGCAATGGTGGAACCGCAAAGGGAGGTGTGGACATTAAGGCAGGTATGGTGGAGAGTGGTCGAAGCGTTGGTGCGGTCAGTGTCGAGGATAGTGGACAGCGGCTGTGAGCGGTGATGCGTTTGGGTTTCTTTGCGATGGTGCGGCAAGAGGAGAAAAGGAAGAAGAAGATGAACAGGGGAGCGGTTGGGAGATGAAGGCGACGAAGAGTAGGAGGGCTGTGGGTTCAGGCAAGGGCGGTCGAGAGGTTGGCCGTGGTTTTCGTGGTCGTGATGGGGTACTGTGGGGTTGGCAGTGGTTTGGGTTACGTTGGTGGGGGTAGATGGTGTCGGTGATGGTTAAGAAGGAAGAAGGAGATACGGTCTGTGGTTGAGACGATGAGGGCGTCTGCGATGGGTGATGTGAAGAGGAAGATGAATGCACGCCGTCACCGTGCACACGAGAAAGGTGAGGTCGGGGTGACGACAGAGTGCGCAAGGTCCACAGTGCACGCTCCTTCCATGGGGTATGTGATGGGCAGGCTTGATACCATAGTGAAGATGATGGCCCCAGGAGCCCAGTTCTTCCCTTTTTCAAAAAAACATCTTGCTGTTGCGGCTTTCTCTCCTGATTTGTTTCCTCTCCCCCGAAGGCTTGGCTCTTCCAATAGATTGGCGGCAGTAATGAGGTGGTGGAATTGGATGGCAGTGACAGATCATTAGAAGTTCAGATTGAGTTCTGAATGTCTTAAAAATGCAAATGGTGGTGGGTCTACAATGGATGGTTATTAGATGTCTAAACTAAGCTCAAGACATCTTATAGAATGAAATTGGATGTATGTAGCTTTGGCCACAACTGAAAGGTCAACTGAAGCACGGAGTTGATGTATGCAAACCCTACTTGCGAATGATGTCTTTGCATCTAGCCTGCATCCACCAAGTAGGTTATCATAACTATATGCTCTTAAATATAAAATTGGCACATAAAATTATACACTGACTAAGATAAATTATAATTTAACTATTAAGCAATTAGAAACTAAGTACATATAATTAAAGATTACTTAAACTAAATATTAGTCTAATAAATTGGACTAATCAGGGGTAACTTTCTTCAGCTATGCAATCCACCCAAGCTTTGAAAGACTCGAAAATATTAAGCATCAATTAGTGAAAGTATGACTCATTGGAAAGTAGATGTAATGGATTCTAAATAGCCTAAAACTCCAGTCGACCTTAGTGAAAGAAAATGTTGCCCTTTGATTTATCTTTTCGACTGTAAAGCATCTCTCTACTACTTTTGCATAGGTATGTTTATTTTTCTACTTCCCCAATTCGCCTTATTTATGGTAAGAGAGTGAAGGCTGGGCTTTGGATAAACGGCTAATGGGACGTTAAATCCACAGTAATTTGCTAGCCATGCCAATGCGTAGGTGTGGCTATGTTAGCTTTTTTCTTCTTATTCATATTTGCTACTTTTTTTTGTGGCTATTTTTTACTAATTTTTCTCATTTTTTTTGCAACTATCATTTTTTGCTATGCATATTTTTTTTATATATCATCTTTTTGTGTTTCTAATTTTTCTCTCCGTAGGTGGCTTCCTAAGTTTGAAATGTACTTAGGGCCAGTGGCCAAAGAGATGGTATTGTAGCTGGGCTCTAGATAATTGGCCAATGAGGTGTCAAACTATTACTCGCTTGAAATCAGGTTTTAAATTGTTGCGTTGTAGTATAGTTGAAATCTCACAAAAAATAAATAAAATCAATATTCGAAAAAGTCTGAGGTCGTTCGCTGGGAGTAAATATGAATTCATTTATCAAGATTGCAATTTAAAATAATAGAGATAAGAAAATATAATAAAAAATTGATTCAGAATAATGTGGCAATTGTTGGTACTAGAGCATCACGATCATTTGTTTTGATGATAACAAAACACGTGTTATTTAACATTTGCACTTGGAGTCTTAGATTTCAGATCAATTGCAAATGGAGACGTGATTAGACGGAATTCGAGCTCGCATCCAGGACGGATTAGAGGAGCTTGATGGAGAACAGAGGAGATTCGCGAGGAGCGATAGATTGAAGATGAAAGGACAAGAAGAATATGATATAATTCCATTTTATTCCTTTCATGTACTTTTGTCGTTATTTTCTTGCTCTTTATTTCCTTAGAACATTATGTTAAAGACCCTCAAAGTACCCTAACAGTAGTCCTAGGAACATCCGCACAACCCTAGGATACTTAGGTTTTCTGTAGAGAACTTAGAAAACCAATATAGGGTTCAAACAAATTTCCAGACGTCTAATTCCCAAATCAGACGTCTGATAATGTGTTTTAAGACGTCTGACCGTTGATTCAGACGTCTGATAACATTTAGGCTGGATATAGTTAGTTCTGTCTGATGAAATCAGATGTCCAGACCTTAGACCAGACGTCTTAGGAGACGTCTGATGACTTTGCTAGATGTCCAATTAGTGGACCGTTGGCTATCTTAGCATACACTCAAGGATATGACCGTTAGAGCCTTATCAGACTTCCTTAAGCCCTTCCAAACGTCTGACAATTGACCGTTTTGCCTCGACTGACCCGAAAATCTCTTCTCAGAGATTTTCTAGCCGTTGCAAATCCATTCCCACGAAAAAGTAGGTTTCCAGACATCCAGACATAGTGCCAGACGTCCTGTATGTCGTCTGATGGGCTTGCGCTAGAACCCTGTTTAGATCTGATTCAAGTCAAGAAGAGACCCGCCCAAAATCAGACGTCTGCCCTTATTTTCAAACGTCTTAAAGTGGTCTTCCAGACATCTGATGCCAAAATTAGACGTCTGATTACCCTGTCAATGCAATTATTGTCCCTGATTTCAGCCTGATTCTCTTGGGCTTTGCACCCAACGGCTATGGAAGCTTTCCTAAGCCTTCCAAAGCCTTCCTAAGGCCTCTATAAATAGAGGGGAGCCTTTGCACACTAAGATACACCTAAGCAACATACTTTCTACTCTTTTGTGTCTAAGAAAAGCTCTTGCTCTCCAAGCTTAAGTTCCATCATCCAGAGAGCTAAATTCCCTTTGCGCACCCGCTCTCCGCCGTAGTTCACGAAGAGTGATGTTGCACCGTCGCGTGGCTCACACACCCGCGTCATCGATCCGACGCACTCCTTGCAAAGGGGAGTTTCCTAATCCCTATAGAAGCTAGGTTTAAATTACTTTGTTGGCCCTATAGGATTGTTGTCATTTATCTTTGTTATTTAGTTAGGTATTCGCTTTGCGAATTCCCGTCTCCTTCGTGGGACAAAATCCTTCTCGTGAAGAGAAGGGGTTGAGGAATGCTACCCTCGCACTTGTACCGTGGTTATAATTGAGGTTGAATCACCCTCGTTCAAAGTGATTCGTTTAGTGGATTTGATCAACTTGGTTGATCGGAAAATCCTAACTCGAGAGGGTTAGGTGGTGGTTTTCACCCGGTTTGGGTTTCCACCTAAAAATATTTGTGTGCATTGTGTGATTGAATTTTTTGTGAGATTGTTTATTATCTTTTCCGCAATTTTTTACGTCACACTGATCTCACCCCCTCCGAGTAGGGAATCACAATTGGTATCAGAGCAGGTCTTGCTGTTTCGGTGTAACAACCCAGCAAGAAGATCATGGAGGGAAGCAGTTCCGCAAGTAGGATTTCCGAGGGCCAGTCTACGACTCGTCCACCGTTCTTCGACGGAAGCAACTACCCTTACTGGAAGCTGCGGATGAGGATGTGGCTTCAAGCCACCGATTTCACAATATGGGCCAGGTGCGAGACCCCCTTCGACATCCCAGAAAAACCCGCCGGAAGATACTCGCAGCAGCAGATTCGTGAGCTCTCTTTAAACACAAAGACCATGAATGCCCTCTACTGCGCACTTAGCTCGGATCTGGCACACACTCGAGGTAACTCATGAAGGTACCTCTAAGGTAAAAACTTCTAAACTAAATTTACTTTCACAAGAGTTTGAGGCTTTTTCCATGAAATCTAACGAATCCTTAAGTGAGGTGAACACTAGGTTCACTCTCATTGTAAATAACTTGAAAGCATTAGGGAAGACTTTCATCAAGGGGGAGCTTCAAGGGAAGCTTCTTCGTTCCCTCGGACCAGAGTGGGAACAGAAAGTCACCGCCATCGAGGAGGCGAACGAAGTGGAGGAGCTCAACATGGAAGATCTCCTAGGCAATCTAATGGCCTAC